>CM029023.1:106404894-107029894 GCA_016801055.1 Panax notoginseng | reverse complement strand
ATCCTTGGTCAATGTGGAATGAAATTAGAAAGTAGTTTCTAATTTGCATTCATTAGGAGTTGTGCATTTAGGAATCGAAATACACATAATTAAATAAAATAAAACTTGACAGTAATTTCATGTCTTATATTTAATTGAGACATTGTATGGTAGAAGGATTGAATTGTACGGTAACTATTTACTCAAAGGTTCTTTTATGATTAATGTTGAAATCTATATTATCTGGGAAGTCGTTGATCGCTAGGGAGGCTTATCCCTATTGTAGAATAAATATTATTTATTTAAATAAATTAATAGTTTAAATTATTTATTTAAATAAGATTAGAATTGTTCTAATTGATTTATTCACAACCGGTTTAATATGGAGAACCTAAAGGGTCACACCATAAAAGGAAGAATAATTATTTAAGAAGTTAATGGCATAATCGTAATAATATGTTAAGTATATTTAATTTAATCTATGGTTATAGAATAAATTAAATAGCTTAATATTTATTATTTAATATTTTAAAAATATTAAATATTAATTAATAAGAGGAGTCTTATTAATATTATTACAATTATTGTTATTTTAATTTGTAAAAGAGTTTAGGAATTAATTTAATATAAGTATTGTAAGACCCCAACTTATTAATGAATAAAATCAAATTTTCTCTAAATATTATTATGAATAATAAGATGTTAATTTGATATAATGCTTTGGTTATGGGCGAAATGTGCAAATTTTATAAAATAAACAAGTGGTTATAAAATATTCATTTGTTGTCGGGGAATATTCGTTTGGTCGTGGAATATTCTTTCTGTCGGGGAATATTCGTACGACGGCGCAGCCTTGTGTGGGCCCAATAATGGAAAGCAATTAGATGAAGAAAACGACAAGTATAAGTTATTTATAAATAACGGCGTAGTTGTTACCGTTAATACTGTTGGAATACCCAGTGGTTAAAATACAGTAGTACACGGTATTGCACCAATTATTGATTCTTGCATAAGAAGGCACTACTCAATAATTGTTACAGTAGTTACTGTTCAATATTTTATTTTATTGATTCAATAATTGCTGCGTTGATATTTTATATTATTGTTGTTTCAATAATTGTTGCTGCACAGTAATTATTAGATAGTATTATTGGCAATGTCTAGAAAGTTCTGTCTAAGGAGAGGTTTGGTCATCTAATTGCGCGCCAGTAAGAAGAAATCCTTATTAGAAACCATTGGAGTTGATGACATTCGAGGTGTTGGGCCTTTATTTACTTGGTGCAACTGCCAAACATTCAGGCATGTTCACAAGAAACTGAACATAGGGCTTGGAAATGCTGCTTGGTTTACCTCTTTCCCTCAAGCCCAAATTTCCTATGCTCCTAGAGGACTGTCTGACCATGCTTTGGTCCTGCTCAACATTGGTACTCATACCCCTCGACCTAGAAAACTCTTCCAATTCTTCAACCATTTGTTACTTCTTGATGGATTTAACGATTGTGTGCTCTCTGCCTGGGGGCAACCTTCTTTTGGAAATCCTTTCTTTGTGTTCTTTGAGAAGTTAAAAAGAACTAAGAACGCTCTTGTTTCTCTTAATCTCTCTGCTGGGAACCTCACCACCTCTGTCAAACTTGCAAAAGAAAACCTTCATTATGTTCAGACCTTGCTCCATCCAGTCCCCAGGACCCTATACTCCTTGAACAGGAAAAAAGTAACGTCCAGACCCTTTGGGCTGCTTTGGATAGGGAGGAAACCCTTTTGCAACAGAAATCTAGAGCTACTTGGCTCTCCCTAGGTGACAGAAATTCAACCTTCTTCTCAAACATGATGAAAAGCAGATGGAATACAAACAAAATTCTATCAATTCAAAATGCAGATGGGAACATGGTTCATGGTCAGGAAGTTGTTGAATCTGTGGCTGTGGATCATTTTAAACGCATGTTTTTTTCTTCTCTCGACCCTCCCTATTCGGGATTGGATGATTTTGGGTCCTATCCTCATAATCTGATTAGTCCTGCATAATCCATCATGCTATCTGCTCCTGTCTCTGACTTGGAAATTTTTAAGGTTCTAAACTCTATGAAAAGAAACAAAAGCCCGGGGCCCGACGGATTTAATGTCAATTTCTTCATCAACTGTTGGCATATTGTTGGGGAGGATTTCACACGGGCTGTGCAATACTTCTTTTCTTCTTCAAAGATGCCAAAAGGGATTAATGCTACTGCAATTGCATTAGTTCCAAAATGTTCCAATCCTACTTCAATGGTAGATTTCAGACCTATTGCTTGTTGCAACACCCTTTATAAATGCATTGCAAAGATTCTTTCTAACAGACTCAAAGAGGTGCTGCCATCTATCATTGATAAATCCCAGTCAGCCTTTGTTAAAGGCAGGAACATCAGCGATAACATCCTTCTTGCTCAAGAACTTCTCAGAGGCTACCACCGTGCCACTGGCCCACCCAGATGTGCTATAAAAATTGATCTCCGAATGTCAGATGGGATTTCCTTTTTGACACCCTATCTTCTTGTCAGATGGGATTTCCACAGCAATGTTCTCTATTAAGGTAAATGGTACTCTTGCTGGGTATTTTGCTAGCTCTCGTGGTCTCAGACAAGGCGATCCCTTGTCACCTTACCTTTTTGTTCTTGTCATGGAAATGCTATCCTTAAAACTAAATATGGGTGCACTGAATCCGGATTTCAAATTGGAAAACTAAGGAATGCAAGTTGACTCATCTACTTTTTGTAGATGACATTCTCATCTTTTGTCATGCTAGCATTCTTTCTATCTCCATCATCAACTCTTGCATCCTTTCCTTTTCCCTCTTCTCTGGTCTGATCCCTAATGTTCAGAAAAGCCACTGCTTCCTTGCACCTACCTCACAGATTATCCTATCTCTTCTTAATTTCTAATCTGGATCCTTGCCCACTAAATTTCTAGGAGTACCCCTCATTTCATCAAAGTTATCCTACCATGATTGCATCCCTCTCATTCACAAGATCACTCTCCAAGCCTCTTCCTGGACTTCCAAAGTCCTATCCTATTCGGGCAGGCTGCAGTTGATTCAATCCATTCTCTTTTCCATCCAATCTTATTGGAGCAACCACTTCATGCTTCCCAAAGCTGTTCTCAGATCTATCCAATCTATCCATTGCAGATTCCTATGGAAGGGTTCATCTCTATCTATGCATGGAGCAAAAGTTGCTTGGTCATCTATCTCATTACCTAAATCTGAGGGAGGTCTATAAAAAGCCTACTGGATTGGAACAAAGCCCAAATCTTGCTACACCTTCTGCACATTGTCCAATTTCAGCCTCAATCTCTTTGGGCTTCTTGGGTAAAGTCTACGGTCCTTAAAGACAATTCCATCTGGCAGATCCCTATCCCTAATGACTGCTCTTGGATCTGGAAATAAGTCCTAAAGCTGAGACCTCTTGCTATCCAACATCTCAAATACATTGGCAACGGACAAAACATCAGTTTATGGTATGATCCTTGGGTAAATGGCTCGGCTATAAACCCCATCCCCAGCTTAATTTCTAATTCTAGCCTCCCTACCTCTGCAAGGGTCAGTTCTATTCTTTTGAACGCCTCATGGAACCTGCCTCGAAGCAACCACCATGATGTAATCATGCTCCGCAGACATCTTGAACAACTTCCCCCTCCTTCTTCTTCTTCTTGCGATTCTGTTTTATGGGACTCTATGGCTATAACTGCAGTTAAAGACAAACATATTTGGGAGAACATCCGAACTCGAAAACAACCTGTCACATGGCACTCCATCCTTTAGAACAAACTGCATGTTCCTCAATGTGGTTGGTCGGGCTTGGTCACCACGATCTCACAATTGTCAATTAAATCTTGGATCTTATGCTTAAGGGCCCAACAATTCTGAGTGTCGTGGCCTGGAGCTCCTGCATGGTAAGCACACTTCTTGCTTGCATTGAAACCCTTTCCACTCGGGTTGGCTGGTGGAAGGAGATGAGTAATTTTCTTCTAAGCTGTCAGAAGTTTGAGAATGTTTTTGAGTGAGTCCCCTAAGGGTGTGAACACTCGGGTACGTTTGACTTCTCCACTCTTTGACAAGGGAGGATTTGAAGACTGAGCTTGAAAAGGGGAGTAGTTTCTCCTTTGAATAGGTAAGTTTTGATTACCTTTTTGTCCTTGTAGTATCAAGGAAACATCCTCCTCTTTCTTCTTATGGACCAATCTCCGGGGGTTGTTCCCATAACTTCTAGATTGGATGTGCTCTCAGCTACAGCTTTTAGTGCGGCGAGGTTTTGAATCTTCCCTGATTTCAATCCCATTTCAGCCATTTCTCCGTGCTTAACCATTTCTGAGAATGGCTTGCCTATTCCAGCTAAGACCCTCTCATAAAAGGGAGCTTCTTGAATGTCTATGAACGTCATCACCATTTCAGACTTGGTCATAAACGGAATAACTTGAGTAGCCAGACGCCTCCATCTTTGGGCATACTCCCTGAATGACTCATTGACTTGTTTGTTGACCTTGGTAATTTGATACCGATCTGGAGTCATCTAAGTTTGAAAGCATTATTGACTGAGGAAAGCATATGCTAGCTCCTCCCAGCTGTGAATCTTGGAGCTATCCAATCTGGTGTACCATGCTTTGGATTCTCTAGTCAGACTTTTCTGAAATAGCTATATTCTGACCTTTTCATCCTCGACATAAGCTCTGAGCTCTCCAATGAATACTTTCAAATGGGTATAAGGATCTCCCAATCCATCATATTTTTCAAAATCGGGAGTCTTGAATTTTTCCTAATAATGAACCCAGGGGAAGATACAAAGGTCTGAATATAAAACACCCCCGTGTGTTCCAATCCCTTTGATGGACCGAATGGTCGCTTCCATTTGTAGAACCTTCTTCCGAATATCACCAGTGTCTTGATCTTCTTTAAGATGGGTGATTTCAGGGGTTTTGTTGGTCTTATCAGACTGAGACTTAGGTGCTAGAACTTCTTTGTTCGAACCATGTGTTCAGATGTGTAGAGGAGGATTATGTGTGGATGGGCATTTGTGGACCCTGAGCAAGTGTGTTGTAAGACCCCAACTTTTATTAATAAAGATTAATTTTTTTTAAAATATATTTTTGAATATTATGGTGTGGATTTGATATAATATTATATAGTTGTGGGTAATATTTACAAATTTTTCAAAGTAAGCAAGTTGTTATTCGGGGAATATTCATTTTAACAAGGAATATCCGTATGATGGCAAAATCATTGATGGACCCCGCTATGAAATTATTGTCGGAGTTAGAAAACGACAAAAATAATTTTTATGAAAATAACGGCGAAAGTTTTACCGTTAGACTGTTGAAATATCCAGTGGTAAAAGTACAGTAATACGCGTGGTTGCGTAGCACACGGTATTGATTATTGATGCTAACGTGAGAAGTCACTCAGTTATACTCAATTATTGCTACAGTAATTGCTACATAATATGTCTCATATTATTGATTCAATTATTATCACAGTATCATCTGCATAATATTTTATATTATTAAATTAATAATTGAGACGACAAAGTTATTCATATTATTATTTGCAATATTGACGATGTCTAGAAAGTTCTGTCGAGGAGAGGTTTGGTCACCTAATTGCGCGCCAATAGGGAGAAATCATTATCAGAAAGGCCCCTCTTTCCTAGGAATGATCTGGTTATTAAATATTGTGAGTTATAATATTAATGATGAATAAGTTCGTGTTGATTAAAGATAAAATTGATATTTCCATTGTGTTGGGATTATTAGTGTTAGTGGAAATCGACATTTATTTCGATAATAATTGATTTCTGGAGGTTATATCGACTAATCGGGTAATTAATCGGATAAATGAGCAATTAATTGCTATTAATTTACATGCTTATAACTATTTGCTTACATGTAATATTGATTCACATGCATGTACTATTAGGGGAGGTGGTGCAAGATTGTTAATACTTGCATGACTAAATTAAAAATAGAGGTATAGATGAATGTACTATACTGTAACTATTTTTTCAACATGTGTGGAACTATTGAGTCACATGAATACTATTGATTCACAAGCATGTACTATTAGGGGAGGTGGTGCAAGTTTGATAATACTTGTAGGACCAAATTAAAAATGAAGGAAAAGATGAAAGTATTATCCTGTAAAAATTCGAGCCCCAAAACGTCCAATTATCGAAATTATATTTTCCTATAAATAGAAGCTCATTCTTCTTTCCATCTCACCAATTCACTAAGATTCACAAGAGCAATTATAGAGAGAGAAGTTATAGAGAGAAAGAAGAAGAGTATTCTGCTACTTCACTATTCCAGTATCCAGTCTTCTTCTAAGGGTAAGGGGTATTATTTCTTTCGTATTCGTAAGGGATATTATTTTTGTTCTATATTCGTAAGAAATAATATTTTCTTCCATATTCTATAGTATGTGAGTAAAATTATTTCGTCTCGTATTCCTGATTATACCCTCATTTTGTTAAAGTATTGCTTCTATACCCGTGAAATTAGTAGAATATCCTTGAAATTTGCGCTTCATCTAGTATCGTTTCACAAGGATATTTTTTGCATATTCTTGTTAAATTTTAAACTTTTCATGCCGGAGTACTGTCCATGAGTACTATTCATTTATACGATACTATTCACAAAGTACTATTCGCATGATACTATTCACAAAGTACTATTCACGGGGTACTATTCACTCGGGTATTATTCACCCGGGGAACTATTCATGATAAAATTTTACTTCTTTTTTGTCCAAATTATTTTTGATACAATATTATTCTTGAATTTTACTCCACAAAGCAGTATCATGTTGATAATTTGGACATTATTGAATTCTGAATTAATTAAATTATAAATCTTTAAAATATATCATTTTCTTTCATTTAATTGAATTCTTATATCATTGTCATCATCCTCATGCTTATATTGTGATGAAAGTCATCTTTGGCCGTAGTGCATAGATGGACTGTTAATTGGTATGATTATGATCAGGGATCATTCGGCATAATCATGACCCATAATGTTACAAATGAGTGTTAAAAGTCCTTATTGGCCCGTAGTGCATTGATGGACAGTTATTGGTATGATCATGACCATTGGTGAAAACACGAATATAGGCCCGTAGTGCATGGATAATTCAGTGAAGTGGATTATTTATTAAGCTGAGTCTCAGCGATAAAATTGATGATAAACTTTATAAATCATAGAAGATAGTAGATATTATGCTCTACTTGACTCTTCTAATGGATTGCTTATTCCGCTGCAGTTGTTGATCTAAAACTTGTTGTCTATTGTATTCTATCAGTTGTTATACTGTTGAAGGCTAAAGATAATTTATTCTGCATTATCTTAGTTATAATATTTCTTACTGGGCTAGTTGAGCCCTTTTGCTTTCATTGTTCTCTTCAGGAAATGAGAACGTAGCCGGGACTAGTCGGGGGAATGGAGTGACGGTCCGAGATGGTTGTTTTAGTAGTCCTCACTATTTAGTGTGATAATAAATATAATGAGGACTCCTTTTTGAAATTGAATACTGTCTATTAGACAATATTCATGTAAAAACTCTCAGCTCATGTTGTATAATTAAGTTTGTATAGTATTCAGTGCCATGTATCTGACAACTCAGAATGGGTTGTGTATACCTATTTTGGGGGCGTCATAGTTGGTATCAAAGCTTAGGGATATGATCCCTGGCTGAGATGTGAGGCTAGAACTAGGAGGGGTGAGACGGGTAAATCCTTCGCTAGTATGACCTACCTAAGTTATTTGTTATTTAATTGGTCGGTCAGAGTATAGGGATAATATGTGGCATGTCAATTAACCCTTGTTTTGTGACAGTGTTTGAGAATGACATCTAAAAATGTTGAGATAAGCAATGGAACACATGAGATCGTTGAGTCACCGCTGATCAATAACCAGGATAATGTGCATCAGGAAGATAATCCTCGTGTAAACAACGACACCGACCAAATGACGAACGATGGTACGTTTAGGAGTATTTTAGAATTCATGCAACACCAAACGAGAGAGACTCATGTTCATAATACAGGTGTAAACACTGGCAACTCACGGCTGGTCACCACTAAGTAGTTCAAGGAGCTGAGACTGCCGAAGTTTTTGGGAAAGCCGGAACCACTTAAGGCGGAGACGTGGATAAAGCAGATCACCAAGATATTTGATGTATTGTTATCCTCAGAAGAGCAAAAGGTTCCCTTCGCCACCTTTATGTTGCGTGAAGAAGCATATTACTAGTGGAAATCTGTAAAACGTACTCAACCTTCCATACTAAAGATATCTTGGGAGAAGTTCCAAGAATTGTTCAACGACAAGTACTTTCCCGAAAGTATTCGTAACATGAAGGAGGTTGAATTCATTAAGCTGGAGCAAAATAATATGACTGCGTTGCAGTACGAGGCTAAGTTTGCGGAGTTATCCCGATTTGCATCCCATTTGGTTGATAATGAGGAGCGAATAACACGAATGTTTCTAAGAGGTTTGAAACCCGAAATACGTCAATACCTCATTTCTCACAAACTTTTCATGTATTCAGATGTTGTGAATAAGGCTCAGTTAGTGGAGCGCGATAATGAGTCAGCTCAACCAAAAGATAACGACCAACAACACGATAATAATCATACCGGTGGCAACGGTCATCGGAACAATGATAACCACCGTGAGGGAAATTATCATGCCAAGAATGGTAACCTCTTCGATGGTAATCATGGCCAAGATAATAGAAGTGGAAATTTCAAGAAGAGAAGGTTCAATAATGATGGAAAGACAACAGCACCAGCACTCGTTTCCAAGGAAGAAGAACGACCACCGGTCGTATGTTTCAAATGCAAACAGGAGGGACACATCCGTCCAAACTATACGCAACAACCCAAAGCGTGTTTCAATTGCGAAAGAGAAGCTCACCTAGCTCGATTTTGTCGTGTAGTGAAGTCAAGTTCAACTGGGATGGTGACGCCAAAGGACGTCCCAAACAAGTTAAATTCGGTAGTTTAAGTGAGAACGTTTGTCGCTAAACCCAAATGAAGTTATCACGGGTGAGTTAATCATAAACTCTTGCGAAGTCTATACAATATTAGATACCGGTTTTACCCACTTTTTTATTTCACCTAGTTGTGTTCAACGTTTAAACTTGACTCTTGAGAAATTACTTTCACTTATCTATTGAAACTCCGTTAGGAGAAACCTTCGTTACATCCACTGTTTATAAATCTTGTTTGATTCAAATCGACACTTTCACGTTACCTGTCGATCTTATCTCTTTGAAAATACTTGAATTTGAGGTGATTTTAGGAATCGACTGGTTAACTACTCATCATGCTAAAATTGATTATTTTCGTAAGGTTATTAGCCTTCATATTCCTAACCAACCTGTTATACGAATTCAAGTAAACAAACCACTAAAGTCAATCACTGTCATATCAAGCATAAGTAAAGAGCCCCAAGCCTTTCGTTGGTGACTTCCAAGTCTTGGAATGCACCAAAGCCAGACTTTTTATAGGGGACGCCGTGAATAACGGTGGCAAGTTGATAGGTATCAATATAACGTGATATCCAAGTCTTGGATGAGAGTCACATTTTGAATGATATTTCTATTGTTAATTTCCTGACGTATTCCCTGATGACTTCCTGGCCTACCCCCAGAGCGTGAAATCAAATTTTGTATTGACCCCAGTACAAAAGCATTTCTAAAACCCTCAAATATTTCTACACCCAAAACGAACGTATCATGCGTCAAAGACGTTGGCTTGAGCTATTGAAGATTACGATAATACCATTCAATACCATCCTGTAAAAAAAGAAAGAATAGTGAACGTGGTAGCTGACGCGTTGAGTGGAAGATCGTATGCGTTTACAAGTGCGATATTGTTAACATAAAGACCCATTTCGTACGACTTACAAATGATGGAGATAGAGTTAAAAAATCCAAGAACCTACGTGAAGATAGCGAATATATGATTAGAATCGATTTTAATCAATAAAGTTAAAGCCGCTCAAGCTACAGACTCAGAGCTGATGAATGTGAAGAGGAAGGTGCAAGAAGGCATTATTCTAGAAGCAAGAATCGACGAAGAGTGGAAATCTTAACCCTCGATTTGATTGGTCTATTTGAAATCCTCGATCGAGTAGGAACTGTGGCCTATAGACTAGCTTTATTGCCAAGTATGTCTCAGGTTCATAACGTTTTTCACATATCTATGTTAAGTAAATATGTGGACGACCCGAATCACATTATTGAATTAGAACTAGACGAAATAGCGGAAGATTTAACGTATGAAGAGGTATCTGTTAAAATCTTGGATAAGAATAAACATATTCTACGCTCAAAGGTTATACCTCAAGAGTTAGAAAATCTGACGAGGCATCCTCACCTCTTCGATATACCAAGTACGTACCCTAATTTCGAGGACGAAATTTCATAAGAAGGGGAGGTTGTAAGACCCCAACTTTTATGAATAAAGATTAATTTTTCTCGAAATATATTTTTGAATATTATGATGTGGATTTGATATAATGTTATAGTTGTGGGTAATATTTATAAATTTTTCAAAGTAAGCAAGTTGTTATAAAATATTCGATTGGTCGGGGAATATTCGTTTTAATAGGGAATATCCGTACGACGACACAATCATTGGTGGACTCTGCTACAGAATTACTGTCGGAGTTAGAAAACGACAAATAATTTTTATAAAAATAACGGCGAAAGTTTTACCGTTAGACTGTTGAAATACCAGGTGGTAAAAGTACAGTAATGCGCGTGGTTGCATAGTAGCACACGGTATTGATTATTGATGCTTATGTGAGAAGTCACTCAGTTATACTTAATTATTGCTACAGTAATTGCTACATAATATCTCTCATATTATTGATTCAATTATTGTCACAGTATCATCTGCATAATATTTTATATTATTAAATCAATAATTGAGTCGACAAAGTTATTCATATTATTATTTGCAATATTGACGATGTCTAGAAAGTTCTGTCGAGAAGATATTTGGTCACCTAATTACGCGTCAATAGGGAGAAATTCTTATCTAAAAGTCCCCTCTTTCCTAGGAATGATCTGGTTATTAAATATTATGAGTTATAAAATATTAATGATGAACAAGTTCGTGTTGATTAAAGATAAAATTGATATTTCTATTGTGCTAGAATTATTAGTGTTAGTGAAAATCGACATTTATTTCGATAATAATTGATTTCTAGAGGTTATATCGACCAATCGGGTAATTAATCGGATAAATGAGCAATTAATTACTATTAATTCACATGCTTATAACTATTTACTCGCATGTCTGTACTATTGATTCACATGCATGTACTATTAGGGGAAGTGGTGCAAGATTGATAATACTTGCATGACTAAATTAAAAATGGAGGTATAGATGAAGGTGTCACTGTAACTATTTTTTCACATGTTTGGAACTATTGATTCAGATGAATGTACTATTGATTCACATGCATGTACTATTAGGGGAGGTGGTGCAAGTTTGATATTACTTGTAGGACTAAATTAAAAATGAAGGAAAAGATGAAGGTATTATACTGTAAAAATTCGAGCCTCAAAACGTGCAATTATCGAAACTATATTTTCCTATAAATAGAAGCTCATTCTTCTTTCCATCTCACCAATTCACTAAGACTCACAAGAGCAATTATAGAGAGAGAAGTTATAGAGAGAAAGAAGAAGAGTATTCTGCTACTTCACTATTCCAGTATCCAGTCTTCTTCTAAGATAAGGGGTATTATTTCTTTCGTATTCGTAAATGATATTATTTTTATTCAGTATTCGTAAGAAATAATATTTTCTTCCATTCTCTGTAGTGTATGTGAGTAATATTATTTCATCTCGTATTCCTGATTATACTCTCATTTTGTTAAATTATTGCTTCCTTCTATACCCGTGAAATTAGTAGAATATCCTTGAAATTTGCGCTTCATGTAGTATCGTTTCACAAGGATATTTTTTGCACATTCTTGTTAAATTTTAAGCTTTTCATATCGGAGTACTGTCCATGAGTACTATACATTTATACGGTACTATTCACAAAGTATTATTCACGGGGTACTATTCACAAAGTATTATTCACGGGTACTATTCACGGGATACAATTCACTCAGGTACTATTCACCCGGGGAACTATTCATGATAAAATTGATTTCTTTGCTGTCCAATTCATTTTTGATACAATATTATTCTTGAATTTTACTCCACAAAGCGGTATCATGTTGATAATTTGGACATTATTGAATTCTGGAAAAATTAAATTATAAATCTTTAAAATTTATCTTTTGCTTTCATTTAATTGAATTCTTATATCATTGTGATCATGCTCATGCTTATATTGTGATGAAAGTCATCTTTAGCCGTAGTGCATAGATGTACTGTTGATTGGTATGATTATGACCAAGGATCTTTCAGTATAATCATGACCCATAATATTACAAATGATGTGGTAAAAGTCCTCATTGGCCTGTAATGCATTGATGGACAGTTATTGGTATGATCATGACCATGCGTTCTCTTCGGCCAAGGGTGCAAAGATGAATTGTTGTTTACAATGTTCATGACCATTGGTGAAAGCACGAATATCCTTGGCCCTTAGTGCATGGATAATTCGTGGTCGTGATACTAATGAATATCCTTGACCCGTAGTGTATGGATAATTCAATGATGTGGATTATTTATCCAGCTGAGTCTCAGCGATAAAATTGATGATAAACTTTTTAAATCATAGAAGATAGTAGATATTATGCTCTACTTGACTCTTCTACTGGATTGCTTATTCCGCTGCAGTTGTTGATCTAAAACTTGTTGTCTATTGTATTCTATCAGTTGTTATACTGTTGAAGGCGTTAGATAATTTATTCTGTATTATCTTAGTCATAATATTTCTTACTGGACTAGTTGAACTCACCCTTTTGCTTTCATTGTTCTCTTCAGGAAATGAGAACGTAGCCGGGACTAGTCGGGGAATGGAGTGACGGTCCGAGATGGTTGTTTTAGGGAAATTGGTAAATCCATAACAAAAGTGTCGCTATATTTCTTATAGCGACGGTTTTCACCGTTGCTATACACCTATAGTGACACTTTTGTTGTGAAAATAACAAAAAGTGTTGTGGATTTAACAATTCCCTTGTTTTAGTAGTCCTCACTATTTAGTGTGATAATAAATGTAATGAGGACTCCTTTTTTAGTTTGAATACTATCTATTATTCGTGTAAAAACTCTCAGCTCATGTTGTATAATTAAGTTTGTATTTGTATTCAGTACCATGTATCTGGCGACTCAGAATGAGTTGTGTATACCTATTTTGGGGGTGTCACATGTGTAATTCTTTAAGCAGAACAACCAACTCTGTAATTTGTTTGCTTAATCCTTCAAACTCCTCGCGAGAGACATGAGTAGGATTAGACTGGCCATATGTTGCCATGTTTGGCTGTAGGCTTAATGCCTTTTTGGACATTGAATGGGTAACATGACCAATTGCTTCCCTATAAAATACTTATGTAGTTTAGTCTTAGGGAAATGTGAAAATGTTACATGCTATGTAAGGTGTCCATTTTTTAAGAGTATTATCCTGCCAAACGGATGTCAGATGTTTTTTAATGATAGGATAACATGGTAGGTCACAAATGAAAAGGGAATGAGTGTTCACATATTCCTTTATATTTTCCATTACATTAAGATTGGCATGCAAATAAAAATTTTTTTTTTAGCTAAGTATGCAAATAAAATTACAAGTAATTGAAATGGGAAGGTATGAAGAGACTTCCCTCCGCGTTTGGTTTATTAGAGGCTGACCTATCTTAGGCTACTCTCGCGGCTTTTTGGCATGAAGGTTCTTATATCATCGTAATTTACTCGATGGGATGTTAATCTGATCTTATAATTGGAGTGAATCTGGGTAGTACCTTTCCTGAGCCTCGTTGGAATTAGTCTCCCTACGAGTCATTAATCAAACACCGACAAGATAGCCTCCTGGTGGACGGACCACACAACATACATTCACATACATCGCGTCTCACCGTATGGAAATGATGACATATGCAAAGCACTAATATCATAGGCACTAAGTGCAGTAAGTAAATGCACTAGTACACATTCATTCAAATGTAAATGCAACATCCACACACAAACAGATAAAAGTTTGGAGAAGTTTTTGAATAGCGGCTTAAGCCTTCTTACTTGAATGTTCCCCAGCAAAGTCGCCACCTGTCGACGTCGGGATTTTTATTTGTCCCTTTATGTTCTTGTCTTTTGGTGTTCTCATGTTAGGTGAGATTTGTTTGAAAAAATAAATTTGAAAATGTCCGACATGTATATGTCGACAATTTGACTGTAAGAGTCGCCAGTTGGTATTTTTAAATGGTTGCACCAACTCAACCGAGAAAAGGTTTGCACAAAGACCTAGGATGTGACACTGTTTAACTGGTCTGCAAAGCCGAAATTCGTTAGGGTCCGGGGGCTTGATTAAGTGGAGGGAAGGTGTTAGGCACCCCCTGACTTCTATGATAACACGGTTACTGCCGCTTTTTAATTAAACTTTTCTCTGAATATGTGTGTATGTAGGTCAATGTGCAATTGTTTGGAAGTAGTGATATGCCTCATTTGCACCTATATACAAAGGGTTTGAATTTTGTATAAAAATTCAATTTTCACGAGATATGGGAGTGATGTTTTGTAAAACAGACTTTTCAAACCCTTGTGCTCAATAGTAATTGAGACCTTTGATACTTCCATTTTATTATGTGTTCGACTTGAATGCTTTTATTATTTTCGAAATGCGAAGCATCTTCGAGTAAATAAGATACATAGCAGCGCCGAACTCCTTGTGGGCATGAGAGCCATCTAAGAAAATTCAGATACCGTGAATATTTTACAAGCTGGCTGCAGCTGAAAAAGTCCATCACGAGAACCGAATCTAGATTCAGGAACTGAATCTATGATCACATGATTCCTAGGCTCACATGATAAAGTAATATGTACAAAAGCTAAAACAAGAACTAGATTTTGAACAAATCTAAACTATTTCAGCTTCATCAGTTCCAGTTTAGTCACCATGAACTGATTAAAGTGAGAAATAGCTAGATTGAGACAAATCTAGCCTGTAACAAAAGCTAGAAAACGAATTATATTTGAATAAATCTAAGCATTCCAGCTTCAACGGTTCCAGTTTAGTCACCATAAACCGGTTAAAGTAAGAAATGGCTAGATTTAGGCAAATCTAACCCGCAGGCTGATATATATATATATATATATATATATATATATATATATATATATATATATATATATATATATATATATATATATATAATAAAAGCCATTGATCGACGATCCGGGCATAAACACACAACACGACTTTCAACGTGAATAGATATGTGTATGGAAGTGAGAAAAATCTTAAAAATCTGAGATGTCTTTCAATATGTAGCAAAACACGAGCTCACAAGTGTTTGGAAAAAGAAAGCGCTCAGTTTAAAGTGTGTACATAGTAAAATGGACAGGGCTTCGTCGCCTTTTCTTTTTGTAAAATGGCCACCCCATAGACTCTATTTATAGAGGGGGGAGCCGCGGGTCTAACCACGGCTGCCGCGGGTCCACCTGCTGCTGTTCTGGGTGCCCTGGGCTCTGCGGGTCCTGCCGTCTCGAAGTACGTGCACTCGTGCAACGCGTTGTCCGCTTGAACCTTTGTTACTTTCAATCCGAGCATCAAATTAAGGCGTGTAATACCTTTCCAGAATGTTGTTGTCGAGAGCTAAACAATGACATGAGATAAGATGTTGTACGAAGCCGGGAAGATGAGTCCATGATCAGATCTTCAAGTCTTCAAATTATATCTGGTGTACTATCTTGTGTAGTAGTCACTCGGGATTTGAGCTATGGTTCTTGTGGGACACTTCATTATGAAATGTGGGTTAAAATGTTGTTGAGATGACGTGAATGTAGTATCGAGGAGGCAAAATGATGATTTTTCCCCTCACCAGGGTTATCTCCGGCTCTGGGCTGATGCAACCGTCATTGCTCAGGGTTATCTCTGAGATTGGGCTGGTGTGAGTACTGAATGTCCTCAAGGTTGTCTATGAGGTGTTCCTAACTTCCCGGGGTTATCTCCGGGGTTGGAACTGAGTGCCTCGGAGTTATCTCCGAGGTTGGAACTGACTTCTCCAGGGTTATCTCCAGAACTGGAACTGTATCCCTCAGGGTTGTCTCCGAGGTTAGAACTAATTATCCTGGGGATTACTGGGACTGGAACTGAGTATCTCAGGGTTGTCTCCGAGTTAAAAAACTACGTATCCCGGGGTTGTCTTTGGGATTGAGCTGATTTAACTTCTAGGATTTTCTCTGAAAGACGATTCTGCCCTCCTGCAAGGTTAGCAACAGGAATGCAAAATTTTGAGTGTCTACACATTTGGCTGTGTCATATACACATCCTCCTCAAGTTGTCCATTGAGGAAGGCCATTTTCACTTCCATCTGCCAGATTTCATAGTCGTGGTAAATTGCAATTGCAAGAAAAATTCGGATGGACTTGAGCACTGCTACTGGTGAGAAGGTTTCGTCATAGTCAACTCCTTGTCTTTGTTTGAAACCTTTTGCGACTAGTCGGGCCTTATAGGTCTCTACCTTGCCGTCTGCTCCAGTCTTTCTTTTAAAAACCCATTTTCACAAAATAGGCTTATTGCCTTCAGGTGGTAAAACCAAAGTCCACACTTGGTTTTCATACATGGAGTCCGTTTCTAATTTCATGGCTTCTTGCCACTTCTCTGAGTCTTTACTACTCATATTATGTTCGTAATTCAATGGATCATCATTATCTATGATGCGTACCTCATCGTCATCTTCTATGACAAATCCATACCTTTCAGGTATCTTCGGTACTCTTCTAGATTTATAAATATGGTGTGGTACAGAAGGAATCTCTACTTGGACAGGTTCATCCATTTGATCTGTAGTGGTTTGTGGTTCTTGAATTTTTTTTAAGATCTATTTTTCTCCCACTGGCCCCTTCAAGGATAAAGTCCTTTTCCAAGAAGGTAGCATGTTTTGCAACAAACACCTTTTGTTCAGTAGGATTGTAGAAATAGTATCCTAAACTTTCATTAGGATATCCCACAAACGTGCACTTATCAGATCTTGTTCCTTATCATGCTGAAACCTTTTAACATACACTGTACATCCTTGGTCTTAACATACTTAAGACCCCAACTTTTATGAATAAAGATGAATTTTTTATAAATATCATTTTTGAATATTAAGGTGTGAATTTGTATAATGTTATAGTTGAGGGTAATATTTATAAATATTGCAAAGTATGCAAGTTGTTACAAAATATTCGATTGGTTGGGAAATATTCATTTTAACAGAAAATATTCGTACGATGGCACAATCGTTGGTGGTCCCCACAACGGAATTATTGTCGGAGTTAGAAAATGACAGAAATATCTTTTTATAAAAGTAATGGCGAAAGTTTTACCGTTAACTTTTGAAATACCCGGTGATAAAAGTACAGTAATACGCATGGTTGCATAGTAGCACACGCTATTGATTATTGATGCTTATGTGAGAAGTCACTCAGTTATATTCATTGCTACAGTAATTGTTGCGTATTATCTCACGTTATTTGATTCAATTATTAGCAATATTTTATATTACTAAATCAATAATTGAGATGACAAGTTATTCATATTTTTATTTGCATAATTAACAATGGCTAGAAAGTTCTGTCGAGGAAAGGGGTTTAGTCACCTAATTGCACGCCAATAGGGAGAAATCCTTATCGGAAAGCCCCCTCTTTTCTAGGAACTGTGACACCCCCAAATCCGGGTACTCATTCCCACAAGATTTGGTGCTCACTTGATAAAAACATTCTTTTTTTTGCTAAATTTTGTTTGTATATAAATATGCCAAAAAACAAAGGATATTACAATAAAGATTAGAACATAATCTTCTTCTCCCGAGAAGGTTAAAACACCTTGATAAGACTAGGGGAACCAATTTCCTAACTTAATTTAATACTTCCTTACAACCTGAAGCTAGAAAGAGAAACCACTAAATATACACTAACTAAAAGATAATGACATATTTAGTTATAACAAGAAGGACTAGAGTGCTACAATGGACAGCCCACAAGAGGCTACATAATCTTTTAAAATCCAAGCATCAGCCCTCATAAACTCCGTGGGACCCGCATGGCCTAGCTTTAAGCAGTAAGTCACCTTGCCCATGTGGGTCCCACCTGCAGAAACACCAACCAGAAAAAGCCGGAGAACTCCATCCCAACCCAGCAGCTGGATCAATCCGGCAGCAAAGAATCAGGAAATCAAAGAGAACACAACCAAACCAAGCAAATAAATTTAGCATTAACAACTAAGCTTAAGATTGGAAGTAAACAAGGAACCATCCTTCGGTACCAGCAACCTAAAGATGTTCCCACTGAGAAATTCAGATCTAAACATTTAAGAGAAATGAATGAAATGCAAACATTCAAATCAGAAAACAACCGGATAACCCAAAGTCCGACCTCAAAACCATCTAATCTGAAGGAATGAAATATACAATAAATTAAACTAAACAGATTGGAAACCCCATAAACACCAAATCAGTCCAACAGGTAGTAGAGCAAAAAGCTTCAAGCAACTGATATGGTCAAAAAACGAGAAAGCACCGCACCACCAAAGGCACCAACCACCTCCAACCTCTGCGAAACACCAGATGGCTCCCAACTCCAACCAGATCAGATCCGAACGCTCCAAGGGAGAGAGAAGGGGTGGGCCGCAAGAAGGAAGGGATATGAGTGTAGAGGAAGAGTGGTCAGAAGAATGGTGGAGGACCGAGCGGACCCAACATCCAAAACCACCCCAACAAACCAACAAGATCTGAAAGCCTTTTAATCCCAAGTCACCCCACTGCAGATCAAAACTCCTTTAACCAAACCTCATTTCCCCCTACAAGTCTGAACAGAGAAGCCCCCATGATCACATGCCCCGGACTTTGTAAATGGACCGGTAGAAAGATTTTCGGGAAGGTTCAATTTGGTTGCCGGAAGAACAAATCGAACCAAGAAATAAGGGGAGAAGGAAGAAGAAGAGAAGGTGGGCCGAAGAGGAGGAGGAGAAGGGAGGGAGACGGGTGGGCCGGATGGAAGAGGGGCGGGAGAAGGAGGCAGGTGAAAGAGGAGGGGGGGAAATCTAGAGAGAAGGGGGAGCACCTCTCTCTAGCTTCCTACTTGGAACCCTGATAAAAACATTCATGTCTAACTACCCAATCATAATAAAATTTAATAATGAACCTTCCAATTAAAGGATTACATCAATAAGTTTAATAAAATCTCCCAGGTTATCTAACCTTTAAATACAAACATCATATGAGGAAAATTAAATAACTTCATTATAATTACTAAAAACAAAGTCTGACAATATTAAAAGTCAACATGTTTATAAGTCTTCAATACTTGTTCATCTTTCCTTTTCCTTTACTGGTGTTGGGTACATCGACCTTCTCAACTTTAGTTGTAATAGTTATATAAGCAAGAGTGAGCAAACAATACTCACTTGAAATGACAATGAATAAAATTTCATAACAAATGCCAAATAATAGGCTCAATAGAACTAAACAATATGCTCTATCAATGATAATCAAAAACTGAAATATATATCTGAGGGTCACAAGACCACGAACTATGTCCATAGTTATAAGTAATCTTTCAACTTAAACTTTAACAGTCATAAGACTATATAGGGATTCCTCATACTTAGGGGGGATCAACCCTTCGTACAATGTATTGTGCACAAATATTTCAACACTATGCGTAAATTATCCCCTATAATAGGGTTGTTCATCTCAGCATTTAGAATACAAGTCCGCTCTAAAGTAAGTTTGGTTTGGATACATTTCAACATAATTTGGAATTCAACGAACATCAACTAAGGATTAGTTGAATAAAATACAATAACAATGTGCTATGGAATAAATCATAAATGAATCGACATTGTATATTAAGGTCATGCTTTAGGAATAATCTAATAGCATAAGTATTGGATAGCATAACATACCTTTCTTGAACAATATTAAGCTAAGGTTATTTAGAATTGAGTACTGAGCATGCATAACAAATAGTAAATCGAACGATAAAACTTGTTCAACATTGGTATATCAGAATGTAGAAACTTGCATGCTAAATAACAAGTTAAAGATTAGAGAAACTTGCTCAATATCAAGAGGTAAGGTTGCATACAACAAAACAAGTTAAAGATAAGAAAACTTGCTCAACGAAAGTTTAGAGTTAGAAAACTTGCCTTGCGTGTAGGCTAAACTATAATAATTCGATTTACAATATCCTATACACATATCATCATGACATAAGTAGTCATTACAATTACTCTATATATAAATAAGTATCTATTTCTTGTATGATTTGATTTTTAACCACATAGTCAAGTTACATTAGTAATAACACTCGTTAATTATTAATAATATGCTCATTCTTAGCACTATAATAACACAATAACAAAATTACATTTTTAACAGTCATAATATTACATTACATCAACAATTACAGATTCTGTGTAAAAGAAAATTCATTCCTGGCCATTCTACTAACCGGCACTGCGGTGCCACACGTTGCACTGTGGACGGCACTGCGGCGCCACAGTTTGTACTGTGGACGGCGCTGTGGCGCGGTGTTAGCGCTGCGACGCGGTGTTGGCACTGCGGCACGATGCCTAAGCCAGGCAGTGGTGCTGCGGCGCGAGATTGGCACTGACTTTGGCAATGCGGCGCGAATTTTGGGGCTGCGACACTGATTTTGGCACTGAGGCGTTGAGCGAGAACAGAACAAAGCTAATTTTGTTGTTGTATCTTAATTTCTAACACCAATTTATCACGTATAACTTACATAAATTACACATAAACGTTACCAAGCATACGTATACTAATTTAACACAACTAAACAACAATTTTAGAAGAATTAAATCCTTTAATGCCATATTTTAAACCAAAACTCCATTTTTTGACATTGTTTGACAAAATGAACACGGTAACCACAATTGTACACCAAATTGATTCATTTGAACTACGTTCTCTTTATTTCTTACCCAATTTTAATATTCAAGGTTCAATTCACATATTCGTATACAAATTAACCACCAAATTTGGTACTTTCATAAGCCATATATATGAACATACACTGAAAATAGTTTCTCTTTCTTTTAAATGTAATTAACATAATGATTCTTGTCTTAACACTAGTTCTAACATCACAAACCCATATAATCACCATAGTTCAGTTGTATAACAACAATTCTAGAAAATTGAATCCA
Organism: Panax notoginseng; assembly: GCA_016801055.1. Classification (NCBI taxonomy): domain Eukaryota; kingdom Viridiplantae; phylum Streptophyta; class Magnoliopsida; order Apiales; family Araliaceae; genus Panax; species Panax notoginseng. Next base: position 107,008,559 of record CM029023.1, on the reverse strand, counting down.
CAGAACATGGAAATTTTATGCTGTAAAACATATATATATATATATATATATATATATATATATATATATATATATATATATATATAGTATTAAGGTTATGGAAAAAATACCTTTTTTGCTTTGAAAATCCTTGCTAACCACTAAGAATCACTTAAAAATTCAAAACTTGCTTTGGAATCACAGACTTTTCTCCTCTCAACTCACTCTAGTCTCTCTCAAATTTCTCTCTGAAAACCTTCTTTTCTTTTCTCTTCTTAGGTTTAAGCCAAATGTTTTTCACGTAAAACCAAATACAACCGACGCCTAAAACCCAAACGTACGAAACTGCCAAATACTTAATATAATAATAATTACATGTCAGTTATAAAATATTTAATATATTTTATTTGTTTTTATTATTTTAATTATAATTCAAAATTCAAAATTCCAAAAGCCATAAGGCTCGGTTTGGCAAAATTCTTTAAAAGTTAAAGTCTTAATATCTTTAAGCCTTGTTTGGCAAAACTAAATTAAACTCCTTTAAATTATTTTAATAACCCATTTATAGCATAGTTATTTGTCACACTATTATTATCAAATTAAATTAAAAATATTATAATAATCCATTTAATCCCTATCAACTCTCTAATTTAATTATTAAATTAAATTAAAATATTATCTCATAATAATTAATTTCCTTAACTCCTTAATTATTTATTAAACAAATAATTAACCCAATCAAATCAAATCAAATTAAACAAATATTTATTCAACAATAAACACATCAATTAAATATTTATATAATTCAATAAATATTTAAAAATTACCATTTAAAATTCTGGATTGTTATTTCCTTCCCTCTTTACAAGGTTTCTGTCCCCAGAATCATAACTCAAACAAATCATTCGTCACAGGAACGATCTGGTTGTTAATATGCAAGTTATATTATTGATAAATAAATGTTGTTAAAAATATTGAGGGGACTTTTTATGAAGTATTTGTTGTAAGTTTGGTTTATTATTCGGACCCCCGCTTATCCATTTTTCAAAATAATGTGTGTTATGAGTATGATAATATATATATATATATATATATATATATATATATATATATATATAATAAACGATGATTGAAAATGGGGGGGGGGGGGAGGGAGTATTGCCCGGGAGTGAAGGGCGTAGTATTATTATTATTATTATTATTATTATTATTATTATTATTATTATTATTATTATATGAGTTTTGTTTTATTTCATTATAAATAGAATATATTATATTTTATTTAAAGTTTTTGTTTTATTAGAATGTTTTATTGCATAGTAAATCAAAATTTTCAAACGTTTCAGCCGAACGAGTTCGTCCGTGAATTCGTTCTGTGCGTCCGTTATTAAAATTTTCAAATAGTATCATTTCCATTCTCCTATAAATAGGATGCTTAGTTAGAATTGAAAATCATATCAGAATCAAAAAATTCTTCTTCTATAATCTTGAGCGTAGTAAACAGTTCAATACTCTTCTTTTTAAGGTAAGGAATATTATTTTTGTTCAATACTCGTAAGAAATAATATTTTCTTCCATTCTCTGTTGTATGTAAGTAATATTATTTCGTTTCAAATTTCGAATGCTACACTCATTTTGTTAAGTTTTGGCTTCTATACTCCATGAAATTAGTAGAATATCCTTGATATTTGCGCTTCATCCAATATCTTTTCATAGAAATATTATTCTGAGCATTATTGATAAGTTTTAACTTTTTCATGCTGGAGTACTATTCACGGGTTAGTATTCCTTAATTACTATTCATGGGATACTATTCACTCGGGGTACTATTCATGACAAAAATTAATTTCTTTTCGGTCCAAATCATTTTTGATACATTATTATTCTTGAATTTTACTCCACAAAGCAGTATCATATTGACAATTTGGACATTATTGAATCCTGAATACATTAAATTATAAATCTTTAAAATTTATCATTTGCTTTCATTTAATTGAATTCTTATATCATTGTCATCATCCTCATGCTTATATTGTTATGAAAGTTATCTTTGGCTCGTAGTGCATAGATAGATTATTGATTGGTATGATTATGACTAGGGATTATTCGGTATAATCATGACCGTAATGTTAAAAATGATGTGGTAAAAGTCCTCATTGACCCGTAGTGCATTGATGGACAGTTGTTGGCATGATCATGACCATAGGTGAAAACACGAATATCCTTGGCCCGTAGTGCATGGATAATTCGTGGTCGTGATACTAATGAATATCCTTGGCCTATAGTGTAGGGATGATTCAATGATGTGGTTTATTTATTAAGCTGAGTCTCAGCGATAAAATTGATGATAAGCTTTTTAAATCATAGAAGATAGTAGACATCATTCTCTACTTGACTCTTTTAATGGATTGCTTGTTTCGCTACAGTTAAACTTGATGTTTATTATATTTTATCAGTTTAACATTGTTGAACGCTAACGATAATTTATTCTGCATTATCTTAGTCATAATATTTCTTATCGGGCTAGTTGAGCTCACCCTTTTGCTTTCATTGTTCTCTTCAGGAAATGAGAACATAGCCGGGACTAGTTGGGGAATGCAGTGACGGTCCGAGATGGTTATTTTAGTAGTCCTCACTATTTAGTGTGATAATAAATGTAATGAGGATTGAATTTGAGTTTGGATACTGTCTATGAGATAATATTTGTGTAAAAACTCAGCTATGTTTTGTCGTATTTTACACGACAGTTGTATTAATTAAGTTTGTATTTGAATTCTGTACCATGTATTTTACGACTCAGAATGGGTAATGTATATCTATTTTGGGGGCGTCACAACTAGGCTTCCTCCCTGTCTACATCTCATATACAGTCTTGGGGACGAATTTTCTGGGGACCTTATTTAGTAGATATGTAGCTACTTCTAGGGCATATTCCCATTACACCATTCAACTGTGGTGTTCTTGGTGGAGTCCATTGTGAGATTATACCATTTTATTTGAGACAATTGAGAAACTCACTGCTTAAGTATTCTCCTCTTCGATCCGATTAAAGAATCTTAATATTCTTGCCAAGTTTGTTTCTCTACTTCACTTCTGAACTTTTTGAACTTTTCAAATGATTCGGATTTGTATTTCATTAAATACACATACCTAAATCTTGAGTGATCATAGGCCCACATATATCGGTTGCAAAATACCCTCCTCTTGCATTTGTTGTCATAGGTCCATATACATCTGTGTGAATTAATGCTAACAACTCTGTAACTCTTTCTCGTTTTCCACTAAAAGGAGATTTAGTCATTTCGCCCATGAGACAAGATTCATAAGTTGGATATGATTCATAATCAGATAGCTCTAAGAGCCCATCCGTATGTAGATAATCTTGTTTCATTAATATGACCGAGTCTACAGTGCCACATAAAGGTATAATTTACATCATCTCTTTTCCTTCTTATTTTGTTCAATTTGAAGTATATTTTCATGAAAGTCAAGTATGTAAAGTCCATTTTGCAAATTACCAACACCATATAAAATATTATTATTATAAATAAAACAACTATTGTTCTTTATTATAATGTCAAAACCATCTATATCCAATACAGAAATTGAAATAATATTTTTAACAAGTATCAGAACAAAATAACAATTATTTAATCTAATGGACTTGCCCGTAGGCAGTGCTAAGAAATAAGTCCCTACAGTTAATGTAGCAACCTTTGCTCCATTTCCCACTCATAGGATGACGTCATCCTTGCTCAGCTTTCTACTTCTGACCAGTCCCTGCATATTATTACATATGTGAGAACCACAGCCGGTATCCAATACCCAAGTAGAAGATTGACTTTCAAAAAAATTAATTTCAATCATAAACAAACCTTGATTAGGATTCGAAGCTTTTCCAAGCTTCTTCTACTTTTGTTCTGCAAGGAACTCTTTGCAGTTCCTCTTCCAGTGACCCGACTTGTTGCAATGGAAACAGATTCCTTTGCAATCTAACCTTATTAGATTTCTTCTTTTCATAAGATACCTTGGGCCTCTTCATTTTCTTGGAAGAATCATCCAGCAGTAAGAATTGGTTCTTCTTGGATGGGAAGTGACCTTCAGCAGTTTTCAACATGTTAAGTAACTCAGGCAAGGTGACGTCCAACTTATTCATGTGAAAATTCACAACAAATTGTGAGAAGGTGTCGGGGAGTGACTACAAGATCAAATCTTGACTCAACTCCCCATCCATGACGAACCTAAGATGTCCAAGACGAACAATCAAATTGGTCATCTTTAGGACATGAGTCTCAATAGTAGTGCCCTCAGTCATCCGAGATCAGAAGAGCTCCTTAGATATCTCATATCTAGTAGTCCTACTTTGCTCACCATACAACTTTTGGAGGTGCAACAATATAGCAGGAGCATCCATAGTTTCATGCTGATGCTAAAGCTCGTTGCTCATGGATGCGAGCATGATGCATTGAGCCAAAGATTCATCATCTTGCCACTATTTAAAAGTAGCAATCTCTTCCTCAGAGGCTGTTTCAAGAAATTTTTGAGGGACGGGCGAATTTAGGACATAAGAAATCTTTTCAGCAGTGAGAACAATTCTCAAATTCCTTAACCAGTCCGTTAAATTCGGTCCGGTCAGTTTGTTAGCATCAAGTATGCTACGCAGTGAAATTAGTGAATGTGACATTTTCAAATTATGCATGTAAAAAATAATATTTTAGCAAACATTCATAATTAATTACCAAAATAAATTAAGCCTTATTTTAAATCGGTTCCTCCCACTATTTTTTTCAAACTATATTACCCTCTTTATTTAGTTCGGCAATATCTAATTAAAGATTTTCTAGTGAGAATAAGGGCTCCATTTCAAATGTATATAGCCTTGTGTGTGCACAACAAACTATGTATAAATAAATAGGTAGACAACTCTTGTCAATTACATCATCATGTAACTCTTTATATTTTGCTTCTTAAATCATAATGGTCAAGTCTGTGCACATCCGAACTAAACTGATTTAAGTTAAGTTATACCCAATATTTCCATATAAGTAAAGAGAAAACTACAGCTCTTATGTGTGCACAACAAAGTGGTAATATTCAATTCTTTATAAACATCATATGTAATAAAAACAACATCTCAAATATTTAATACTTGCCTTATGTGTGCACAACAAACTCATATTAAATATTCAATGCTCTATTGTTTTTATCATGCTAGAAGGTGACGTTCGATATTTTAAATATCTTTGAACGTTACAACTTAATATAATTTCATTGAGGGGTTTGTTATTATTAGTCTCATCTTGTTTAGCGCGCAAGCACGTATATATATATATATATAAAATATGCGTCATATTATTAAATATGCGTCATATATATATATATATATATATATATATATATATATATATATATATATATATATAATACTAGCATGCACATATAGAATACTATATTCTATTCGGATTGATTATGGACTTTTATTCTAATTTGGTTCACTAGAGCTACCAAGTGAACCAAAAGGTTAAATCCTAGGTTGCAAGAATTAACATTTAAATATAACTATTATATTTAAACCTGGGCTCCATTATAACCGGGTCTTCAAGCACTCCTTGATCCTTGATCTTCGGTTCTTCGAAAATTTTTAACTAATCCTATTTCATAAACTATTTAATTTAAATAGAGACCTTGATCAACTATCAAAGGGACATAGGAGAGAGATAGAATTTACATCAAGAAAAAAACCAGAAAAGACGAGGAGGTATGCATACCCCATTTAATAAAACCCATTCATTCAAGTATCTAACCAAAATAAATCCTATCACATTAGTCAATAGTCCATAATCAACCCCATTTATTATCATACATATCACCATATGTATCAATAAATAAAATATTCATCATATGAATACTAAATATTTAATATATATTGATATCAATTTAATGAGCAAATTTAATTAACATCAATTTTGATTTTGATTTAAAATAAACATCTTTATTTAATCAATATCTAATTATATTCTAAATACAAAATAAATAACTTTATTTTAATTTAGAATTTCTAGAAAAACATGAAATCCAAATTTTAATTTAAATAAACCTTTTATTTTAATTAGAAATATGATTTTATAAATAAAAATACTTTTTATTCCTTTCTGGGTACCGACGCTGCGGCTCCCCAAATGAACTGGGAATGGGCGCTGCAACGCTAGATCAACCTGTTTTCTGAAACCCGATCCTGGCATAACAGCACGCCGTTTACTAAGTAAACCGGCGCTGCAGCGCTAATTAGCGGAAACTGTTTTCCAGTTCGCGAATTCTGCAGTTTTTCTCCAAAAACTCAATTCTATGCTAACAATTATGCCCAAAAAATTTGTACAAAACACATATCAATCATATATATCAAATCTAAGCAATTAATAATAGCATAAAGGTTTGGCTCTGATACCACAGTAAGGTTTTTATGAAAAACAAAGACTCAATCAAATTGCAAATTAGCAGAAGCAAAGAAAAATCAGATTTTAAATTTTTTCAGAAACCAATTTCCCGGATCATCATTTATGCATATTATTAATTAAAACGAAGAACATGAAGTTATGGAATCATACTTTTGTAGATATGAGCTTCCACATGTACGAGTTCAACTCCTACTTCTCCGCGATCTCCTTGAATCTCCGGGTAGATTGTTTCTTTTGATCAATGTTAGCCACCCAAGTGTATGGCCTCTACAAGTGATGCACCTAGAAAGAAGAATTTTCAAGAAGAAGGGTGTATTGGCTAAAACCCTAGTTTTCTTTCTCTGTAGAAAATGTGGCGTACTCTCCAACTTTTGGAATCACGTATATCTAATATCTGATATAAGACTTCTCTTATAAAGATATCAGTTTAATTAATTAAACTCATTTAATTAATTAGGCTCCCTAATCTTATTAGGGATAATTAATTAAACTTATTTAATTAATTTGCCTCCCAATCCTATTAGGAATAAATGAGAGTACTTATATTTAAATTAATTCCTAAACTCTTTTAGAAATTTAAATAATAATAATAATTGTAATAATATTAATAAGACTCCTATTATTAATTTATATTTAATATTTCTAAAATAATAAATAATAAATATTAAGCTATTTAATTTACTATAGATTAAATTAAATACACTTATCATATTATTACGATTATACCATTAACTTCTCAAATAATTATTCTTCCTTTTATGGTGTGACCTTTTAGGTTCTCCATATTAAATCGGTTGTGAATAAATCAATTAAAATAATTCTAATCTCATTTAAATAAATTAAACTATTAATTTATTCAAATAAATAATATTTATTCTACAATAGAGATAAGCCTCCCTAGCGATCAACGACTTTCCAGATAATATAGATTTCAACGTTAATCATAAAAGAACTTTTAAGTAAATAGTTACCATACAATTCAATCCTTCCACTATACAATGTCCCAATTAAATATAAGACATGAAATTACTGTCAAGTCTTATTTTATTTAATTATATGTATTTCGATTTCCAAATGCAGAACTCTGAATAAATGCAAATTAGAAACTACTTTCTAATTTCATTTCACCTTAGCCAAGAATTCTTGGGTTGTCATTTATCGAATCACATAGGACATTTCTCTTCTTTTACTAAAAGTGGTAGATTCTTTATTGATCATTCATTATCTCGATATATAACTTATTACACCCAAGCATACCATTTGATATATATACCCTAAGGGTCTTAAGGAATAAGTCAAAGTGTAATTCATTATATATAAGATACTATGATGATCTCTAGTCTAAGGATCATTTGTACTACTATCACTACAGGAATTCCTATTGACAGGCAAGTAAAACTCCATTAGGTATTCCTTAGCGAGTCACGTTCAGTGAACTTATTCTGCAATAAGCACATACATACTTGCTTTAGTGTCTCCACACAAATGATCATGAGATCAATCATTCTCATCCAATGAGCAAGTGATGAGGACATGGCATGCGTGGACTCAAACAAGACTAAAGGGACGTGGGGATCAAGCAAGGCTAGAATAAAGAGGTTCAAACAAGGTCTCAATGGATTGATCCAAGATGTTTGGACTGAAGCTAACGCAAGAAAACTCAAAGAGAAGGATGAGACACAAGTTTGGGTCAATTTGATACAAGCCCAAATTAAAGTCCAATCTCACAACCCACAAATTAATTTAGCAGCATGAATGGGAAGCATGAATTAAAAAAAATGTGTGGGCCCAGATTAATATTGGTCTTCTATTGCAGTAACTTAGTTCTAAGCTTCAAGTGTATTGTGATGTTACGTGGTGGGGCCATTAGATCTCAAAGGAAATAAACATATATATGTGATTACATGGAATCCTTGACAGTCACGAATTTGACTCTTATTTGGTTTATGCGAATCTTAGTCACGTGGCTTGAAAATATCAGCACGATTCACACAACTTTGGCAACAATTTTCGGGATCTAGAGTTAATTTTAAATTCTATTATAATTAGGATCTCTTTTTAATTAGGATTTCTTTTCCAAATTGACTTCTATTTCCTTATAACAATTAGGGTTATAGTTTATAAATTCATATTAGAATTTGGATTGTTTTAAGTAGTATAAATAGAGGCTCAAGTTGATGTAATCAAACACATTATACATTATTCATTATTCAATATATTTTTGAGTTTATTCTCTACTTTTGGTTCTTTGAAGAATTCCTAAGTATTTTTCTTAGTTATTTCTTTGAGATTCAATTTGACTTATCATACAACAATTCATAGTTGTGTGTGGCGTCTTCTACCGCATCAATCGTCGATCGTACCGAGATTACCGCTTCAATATAAGCGACGCAAAATTCCGAACGTGGGCAAGTTAAGCTAAGCCTTAACTTGTAGCACACCATCAAAAGAAATATATCATGTAAAAAAAAAGAAAAGGAAAATATATCATATTTTATTTGTGCTAACCAAACTTGTAGCACACCATCAAATCATCAAATTCCAACCAAGAGTTCATACCGTTCCATCATCATCAATTCTGAAACAGAGCTATAATTTACAAATCTGAGGCATACAAGAGGAGCAAGGCAATCGATCGGTGATTTTGTATTATTCTGATAATCACACCATCTATATTTTTGTTTCGTGATAAGTAATTTTGAATTGATTAGTAAAACCAAGAATTTTGCTAGGAGAATTCAAAAAGAACCTATTAGAGAGAATATTTGAGGTAAAAGGCTTAGTGGTGAGATTAATTGAGGGTAAAAGCCAATTTATTGAGAGTATACACGAGTTAACCATTGATTCGAGCGAAACACGTAAGGGCAGTGAGGATATTGTTTTCTACTAACCCTTATTTTGTAGGAAATATGTCTAACTCAAAGGATAAAGGAACTTATGAGGAACAACCCTCAACAGCTGAATTGAAATTCGAGATGGAAGCCATGCATAAAGAATGGGATCGAAGACTGAGAAAAACTAAGGAGCAAATGCAAGAATAATTAGAAGAGATGAGGGTGTCTATGGCTGAGCTATCCCAAAACACTCAGGGGATGCAAAACAAGACGATGACACAACAAACTGACGCAAGAAAGGAAGACCCTTACAGTGAGGACAGTAGTGCAGCAGAAGATCGTATATCTAATTTTCGACATCAAAGACACGGAGGTGCTAGGGAAAGAAGAGGTCAGGACAGAGAAGATGACAATTTGGATAGCATAAAAATGAAGATTCCAGCTTTCCAAGGTACGGGTGATCCTGAGGCTTATTTAGATTGGGTATCCAAGATGGAGCGAATCTTTGACTGTCACAACTATTCAGACCTCAAGAAAGTCAAACTGGCTATTACGGAATTTTCTGGATATGCATTGATATGGTGGGATCAGTTGACAGCTAATCGGAGAAGGTGTGAAGAGCGGCCGATTACAACTTGGGCAGAGATGAAAGCTATCATGAAAAAGAGGTTTGTACCAGCATAATGGGAGATCATTCGTAGTTTACAAACTCTTAAACAGGGAAGTCGAAGTGTGGATGAATATTACAGGGAGATGGAAATGTTGAAGGATCGGGCTAATGTGATTGAGGATAATGAAGCAGCGATGGCTAGGTTCGGCAGGACTGAACCCTTGCAGACTTGGTTGAACGACAATATTATTTGGAGTTAGAAGAACTGGTACATATGGCTACTAAGATAGAAAAACAACTCAAGAGGCGAGGAGGACAACGAGGACAATCTAATGCTAGTTCATCATGGAGACCTAATTTGGCAAAGCGAGAGGAAAAGGCAGCTGCGTTCAAACCAAAGGTGGAACATCGACTAGCCGAGAAACACAAGGTAAAACTGAACAACCTTCTTTTGGTCGTAATCGGGATATTGTATGTTTTAAGTGTCAAGGCAGGGGACATATTTCTGGCCAATGTCCAAATCAGAGGAAAATGTTGTTGCTTGACAATGGAGATGTGGAGACCGAGGGGGAAGATAGCGACACTGATTCTATGCCACCATTAGAGGAGATAGGTGAGGATGCGATACATGGTGAAATTCTGGTTACAAGAAGAGCACTTAGTACACAGGTTAAGGAGGAGAGCAGTGAACAGCGGGAAAATCTATTTCATACTCGATGTCTTGTGAAGGGAAAAATTTGTTGCGTAGTTATAGATGGAGGCAGCTGTACAAATGTGTCAAGCACTACGATGGTGGAGAAATTGGGGTTACCTACTACCAAACATCCGCAGCTATATCGTTTGCAGTGGCTCAATGATAATGCAGACATTAAAAGTAACCAAACAGGTGTTAGTTCCATTTGCTATTGGTCGGTATATTGATGAGGTACTGTGTGATGTGGTGCCCATGCAGGCAGGACATATATTGTTGGGTAGACCATGGCAGTTTGATAGGAGGGTTCAACATGACGGGTTTACCAACGTATATTCATTTGTTCACGACAAGAGGAAGATCTCTTTGCATCCTTTGTCACCACGGCAAGTACATGAAGATCAAATTCATTTGCAGAAAGATTATGTACAAAGAAAAGAGAGTGAAGAAAAAAAAATCAAGAAGAAAAAAAGAGAGAAAAAGAAAGAGAGAAAAAGAAAGATGAGAGAAAAACAAATATACTGGCAAAAAAGAGTGATGTGAGAAGAGATTTGATTTCTAAACAGCCTATGATTTTACTTCGGTATAAAGAGGCGCTTTTGAATACTAACGCTAATGATTCTTTACCTAGTGTTGTTTCATCTCTCTTATAGGAATTCAAAGATGTATTTCCCGAGGAGCTTCCTCATGGACTACCACCTATTCGGGGAATTGAGCATCAAATTGATTTTGTTCCCGGTGTGACGATTCCAAACCGTCCAGCTAATCGGAGTAATCCTGAGGAGGCGAAGGAGTTACAAAGGCAAGTTGACGAGCTGATGGGGAAAGGATTCGTGAGAGAAAGTATGAGCCCGTGTGCAGTTCCGATGATTCTAGTGCCAAAAGGATGCAAAATGGAGGATGTGCATCGATTGTCGAGCGGTAAATAACATTATAGTAAAATATCGACATCCCATTCCACGTTTAGATGACATGTTAGATGAATTACATGGGTCTTGCATATTTTCAAAAATTGATTTAAAAAGTGGTTATCATCAAATTAGAATGCAAGAGGGTGATGAACGGAAAACAACGTTTAAAACTAAATGTGGTCTTTATGAATGGTTAGTATTACCTTTTGGTTTAACTAATGCACCGAGCACTTTCATGAGATTAATGAACCATGTTTTGCGTCCATTCATTGGAAAATTTGTTGTAGTTTATTTTGATGATATTTTGATTTATAGCAAAAACTTGGAAGATCATGCATTGCATTTAAAATCTGTTTTAGATGTACCTAAAAAAGAAAAGTTATTTGCTAACGTGGAAAAATGCACGTTTTGTTGGGATAGAATTGTTTTTCTTGGCTTTGTTGTGAGTTCACAGGGAGTCCAAGTTGATGATGAGAAAATACGTGCGATCCTTGGCCGAGTCCAACCAATGTGAGTCAAGTACGAAGCTTTCATGGACTCGCAAGTTTCTACCGACGCTTTGTTTGGAATTTCAGTGAGATTACAGCACCATTAACCAAGGTCATCAAGAAAAGTGTGGGCTTTAAATGGGGTGATGAACAGGAAAAAGCATTTAATTTGATTATGGATAAATTGACAAATGCTCATTTACTTATTTTGCCTAACTTTGCTAAAACTTTTGAGATTGAGTGTGATGCTTCAGGTTTAGGGATTGGAGCTGTGTTGATGCATGAAGGGAAACCAGTGGCGTATTTTAGCGAAAAGTTGAGTGGGGCAGCTTTGAACTATCCTACATATGATAAAGAGATCGCTTTGGTTAGAGCTTTGGAGACATGGCAACATTACTTGTGGCCTAAGGAGTTTGTTATCCACACTGATCATGAATCATTGAAATATTTGAAGGGTCAACACAAGTTGAACAAAAGGCATGCACGATGGATGGAATTTATCGAAACATTTCCATATGTTATTCGATATAAGCAAGGTAAAGAGAACGTCATTGCAGATGCTTTGTCTCGCAGGTATGTTTTGTTAAATACTCTTGGTACGAAATTGCTTGGGTTTGAACGAATTAAAGAGTTATATGATAATGACCTTGATTTCGGTGAACAGTTTAAAACTTGTGAAAAGAATGCTGTGGGTTTACTTTAGAATTGATGGATTCTTGTTTCGAGAAAATAAACTATGTATTCCTGCATGTTCTTTGCGTGAGTTGTTGGTTAGGGAATCACACGGGGGCGGTTTAATGGGACATTTTGGTGTTGATAAAACTTTTGCCGTTTTAAAAGAACATTTTTATTGGCCTCATACGAAACGAGATGTAGAAAGAATATGTGATAGATGTATTAATTGTCGCTAAGCTAAATATCGTGTTCAACCCCATGGATTGTTACGAGCTATCATTAAAAAGAATATCAAGCAATGAGAAGAATGTTTACCACATGTTGAGTTTGCATATAACCGTTCTGTTCATTCTGCTACTAATTTTTCTCCATTTGAAATTGCATATGGTTTTAATCCTTTGACACCGTTGGATTTATCACCGTTACCTGTTTCTGAATATACTAACATGGATGGAAAGAAAAAGGCTGATCTTGTTAAACAGATTCATGAAAGAGCCAGACTAAACATTGAACGGAGGACGGAACAGTACATAAGCACGTGAACAAGGGACGACATCAAGTGATTTTTGAACCCAGAGATTGGGTGTGGTTACATATGCGGAAAGGAAGTTTCCCAGTTCAAAGACGGTCGAAATTGCTTCCAAGGGGAGATGGTCCATTTCAAGTTCTCGAGCGTATCAATGACAATGCCTATAAATTGGATTTGTCAGGTGAGTATAATGTTATTGCTACATTTAACGTTACTGATCTAAGTCCGTTTGATGTAGGTGACGATTTGAGGACAAATCCTTTTCAAGAGGAGAGGAATGATGAGGACATGGCATGCGTGGACTCAAACAAGACTAAAGGGACGTGGGGATCAAGCAAGGCTAGAACAAAGAGCTCAATGGATTGATCCAAGATGTTTGGACTGAAGCTAACGCAAGAAAACTCAAAGAGCTGAGACACAAGTTTGGGTCAATTTGATACAAGCCCAAATTAAAGTCCAATCTCACAACCCACAAATTAATTTGGCATCATGAATGGGAAGCATGAATTAAAAAAATGTGTGGGCCCAGATTAATATTGGTCTTCTATTGCAGTAACTTAGTTCTAAGCTTCAACTGTATTGTGATGTCACGTGGTGGGGCCATTAGATCTCAAAGGAAATCAACATATATATGTGATTACATGGAATCCTTGACAGTCACGAATTTGACTCTTATTTGGTTTATGCGAATCTTAGTCACGCGGCTTGGAAAATATCAGCACGATTCACACGACTTTGGCAACAATTTTCGGGATCTAGAGTTAATTTTAAATTCTATTATAATTAGGATTTCTTTTTAATTAGGATTTCTTTTCCAAATTGACTTCTATTTCCTTATAGCAATTAGGGTTATAGTTTATAAATTCCTATTAGAATTTGGATTGTTTTGAGTAGTATAAATGTTCAAGTTGATGTAATCAAACACATTATACATTATTCATTATTCAATATATTTGTGAGTTTATTCTCTACTTTTGGTTCTTTGAAGAATTCCTAAGTATTTTTCTTAGTTATTTCTTTGAGATTCAATTTGACTTATCATACAACAATTCATAGTTGTGTGTGACGTCTTCTACCGCATCAATCGTCGATTGTACTGAGATTACCGCTTCAATATAAGCGAGGGGTCAAGGTGTCGTTGGTGTCCATTCAACGCAGAATTTCGAACGCGAGCAATTGTACCAAGATTACCGTCTACATATAGGCAAGGGGTTAAGGTGTTTCAAGCAATTCACCCAACAACTGTGCTAGAAACGATCGGGGTGGCGACCACCTCACGTGATCTATCAGCAAGCAACGTATGTATCAATTTTTCTAGATTCACTAATCCCCTTTTTAGTAATCCATTGATTGAGAACATTTTAGTTTTAAGCTATCAAAGAATTTAGATCTCATTAGCATGATCTCATCATGACTCTAAAAGTATTGCTTAAAACTATGGGTTTATCACATACTATTAAAACAACACCATATAGATAATAAATGCCTTTAATAAATAATTCTTTTATTAATACATAAATAAGATTGATTACAAAGTATATGCTTTATCATCACACATGATTGGCTTGTATGCATACTACTTTCATGTTCACCATATGGGTCCAGAGGTAAAAGACTCTTGCGATCTTGGCATCTTATCAGCCTATCTATCAAAGCAGTACCCCAGATGACAAACAAGACTGGGGCAATTTCAAAATCGACGACGACCCGATATTGGGACCCTTACAACAAGACTAGGGAAATCTCGGAAACAGTAACAACTCAACATTGGGGCATTTATCAACCATCCTAAAGAGGAAAATGCACTAGTCAGCATCATCAGCATGGTCCATCATCATTAGAGCTTCTCTCATATCATCTTTTTGGTGATCCGGTATGATTATGTGGTCTTTTCTAATCATACTTTTCTCAGAATATGTAAGGTATGACTCTTTCATCTCTTTATTTTCTTTCAGTTTCCAAATACATGCATTAGCGATAATATACATGTTAAGTATTCTTAGAAAAAGGTTTTAAAAGAAAAACTTTTGTTTAACTTGTTGAATTAGATTAATTTTGATAAGCATCCGTGGAGCAAGAATCATAGGAACGATTAGAGAATTAAGACTATTCAACCTTTTTGATTAGGTATGACATCCTAGTTTAAAGCTCTTTTTGGAACAGACTTGACCTCATATACATGTTTGCACTTTGCGATTGACCTGACTCTTAGTTGTGGGATATAAAGCTATGGCAAAAATAATGAAAAGATAAAAGATAAGTAGCCAGCCTAATGTCTCAAATTGTGGCCTGGGTTACCCGAGTTATTAAGCCTGAGGGGGTGTCTTTACACTTGGTCCCCTAAAGCCATTTGATTTGGGAGTCATCAGCCCAACGCTCATTACATGGGTAACTTAGCGCCTAAGAAAATGAGCATTTAAAAAAGAAAAGGCAAAACCTGAACAGATCTAAGTCGTGGCTTAGGTTATTCTAGTAATTAAGCCTGATGGGTGTCTTTACACCTGGTGCCCTAAAGTTGTCTGGTTTGGGAGTCACCGGCCCAACACTCGTTACATGGGTAATTTAGAGCCTAAGAAAATGAATCTTGCACATTCTCAGGCGAAGAAGCAAATAGAGTGACCTCCTGACTTATCTCAAAGTGTGACCTTTGTTACTCGAGCAAGTAAACTCGAAGGGGTGTCTTTATACCTAGTGCCCTAAAGTCGTCTGGTTTGGGAGTCATTGGTCCAAAACTCGTTAAATGGGTAACTCTGAATAGCCTAAGAAAACGAGACAAGTAAAGCGAAAGAAAAAATAAATAAAATTTAAAATTTGCAAAGTCATGGAAATGAAACCCCTGTTAAGAGTGGCGTCACTCATAGTGCGTGTGTCATATGAAGTCAATTCTGCGAAGAATAACGTCTAGAGCGAAGATGAAGTATCTCTGATAAAGGGAGATAAGTCTTTTGAATCTAATCCTACCCATGAACAATAACCATGTATGCTTCAAAATTTCCTTGCGATTTCATAGCTCATTCAATTTCATAAACTTTAAACATCAAATGCCTCATTCAAAAGATTATACTAATCTTGATAGTCGAGCCGTCAAGCTTTTGCTGCATTTTGTTTTTTTGATGTGCAGGATATTGCTCACTCTCGAATTGGTAAACAAAGAGAGTTTCTCATAAGAATCCTTGACATCAACATGCGAAAGGATTGGGGCATTTTCCAATTCCAAGGAATGGAAAGTGTCTAAGGCGAGATCAAGCTTCTCATCAAAAGAAAGGGGAGAACTCCTGAAAGAAATAATGACGACACAAGCTTGCCGGGACAAAAGAAGAGTAAAATTCTCAAGAGAGTCTTCCTTAACTCAAAAAAAGACGCTCGACAACAAAAGGTCTAGCAAATGAAATTTACACCATCAAACATGTCAACCTGCGCCAAGTCCTTTCAAGTCGAGGCCTCTACATCGAAGTTTAAATCGGGGCAGTGAAAGAATGTGTCGCACCCCCCAAGGATGTCAGCAACACCCAGGTCATCAGTCCAGTCGGGTTGCAAATAAAAAGCATAAGGAAATGGGGCACAAAAGCCCCACAGCTAAAAGAAACTCCAAATCGCCTCAGAAAGGGTAAGATATGCTTCTACATCTAGTCAAGTAAATTAAGCTTGTGCATCACCTAGGATAATAGACTCCTAAGGATAAATTTAGATCATCACATTATTCATGGTCTGCACATGTGCAACTGCGCTATAACAGTGCACACCTCCATTAAAAAGTTTAGCATGCATCCCCAGTAGAGTCAAATATGCATACACATTAAATGCCCAAACTTGAGAAAAATTTCACTGTTAAAAATTACTGTTCGAGTAGGCATCAAGATAATCCAGTGATCAACCATTGTCAACTACCAGCAGGGTAGGCACCATTGTCAACTACCAGTAGGGTAGGCACCGTTGTCAGCAAGGTAGGCACCGTTGTCAACTACCAGTAGAGTAGACACAATTGTCAACTACCAGCAGGGTAGGCACCGTTGTCAACTACAAATAGGGTAGGCACTGTTGTCAACTACCAGCAGGGTAGGCACTGTTGTCAACTACCAGTAAGGCAGGCACCATTGTCAACTACCAGCAAGGTAGGCACTGTTGTAAACTACCAGCAATACATCGGGAAGGTCCGGTGATTTCAGAACATCATCCCTAGTAGAGATGTAGAAAACACCTCAATTTATCTTCATCAAACAAGCATCGATAACATCGACAAAAATCAAATTGCTGGAATCAACACCAGCATAGGCATCAGCAATAACCGGTAATGGTAAAGCAATTTACAATGTGCAAAGTGTGACTTGCGATGTATGAAGTGCAATGTGGGAGTTGCGAAGTGCGATTGGCCAAATACGAAGTGCGAAATGCGATTTGCGAAGCATTTTAACATTCATCATAAACATTCATTGCATTACGATTAACATATTTTAAGTATCATATTTTAAGTGTCTAGTAATCTTTATCATGTTCATTTCATTGTATTTCATAAACATGATAAAATGGGACATCTGTAGATACTCGAAATTTCGTTTTCCTGTTACTAACTATGCAAGAGGGTAAAAACATCTTTTTCACACTTTAGAGATAACCCTAGAGGACTATAAACATCAAGTTAAACCTCAAAGACAACACCATGGGACATTAAATCAACCTCAGATATAAAGATTTAATTTTCTCTAAATGTTATTTTGAATAATAAGGTGTGAATTTGATATAATGTTATAGTTGTGGGTAATATCTACAAATTTTGCAAAGTAAGAAAGTTGTTATAAACTATTTGTTTGGTCGGGGAATAGACATGGCTACAAGTGCCCAGCCTAATCCTACTCCTGCTTCTCGCGAGGAGTTCGAAGGATTAAGCAATCAAATAATAGAGTTGGTTGTTCTCCTGAAAGAACTAAACAAATCAACTCAGGGTCCACAAATACCCATGCAAACAGAATCCTCTACACAGGGAGTAATCCAGGGTCTGGACAGTGAAGTCCCAATACCCGAGTCTCAGATTGAGAAGTCCAACAAAACCCCTGAAGTCACCCATCTTAAAGAAGATCAAGACATCGGTGATATTCGGAAGAAGGTTCTACAAATGGAAGAAACCATTCAGTCCATAAAAGGGATTGGAACGCATGGAAGTGTTTCCTATTGAGACCTTTGTATCTTCCCCGGGGTTCATTATCCAGAGAAATTTAAGGCTCCTGACTTCGAAAAATATGATGGATTGGGAGATCCTTACACCCAATTAAAAGTGTTCATTCTATGTAACGCCTGAGAAAATCGGATCTTTATGTGAATTAAATTTTATTTGATTATTTGAATTAAATGAATTTAATTGATTATTTATGTGAGCAAGATGTTTGAAGGTCGTTCTATGACCTAGAATGTGCGGATGTGGTTAGTATTTTGGCTATGTGCTAGAATTAATTATTTTGAATTTCCAAGATGAAAATAAAGGTTTTTAGAGAAATTTCCGTAAAAACACTATTTATCCATTTCTGCTCGGAGATTAAGTTTGAATTTTTGAGAAACGTGTAATGATAGAATACTAAGATGTGATGGAATATTCAATAATATTTCAGTTATGGCAAACGAAGTTTTTCCCTGCGGACTTAAAACCTAAGGGTTAGGAAAAGTGAGTTCCGAAAATTTAATGTCTACGTATAATGATTAAGATTATTATACGTGAGGAATACGAGTATGATACTAGTTATTATATGAGTATAGTACGAAGATTATTACGACGTATAATACGAATATCGTACAAACTATATACGAAGAGAATACGAGAATTGAACGCGTAGAATACGAGTAGTCTTAATAGACTTTGAGTTATGGACTTTGCATAATCCAATTGGACTTGGAGTATGTCAAGCCCAATGAGTATGAAAATTAAGCCCAAGTTAGGCCCAATATGAATTAATGCTAAGGCCCAAACCAAGAAAATAAACCGCGGATAGAACCGATGGGTAAAACCCATGGGGCAACCAATGGGAGGAACCACAAGGCCATATGGGCCGGCTACTTGGTCACCAAGTAAAGTGAATTTACTTGGTCGCTACACAAATGAATAGTATGGATGTGGGGCACAAAGACCATTTTACCCTCTATTTGGTTCATTTGTTGTTTTAAAAACATTGACCAACATATATTGAGAGAGAGAAAAGTGTGATAATAAGTAATCAAGTGAGTTCTAAGCAAAACATTCAAGCTTTATCAAGAATGCAAAGAACGTAAAGGCAATATTTCTTAAACGTTAGTCTTTGATCCTTTTCGATTTCTTTTTCATATAAAAGTATTAATTGATGGAGCATGTCTCTTCCAGAGTCATAAGGATGGCTAATAATGGATTAAATCATTATAAGTCATGTATGATTAGTAATCATAAACGTTTAAGTAAGTTTTAAATCAAAGAAAATCGTAAAGCGTTTATTTGGTTGTTGATGGACAAATTGAAAACCATCATAGGGTATCTGCATCTTGTTTGGTTAGGATGTAGATGATGAATCAATGGAGGGAGTTGTTCCATTTGATTTGGCATAGGAAACTCGAGTAACGAAGTTATGGCGAAATTAACGAAATTAGCCGTTAAATGTTGAAAACGTAGAATTTCTGGATTAGTAGTCGAAAGTTGCCATTTAGCTTGGAAACTTTGGTTGTCAATGGCATAACGTAAGATAAGGTATTCAAGAGTTATGGACTCAAGAATCGTCGAATTCTGACTTAGAATGAAGAAACGAGCTATGAACGCTCACGAACGTTAAACGAACGCTCAATAATGAACTAATCGGTGAATTCTGTGTTAAAAGATTCAAAAATGAAATATTTTCTAATGAAATCATAGTGTATGTGATTTGTGAGCTAATTCGGACGTAAAACGAATAAGTTATGAGCCCGGGAATTTCACAAAATAAGAAAACTGTCAAACCTATCTGAGGCTCAGGGTCGGCGCCGCAACGCCACCCCAAAGCTTTAAATCTCGCACTGCAGCATCGGATAGAGGGTATAGACACTGCAGAGTCGTGCCATAGTGCCACTCTTGCACAGAAGTCTCGCGCCGCAGCGCCAAGACAGAGAATTTGCTACTGTTAGTTGGCGGCGCAACGCCAATTGTAGGGCATGAGGACGACGCCGCAACACCAAGCCAGGGGAAAAGTTAGACTTTGTTATTTTTAAACCCAAATGTTGCAAGACCATTATGGGGCAAGTGTATATACGTAATGTACATGCTAAGACCATTCCTATAACACATCTATAGTGATGACCCTAGGAATTGAACGTAAGTTATTAGTAATGAATTAATGAACGATAATAAGCCAAAAGGGCAAGTACTTGAAACGAGTTTTAATAATGAAATAAATTCGGTTAAGTTATAGAAGAGAAAAAAGTTGGTAATAACAATGTGATTAGATTGTTTGGTAGCTAATTACAGTGTGCTATGTGAATATATCATGTGGATACTGTAAAGACTAAGAACTGTTGAATATTATTTGAAGACGCTTGAAGGCAAGTTTTCCTAACGCTTGTCTAACCTTCGTGTTAGCCAAGTTTTCTGTTATTCATGATATGATATGCATGAATGGTTTTAACAAAAAGGTGCCAGATTTAACTCGGCTAATCTTGAAGAGTTGACTGATTTATTTACAAGTCTTTCAATATAGAATTGATAACATTATCCTACTCCAATTGTTTGGTACGGATTCAAGGTAAGCCTGAGATGGAATAAACAAATGTATTTTACATCGATTATTCGATAGGCACGCGAGGTTGCCAAAACTTAAATGTAAAAACGTTTA
The DNA here is from genome assembly GCA_016801055.1 of Panax notoginseng. Taxonomy (NCBI): domain Eukaryota; kingdom Viridiplantae; phylum Streptophyta; class Magnoliopsida; order Apiales; family Araliaceae; genus Panax; species Panax notoginseng. The sequence continues at coordinate 106,987,573 of CM029023.1, read as the reverse complement.
ACGGATCAATGTTGATCAACATAGAGTACTATAGGCTGATCACCTAGAAGTGCTCGTAAGATATATCGTACTTACAGTCTTAGTGTCGGGTTGTCCTTTTTCATGAATGAAAACTAAAGAGAATGTTTATGGTCTTTTGACCTACTAAGAATTCCTAAGTTCCTATAAGTACTTCAGAATTGTTTTATGAGAAAGAAAAGTGTTATACAATGTTTCGTAGTATTCATAGCTATTTGTTCAGTTATTGAAGAATTATCATATGATTCTCGACATGGTGTTTATATTATACATTGCTAGACTTGCTGAGCTAAGCTCACTTCTTTCTTGAATTATATGACTAAGGCCGAACGAACTGAGGGTTCTAAGAAAGATAAAGGCAAAGCTAAGATGGATAATTTGTTATCCTGTAATAGGCTAGTATGTTTGTATGTATTACACTTATGGATAATAAAGACTGTATTCGGTTTCAGAACCTGGGAAATGATTTATTATAATTGTAATAAGAATGTAGTTGATACACTCATTTTGATGTTGTTTCAATTGAATGAATGTATAGTTAGTAGTACCGTGTATCACCATCTATCGGGTTGGAAGTTACCCGGATTTGGGGGCATCACAGGTTGGTATCAGAGCAATAGGCTATAAAACTTAAGGGGGGAAGAACCTTAGGCTAATAACCTCGTTAGTAGATGGGAAGTAAAAGCGAATGAACTCTAGTTGAATGAGTTAATTAAGTATTGAGGAAACTCAGTACCGAAAGATTTAAAAGATGGAAATCAGCCCTAAATAAATTAAATGTGAATTGTGCTTATATTATTGTGTATTATGTACTAATCAACATGTTATGTGTTATTGTAGATGTCCATCGATAGCAACATGTATAGGGATATACACATAGTGAGTGAAGAGTCAGTGAACAGAATAGAGCGAGTACTAGTGCCAGTTGCGGCTGTACCAGTGATAAATCTAGAAGAGTCCGAACCTGAGGAGGAAATTTCAGAGGAGGACTATTCAGAGGGGGTTATTGGATTGGCATCATACCTTGATATGATGATCGATGTAGAAGAGGATATGTGATAAGTGGTTTTTACATCCACGTATCGATGTTCATTTCAAGCTTAATTTGTTGTTACTTTCTTGTTTTCATGTTCGTTTTTACTTGTTTGGTGTTCGTTTATGTGTAGGGTGGTTGTTGTGGCGAGTCGTAAAGAAAGGAGGTCGTTTGGAGAAATTTTGGAAAAATACATGAAATAAGCAAACTTGTTTAACAGTGGCCATGCCCGCCGGGGCGGGCCTGTTTTGACTGTAGACTCCCGCCGGGTAGCGATTTCTGGGCAGTCCTAGCATGCTTCGAACTCTGCTGGCAGGTGAACTTGTGGACTTTGGATAGCATGTGGACTCTCTTTGTTGAGGGAATTCAGCCAGAACACTATGTGATATATATAGGGCTCTACAAACAAAGAATTAAGGATCACACAAGGCACAATACGAAGATTAATTCCAGTTTTTCATAGCAAGCTTTGGCTGTATTTTGAAGAGATTTTTGTGACGATTGCAGATTAAGGCTACGTAAAGGGTGGTTTTGCATTATTCTTCATCTTAGTTCTATATTTGCAATTGCAAGGATGTTTCCTTTAAAATATTCAATTTTTATTTCATTCATTATGAACTAATTCACTTTTTAGGCTTATGATGGATCCTTGGGTGAAACGATGATTTTGTAACTTTGATTTCCAGTTCAATACGTTATATCTCAGTTTATTTATTTTAATTTGAGCATGAATCTGTGAATTGCCTAATCAAAAATTCTTCGTGGACTTGTAAGAAGTTCGACGTTTGGTCAGGGGGACAATCACAACCAGTTGCAATTATTTGTGACTTTTGCACGGGGGAACATTCGACGGATCAATGCGCAATCAACCCAGAGTCGGTACAATTCATGAGTAGCTACAATCGAATTCCTCAACCAGAATACATATAATCATGGGGAATAGGAATCATCCCAATCAGTCGTGGAATAATAATTAGAATCAGCAAGCTCCACGACCGTCGTATCCCCCAGCATTTTAGAATCAACAACAACCAGCTCAACATCAAGAGATGAAATTAGATTTAGAGGAGATGTTTTCAAAATATATAACGACCAATGAGGTAGCCATGAAAAACCATGCAATCGCCATGAAAGCACAAGAATTTAGAAAATCAGATGGGACAGATAGCTTTTGCTTTAAACAATAGGCCTCAGGGAACGCTACTGAGCGATATAGAAAAGAATCCAAAGGGAAATCATAAACAGTGTAATGCAATCACGCTCAGGAGTGGTAAGGAGTTGGGTCCTAATTTTGTTGAGAAGGCCAGTACAAGAGATGATTGTGAGGATGTAGGGAATGACTTAAACACAAAATCTACAGAGAAAGCGGTGTAAAAAGGAAAGAAAGTCAAACAAATTAAATTCACACCACATGCACCCTTTCCGCGAAGGCCAGAAAGTGCAAAGTTGAAGAATCAGTTTTCGAGGTTCATGTCAAACAATTACATATCAATATTCCATTTGCCGAAGCACTGGAGCAGATGCCGAGTTACATTAAGTTCATGAAAGACATACTGTCGAAGAAACGCAGACTCCAGGAATTCGAAACAGTGGCATTAACCGAAGAATGCAGTGCAATACTGCAGAGAAAGCTCCCTCCTAAATTAAAAGATCCGGGGAGTTTCACAATCCCGTGTGCAATTGGAAATCAAGACGTGGGGAGAGCGCTATGCGATCTAGGAGCGAGTATTAATCTTATGCCACTATCCATTTACCGAAAGCTGGGATTAAAGGAAGCAAAATCGATCAACATTAGTCTACAGCTTGCAAATAGATCATTAACATACCCATTAGGAATAGTTGAAGACATATTGGTAAAGGTTGATTCTTTGATTTTACCGGCCGATTTCGTGGTACTAGATTTTGAGGAAGACAAGAACATCCCTATCATATTGAGACGACCATTCTTGGCGACTGGATGAACACTGATTGACGTGCCTAGCAGAGAACTGATAATGAAAATGTTTGATCAGGTGATAAGGTGAAGGTGTTTAAAGAAATCCCAATCCTGACTGATAACGAAGAGTGCGAATGGATCGAGAAATCTATACGTCTCATGTTCCGGAATTGCAAAGAGGATAGTGGTCTTAGGTCGCTAATTGAGGATGGAATTGCAAATTCATCAACCAACATTCAAGTGAACGGCCACGCATTACAACAGTGTTGGCGTTATGCGACAATTAAAAATTACGCCGCGGATAGCACAATCGATCCGGGATGAAAGAGGCGCCGTCGGGCTCACGACGTTAAAACTAGCGCTAATTGGGAGGCAACCCAATTGACTATTTTTAGTTTATTTTGTTGTTATTTTTAATTTTTATTGCTTTCCGTACTATTTATATTTTTAGCTTAGAATATTAGTCATTATGTAGTTATTTCGCTCTATGATTCTTGAAAATTTCTCAATCATACTCACATCGATCAACAATCTACTCACGTATGTGTGTTATGGTTTGCAGGAGGGTTAAAGAGTGAGTAATAGGACCAACATGTAAGAAAAGAAGAGAAAACTCAAGTTGCAAGGCCAAAGTCGAAGTCACAAAACCGAAGTCTGGGGACTATCCCGCTGGGGCGGGCTTGTTTGGCCGTGTACCCCCCGCCGGGGCGGGGATCCCTCAACCTGGGCAGTGAAGTTTGGCAGTTACATAAACATTCCCTACTACTCTCCTTCTCCTACATTACAACTCCCACCTCCATTCATCACCACTTCTTAACCCACGACCACCACTTCCAAATCCATTACACCCAATTCACCACTACTCCACTACTCCACGATTCCCACTACTCTCTTACCTCCATTCCTCCAACCCACTACTATTTCTCTCCATCATATCACCTCTATATAAACACACCCTCACAACACAATTTCATCAATTACTTTCAAACTGAGCTCAAGAAGCCACGAATTAGGGTTATTATTGTGGGAATTCATCTTGCAGGTGAGAGTGAGTACCTAATTTTCAAGTTCTTCATCTTCTCTCACCATAATTGCCATAGAAATCACAAAGTTTGGGGGGAGAAAAGTTTGTGCACACCAAGTGTTTGTCAGATGGTGTGAGTACAGTTTGGGAGTGAATTTTGTTACTAAGGCTTCGGGGAATTCAATGGCGTCTCAACCAACATCCAAACGACAACGGGGAGAAAGTTCTAGGCCAACTCCACCATCACGAAACTTCGACCATCGCAAGTTCAAAAGTGTCGCCGCTGATCGGTATGACTACATGGTCACAAAGGCTCTTACACCGGAACAGGGGCTGGCACTGGAGGCTCACGACGAGGAAATGATGCAACAGATTTATCAGAAAGGGTGGGTCAAGTTCACTGAGAAGCACGAGGTCGTCGTTGTCAACGTGGTCAAATAGTTCTATTCTAACGTCGAGGACAAGGCACCGTTCACCACCTCTGTTCGGGGTCGATTGGTCCCGTTCAGTGCCGATGCCATCAACACGTACTATCAGTTGCGGGTGCCTAGACATTGTCAATATGCTCATTTGAGAGATTTTGACCCTGACTTTGAGGAGGTTATTAAGGAAATGACCAAGCCGAGAACAACATATATAAAGGGTCGGAAGGGAGGCACGTTGTTTTATAGTAAAGATCTTAGTCGGTATGGGAAAATTTGGTACACCTTCTTATGTGCGAAACTGTTGCCATCTACGCACACCTCGGACATGACCAAGGAGAAGGCACTACTCCTATATGCTATTGTGCAAGACTTCATCATCGACGTCGGGGCTATAATCAGTTTTTCCATTCGCCGATGTCTACGGGGCAATTTTTCGGGCGGCTTGCCACACCCATCCCTCATCTATGGGTTATGTCGTCAAGCAGGAGTTCGATGGTCTAATGATGAGCCTAATCAGATGCCGCTGTAGCTACTAGACAACAGAATGATCGCGCGGTATTCGGTGTGGCCCGACGGCGAATCTCATCCTAGAGGTTTAGGTTTTGTATTTCCATCAGCTTCGGAGGACAAAGCTGACACTGAAGATACCTCCGGAGATGAGGACGAGACTATAGGAGATCAAGGTACTGAGGCGGAACCATCTTCTGACGCCATATCTAACCCTGAGTATCTTGCATTTCAACAACACATGGAGGAACACAACAAGGCAGCACGACGGGAGATAAGATGGCTTGCAATGCGACAAGACCATATGTTTGATGCCATGAACATGCCATTCGCCTCCTTTAATACGACACTCCAGAGTTTCAATCCCGCTACACAATTTCCATATCAGCAGCCCATGCCTATGCTAAGGTTTCCACCAAGCGACTCCGAGGGAGAAGATCAACCACCACCACCCCAGACTTAGGAAATTACAGGGAAGTCCTCACTCATTTTATTGCTATATCCATACAATGAGGACATTGTTGTTATTAAGTTTTGGGGAGTTAGTTTTATTTTTCATTTTTGCATGCATAATGTCTTTATTTAGTATTGCATTTTAGTTTGCATATTAGTTTTAGCATTTATGTAAGCATATAGTTGGCTTAGGAGCATATTTTATTTTAAGTTATGTTGTGTAATGTTTGCATTCATATATATAAAAAAACGAAAAAAAAAATATTTAATTTAGTTAGCTAATGTGTTCATTTTGCATATGTCCAGCAGTGTTGTAGTCATGTTTATTATGGCCAATGATGAAATTGAGATTAAGTAGACAAATACAATACTGATTGTTAGAACTGTGAGGTAGTTTTGAATCATGACTCAGATTTTGTGCGTGTTTGAAACTGGTATAAAAGGTTAGCACGTTAATGACATCTGTGTTGAATGATTGGTTTACGATATACATAAATAGTTTCTAAAGGATAATGCTAGTATAGATATGAGAATGACAAGAATAGGAGTGAAGACAACAAATTAGGCAAGAACCTAAGTTTGGGGGAAAATGTAGGGTGCATGAGCTAAGAAAAAAAAGAGGAAACGGAAACAAGTTGAGAATTGTGGTGGGTTGAGGAGAAATACTCCCCATAAATACAAGCGTGAGATGGAGCATAAAACGCACTCACCAATCATCTATCTAAAAAAAGATAAAGAGAAAAATAAAGAAAATACGGAAAATAAGGGCAAAGAGCCCCCCGTTAATGAAAAAAAAAAAGAAAAAGAAGATAACATGAATACCCTATTCGGACCCCTAGTTTCGATAATTGTTTGATTTGAGTTGGAACTTGTTTGTTTTTGAAATTTTCGAGTTTATTCAGTATGAATCCTAATAAGAGATTGGTTATGTGTTGAATTTGAATTTCAATCAGTTAGCATAAATGTTGACCACACACACATACGATATTAGTGATGATACGTATAAGAGTCGAGGGATTGATGATAAATTATTGATGATTTTTATTATGAAGTATTTAGTGTGTGTGCTTAATTGTTTTGAGGCTGAAGGAATAAGTTTGATTCTGCGATACTGTTGGATTCATAATCATTTAGTTAGTTACATTACATATCATTGCATTGCATAGCATGTAGTTTGTTTTGTGCTCGAGGACTAGCACGGTTTAAGTTTGGGGGATTTTGATAAGTGGTTTTTATATCCACATATCGATGTTCATTTCAAGCTTAATTTGTTGTTACTTTCTTGTTTTCAAGTTCGTTTTTACTTGTTTGGTGTTCTTTTATGTGTAGGGTGGTTCTTGTGGCGAGTCGTGAAGAAAGGAGGTCGTTTGGAACAATTTTGAAAAAACACATGAAATAAGCAAACTTGGCCAACAGTGGCCATGCCCGCAGGGGCGGACCTGTTTTGACTATAGACCCCCGCCGACGCAGGGGGTAGCGATTTCTAGGCAGTCCTAGCAAGCTTCGAACTCTGCTGGCAGGTGAACTTGTGGACTTTGGATAGCATGTGGACTCTATTTGTTGAGGGAATTCGTCCAGAAAACTATGTGATATATATAGGGCTCTACAAACAACGAATTAAGGATCACGCAAGGCACAATACGAAGATTAATTCCAGTTTTTCATAGCAAGCTTTGGAGGAGTATTTTGAAGAGATTTTCGTGACGATTGCAGATTAAGGCTACGTGAAGGGTGGTTTTGCATTATTCTTCATCTTAGTTCTTCTATATTTGTAATTGCAAGGATGTTTCCTTTAAATTATTCAATTTTTATTTCATTCACTATGAACTAATTCACTTTTTAGGCTTATGATGGATCATTGGGTGAAACGATGATTTTGTAACTTTGATTTCAAGTTCAATAAGGTATCTCTCAGTTTATCTATATTAATTTAAGCGTGAATCTGTAAATTACCTGATCAACAATTCTTCGTGGACTTGTATGAATTCGAGAGATGAAATACAGTCTAGACTTAGTTAATATAGCATGTGTCCTTGAATTTTGTGAAAGACAAAATCTTGATGAATGTTAAGGTAGAGATATGCTTGACATTGCATGTAATCGGATAGAGAACTTAATCTTAAACCTTCTTTAATTTTAATTCACAAAGAGATATAGTGAGTTAGTTGATTTAGGTGTTTAACTTGTTTCTATCTAAATTGTGGATTTAAGTTAATACGGTATTAGTGCATCAAGAGGTGGCTAGTCTACATTCGTGTTCTTGATTAATAAACTGGGATAGTAAGTTGAATTGGAATAAAGGTGTACAAATCAGAGTGAAACTTAGGGAGAAATCATAAGTCTAATTCTCCATTAATTGTTTGAAAATTCAGTTTTGATATTTGCGTTTGTTTTGGTGGTAGAATATTTATTCATAATTTAGTTTTTATAATTTTAATCATTGAATTTGATAGTTTGATAAAATTAGGATTAATAGGAAATTGGTAATTGTGAGGTTTAAATTGTTACTAAGTCTCTGAGGGAACGATACTCTACTTACTATTATATTGCTTGTTGACCACGTATACTTACGTGCTGTGCGTAACTAGATTACACCTCAACAATATGGAGGTAACATCGGTTAATACGGTGGTACCTGCATTAAAGCCAACACCTCCAAATCCAATGATGGCATTGTATCTAGCGGTGCTTGACCGTAATGTGCAACTGCACAAAATTGTGCAGAACCAGAAGGAGGAGAATAATGATCTCCATGAGGCTAAGGAGTCTGGAGAAGCATATTTCGAGATTGAACATGACGAGACGGTGCTCATGAAGGATAAGGCCAAGGAGTATAAGAAGGAGGCCATATAGAGCTTCGTAGAGAATTGGGGATGAGGGACCAGAAAATAGCACGGATGTCATATACATTCACGACAGTGCTCAAGAGGATTTCAAGTTGAAAGTTGCTTGTTATTTATTACATTGAGTCGGGACAGACTCGACATACTATAAGTCGGGATATTGTGTCGATTCTGGCGAATGAGAACATGAGAATGTTGTTATGCAGTTTTAGGAGTTTAGAACGGTAAATACTTTTGTGTAGTGATGGAAATCCCTCTTTTGTATAATTAAAGGATAGTCTTTTTGTAAATCCCAATTTTTGTGAAGTTCAATTGCGGGATAGGAATGTAATAGCTTTTGGCTATGAAAGCAAATTGTAAATAGTTTCAAACTATGAAAAAGCATATGAATATAATGAAGTTTTTATTAAATGTGCTTTGTTGTATATGAGTTATTGTTTGGCAAATAATAACTAAGTAAGCAAATAAGTAATAATGAAACTTTTTTTATTTAATCAGAAAATGCCATCAAGAAGGAGACAACGTAATCAGGAGGCTGAGTCCCATAATGATAATCAGGGGGGGTCAAAACAACCCTATGCAGGAGTTCGTTAATTTATTAACGGTTGCATTTAACCAAACCGGGGGTAGAGCACCCGTAGTACCTAGGGTATCCAGAACGACTACCTTTAAAGAATTTAAGAGTGTAGGTCCGCCTGAGTTCAAGGGAACCACGGACCCAATAGAGGCACAGACATGGGTAAAGGAGATAGAGAAGGCGTTTGTTATTACAAACGTGGGTGAGGCGCAAAAGACTTCTTTTGCGACTTACATGATGAAAGGGGAAGCCAACTTCTGGTGGGAGGCTCACCAGGGTGGGGCTATAACTGATGTTGTTACGTGGGGACAGTTTAAGAATGTTTTCTTCTAGAACTACTTTCCTACTGGCATGCAGGGGAGAATGGAGATTAAGTTCCTAGAACTTAAGCAAGGGGACATGATGGTTCCCCAGTATGCGGCCAAATTCAATGAATTGGCAAGGTTCACTCCACACCAAGTGGACACTGAGGAGAGGAAGGCTCGTAGGTTTAAGCAGGGATTGAAACCCTGGCTCTATAGTAAGATTTATGTATTCCAGAGTGCTTCCTACGGGACCATTCTGGACAAAGCAATTATTGCGGAGGGTGGTAGTGAGGCGTTGACCCAATACCACAAAGAGAGAAAGAATAAGCGTAAGGGAGAAGGAATCCAAGGCGGATAGAGCTAGTGGTAGTGAAAACCTGCCCAAAAGAAAGAGTTTTAACTCCGGGAATACTGGAGTGAAACAAGGGGATCCTAAGCGTAGGATCGAGGTGTGCAAGATATGCGGAAAGACTCATCTAGGACTGTCTGTCTGAAGGGAAAATCAGTTTGTTACAACTGTGGGCAGGAGGGGCATGTATCACCCAATTGTCTGAATCCTAAGAAGAACTAGGGATGTTTTGTTTGTGGGTCGATGGACCACATGGCAAGAAATTACCCAAATAAGGGAAAGGAGGGTAGCAAGGGTGCTAGTAGTGGAAAGTTAGCCATTACTGGACCAACACCGTCGGGTAGATCTACTGCCCGTACTTTTAATATGACTGTCCAAGATGCAGTTGCATCGGCGGATGTAGTAGCAGGTATCATTTCAGTCAACGAAATAAATGCTTATGTGCTGTTTGATTCGGGTGCTACTTGTTCTTTTATAGCATGTGGATTTGCTAAGCGATTAAGTTTATTTCCGGAAAGATTAGAAATACCTTTAGACGTTAAGGTAGCGAATGAAGAGATAATTCCCGTTGAACACATTCATAGGAATTATTTCATAGATATTAGAGGTAACAAATTATCGGTAGATCATTTACAGATAAGATTGAGAGAATTTGATGTAATTCTTGGTATGGATTGGTTAATTAATCATAGAGCAATAATAGATTGTCATAGAAAGAGTGTGAACCTTAGGCTTTCTAAGAAACCCGAGGTAGTGTTTTACGGTAATAAATCACTGGGACGCTCTTGTTGTCTAACCATCACACAAGCTAGGAAAATATTGAGGAAGGGGTGTATAGGATACCTGTGCCATGTTGTGGATACCCAGAAAGGGGGAGCATCATTGGAACACCTATAGTTCAAGATTTTGCGAAATATATTTCCGGAGGAGTTACCAGATATTCCGCCAGATAGGGAAGTCGAATTTGTGATTGACTTGGTATCGAGTACGACACCAGTTTTTAAGGCACCTTATAGAATGGCACCGATAGAGATGAAGGAATTAATGGTTCAATTTCAAGAACTATTAGACAGGAAGTACATTCAACCAAGTATAGGGAGCACCGGTGTTGTTTGTAAAGAAGAGGGATGGGTCGTAACTTTGTATCGACTATCGAGAGTTAAACAAGTTAACGATTAAGAATAAATACCCACTGCCCAGGATCGATGATCTATTTGATCAGTTGAAAGGGGCAAAATATTTTTCTAAGATAAATTTGCGTACGGGGTATCATCAGTTGAAAGTAAGGAATGAGGATGTACCTAAGACGGTGTTCAGAACTCGGTATGGTCATTACGAGTTTCTAGTTACGTCGTTTGGGTTGACTAATGCGCTAGCCGTATTTATGGATATGATGAACAGAGTTCAAACAATATTTGGACAAGTTCGTCGTAGTGTTCAGTGATGATATTCTAGTCTATTCTAAGACGCCAGAAGATCATGCTGAACATTTAAGGAAGATCATGCTGAACATTTAAGGATAGTGTTGGAGACACTACGGAAGGAGAAGTTATATGCAAAATTCACTAAGTGTGAATTTTGGCTTGAAAGAGTGCAGTTTCTAGGACATGTTATTGATAAAGATGGCATTTATATGGATCTAATGAAGGTAGAAGCAGTTAATAATTGGGAACAACCGAAGACGCCAACCGAGGTTCAGAGTTTTCTAGAGTTAGCGGGATACTATAGGAGGTTCATCCAGGACTTTTCTAAAATAGCTACTCCGCTGACGAATTTGACTAGGAAGTCAATAAAGTATGTATGGACTGAGAAGTGTGAGAATAGTTTTCAGGAACTAAAAAGGAGATTAAGTGAGGCACCTATATTATCTTTACCAGATGATACGGAGAATTTTGTAGTTTATAGTGTTGCTTCGCATAGAGAACTAGGTTGTGTGCTAATGCAGCATGGCAAGGTAAGCATATGTGTCACGCCAGTTAAAGGATTATGAGAAGTCTATCCTACTTATGACCTAGAATTGACAGCAGTAGTTTTTGCCTTAAAAATATGGAGACATTATTTATACGGGGAGAAGTGTGAGATATACACAGACCATAAAAGTCTGAAATATATCTTTACACAGAAGGAGTTGAATATGAGACAGAGAAGGTGGTTAGAATTGATAAAATATTACGACTATGATATCTTATATCATCCGGGGAAGGCAAATGTTGTAGCAGATGCGTTAACTAGGGAAGGGTAGGGAAAAACTATCAATGTTAACGACTCATAATGAGTTAATAACGGAGATGGCAAGAATGGAGCTAGAAGTTAAGTTACCGAGTGAAGCAGTAGAAATGTAAAAGCGAGCTACCATCTGAGCGAAGCCAAACCCCCAGAAGGAGCACAACTAAAACTAGGCGAGCCCAGAGCTGCTCCACCTCACCAAGAGCTGCTCTACCTCGCCAAGAGTTGCTCCACCCCGCCAAAAGCTGTTCCACCTCGCCAAGAGCTGCACCACCGCACCAAGAGCTGCTCCACCGCACCAAGAGCTTGTGACACCCCCAAATCTAGGTACTTCATTCCCACAGGATTTGGTGTTCACTTTATAAAAACATTCATATCTAACCATTAAGGGATTACATTAATAAAATCTCCCGGGTTATCTAACCTTTAAATACAATCATTCAAATGTGGAAATTAAATACTTCATTAGAATCATTAAAATAAAGTCTAATAATAAAATATCAACATATTACAAGTCTTCAATACTTGTTCATCTTTCCCTTTTCCTTACTGGTGCTAGGTATACCTTCTCATCCTTAGCTGTATCAGTTATATAAGCAAGAGTGAGCAAACAAAGCTCACTTGAAATAATAATGAATTCAACAAAAAAAAATTAAAAGATTCAACAAAAAAATAAAATAAAGCTCACTTGAAATAACAATGAATAAAATCTTTACAACAATTGCCAAATAATAGGCTCAATAGAAATGAACAAAATGCTTTATCAATGATAATCTGAATCATGAAATATTTATTTGAGGGTCATAAAACCACGAACTGTGTCCATATATAAGTAATCTTTCAATTTAAACTTTAACAATCATAAGACTATAGGGACGCATCGTACTTAAGGGGATCAGCCCTTCGTACAATGTATTGTGCACAAGCATTTCAACGCTAAGCGTAAATTATCCCCTAATAATAGGGTTGTTCATCTCAGTATTTAGAGTACAAGTCCGCACCAAAGTAAGTTTGGTTTGGATACATTTTAAGGTAATTTGAAATTCAACGGACATCAACTAAGGATTAGTTGAATAAAAATTAATAACGTTGTGACATTGTAAATTAAGGTCATGCTTTAGGAATAATCTAATAGCATAAATATTGAATAATATAACATACCTTGCTTGAACAACATTAAGCTAAGGTTAAAATCTTATTTAGAATTGAGTATTGAACATACATACCAAATAGTAATTTGAACGATAAGCTTACTTAACGAAACAAGTTAAAAACAAGAATAACTTGCTCAATATAATCGAGATAGGATAAGTAAACTTTGCACAATGTAATAATAACACTAGCTTAATGAAAGTATAGAATTAGAAAACTTGTATCATCCTAAACAAACTAGATACAAGAACTTGCTCAATAATAAACAAACTAGCTCAACGAAAGTGTAGAGTTAGAAAACTTTTTTTTTGTTGCTAAATTTAGACTTAAATAAATAAATGGGGGATTACAAAAACGGCATGGGGGAAACCCAAACAGAAATAGCAAAGACATCATAGGACCCTATGATGCTTGGACTATAAAGGTTACAGGCGTCTATCCAATAAAGAGACAGAACATGCCTAAGCGAAAAAAAAAGAAAAACCATCGTCAAGACACCCGAACCCGGAACAACCGAAATGACGCCAATAAACAACCGTCCTGAGCACCAAACCTTGGAAGACCCACTCTACGAAGCCCCACTCTGCAAGTCCCCACCAATGCCAAAGAACTAGAACCATCCCAGCCCCTCTATGAAGGCCACAGAAGAGATCATCTGGTAGTCTACGAAGACCCACACTACGAAGACCTACTCTACGAAGGCCCTCTCTACGAAGCCCCACTCTGCAAGTCCCCACCAAGCCGAGGAACCATCCCAGACCCACACTACGAAGGCCACAGAAGAGACCAGTGATAAGTAGGTTTTATATCTACTTATCCAGTATCTATTACTTGAATTATTTGCTTATATTCATGTGTCTTAGTTACTTTTCATACATGTTATGTTATTTTGTAGGGTATGACACAACATTGGCATGAAGAAGCAAGAGAAAGCAATTCGGACATCTTTTGGACCAAAATACGCAAGCAAATACAAGGAGGGAAGATTGCTGGGCTTTTAACACCAAATGGGATGCATGTTCTTGGCTTGGAACTTGGATTTTATTGTAGATCTACTTCTTAGCTTTCCGGAACATCTTGAATCGTCCCAATCGGAGTTCGGATGCGAGAGTTATGGCTTTTTTTTATCAACGAAGATCAAAGCTAAGAGTTGTCATGCTTGCCATTTACACAACATCTACTTCAAGCTCGATTTCCGCCTTGTTCCAGCCCGAATCTGTCAATTGTTAAAGAATGATAGTTGTAGATCTCGTCGATATATTCGATTTGATAGGTGGCAGACCCCGTAACTCCAAGCGGATCAAAAGTTATGAATGTTTTACCAAACAACATAGCGCGGACCGCGCTACGGGCGCGCTATAGGCGGCCAGATTTTTTGACTCTGCAGCGCGGCCACTGCCCGAAATGGCTTGGGGACAGCGCGGACCATGCTAGGTGGCGGGAAGACAGCTGATTATGGTTATTTGATGTCCAATTTGAGCTAGAATAGGATTCTTAGTTGCCTAACTTGTTAGGGTATCCATTAGAACTATAAATACATGAGGAGAGACATAAAAGAGGGGGAGATAAGCTAGTTTAGGAGGATTCAATTAGATTAGATTAGAGTAAATTAGCTCAAAACCCTAGTTCTTGTTAGATTTGGAGATTAAAGCAACTTGAAGACCATTGAAGATTCAAAGTAGGAGCAAGGAGGGAGCATCAAATCTGCAGACAACAGATTCCATCTTCTCATCTTCTTCTATCTTTGTCTTTTAATGATTGAATAATTGTGGATTCTTAGTTTTAATTCAATAATAATGAACTAATTCTATGTTTGAGATTACAATGGATCTTATTGTGTGGTTTATTTTAATATGTTTCGCTATCAATTATTATGTTCTATTGTGAGGATTGTCTATTGTGATTTGGACTTAATTGTTTAATTGCCTAGCTAACAATTATCGTGATAATCTATATGAACTCGAGAGATGAAGTATTGATTTAGATCTTATCATGATATCATTCCTTCATTATTTTCTTATGAATTCACTGAACTCTAGAGAGAGAAAGTTTTAGAGAGAAAGAAAAAGAGAAGTTTGCTACCTTTCTTTTCCTATATCCAGTTTCTTTTACGGTAAGGGATATTATTCTTTTGTATTCAAGAAGAGAGCTTCTGTTATTCCATTTCTTTATTATTCTGTTGGAATAACCTGTATACGCGGAATACCCTATACTTGGTGACATTCTTCTATTATTCTGTCTTTATTATTCCGTTGGAACATCCTGTCTGTGCTATACTCCGGACCTGATTCCGTCATTATTATTCTGTCTTTATTATTCCGTTGGAACATCCTGTCTGTTCTATACGTCGGACCTGGTTCCGTCTTTATTATTCTGTCTTTATTTTTTGTTGGAATATCTTGTCTGTGCGTTCTACGCTGGACCTGGTTCCGTCTTTGTTATTATTCTGTTGGAACATCCTGTCTGTGTGTTTTACACCGGACCTGGTTCCGTCTTTATTATTTTGTTGGAACATCCTGTCGGTGCAAATTTTGCCTGACCTGGTTCCGTTATTATTATTCTGTTGGAATAACCTGTCTACGCAAAGTACCGCATGCATGGTGATTTCTTTTGTTATTCCATTCTTTATTATACTCAGTTGGTTAAAGTTTCGACTTCTATACTCCATGAAATTAGTGGAATATCCTTGATATTTGCGCTTCATCCAGTATCTTTTCATGGAAATATTCTTCTGATCATTCTTTATCATGTTGATAATTTGGACATTATTAGTTCCTGGATAAATTAATTCTTGAACTTGTTTTATTGAATTCTTATATCATTGTTATCATAGATGGACTTGGTATGAACCAGGGATTATTCGGTGTAATCATGACCGTAATGTTACAAATGATGTGGTAAAAGTCATCATTGGCCCGTAGTGCATTGATGGACAGTTGTTGGCATGATCATGACCATTAATGAATACACAAAAATTCTTGTCCCGTAGTGCATGGATAATTGTGGTCGTGATACTAAAGAATTTCCTTGGCCGTAGTGCAGGGGTGATTCGATTATGTGAATTATTTATTAAGCTGAGTCCCAGCGATAACAGTGATGAAAAACCTTTTAAATCATAAAAGATAATAGATTTTATTTTCTACTTGACTCTTTTAATGGATTGCTTGTTCCGCTGCAGTTAAACTTGATGTCTTTTATATTTTATCAGTTTAACATTGTTGGAGACTAATAATAATTTATTCTGCATTATCTTAGTCATAATATTTCTTACTAGGCTAGTTGAGCTCACTCTTTCTTTCACTGTTCTCTTCAGGAAATGAGAATATAGCTGGGACGAGTCGGGAAACGGAGTGATGGTCAAGAGGATAGCATTAGTAGTCCTCACTATTCTGTAAAATAATGTGATAATAATTGTAATGAGGACTCCTTTTGAGTTTGTATAATCTCTAGTAAACAATATTTGTATTCAAACTCATAGTTTATGTTTTGTCGTATTGTACACGACAGTTGTATTAGTAAATTGTATTTGAATTCTGTACCATGTATCTGGCGACCCAAGATGGGTGATGTATACCTAATTTTGGGGGCGTCACAGTTGGTATCAAAGCCTAGGGATATGATCCCTGGCTAAGATGTGAGACTTGAACTAGGAGGGGAGAGACGGGGAATTCCTTAGCTAGTATGACATACCTAATTTTATTTGGTATTTAATTGGTCGGTCAAAGTATATGGATAATATGTTATATGTTAATGAACCTTTGTTTTGTGGCAGTATCTGAAAATGACATCTGAGAATGTTGAAAATAGCAATGGAGCAGAAGAGACCGTTGAGTCTCCACATATCAATAATCAGGAGAATGTGCATCAGGAAGGCGACAATCCTCATGCAAACAACAATACTGACCAAATAATGAATGATGGATTGTTCAGAGGCTTTATACAATTCATGCAACATCAGGCGAGAGCGGCTCCTGTCCAAAATGTAGGTGGAAACACTGGAAACTCTCGGACGGTCACCGCTAAACAGTTCAAGGAGCTGGGACCACTGGAGTTTATTGGAGAACCAAAACCACTTAAGGTGGAAGCATGGATAAAGTAGATCACCAAGATATTAGATGTCTTGGGATGCTCCGAGGAACAAAAGGTTCCCTTCGCCACCTTCATGTTGCCTGAAGAGGCAGATTACTGGTGGGAATCTGTAAAACGTACCCAGCCTAACGCACTCAAGATGTCTTGGGAGAAGTTCCAAGAGGCTATTCAACGACAAGTACTTTCCCGAGAGTATTCGTCACATGAAGGAGGTGGAGTTTATCAAGCTGGAGCAAAATAATATAACCGTGTCGAAATATGAGGCTAAATTTGCTTAGTTGTCCCGGTTTGCGTCCCACTTGGTGGATAATGAAAAGCGAATGACGCGAATATTTTTGCGACACTTTCGTCCATATAATGCTTCAAATGGAGCCATACCTATACTTTCCTGATAACTATTGTTGTAGGAGAATTCCACCAGTGGCAAGTACTTATCCCGACTTCCTTTGAAATCTAGAACACAGAGTCTTAATAGATCTTCAAAGGTTTGAATAGTCCTCTCTGATTGCCCGTCCGTTTAAGGATGGTATGCTAAACTGAATCGTAAATCCGTGCCCACAGCTTTCTGCAAGCTAACCCAAAATCGTGAAGTGAATCTTGGGTCACGATCTGAAACTATGGATACTGGCATGCCATGCAATCTCACAATCTCATTCACCTACATACTAGCAAGACGTTCAAGGGAATAAGTCTCACGCATAGCTAAGAAATGAGCAGACTTGGTTAATCTATCAACAATGACCTAAATCGCATCTATGCCTTGAGAAACCTTGGGAAGACCCGTAACAAAATCTATAGTAATGTGTTCCCACTTCCATTTCAGAATCTCAAGTGGTTGCAATGGACCCTTTGGTACTTGATGCTCCGCTTTTACATGTTGACAAGTTAAACACCTCGAGATAAACTCCGCGATCTCTCTTTTCATATTGCTCCACCAGAATGTATGTCGAAGATCGTGATACATTTTGGTACTCCTAGGATGGATTGCAAACGGTGTGTTGTGTGCCTCCATCATTATTCTATGCTTCAAGTCAAAATCGTTAGGAACATAAAGTCTGGAGTTGACTCGAAGTACTCCTTCTTCATCGATTCTTGCTTCTGGAATAGCTCCTTCTTGCACTTTCTTCTTCATACACATTAGCTCCATGACCGTAGCTTGAGTAGCTTTAATTTATAAATTAAAGTCTGTTCTACTCGTATATTTGATATCATCATGTGGGTACTTGGAGCCTTCATCTCTATCTCCATCCTTTGGAAGTCATACAAAATGGGCATTTGTGTTAACAACATTGCACTCGTACCCGCATATGATCTTCTACTCAATGCGTCAGTAACGTTTGCTTTTCTAGGATGATATTGGATGGTATGATCGTAATCTTTCAGCAGCTCGAGCCAACGTCGTTGCTGCATGTTGAGTTCCTTTTGGGTGAAGAAATATTTGAGGCTTTTATGATCTGTATAGATCTCCACTTTCTCCCCATACAGGTAGTGTCTCCAAATCTTCAACGCGAAAACGACTG
Organism: Panax notoginseng; assembly: GCA_016801055.1. Taxonomy (NCBI): domain Eukaryota; kingdom Viridiplantae; phylum Streptophyta; class Magnoliopsida; order Apiales; family Araliaceae; genus Panax; species Panax notoginseng. The sequence continues at coordinate 106,969,116 of CM029023.1, read as the reverse complement.
CTGCCAACTCCAAATCATGAGTAGGATAATTCCTCTCGTATTCTTTGAGTTGTCGCGAGGCATAGGCTATGACTTTCCCATGTTGCATGAGAACACATCCTAACCCTATGCCTGAAGCATCGATGTAGATAACAAATCCATTCGAACCAGATGGTATTATCAGAACAGGTGCCGAAATGAGTCTCCTCTTGAGTTCTTGGAAACTCTTCTCGCATTCCTCACTCCGTACGAATTTTGTATCTTTCCGAGTTAGCTGAGTTAACGGAGTAGCGATTCGAGAAAATCCTTCCACAAATCTCCGATAATAACCAGCTAAGCCCAGAAAGCTACGTACTTCGGTTACCGACTTCGGTTGCTCCCAACTTTGTATGGCTTCAATCTTCGCCGGGTCGACAGATACTCCATGTTTTGACACCACGTGCCCAAGGAATGCTACTTCCTCAAGCCAGAACTTGCATTTCTTCAGTTTGGCATATAGCTTATTTTCACGAAGCCTTTACAATATCAGCTTCAAATGGCGCTCATGATCTTCACGGCTTTTGGAATAGATGAGGATGTCATCAATAAAGACAACAACGAACTGATCCAAATATTCTTTGAACACACGATTCATCATATCCATGAAAGCAGCAGGAGCATTAGTCAATCCAAAAGACATGACTAAGAATTCATAATGCCCGTACCGAGTTCTGAAGGCAGTCTTTGGAATATCCTCAGTTTTAATCTTCAGCTGATGATATCCACAACGAAGGTCGATCTTTGAAAAGAATTGTGCTCCTTGTAACTGGTCGAACAGGTCATCAATGCGAGGTAGCGGATACCTATTCTTGATGGTGACATGGTTTAATTCCCTATAGTCGATATAAAGTCGCATACTCCCGTCTTTCTTCTTTACGAATAAAACAGGAGCACCCTAAGGAGATGTATTAGGACGAATAAAACCGATGTCTAATAACTCCTATAATTGGACTTTTAACTCCTGAAGTTCAATAGGAGCCATTCGATATGGGGTTTTAGAAATGGGCTTTGTACCGGGTTCAAGGTCAATAAAGAATTCAACTTCACGTTCTGGGGGTAGACCAAGAAGTTCTTCAGGAAATACGTCAAGAAATTCACTAACAACAGAAATATTATTCAAATCAGTCGTGTTTTTGTTCAAGTCCATAACATGGACTAAGAAAGCTTGACATCCGTTTTTCAATAAACGAATGGCTTTATAGCTTGATATAACAGCGATTGATTTTAATGGTTTAGTTGCTTGAATTCGCATAACAGGTTGGTTAGGAATATGAAAACTAACAACCTTACGAAAACAATCAATTTTGGCATAATGAGTAGTTAACCAATCAATCCCTAAAATCACATCAAATACAAGTATCTTTAAAGAAATAAGGTCAACAGGTAATGTGATGGTGCCAACTTGGATTAAGCAAGATTTATAAACTATAGATGTAACAAAGGTTTCACCCAACGGAGTTTCAACAGATAAGTCAAAGGTCAATTTCTTCGGAGTCAAGTTTAAATGTTGAGCACAAGCAGGAGAGATAAAAGAATGGGTAGAACCGGTATCTAGTAAAGTATAAACTTCGCAAGAATTCAAGATTAGCTTACCCGTGATCACCTCGTTCGGGTTTCTCGTATTTTGGCCAGTCACGACAAACGCTCTTCTAGGAACCGCTGATTTCGACTTATCCGGGACAGCTTTTGGAGTCACCATCCCCGCTGAACTTGATTTTGCTACAGAACACTCTCGAGCTATATGACCCTCCTTTCCACAACTATAACATACCTTGGATTGTTGTGGGCAGTTTGGGTTGATATGTCCCTCTTTCCCACATTTGTAACATACGACCGGTGGTCGTTCTCCTCCCCTAGAAACAGTTGATGTTTGTGATGACGTCTTCACGTTATCATTGTTGTACCTTCTCTTCTTGAAATCTCCTCCCGGCTCGCTCCTTCTATTATCACGACCACGATTACCACCAGAGTGGTTACCGCTTTTGTCCGAATGTTTTTCTCTCTGCTGGTTTCATTGCTCCGATGACTGCCACCACCGGTATGTCCCTGGTTGTGGTCTCTCGGTTGAACATACTCATTATCTCGCTCTAATAATTGAGCCCTGTTTACAACATCTGAATATAAAAAAAATTTATGAGAGATAAGATATTGTCGAATCTCGGGTTTTAGACCTCTCAAAAACATCCTTGTCATACGTTCCTCGTTCTCCACCAAATGAGGTGCAAACTTGGATAACTCCGCGAACTTCGCCTCGTACTGAGACACGGTCATGTTGTTTTGTTCTAGTCTAATAAACTCTACCTCCTTCATATGACGAATACTTTCAGGAAAGTACTTATCATTGAACAGCTTCTGAAACGTTTCCCAAGACATGCTGAGTGCGGCTGGCTGGGTACGCTTTACAGATTCCCACCAGTAATATGCCTCACCACGGAACATAAATGTGGCGAATAGAACCTTCTGTTCCTCCGTGCATCCCAAGACATCAAATATCTTGGTAATTTGTTTGACCCACGTTTTCGCCTTAATCGGATCTGGCTTTCCCCAGAATTCTGGTGGTCCCAACTCCTTGAACTGCTTGGCTGTGATAAACCGCGCGTTGCCATTATTTCCACCTGTATTTTGTACACGAGTCTCCCTCGTCTGATTTTGCATGAACTGCAAGAAGCTCCTAAACATTCCATCATTCATCGTTTGCCTGGTAACGTTGTTTACAGGAGGAATATTGCCATCCTGTTGCACGTTCTCCTGGTTTGTGACTAGAGGTTGTTCCACAGTATCATATACTCCATTGTTAACGTTCTCGGCTACCATTCTCAAATACTGCCATAAAACAAGGGTTAATTAAACAAATTAACATATCACATAATATCCCTATATTATGATCGACTAACAAATAAGCTTAGGTAGGACACACTAGCGAAGGATTTACTCGTCTCTCCCCTCCTAGTTCTATTCCCCGATCTCCGCCAGAGACCATATCCCTAAGCTCTGATACCAACTGTGACGCCCCTAAAATAGGTATACATCACACATTCTGAGTCGCCAAATACATGTTACAGAAACAAATACAACTTCATTATAATAATTATCGTGCAAAATATGATAACACAAATACTGTGAGTTTAAATACAAATATTATCTTCTAGACAATATCCACACTCAAATACGTCCTCATTACAATTATTGAAACACTATTTTATAAAATATTGAGGACTGCTAACACAACTGACTGGAAACATCACTCCACACCCTGACTAGTTCCCGCTATATTCTCGCCTCCTGAGAAAAATAGAACAAAAAGGAAAAGGGTGAGCTCAACTAACCCAGTAAAGAATATTATGACTAAAATAATATACAACAAATTATCGTTAGTCTTCAACAGGAAAAAATCTGATAAAATATAATAGACAACAAGTTTTAGATCAACAACTGCAGCGAAAACAGCAAACCATTAGAAGAGTCAAGTAGAGAATGAATTCTACTATCTTCTAAGATTTAAAAGTCCATCAACGATATTTTATCCCTGTAACATCAATCAATTACCATCTTTAATCAAATATTCATATTTGCACTACAGGCCAAAGATATTCATTTGTAACACCAGTCAGTCATGTTCATCTCAACACCTGTTCATCTTTGCACTACGGGCCAAAGATATTCATCAGTTAATCATTCATCTTTGCACTACAGGCCAAAGATATTCAGTAATATCATCATTTAGGACTGAGGATGATGAAAAATTATCTTAAAGAAAATGAATCCAATGAGACAGAAGGGCAAATATTAGGGATTCGTATTATAGTTTATCCAAGTACAATAATACTCCATAATAACCAATTGTGAAGGAGAATTCAAAAAATAAAGATCAAAACATGGATATAATCAAAGATAGTAACCATAATAGACATCTTGAACAAAAAGAAAAAATTTTATTTTTCGGTGAATAGTGCCGTATACGTGAATAGTAACCCCAACACAAAAAGTTCTAAATTTGATAAAAAGTTCATATCAATATTTCAGCATAATGATATTGAAGAAAATAACATCATTTAAGAAGAAAATAATATCCCTTACCTCAAACGAACAGTACTTCTGATCAGAATATCGTATATGAGGCTTAATAAAACTTGTGCTGAATAGCAACTCTCAATGTATCAAAATACTCACAAAATACGCTCGAGAATATAGAGAGAGAAAGAGAAAAAACTTATGAATTCTGGTGTGATTTTCAATTCTAACTTAGCCCTCTATTTATAGGAAAATGTTAGCACGCCGAAGCAGACTTGACCTGCAACCTGATGGTTTTACCTGCTACTATTCCCACCCACCACATTTGAATAAAAATTTCAGCACATTTCTCACCAACCAAAAGTGAGGCCCACTAATTCTAGAATTTTTTACCAAAATGATAAATTTCGAAACTTTAACAATTTATGAACCAGTCATCTCTTAAAATTCATAACAAATCATACCCCCGCAATATATGTATAACATATCCAAAAATCACAACGATCCAACGGTCGGATTAAAAATTATAACCCCCGCAATATATCTCAAAACCCCTGATTGATTTTTAATACCTCCATTCCGACAAAAATACTGATAAAACACCTCAACATTAATTCCTTCATTTTTAACCACAAAATATTTCCAGCATTTATATTCAAATAAAATAAATATTTCCTTATTATATGAATCAATAATTAATTATTCACAATTAATATTACAGAATTACATTTATGACAACCAGGTCGTTCTCAGGAAAGAGGGGACTTTCCAATAAGGATTTATCCTTACTGGTGCACAATTAGATGACCAAACCTCTCCTTAGACAGAACTTTCTAGACATTACCAATAATGTTATCTAAAATATTATTCAAATAATATGAATTATTGATCTAATAATGGGAAATACTGTGCAGTGATAATTATTGAAACAACAATAATATAAAATATCAATGCAGCAATCATTGAATCCATAAAATAAAATATTGAACAGTAACTACTGTAACAATTATTGAGTAGTGCATTCCTTCGTAAGAATCAATAATTCAAAAATAATGTGCAATCCGTGTGCTACTGTGCAACCACGCGTATTACTGTATTTTAACCACTGGGTATTTCAACAGTGTTAACGGTAACAACTACGCCGTTATTTATAAAAACTCAATTTTTGTCGTTATCTTCATCCAATCGTTTTTCGTTATGGGGTCCACAAATAGCTGCGCCGTCGTACGAATATTCCCCGACAGAAAGAATATTCCACGACCAAACAAATATTCCCCGACAAAATGAATATTTTATAACCACTTATTTATTTTGCAAAATTTACACATTTCACCCATAACCAAAGTATTATATCAAATTAACACCTTATTATTCACAATAATATTTAGAGAAAATTTGATTTTATTCATTAATAAGCTGGGGTCTTACAGATACCTTCAGTGAAGGTTATATGGAGAAACCACAACGCTAAGGAAGCTACGTGGGAACTCGAAGAGAAAATGATGAAAGAATACCCTGAGTTATTTGTTTAATCTGTGTCTTCGATTCTGGGGACAAAATCTTTGTAAGTAGGGAAGAATGTAATGAACGAGTTGTTTGATTGAATTGTGATTCTGGGGACAGAATCCTTGTAAGAGGGGAATGATGTAACATTCCAGATTTTAAATGTAATTTATAAATATTTATTAATTTATATAAATATTTATTGAATGTGTTTATTGTTAAATACATATTTGTATTTGTTTAATTTGATTTGAGTTAAGGAAATTATTATTATGTTGACATTTCGATATGGTTAAATTATTTGTATTGAGGTATATGATAAAATGATTTTAATAAATTGTTATTTGAATTAATTAATTAAGTGTGAAAACTTAATTAGATAAAGTGTGACAAATAACTATGTTATAATGAGTTATTAAAATAAATTAAAGTAGTTTAATTTAGTTTTACCCAAATAAAGCTTAAGGATATAAATTATTTAAGATTAAAAGACAATTTGCACCCCAAACTTTACACCGTTGTTGACTTTTGCATCCCAAATTAAAAAAAGTGTCTAAGTACACTCCAAACTTTATTATACGTAACAAAACGCATATTTTCTTCACTTAACCGGTCAAAAGTGACCGGCTAAGGCTGTAACACAAGTTTTGGGGTGCAAATTATCTTTTAGTCTTAAAAATTGGCAAAAAAATTAATTTTAAATAAAATAAAATAATTAAAATAATAAAATTAAAATAAATATTTGGAATTAATAATTAATTTTTTTAAAAATAATTTTTTTTAAAAACAGAATTGTAAAATAGAATTTTATTTGTAAAAAATTATGTTTTTACTAAAAAAAAATCTGTTTTTACAAAAAAAAAATTAAAAACAATTCTGTCTTTACAAAAATTGTAAAATAAATTTGAGTTTTACAAAATTGAAAAATACAATTTTTTTTATAAAAAAATTCTGTTTTTGCAAAAATTGTAAAATAAAATTGTGTTTTACAAAATTGTAAAATACCATTTTTTTACAAAATTGTGTTTAAAAACATAATTTTTTAAAAACTTGTATAACAAAATTCTGTTTTTAAAAACAAAAAAAAATATTTTAATTTTGTTTGTAGACAATTTTTTTTTAAAAATCTGTTTTTACAAAAAAAAAACTGTGAATTTAAATTCTGTTTTTGTTTTTAAAAACAGTTTTTTTTTTTACAATTCTGTTTTAAAAAAATCTTTTTTTAATTTTAAAAACAGATTTTTTTTTTGTAAAACCAGATTTTTTTAAACATAATTGTAAAATTTTGTAAAAAAAATTCTGTTTTTACAAAAAAATTGTAAAAACAGAATTTAAATTCTGTTTTTGTTTTTAAAAACAGATTTTTTTTTAAACAGAATTGTAAAAAAAAATATGTTTTTAAAAAAAACAGAATTTAAATTCTGTTTTTACAATTTTTTTTTGTAACAACAGAATTTTTTCGTAAAAACAGATTTTTTAATTTTTTTTTTTTGTAAAAACAGAATTTTTTTATTTTTTTTGTAAAAACAAATTTTTTTAAAAAAAAGGTCTAAAAACAAAGCTTAAATTCTTTTTTTGTTTTTAAAAACAGAATTTTATTTTACAAGTTTTTAAAAAATTCTGTTTTTAAACACAATTTTGTAAATAAATGGTATTTTATAATTTTGTAAAACACAATTTTATTTTACAATTTTTGTAAAAACAGAATTTTTTTATTAAAAAAATTGTATTTTACAATTTTGTAAAACACAAATTTATTTTACAATTTTTGTAAAAACAGAATTGTTTTTAAATTTTTTTTTGTAAAAACAGATTTTTTTTACAAAAAAAAAATCTGTTTTACAATACTGTTTTTAAAAATTCTGTTTTTAAAAAAAATTGTTTGAAAAAAAATTAATTATTAATTTCAAATATTTATTTTAATTTTATTATTTTAATTATTTTATTTTAAAATTAATTATTTTAAAATTATTTTATTTTATTTAAAATTATTTATTTTTGCCAATTTTTAAGACTAAAAGGGAATTTACACCCCAAACTTGTGTTACAGTCTTAGCCGGTCACTTTTGACCGGTTAAGTGAAGAAAGTGTGCGTTTTGTTACATATAATGAAGTTTAGGGTGTACTTAGACACCTTTTTCAGTTTGGGTGTAAAAGTCAACAACGGTATAAAGTTTGAGGTGCAAATTGTCTTTTAGTCATTATTTAAATTAAAAATGGTTTGCCAAACAAAGCATACGGCTTTTGGATTTTGAAATTTAAATGATTAATAAAATAATAATATAATATATTTATAATATATACGTTAGTTTTGTAACTGATATGTTATTAAATTAGACGTATTAACGTTAGCGGTTTTATTTTACGCATTATAGCTATCAGTTGTTTTCTTTTTACACATTCTAGTTGCTGAGAAAAGAGAAAAGAACACTAAGAGAGAATTTTAGAGAAAGTTTAAGAGAGAAAAGGCTGTGTTTTTCAAAATAAGTTCTGAGTTTGTCAAAGCTATTCTCAATGATTAACAAGTGTTGTCGGAACAAATTAAAGGTAGGTTGTATAAACATTATCATATATGTTTACATTATATAGTTTTTGAGAAATTATATGTCTCTGTTTTTCTTGAAATAACCGTGTATAAGTTTTTACCAAATTTGTCTGTAAACCATGTTCTAGAATGATAGTACGTGTTTTGTTGTTATATTGGTTATACCAGCATATATATATATATATATATATATATATATATATATATATATATATATATATATATATATATATATATATATATATATATATACATGAACTGTAGTAACTGTGGTTGTTAATTTTGTATGATAACAAAAATTAGTGTATGCTAATTGAGAAATTGAACTGTCTATGTTAATTGGTTTATATGTTAGTATGCTTGTGTGTAAAAGGAATCCAATTGGTTTTATACGGATTTACAGTATTCACTGTGTTTTATCATTTATCAGTGATGGAGTTTTGTTTTAAAAACAATGTTTTCAAAGAATTAGTTTTTTTAAAATCATGGTTTAGTCGTTGGTAATTGGTATAGGTATGATTGATGAGTTTTATGTGTAATTTATGTAAGTTATGCATATTAATTAGTGTTAGAATCGAAGTTGTAGACGAAAAGGTTTTGTTATGTTCTTTATCGATTGCTACTGTGAGTTTCGGCGCCTCAGCGTCAAAATTCGCCCTCCAGCTCCACTTCTCGCGCCTTAGCACCAAATTTCATGCCCCAGCCTTAGACTCCGCGCCGCAGCACTGAATCCCTATATAACTCTCGCGCCGAAGCGCCACCTCGACGCCGCAGCCTGACCCACAGTTCAAACTGTGGCGCCGCAGCGCCACTTAACAGAATGTTTAGGATGGACTTTTTCTGACACAGAAGTCTGAGATTGTTAATTGTAATGCTATATGAGTATATATTTCTGTTATTATAGTATTGTAATGTGTGAACAAGCATGACTTTAATACCTAACGAGTTATTATCGTTTAATAAAATAATTCGATTATGTGGTTAGAAGTCTAAACCATACGTGATGTAGAATTGATAATGACTGATAATGTTATGATAACATATGTATATAGGATATTGTGATTTGGATTATAACGGTCTTATTTACGCGCAATGCAAGTTTTCTATCTCCACACTTTTGTCGAACTAGTACCTTTATTCATGATTATGCAAGTTTTTTAACTCTACTCTTATAAGGATTGAGCAAGTTTCTAAACCTAGTTTTTTTTTCACATTAAGTAAATCTTCTAACTCCATACTTCCGTTGAGTTAGGTTGTTATGATTGATGCAAGTTTTCTAACCCGATACTTGTATTTTTAGCATGCAAATTTTTTTATTCTGATGAACAAGCTTATCGTTCAAGTTATTCTTTCTCATGCATGCTTGATATTAATTTCTAAGATGTAACCTTAGCTTAATATTGTTCAAAGCAAGGTATGATAGATTATTCAATTGTTATGCTATTAGATTATTCCTAAAGCATGAACTTAGAATGAAATGTTTATTCAGTTATGATTATTCAATAATTTAGAGTTATTGTCTTTTATTCAAATAATCCTTAGTTGATGTTCGTTGAATTCCAAATTACCTTAAAGTGTATCCAAACCAAACTGACTTTGGTGCGGACTTGAACAACCCTAGTATTAGGGGTTACGCTTAGTTTTGTACTTTGCGCTGAAATGTTTGTGCACAATACATGTATGAAGGATTGATCCCCATAAGTACATTGGAGTCCTTAGAGTCGTATGACTGTTAAAGTTAAAGTTGAAAGATTTCTTATAACTGTGGACATGGTTCGTGGTCATTAGACCATCAGTGAATGTTATGATTTTCAGAATGTTAATAGAACATATTGTTCAAGTTTTATTGAGCCTAGTATTTGGCAAGTGATGTAAAGGTTAAAGTTTTATTTGTTGTTATTCCAAGTGAGCCTTGTTTGCTCACTCTTGCCAGTAAAATCCTTACAACTAAAGATGAAAAGGGGTACCTCCAGCAAAGAAAAGGGAAAGATGAACAAGTACTAAAGACTTGTAATAGTTTTGATAGTTTTATTATCAGACTTTGGTTTAAAGATTGTAATGAAGTTTATTTAATTTTCCGCATGAATGATTGTTTGTAAAGGTTAGATAACCTGAGAGATTTTTATTTATGTAATCCTGTATGGGCAGGTTTAATATTCAATTTCATTATGAGTGGGTAGTTATAGATGAATGTTTTGATTACGTGAACACCAAATCTTGAGGTAGTGAAGTACCGCGATTTGGGGGTGTCACAAATGATATATATAATGAATAAACATGAATAATCAGAATAATAAGATAACATAGATCTTAGTGATTTTCAACTTAATTATCCAGAGTCCAAATTGATAACATAATAATAGATGAAGCACAAACTATTAAGGATATTCTAATCCTTTCAGGACTTTTCACCATTTAATGATAAACTGAATAAACGAATAATAATATCTTACCATAATATGAAGTATGAAAGAAAATGATATTCTTTTTTTCATAAAAATGATACCCTCTTACCACAATATCCCTTACCTTAGCATGTGACTTGATTCTGCTTTCTGTGAAATTGATCGACTTAAACAATGCTTGCATTCCTTATCTACACTTGAAGTAACATTACACTCAATAAAAATACTCACAATATTATAGTACTCACAATATTGTAGTAAAAGAATTCTATATTCTTAGTGTAGTGATGGTGTGTGTTTAGTTATTCAACCGACCAACTTGTAATCATTTTTAACAAAATCTGTTCAATAATAGAGTTATGGTCCATACTACTTTAGAAAAAGTAGAGTGTCGGCAAGTCCTGCAAAACTTACTTTTCTAAAAAAAATAATTGAACAAACATCTGTATATCATACTTATCTTTAATCAACACATTTTATTCATCAATTATTTACTCATTATCAATCTTTCAACAATTATTCACAATTATTAACATAAACTCACAATACTTTCAACTGGTATAATTATATCATATCAAATAATATGAGTCATTGTGTAATAACTACTGTGACAATTATTGAATAAAAGACTGAGTGACTATTACGTAATTAAGAATCAATAATATCATTGTGCAATAAATAATGTGACAAATATTGGGTGAAATACATGATGACTTCTTACGTCAAAATCAAATCAATACCTAGTAATAAACAATTTAAATTCTATTAAAAGTAGGGATCAACACCAAATCATATTTTTCTCGAATAACATATACACCAACTAACAATTCATTATTCATTCAAGTTGTCTTTATTTATCGCATAAAATTATTATTCATATTCCAAAACTTTAGAAGTGAATAATAAAACTTGAGAAATCTAAAACCTCATATATGACAATCCACTATTCTAATATTATCACCATTTTTACTTTAACAAAAATATTATTTTTGTTTTTATCATAACTCATTCGTTACTAGTGCGTTTACACCCCGACACCTCCATGCTTACTAACACTTCTAAAATATTTAAAAATATGATTCTGAACTTTCCAAATAATTTTTACATTTTTCAGATTATCAAACAATTTTCTATAATTATTTCTATTTATAAAAACTATCATTTAATAGCTTCAAAATAGAAATACTAACTCCACATACTTTTATATCTTTAAAACATCATCAATATTAATATTATATTATTATAATATTTTTTTAGCAAAATTCATAATTTTTCACCATTCATAGAATTTATATGAATTTTCTCTATTTTTAAACTAACCATAAATAGCTTTAAAAAATATAATAAATATTTATGTTATTCAATAATTTTTCAAAACAATCCAGAAATTATAAAACAATATTATACCATTTTTCACCAAGTTTCATAATTTTTCATCATTCATAGAATTTTCTATGAATTTCTTCTATTTTCAAACTAACTATAAATAGTTTAAAAATACAATAATTACTTCTGCTTTTTAATAATTCATCAAAAATTTACAGAAATTCTAAGATGATATTATAAGCATTTTGTAAAAATATTTCAGCCCAAATAATTTTTCTGATAATTTAATTATAAATACCAATATTCAGAAACTTCAATAATTCATAATAATTAACACTTTTATCAGAAAAATATGAATCTTATATCTTTAAAGTCTAATTCTCTACAACTTTGTAGAAGAAAGTTTTTCCAAATTCTGACTCTAACATAGAGAGAAAGGCTTACGAAAAATTCTGCTCGAAAATATCCGAATCAGCCACTTCACGAAAATCATAACAAAGTATACGTTAATCTTTAGCGGTTCAAAATTTATGGACAAATACTCAACTTATATATGTATAACATATCCGAAAATCACAACGATTCAACGGTCGAATTAAAAACTATAACTCGCACAATAGAGCTTAAGAACACTGAATTTTCGGACTATAAGTCATTCGGACCAGTTTCACTCAAACTGTCACTACGAAAAATCCACAAAGAATTTTTGGGTGATTCAAATTTTTGCGTTTAGCTTTCTTTTGATATATGGCTCATATCCTAACTCATTATACACAAAGAGTTATGGATTTTACAAAATCAAGTAGTAAACTAATTTTTCTGAAAATTTCCAGATTTTGTTCTTCATTTCTCTCGTTTGATCCTTGTTTAAACAAGTTTAAATCATCTAAATCAAGTATAAGCAAAATCTCTTCATATAAAATTCATGAAAACTTAAATCAGAATTTTAAAATTTTAAAATTACCTCTTTATCAATTTCCTTTTTTTTTCTTTCATCCTTCCTTTCTTCTTCATCTTCTTCTGATTCTCTCTATTTCTCTCGTTTTTTTTCTTATTACTCATGTGAGGGAATGGATGAGATTGATAAGTAATAGGGGTCTTTTGTTTATTATATATCTATATATGTATATATATGCATAATACTCCCCCACCAACACTTCTCTCTCCTCTCCTTATCTCTTCACGTGAAGCCATTTTCTTTTCTTCCTTCTCCTTTTCTTTTCTTTTCTTCCTTTCATCCCCACATGTTCCCCCCATTAATAAATCAGCCAATCACAAACAATTCTGGTGAGACAAATGTGAAATGGCTTGGAAGTATAAAAAAAAATCAACATACTCCCCACATGGCTAAAAATTATTTCATTTCATCTTTATTTGCTCATTTATCCGATTAAATGTTCGTTTGACCATTTATCAATTTAACATTTTACAATTTTAGAATAATAATCATAAATTAAATTAGACTTTTATTTCATAAAAGTCGGGGTCTTACAATCACCCCACCTTATAAAATTTCGCCCTCGAGATTTACGTACGTACCTGGAATTCCGAAGATATAAGAATTTCAAATTCTAGCTCCCAAGGCTACTTCCTCTGTTTCATGGTTTATCCATTGCTCTCATCTCCTGTATTTCAGATATCATTCTAGAATACAGTTTCAAAACTAGGGTTAATTGACATACCACATAATACCCCTATATTTTGACCGACCAATTAAATAACAAATAAACTTAGGTAGGTCATACTAGCAAAGGAATTACCCGTCTCTCCCATCCTAGTTCTAGTCTCAAATCTCAGCCAGGGATCATATCCCTAAGCTTTGACACCAACTGTGACGCCCCCAAAATAGGTATACATCACCAATGACTGAGTCGTCAAATACATGGTACATACAACTTCATTTATATAACTGTCGTGCAAAATACGACGACACATATACTGTGAGTTTCAATATAAATATTACAACGTATATAATACGACAATATTCATACTCAAATTATTACAATGCCATCTAAAGTACAACAAATATTTTAAGTCCCCAAATGAATACGAGAAGATTTATGTGACGCCCCCAAAATAGGTATACAACACCCATTCTGAGTCGCCAAAATACATGGTACAGAAACAACTACATCTTTATTATTACAACACAAGAACTGTGAGTTTAAATACAAATATTGTCATTTAGACAATATCCACACTCAAATAAGTCCTCATTACAATTATTGATACATTATTTCACAAAAATGGTGAGGACTACTAAAGTAACTTCTAGAACCATCATTCCATACCCCGACTAGTACTCGCTACATTCTCGCCTCCTGAGAAAAATAGAACAAAAAGGAAAAGGGTGAGCTCAACTAGCCCAGTAAAGAACATTATGACTAAGATAATACAGAACAAATTATCGTTAGTCTTCAACAGGGAAAAATCTAATAGAATACAATAGACAACAAGTTTTAAATCAATAACTGCAGCGAAAACAGCAAACCATTAGAAGAGTCAAGTAGAGAATGAGTTCTACTATCTTCTAAGATTTAAAAGTCCATCATCAATATTTTATCCCTGTAACAACAATTAATAACCATCTTTAATCAAATATTCATCTTTGCACTACAGGCCAAAGATATTCATTTGTATCACCAGTCGGTCATGTTCATCTCAACACCTGTTCATCTTTGCACTACGGGCCAAAGATATTCATCAGTTAATCATTCATCTTTGCACTACGGGCCAAAGATATTCAGTAATATCATCATTTAGGACTGAGGATGATGAAAAATATCTTAAAGAAAACGAATCCAGTGAAACAAAATAACAAATATTAAGGATTCGTATTTCGATTTATCCATGTCCAAAAATACCTTATAATTATTCATAGTGAAGTAGAATTCAAGAATGATCAAAACATGGATACAATCAAAGCTAGTACCCAGAATAGATATTTTGGACGAAAAGAAGAAAATTTTATTTTTCGGTGAATAGTAACTCGTGAATAGTAATTCATGAATAGTAACCCCGACGTGAAAAGTTCCAAATTTGATAAAAATTTCCAACCAATATTTCGGCATAATGATATTGAAGAAATAATATCATTTTTGAATAAAATAACATCCCTTACCTCGTAAAGACAGTACTTCTGGTCGGAATACCGGTATAAAGCTGAAAGACACTTGCTCTGATGAATAGAAACTCTCAAAGTATCTAAATACTCACAAAATACACTCAATAATCTAGAGAGAGAAAGAGAGAAAACTTGTTTCTGGTGTGATTTTCAATTCTAACTTAGCCCTCTATTTATAGAAAAATGTTAGCACGCCGAAGCAGACTTAACCTGCAACCTGATGGCTTTACCTGCTACTATTCCCACCCACCACATTTGAATAAAAATCTCAGCACATTTCTTCACCAACCAAGAGTGGGGCCCACCAATTCTAGAATTTTCTACTAAAATGATTAACTCCGAAAATTTAACAATTTCTGAACCAGTCATCTCGTAAAATTCATAATAAATCATACGTTCATTTTTAACGGTTCAAAATTTGTGGACATATCTCAACTTATATATGTATAACATATCCAAAAATTACCACGATCCAACGGTCGGATTAAAAATTATAACCCCCGCAAAATATCTCAAAAACCCTGATTTTTAATACCTCCATTCCGACAAAAATACTGATAAAAACCTCAACATTAACTCCTTCATTTTTAACCACAAAAATATATCCCTCATTTATATCCGCAAAAATAAATATTTCCTTATCATATGAATCAATAATTAATTATTCACAAATAATATTACAGAATCACATTTATGACAACCAGGTCGTTCCCAGGAAAGAGGGGGCTTTCCAATAAGGATTTCTCCTTACTGGCGCGCAATTAGATGACCAAACCTCTCCTTAGACAGAACTTTCTAGACATTGCCAATAATGTTATCTAATAATATTATTCAAATAATATGAATTATTGATCTGATAATAGAAAATACTGTGTAGTGACAATTATTGAAACAACAGTAATATAAAATATCAACGCAGCAATTATTGAATCAATAAAATAAAATACTGAACAGTAATTACTGTAACCATTATTGAGTAGTGCCTTCTTACGTAAGAATCAATAATTGGTGTAATACAGTGTGCTACTGTGTAACAACGCGTATTACTGTGTTTTAACCACCGGGTATTCCAACAGTATTAACGGTAACAACTACGCCGTTATTAATAAAAAATATATACTTGTCGTTTTCTTCATCCAATCGCTTTCCGTTATGGGGCCCACAAAAGACTGCGCCGTCGTACGAATATTCCCCGACAGGAAGAATATTCCACGACCAAACGAATATTCTCCGACAACAATGAATATTTTATAACCACCTGCTTATTTGAAATATTTGAGCATTTTACCCATAACTAACCTCATTAATCAATTTAACACTTACTATTTCAAAATAATAAATAGAGGGAATTTAAATTTCATTTATTAATAATTTGGGGTCTTACAATTTATGTCCTCCTCATTCTAATGGAGTGAATTTTGACGCTTTCAAATTCGAGTTCGCATCACCCTATTTAGTTCACCAAATATAACTATTAAATGATGTATAAAATATGTCACACACATTTTGAATTCTCAGTACAATTATTATGCCCCACCGTTTCATAATTTGATTAGGCTTGTGACTAATTCGTATCACCACTTTATACCCATGTTCTCTCTGCTAGTTTCAGCTACACTTTTACTACCTGAAAGGGGTGGTGAAGCAAAAGGGTGAGCACAAATAGCTCAGAAAATAATATCATGACTTAAGATAATTAAATTATCAAAATAATTCAGATATTTAGAACATATGGTAGAAAATAAAAGTTTTCAACCATAATAGCAGCGGAATCAATAATCCATTAGAAGAGTCAAGTAGAACATAATGTCTACTATCTCCTCTAGATTAAAAGTCCATCGTTAATATTTCATTCCTGTAATACTCATCAACAGTTCTTTGTTATACCCAAGACAAAGAGAATTCTCATCACCTGTCTTCACGTGAACCACCACAGATTATAATTAAATCACAATTCATATTTATAATCAGGTAAATCAACAGTCCATCTTTGCAATACAAGCGTAAGACATACAACTGTAAAATCAATAACGTTGAGACTCAGCTCAATAGTATCACGACCACGAATTATCCATGCACTACCAAGGATATTTCGTGTTTTCACCAATGGGCATGATTATACCAAATAATCTCTGGTCATAATCATGTCAATCAACTGTCCATCTTTGCACGTAAGCCAAAGAGGATTTTTACCACATTATTTGTAACATTACGGTCATGATTATACCGAAAAATCCTTAGTCATAATCATACCAAGTCCATCTATGCACTACGGGCCAAAGATGACTTTTACCACATTATTTGTAACATTACGGTCATGATTATACCAAATAATCCCTGGTCATAATCATACCAAGTCCATCTATGCACTACGGGCCAAAGATGACTTTTACCACATCATTTGTAACATTACGGTCATGATTATACCGAATAATCCCTGGTCATAATCATACCATCTATGCACTACGGGCCAAAGATGACTTTCAACACAATATAAGCATGAGAATGATGACAATGATATATATAATGAATAAACATGAATAATCAGGATAATAAGATAACATAGATCTTAGTGATTTTCAACTTAATTATCCAGAGTCCAAATTGATAACATAATAATAGATGAAGCACAAACTATTAAGATATTATAATCCTTTCAGGACTTTTCACCATTTAATGATAAAATGAATAAACGAATAATAATATCTTACCATAATATGAAGTATGAAAGAAAATGATATTTTTTTTACCATAAAAATGATACCCTCTTACCACAATAATGATATCCCTTACCTTAGCATGTGACTTGATTCTGCTTTCTGTGAAATTGATCAACTTAAACAATGCTTGCATTCCTTATCTACACTTGAAGTAACATTACACTCAATAGAAATACTCACAATATTATAGTACTTGCAATATTATAGTAAAGAAATTCTATATTTTTAGTGTAGTGATGGTGTGTGTTTAGTTATTCAACCGAGCAACCTATTTATACTAAAAATTTAGTAAACAACTAACACACCTGCATGCTTTGACAAACTAACCAAATGAGGTATATAACAATGGTAGTGGAATTTATGGTCCCATCGAGAAAATTAAACCAACTTGTAATCGTTTTTAACAAAATATGTTCACTAATAGAGTTGTGGTCCATACTACTTTAGAAAAAGTAGAGTGTCGGCAAGTCCTGCAAAACTTACTTTTTATAAAAAAAATAATTGAACAAACATCTGTATATCATACTTATATTTAATCAACACATTTTATTCATCAATTATTTACACATTATCAATCTTTCAACAATTATTAACATAAACTCACAATACTTCCAACTGGTATAATTATATCATATCAAATAATATGAGTCATTGTGCAATAACTATTGTGACAATTATTGAATAAAAGACTGAGTGACTTCTTACGTAATTAAGAATCAATAATATGAATCACTGTGCAATAAATAATGTGACAAATATTGGGTGAAATACATGGTGACTTCTTACGTTAGAATCAAATCAATACCTTACTATAAACAATTTAAATTCTATTAAAAGTAGGGATCAACACCAAATCATATTTTTCTCGAATAACATATACACCAACTAACAATTCATTATTCATTCAAGTTGTCTTTATTTATCGAATAAAATCATTATTCATATTCCAAAACTTTAGAAGTGAATAATAAAACTTGAGAAATCTAAAACCTCATATATGACAATCCACTATTCTGATATTATCACCATTTTTACTTTAACAAAAATATTATTTTTATTTTTATCATAACTCATTCGTTACTAGTGCGTTTACACCCCGACACCTCATGAGCTTACTAACACTTCTAAAATATTTAAAAATATGATTATGAATTTTCCAAACAATTTTCACATTTTTCAGATTATCAAACAATTTTCTATAATTATTTCTATTTATAAAAACTATCATTTAATAGCTTCAAAATAGAAATACTAACTCTACATACTTTTATATCTTTAAAACATCATCAATATTAATATTATATTATTATAATATTTTTTAGCAAAATTCATAATTTTTCACCATTCATAGAATTTTCTATGAATTTTCTCTATTTTTAAACTAACCATAAATAGCTTTAAAAATACAATAAATATTTATGTTATTCAATAATTTTTCAAAACTGTCCAGAAATTATAAAACAATATTATACCATTTTTCACCAAGCTTCATAATTTTTCATCATTCCTAGAATTTTCTATGAATTTCTTTTATTTTCAAACTAACTATAAATAGTTTAAAAGTACAATAATTACTTCTGTTTTTCAATAATTCATCAAAAATTTATAGAAATTCTAAGATGATATTATAAGCATTCTGTAAAAATATTTCTGCCAAAATAATTTTTCTGATAATTTAATTATAAATACCAATATTCAGAAACTTCAATAATTCATAATAATTAGCACTTTTATCAGAAAAATATGAATCTTATGTCCTTTCCATGTAAAATCTAATTCTATACAACTTTGTAGAAGAAAGTTTTTTTAAATTCTGACTCTAACATAGAGAGAAAGGCTTACGGAAAATTCTGCTCGAAAATATCCGAATCAGCCACCTCACGAAAATCATAACAAAGTATAGGTTAATCTTTAGCGGTTTAAAATTTGTGGATAAATACTCAACTTATATATGTATAACATATCCGGAAATCACAACGATCCAACGGTCGAATTAAAAACTATAACTCGCACAATAGAGCTTAAGAACACTGAATTTTCGGACTATAAGTCCTTCGAACCAGTTTCACTCAAACTGTCACTACGAAAAATTCACAAAGAATTTTTGGGTGATTCAAATTTTTGCGTTTAGCTTACTTTCAGAGCTTTCTTTTGATATATGGCTCATCTCCTAACTCATTATACACAAAGAGTTATGGATTTTACAAAATCAAGTAGTAAACTAATTTTTCTGAAAATTTTCAGATTTTGTTCTTCATTTGATTTCTTAATTTCTCTCGTTTGATTCTTGTTTATACAAGTTTAAATCATCTAAATCAAGTATAAGCAAAATCTCTTCATATAAAATTCATGAAAACTTAAATCAGAATTTAAGAATTTTAAAATTACCTCTTTATCAATTTCCTTTTATTTTTCTTTCATCCTTCCTTTCTTCTTCATCTTCTTCTGATTCTCTCTATTTCTCTCTTCTCTCTTTTTTTTCTTCTTATTACTCATGTGAGGGAATGGGTGAGAGTGATAAGTAATAGGGGTCTTTTGTTTGTTATATATATATATATATATATATATATATATATATATATATATATATATATATATATATATATATAATACTCCCCAACCAACACTTCTCTCTCCTCTCCTTATCTCTTCACGTGAAGCCATTTTCTTTTCTTCCTTTTCCTTTTCTTTTCTTTTCTTCCTTTCATCCCCACATGTCCCCCCCCTTTCCTTGACAGAACTTTCTAGACATCATCAATAATGCAAATAATAATATGAATAACGTTATCGTCTCAATTATTGATTTAATAATATAAAATATTATGCAGATGATAATATGACAATAATTGAATCAATAATATGAGAGATATTATGCAGCAATTACTGTAGAAATAATTGAGTATAACTGAGTGACTTCTCATGTAAGTATCAATAATCAATACCGTGTGCTACTTTAAAACCACGCGTAATACTGTACTTTTATTACCGGGTATTTCAACAATTTAACGATAACACTTTGTCCATTATTTTTATAAAAAGACATTTCCGTCGTTTTCTAACTCCGACAATACTTTCGTTGTAGGGTCCAACCAATGATCGTGCCATCGTACGAACATTCTGTTTTAAAACAAATATGATCGTGCCATCGTACAAACATTCTATCTTCTATGATTTAAAAAGTTCATCATAATCTTTATAGCTTAGACTCAACTTAACAAATAATCCACATCACTGAATTATTCATCACTACAGGCCAAGGATATTCGTATAATCACCAATGGTCACGATCATACCAACAATTGTCCATCAATGCACTACGGGCCAATGAGGACTTTTACCACATCATTTATAACATTGCGGGTCATGATTATACCGAATAGTCCCTGGTCATAATCATACCAATCAACAGTCCATCTATGCATGTAAGCCAAAGATGACTTTCATTACAATATAAGCATGAGGATGATGATAATGCTATATGAATTCTATTAAAAAAAATAAAGGATAAATTTTTTAAGATTAACAATTTAATTTATCCAGAATTCAATAATGTCCAAATTATCAACATGATACTACTGCTTTGTGGAGTAAAATTCAAGAATAATATTATATCAAAAATAATTTGGACAGCAAAGAAATCAATTTTTATCATGAATAGTTCCCCGGGTGAATAGTATCCGAGTGAATAGTACCTCATAAATAGTACTTCGTGAATAATACTTTATGAATGTACCCAGGAATAGTACTTTGTGAATAGTACCCCATGAATAGTATCCCATGAATAGTATTTCGGCATGAAAAGATTAATAATTATCAAGAATGATCAGAATAATATTTCCATGAAAAGATACTGGATGAAGTGCATATATTAAGGATATGCTACTAATTTCACGGAGTATAGAAATTACACTTTAACAGAATGAGGGTATAATTAGGAATACGAGACGAAATAATATTACTCACATACTACAGAGTATAGAAGAAAATATTATTTCTTATGAATACTGAACAAAAATAATATCCCTTACGAATACGAAAGAAATAATACCCCTTACCTTAGAAGAAGACTAGATACTGGAATAGTGAAGTAGCAGAATACTCTTCTTCTTCCTTTCTATATCTTCTCTCTCTATAAATTCTCTTATGAGTCTTAGTGAATTGGTGAGAATGAAAGAAGAATGAGTTTCTACTTATAGGAAAATATAATTTCGATAATTGCACGTTTTGGGGCTCGAAGTATTACAATATAGTACTTTCATCTTTTCCTCTATTTTTAATTTAGTCCTAAAAGTATTATCAATCTTGCACCACCTCCCCAAATAGTAATGCATGTGAACCAATAGTTTCATTTATGTGAGCAAATAGTTATATACATGTGAACTAATAGCAAGTAATTGCTCATTTATCCGATTAATTACCCGATTGGTCAATTTAACCTCCAGAAATCAGTTATTATCGAAATAAATGTTGATTTCTACTAACACAAATACTTCCAACACAATGGAAATATTTTTATCAACAATTTCATCTTTAATCAACACGAACTTATTCATCATTAATACTATAACTCACAATATTTAACAACCAGATCATTCCTAGGAAAGAGAGCATTTTTCGATAAGGATTTCTCCCTATTGGTACGCAATTAGGTGACCAAACACCTTTTCTTGACAGAACTTTCTAGACATCGTCAATAATACAAATAATAATATGAATAACTTTGTCATCTCAATTATTAATTTAATCATATAAAATATTATGCAGATGATACTATGACAATAATTGAATCAATAATATGAGAGATATTATGCATCAATTACTGTAGCAATAATTGAGTATAACTGAGTGACTTCTCACGTAAGCATCAATAATCAATACCGTGTGCTACTATGCAACCACGCGTATTACTGTACTTTTATTACCGGGTATTTTAACAGTTTAACGGTAACACTTTCGCCATTATTTTTATAAAAAGACATTTTCGTCGTTTTCTAACTCCGACAATACTTTCGTTGTGAGGTCCACCAATGATCGTGCCATCGTACGAACATTCCCTGTTAAAACGAATATTCCCCGACCAATCGAATATTTTATAACAACTTGCTTACTTTGCAAAATTTATAAATATTACCCACAACTATAACATTATACCAAATCCACACCTTAATACTCAAAAAAAATATTTCGAGAAATATGAAATCTTTATTCATAAAATTTGGGGTCTTACAGTTAAACAATAAATAACAAGTTTAACTGCAGCGGAACAAGCAATCCATTAGAAGAGTCAAGTAGAGCATGATATCTACTATCTTCTATGATATAAAAAGTTTATTATAATATTTATAGCTGAGGCTCAGCTTAACAAATAATCCATATCACTGAATTATCCATGCACCAGATATTCATTAGTATCACAACCACGAATTATCCATGCACTACGGGCCAAGGATATTCATGTAATTACCAATGGTCATGATCATACCAACACTATCCATTAATGCACTACGGGTCAATGAAGACTTTTACTACATCATTTGTAACATTATAGGTCATGATTATATTGAATGATCCCTGGTCATAATCATACCAATTAACAGTCCATCTATGCACGTAAGCCAAATATGACTTTCATTACAATATAAGCATAAGAATGATGAAAATGATATATGAATTCAATTAAAAGAAAACAAAGGATAAATTTTTAAAGATTTATAATTTAATTTATCAAGAATTCAGTAATGTCCAAATTGTCAACATGATACTGCTTTGTGGAGTAAAATTCAAGAATAATATTGTATGAAAAATAATTTGGACAGTAAAGAAATCAATTTTTATCATGAATAGTTCCCCGAGTGAATAGTACTTTGTGAATAGTATCCTGTGAATAGTACTTTATGAATAGTATCCCATAAATAGTATTCCGACATGAAAAGATCAATAATTATCAAGAATGCTCAGAATAATATTTCCATGAAAAGATACTGGATGAAACACAAATATCAAGGATATGCTACTAATTTCACGGAGTATAGAAGCAATACTTTAACAGAATGAGGGTATAATTAGGAATACGAGACGAAATATTATTACTCACATACTACAGAGTATGAAAGAAAATATTATTTCTTATGAATACTGAACAAAAATAATATCCCTTACGAATACGAAAGAAATAATACCCTTTACCTTAGAAGAAGACTAGATACTGGAATAGTAAATACTCTTCTTCTTCCTCTATATAGCTTCTCTCTCTATAATTGCTCTTGTAAGTCTCAGTGAATTGGAGAGAATGAAAGAAGAATGAGCTTCTACTTATAGGAAAACATAGTTTCGATAATTGCACGTTTTGGGGCTCAAATTATTACAGTATAATACATTTATCTTTTCCTCCGTTTTTAATTTAGTCATGTAAGTATTATCATTCTTACACCACCTCCCCTAATAGTAATGCATGTGAACTAATAGTTCCATTTATGTGAGCAAATAGTTATATGCATGTGAACTAATAGCAATTAATTGCTCATTTATCCGATTAATTACCCGATTGGTCAATTTAAGCTTCAGAAATCAGTTATTATCGAAATAAATGTCGATTTTTACTAACACAAATAATCCCAATACAATGAAAATATTTTTATCAACAATTTCATCTTTAATCAACACGAACTTATTCATCATTAATATTATAACTCACAATATTTAACAACCAGATCATTTTCAGGAAAGATGGGGCTTTCCAATAAGGATTTCTCCCTATTGGCGCGTAATTAGGTGGCCAAACCCCTTTCCTTGACAGAACTTTCTAGACATCGTCAATAATGCAAATAATATTATGAATAACTTGTCGTCTCAATTATTAATTTAATAATATGAAATATTATGCAGATGATACTATGACAATAATTGAATCAATAATATGAGTGATATTATGCAGCAATTACTGTAGCAATAATTGAGTATAACTGAGTGACTTCTCACGTAAGCATTAATAATCAATACCGTGTGCTACTATGCAATCACGCGTATTACTGTACTTTTATTACCGGGTACTTTAACAGTTTAACGGTAACACTTTCACTGTTATTTTTATAAAAAGACATTTTCGTCGTTTTCTAACTCTGACATTACTTTCGTTGTGGGGTCCACCAATGATCGTGCCATCGTACGAACATTCCCTGTTAAAACGAATATTCCTCGACCAATCAAATATTTTATAACAACCTGCTTACTATGTAAAATTTGTAAATATTACCCACAACTATAACATTATATCAAATCCACACTTTAATACTCAAAAAAATATTTTGAGAAAATTAAATATTTATTCATAAAATTTGGGATCTTATAGTTAAACAATAAACAACAAGTTTAACTGCAGCGGAACAAGCAATCTATTAGAAGAGTCAAGTAGAGCATGATATCTACTATCTTCTATGATTTATAAAGTTTATCATAGTCTTTATAGCTGAGACTCAGCTTAACAAATAATCCACATCACTGAATTATTCATGCACTACGGGCCAAGGATATTCATTAGTATCACAACCATGAATTATCCATGTACTACGGGCCAAGGATATTCTTGTAATCACCAATGGTTATGATCATACCAACAATTGTCCATCAATGCACTACGGGCCAATGAGGACTTTTATCACATCATTTGTAAAATTACGGGTCATGATTATATTGAATGATCTCTGGTCATAATCATATCAAACAACAGTCCATCTATGCACGTAAGCCAAAGATGACTTTCATCACAATATAAGCATGAGGGTGATGACAATGATATATATGAATTCAATTAAAAGAAAACAAAGGATAAATTTTTAAAGATTTATAATTTAATTTATCCAGAATTTAATAATTTCTAAATTGTCAACATGATACTGCTTTGTAGAGTAAAATTCAAGAATAATATTGTATCAAAAATAATTTGGACAGCAAACAAAATTATTTTTTATCATGAATAGTTTCCCGGGTGAATAGTATCCGAGTGAATAGTACCCCATGAATAATACTTTAGTTCTTTGTGAATAGTACCCGAGAATAATATTTTATGAATAGTATCATGTGAATAGTATCCCATGAATAGTATTCTGGCATAAAAAGATCAATAATTATCAAAAATGATCAGAATAATATTTCCATGAAAAGATACTGGATGAAGTGCAAAT
Organism: Panax notoginseng; assembly: GCA_016801055.1. Taxonomy (NCBI): domain Eukaryota; kingdom Viridiplantae; phylum Streptophyta; class Magnoliopsida; order Apiales; family Araliaceae; genus Panax; species Panax notoginseng. Next base: position 106,943,284 of record CM029023.1, on the reverse strand, counting down.
ATCAAGGATATGCTACTAATTTTACAGAATATAGAAGTAATACTTTAACAAAATGAGGGTATAATCACGGATACGACACGAAATAATATTACTCATATACTACAGAGTATAGAAGAAAATATTATTTCTTATGAATACTGAACAAAAATAATATCCCTTACGAATACGAAAGAAATAATACCCCTTACCTTAGAAGAAGACTAGATACTGAAATAGTGAAGTAGCAGAATACTCTTCTTCTTCCTCTCTATAGTTTCTCTCTCTATAATTGCTCTTATGAGTCTTAGTGAATTGGTGAGAATGAAAGAAGAATGAGTTTCTACTTATAGAAAAACATAGTTTCGATAATTGCACATTTTGGGGCTCGAAGTATTACAGTATAGTACCTTCATCTTTTCCTCCATTTTTAATTTAGTCCTACAAGTATTATCAATCTTGCACCACCTCCCCTAATAGTAATGCATGTGAACCAATAGTTCCATTCATGTGAGCAAATAGTTATATGCATGTGAACTAATAGCAATTAATTGCTCATTTATCTGATTAATTACCCGATTGGTAAATTTAACCTCCAAAAATCAATTATTATCGAAATAAATGTCGATTTTCACTAACACAAATAATCCAAACACAATGAAAATATTTTTTTATCAACAATTTCATCTTTAATCAACACGAACTTATTCATCATTAATATTATAACTCACAATATTTAACAACCAGATCATTCCCAGGAAAGATGGGGCTTTCCAATAAGGATTTCTAGACATCGTCAATATTGCAAATAATAATATGAATAACTTTGTCGTCTCAATTATTGAAAAATGATACTATGACAATAATTGAATCAATAATATGAGAGATATTATGCAGCAATTACTGTAGCAATAATTGAGTATAACTGAGTGACTTCTCACGTAAGCATCAATAATCAATACCGTGTGCTACTATGCAACCACATGTATTACTGTACTTTTACCACCGGGTAGTTCAACAGTTTAACGGTAAAATTTTCGCCGTTATTTTTATAAAATGACATTTCCGACATTTTCTAACTCCGATAATACTTTCGTTGTGGGGTCCACCAATAATTTTGCTATCGTACGAATACTCCCTGTTAAAATGAATATTCTCCGACCAATCGAATATTTTATAACCACTTGCTTACTTTGCAAAATTTATAAATAATACCGACAACTATAACATTATATCATATCCACACCATAATATTCAAAAATATATTTCGAGAAAAATTAATATTTATTCATAAAAGTTGGGGTCTTACAACCTCCCCTTCTTATAAAATTTTGTCCTCGAAATTAGGGTACGTACCTGGTATGTCAAAGAGGTGAGGATACCTTGACTTCATTTCAGATTTCCCAGGTCATTTCCTCAACATCGTGGTTTATCCACAAAACTTTGACTTGAGGTATAACCTTGGAGCGTAGAATATGATCCTTTTTATCCAAGGTTTTAACAAGTACCTCTTCATACGTTAAATCTTCCGCTAACTCGTCCGGTTCTAATTCAATAATGTGATTCGGGTCTTTCACATATTTACGTAACATAGATATGTGAAAAATGTTATGAACACGAGATATACTTGGCGGTAAGGCGAGTCTATAGGCCATAGTTCTTACTCAATCGAGGATTTCAATTAGACCAATAAAATTGATCGAGGGTTAAGATTTCCTCTCTTCATCGATTCTTACTTCTAGAATAACGCATTCTTGGACCTTCTTCTTCATATTCATCAACTTTGGGTCTGTAGCTTGAGCAACTTTAACTTTATCGATTAAATTCGGTTCTACTCGTATATTTTACATCATCACATGGGTCCCTGGTGTCTTTAACTCTATCTCCATCTTTTGTAAGTCGTACGAAATGGGTCTTTGTGTTAAAAATAACGTACTTGTAAACGCATATAATCTTCCACTCAACGCGTCAGCTACCACGTTCGCTTTTCTAGGATGGTGAATGGTATGATCGTAATCTTTCAACTGCTCAAGCCAACGCCATTGTCGCGTGTTGAGCTCCTTTTGGGTAAAAAAATATTTGAGGCTTTTATGATCCGTATAGATCTCCACTTTCTCCCCATACAGGTAATGCCTCCAGATTTTAAGTGTAAAAACGATAGCTGTCAAGTCTAGATCATGAGTAGGATAATTCCTCTCATATTCTTTGAGTTATCATGAAGCATAGCTATGACTTTCCCATGTTGCATGAGAACACATTCTAAACCTTTGCCTGAAGCATCGCTGCATATGAAAAATCCCTCTGAACCAGATGGTATTGTCAGAACAGGTGCTGAAATAAGTCTCCTCTTGAGTTCTTGAAAACTCTTCTCACATTCCTCGCTCCAACCGAATTTTATATCTTTTCGACTCAGCTGAGTTAATGGAGTAGCGATTCGAGAAAATCCTTCCACGAATCTTCGATAATAACTAGCTAAGCCCAGAAAGCTACGTACTTCGGTCACTGACTTAGGTTGCTCCCAGCTTTAAATTGTTTCAATCTTTGTCGAGTCAACAGATATTCTGTGATTTGATATCACGTGCCCAAGGAATGCTACTTCCTCAAGCCAGAACTCGCATTTCTTCAACTTGGCGTATAACTTGTTTTTACGAAGCTATTGGAGTATCAGCCTCAAGTGATGCTCATGATCTTCATGGCTTTTGGAGTATATGAGGATGTCATCAATAAAGACAACCACGAAATAATCTAAATATTCCTTGAATACTCGGTTCATCATATCCATGAAGGCAGCAGGAGCATTAGTCAATCCAAAAGACATGACTAGCATAATGCCCGTACCGAGTTCTAAAAGCAGTCTTTGGAATGTCATCAATTTTAGTCCTTAACTGATGATATCCGAAACGAAGATCGATTTTTGAAAAGAATTTGGGGCCTTGCAACTGGTCAAACAGGTCATCAATGCGAGGCAATGAGTACCTATTTTTAATGGTGACATGATTCAACTCCCGATAAACAATACAAAGTCGCATACTTCCATCTTTCTTCTTTACGAATAGAACAAGAGCACCCCAAGGAGACGTACTAGGACGAATAAAATCGATGTCTAACAATTCTTGCAGTTGGGTTTTTAACTCCTGAAGTTCAGTAGGAGCCATTCGATATGGGGCTTTAGAAATGGGTTTTGTACCGGGTTCAAGCTCGATACAAAATTCAATTTCATGCTCTGGGGGTAGGCAAGGAAGTTCTTCAGGGAATACGCCAGGAAATTTATTAACAATAGAAATATCATTCAAAACTGACGTATTTTTGTTTAAATCTGTGACATGGGCTAACAAAGCTTGACATCCGTTTTTTAATAAACGAATAGCTTTATGGCTTGATATGACAGTGATTGACTTTAGTGGTTTGGTTACTTGAATTCGCATAATAGGTTGGTTAGAAATATGAAAGCTAACAACCTTACGAAAATAATCAAATTTTTTTGCATGATGAGTAGTTAACCAATCAATCCCTAAAATTGCTTCGAATGCAAGTATTTTCAAAGAGATGAGATCAACAGGTAATGTGCAGTTACCGATTTGAATCAAATAAGACTTATAAACAGTGGATGTAATGAAAGTTTCTCCCAACGGAGTTTCAACAGATAAGTCAAAGTCTAATTTCTCCGGAGTTAAATTTAAACGTTGAGCGCAAGTAGGACAAATAAAAGAATGGGTAGAACCAGTATCAAATAAGGTATAGACTTCGCAAGAGTTTATGATTAACTTACCCATGATAACTTCGTTCGATTCCTCGCTTTTTAGGAAGTTACAAAAAGTGTTCTCACTTGAACCACCGATTTGGACTTGTCTGGGACAGCCTTTGGTGTCATCATTACCGCTGGAATTGACTTTTGCTATAGGGCATATTCCACCCTCAACTGCTTCATCGTACTCCTGATCCATGGTCTGAATCATTAATCTTCGATCCATATCGAATTGGGGTTGACCGCAATGCACCGGATAATTCAAAACTCGATGTTGGGTTCTCCCAATTGCTGTCCAAAAAGAAAAATACATATAATCTATTTTAGCCTTCTTGGATCGGACTTCTCTTTCCACAATATCAACGCGTCGTGTAGCTTTTACCTATGCATCCTTCATTCTCACTCGTTTAGTTGTTTCTTCTTTCAGCTGATCCTTGAAATTTGAATTCTTAGATTCCAGCTTTATCATCTTAAACTCTGCCAAAGAGTGTTTCTGTTCAAGCATCACATATTGGGTAACACAAGCTTGAATTGTTGCATCATTTTGCTCCACGACCGCCTGCCGTTCTCCAGTCTGCTCTTCTAACTCATGAATATGATTTTCCAATTCTACATTTCGATCATAAAGTTCTTCTAATAAATTTTCCTTAGGTTCCTCTTCTTCCTCACTCTCTCATCTGCTACCTCTGCGACTAGCTCGGGTGCAACTATTAATTCTTCACTCACCACATGGATATCTCTAATTTTTTTTCGCCTGACATCCTTCAATCAAGTTTAATAACTTAATTAGTACTCCCCGATAAAATCTTTGTTATAACAAAATATTATACTCTAATATTTATTCTTTAAATGAATCTCGTAGATTCATCACTTAAAACTCTATATGAGTTCATCTCTTGATTATCATATGTCATTTTCAAATACTACCATAAAATAAGGGTTAATTGACATGCCACATATTATTCCTATACTCTGACCGACCAATTAAATAACAAATAAACTTAGGTAGGTCATACTATCGAAGGAATTACCTGTCTCTCCCCTCCTAGTTTTAGTCTCACATCTCAGTCAGAGATCATATCCCTAAGCATTGATACCAACTGTGACGCCGCAAAAATAGGTATATATCACCCATCTTGAGTCACCAAATACATGGTACTGAATACAAATACAAACTTAATTATACAACATGAGCTAAGAGTTTTTACACGAATATTGTCTAATAGACAGTATTCAAATTCAAAGGAGTCCTCAATACATTTATTATCACGCTATAAAGTGAGGACTACTACAGCCACCATCTCGGACCGTCACTCCATTCCCTGACTAGTCCCGAGTACGTTCTCATTTCCTGAAGAGAACAATGAAAGAAAAAGGGTGAGCTCAACTAACCCAGTAAGAAATATTATGACAAAGATAATGTAGAATAAATTAACGATAGCCTTCAACAGTGTTAAACAATAAACAATAAGTTTAACTGCAGCGGCACAAGCAATCCATTAGAAGAGTCAAGTAGAGCATGATATCAACTATCTTCTATTATTTAAAAAGTCTATCATAATCTTTATAGCTGAGACTCAGCTTAACAAATAATCCACATCACTGAATTATCCATGCACTACGGGCCACAGATATTCATTAGTATCACAACCACGAATTATCCATGCACTACGGGCCAAGGATATTAATGTAATCACCAATGGTCATGATCATACCAACAACTGTCCATCAATGCACTACGAGCCAATGAGGACTTTTACCACATCATTTGTTGTTTAACGGGTCATGATTATACCGAATGATCCCTACTCATAATCATACCAATAGTCCATCTATGTACGTAAGTCAAAGATGACTGTCATCACAATATAAACATAAGGATGATGACATATATGAATTCAATTAAAAGAAAACAAAGGATAAATTTTAAAAGATTTATAATTTAATTTATCCAGAATTAAATAATGTCCAAATTATCAACATGATACTGCTTTGTAGAGTAAAATTCAAGAATAATATTGTATCAAAAATGATTTGGACAGCAAAGAAATCAATTTTTATCATGAATAGTTCCCCGGGTGAATAGTACCCGAGTGAATAGTATCCCGTGAATAGTATTTCGTGAATGGTACCCGTGAATAGTACTTTATGAATAGTACCTAGAAATAGTACTTTATGAATAGTACCCCGTGAATAGTACTTTGTGAATAGTATCACGTGAATAGTATTCCGACATGAAAAGATCAATAATTATCAAGAATGCTCAGAATAATATTTCTATGAAAAGATACTGGATGAAGTGCAAATATCAAGGATATGCTACTAATTTCACGGAGTATAGAAGCAATACTTTAACAGAATGATGATATCATCAAGAATACGAGACGAAACAATATTACTCACATACTACAGAGTATGGAAGAAAATTTTATTTCTTATGAATACTGAACAAAAATAATATCCCTTACGAATACGAAAGAAATAATACCCCTTACCTTAGAAGAAGACTGGATACTGGAATAGTGAAGTAGCAGAATACTCTTCTTCTTCCTCTCTATTGCTTCTCTCTCTATAATTGCTCTTGTGAGTCTTAGTGAATTGGTGAGAATGAAAGAAGAATGAGCTTCTATTTATAGGAAAACATAGTTTCGATAATTGCACGTTTTGGGGCTCGAATTATTACAGTAAAGTACCTTCATCTTTTCTTCTATTTTTAATTTAGTCCTACAAGTATTATTAATCTTGCACCACCTCCCCTAATAGTAATGCATGTGAACCAATAGTTCCATTCATGCGAGCAAATAGTTATATGCATGTGAACTAATAGCAATTAATTGCTCATTTATCCGATTAATTACCTGATTGGTCAATTTAACCTTCAGAAATTAATTATTATCGAAATAAATGTCGATTTCCACTAACACAAATAATCCAAACACAATGGAAATATTTTTTTTATCAACAATTTCATCTGTAATCAACACGAACTTATTCATCATTAATATTATAACCCATAATATTTAACAGCCAGATCATTCCTAGGAAAGAGGAGGCTTTCCGATAAGGATTTCTCCCTACTGGCACGCAATTAGGTGACCAGACCTTTTTCCTCGACAGAACTTTCTAGACATCGTCAATATTATAAATAATAATATGAATAATTTTTTCGTCTCAATTATTGATTTAATAATATAAAATATTATACAAATGATACTATGACAATAATTGAATCAATAATATGAGAGATATTATGCAGCATTTACTGCAGCAATAATTGAGTATAACTGAGTGACTTCTCACGTAAGCATCAATAATTAATACCGTGTGTTACTATGCAACCACGCGTATTACTGTACTTTTATCACCGGGTTGTTCAACAGTTTAACGGTAAAACTTTCGTCGTTATTTTTATAAAAAGACATTTCTGTCGTTTTCTAACTCCGACAATACTTTTGTTGTGGAGTCCACCAATGATTGTGCCATCGTACGAATACTCCCTGTTAAAACGAATATTCCCCGACCAATCGAATATTTTATAACCACTTGCTTACTTTGTAAAATTTATAAATATTACCCACAACTATAACATTATATCAAATCCACACCATATATTCAAAAATATATTTCGAGAAAAATTAATCTTTATTCATTAAAGTTGGGGTTTTACAGTAGCCTTGCGGCATCTAAATATGACATAATTTGTATTCTCACAATTGATATTTATATAAATATTTTGAATAGATCACTTAGATTTTCAAATCCGATTCGGACGATTCACTTTTTTTGGAAGAATATCTCTGTGTCGTTTTGAATTATCAAGTGTATTATCTATTTTATGATATTTATATAAATAATATGAATAAAAAGTTACTTAGTACTATAAGAAATCGTACGGTTTGATTTCCTCTCCGTAGAGGAATATCTTCGTTGTCTTGCGGCGGCTAAGTATAACTTTTTATTTGATAAATAAATGAAATATAGATATATAAAATTGTGTAAAACAATTAATATTCGTATATCTATAAATATAAAGCAAGTAAGAAATAATTCAACTAAGTTAACTCAAATGACTTATCTCAATTACTTGGACCAATTTTCTCTTTTCAAATAATCAAAACCTTTTGTAAGAAGAGATATAAAGCTTTAGAGAGCGTATGTAGGCAAGGAGACTAAGCTTTTCTTTTTACTTGAATTGGCAAAAATCAAATGAATGAAAGACTCCCTATTTATAGATTTTTGAAGTCGAGGGTAAAATGGTAATTTTTGAAATCTGATTTTGAATGAATGGATGAGATTGCTTTAATTAAGTTTTAATGGTTTGGATGAAAAGTGAAGCACGCGGATTGCTAAGAACAAGGATTTCAAAATTTTGCCCGTACATTTTTTCAATTATTTAGCAATTAAAGCTCAATTTAAAACCAATTCCAACACTCATTAATTTGGTCAAAAGTGATTCAAAACCAGCAATGTCCCAAAAAGGTTGTCACCAACATAACTTGCACACACACACACACACACACACACACGCGATTTTATAGATATATTATATAATACGACTTTTATATGTATATATATATTCACGCAATAAAATAATTTTTGGCCCGATTTTGTTTTTGAGAGTTTGAAAGAAAATAAGATCTCCTTGCCTTGGATATTTATACGAATCAATTTATTTAACATTTTGATATTTAAATTATCAAGATCAATAAAAATTAATTCAATATAAAATTTAGAAAATAGTTTAGATAAAAAATAATTAAGAAAATTTAAAGAAAATTTTAATTACTTTATAATTGTTATCATCAAAAAATATACTTAAAAAAATGAGACCTATCAATCTCCCCCTTTTTTTTGATGACTATTATATAAAAATATTTTATATTAAAGACTTCCCTTACTGATAAGAAGCTCCCCCTCACATTATGAATATTTTAAATCCACATCTCACAGCAGTTATAGCAGTTTATAACATCTTATAGCAGTTAAGGCAGTTTATAACATCTCAGAGGAATTAAGACAGTTATAGTAGTTTATAAACATAATATTTTTCTTTCTTCTCCCCCTTTATCATCATAAAAATGATGGGGAAAAAGAACCTGCAGAAAAAGTTAATAACAAACGTATATAAAAACTAGTGATAGATGTGTCTTAGTAGTATATAGTAATAGTGGTGGTTAGTTGAGGTTAGGTACAATCATCCCAAATAGTTAGTAATAATATTACAATCATTTCAAATAGTTAGATATCCTCAAGATTAAGATGAGAGAAATGTTGATCAATTTCTGGAATACTGGCATCCTGATCACCTGGGAATAGTTGTGTGGCCTAATCAACTGGTTTATCATTGGTGTTTGCAAGAAACTGATATGGACCCATGAGCAGTCTATTGTTCTCCATCATAAAACAGACAATGGACTTAACAATTTGATCATTCTTATGAGATCTAAATTCTTAGAAAGCTTAAAACTAAAATAGTTCTCAATCGTTGGATTATTAAATTGAGGATTACTAAATCCGGATAGATTGGTACATACGTTGCTTGCTCATTGGATGAGGATGATTGATCTCATGATCTCATGATCATTTGTGTGGAGACACTAAAGCAAGTATGTAGGTGCTTATTGGAGAATAAGTACACGGAGTATGGCTTGCTAAGGAATACCTAATGGAGTTTTACTTGCCTGTCAATAGGAATTCATATAGTGATAGTAGTACAAGTGATCCTTGGACTTGAGATCATCATAGTATCTTGTGTATGATGAGTTATACTTTGACTTATTCCTTAAGACCCTTAGGGTATATCAAAGGGTATGCTTGGGTATAATAAGTTAAACATCGAGATAATGTATGATCAATAAAGAATCTACCGCTTCTAGTAAAAGAAGAGAAATATCCTATGTGATTCGATAAATGACAACCCAGTAGTCCTTGGCCAAGGCAGAATGAAATTAGAAAGGAGTTTTTAATTTGCATTATTTGGAGTTGTGCATTTAAGAGTCGAAATGCATATAATTAAATAAAATAAGACTTGACAGTAATTCCGTGTCTTGTATATTTAATTGGGACATTGTATAATGGAAGGATTGAATTGTACGGTAACTACTTACTCAAAGGTTCTTTTATGATTAATGTTAAAATCTATATTATCTGGAAAGTCGTTAATCGCTAGGGAGGCTTATCCCTATTGTAGAATAAATATTATTTATTTAAATAAATTAATACTTTAATTTATTTATTTAAATAAGATTAGAATTGTTCTAATTGATTTATTCACAACCGGTTTAATATGGAGAACCTAAAGTGTAATACCCGGATATTTTAATTTAATAAATAAATGGTTTTTTTTTTAAAATTATATATATATATATATATATATATATATATATATAATTTTTTTAATATTTTAATTGGTTTTTTTTTTCTTTTCTTGTGTTTGGGTCAGATTGTAAATAATATATGTGGGCTAACAATAAGTAATAGTAAATATTAATCTAATAAATTTGGGCCTTAATATTAATTGAACCCAATTAAAATAAGAAGTGTATTAGGGCAAGACCCTTTTTGATATACATATAGCGCAGCCAAAAAAAGAAGAAGAAAGGATTACCGATTGAAAACTACGGAAGGCAAGAAAAAGGAACAGAGGAACCAGGAGGCTAAAGAAGAAGAAATTTTTTGTAAGACTTTCATTTGTTATCATCCATATTAACTAAGTCAGTTATGTTGCATGCCAATTAATGATGCGCTTCATGGTTCATGGCCATGAATGGCCTCACTTGCAATTTGCTTATGCTGGAAAAAGGAAATAATCATATTTGATTAACCTATCAACAAAGATAGAATAGATTAGCTTGATTTAGTATTATATGCATAGCTTATATTAATTATAATAATAGGCAAGGAATATGAAAACTGAGATTGTTCATTAATCTGTTGGGATAAGAAAGACCACTTGGTAAAGTTATTATATAATGTTTTAATAAATAATTAATTGCATTGTTAAACTTATAATCGGTACTGAGATTTTATTTGCTAAATTAAAACTAATTAATTCTACCGAGAAAGTGATAAAATTTACTTAATAATAAAATTAACAGTGTGACAATTAATGATTAGATTTGTAATAAAGTTTTATTTTATGTAATTAGTTCGGACGGAAGGAGTTTAACGAATAATTTGGAGTATAATTTTGGGTATTACATTGCTTAATCCAGGTACGGATTCCGTACTTTTTCAGCGAGACCCATTTATTTTTGATTTGTTCGTTTCGTTTTTCGTTTTGAAATTTAGTATTGCCTCTCATAATTATTCCTTGTCAATTCATTGTGATAGTTCCGTTTGGCGTTCATAGTTGGAACTCATATTTGTACTCTTTAGACTAGTATACCATGTCTAAATTTATTTTGATATTTGTAGTAATGTGCATGTTAGTATTGTTGAGGACTTGGAGTTGATGATTCATTTCAGTTTAGCATGTACATATTAGAACCCCTTTGTGTTGATATTGTGTCGCATGTGTTGTGACATGGTATTCTTGTTAGAATATACCGTAGGGTATACCTGAGCTATAACCACCTGTGGGGGTATCACAGGCATGTCCTCTTGGCACCGAGGCATGACACCTTCCGTGGCGGTGTGATCAGTCCACGGCGTCTCCGTTTTGTGCTCTGGTGGGAGTTGGCCATTTGGTATTTTGTTGTGGGAGGCGTATGGGTCGACCCTAGTTTTCTGTTCTGTTCTGTTCTGCGGATTGGTGATGTTTGTGCCAAACACGCCTTCCGATTTTACGTGCATTGGATTCGCGGTCCAATGTATGTGACTTGCCTGTGTGGCATTATTTAATTTGCCTATGTGGCATTATTTGACTTTCCTGTGTGGCAAGGTATATTTCTGTTTTATTTTGAGCTCGATATGAAATAACACCCAGCCATTTGTTTCAGCCTATTATTTCGTTGTGTTAGATTTGTTCGTTTCGTTTCGTCTCTTTTCATTTAATTGAGTTAATTATTTCAGTTCATTAATTGTGTTCTATATCCGTACTGGGCATTTGGCTCATGCTGTGTTTTTCTTCCGGCAGGTAATCAGGGGAATCAAGGGCAAGTGTGATGAGAGCTCCATTCATTCCAATGCTTTAGAAATATTCTGTTTAGACTTGATGTGTTAGTTTACTTGGAATTGTAATAATTATTTCAGATTGTGGTTTGAGCCAGTGTGTCATTTATTATGGTTTGTCTTAAGACATTTAATTAGTTTAAGACTATTCTTTTGTGGATTAGAGCCTTGTTATTAAATTTATCAGTTTTGGTTATGTTTTGGGTAACCTCTCTTTCTATTTCGGAAAGGGGGTGTTAAATTTATCAGTTTTGGTTATAATATTTTGGTTATGTACCTGTGAGTTATGGGTAGACTTCTGGGTTAGGTTTATGTTCTGTTCAGCTATCATATCAGATATATTCGAATCTGTCTCTAATCTATTTTGTTATCTATTCGTGATCTCTTTTTTAGATGGCTCGTAGATCAGCTAGAGTTGCTGGGAGGCGAGGCAACAACAGGGGAAGAAGTGAAGGTCGGTCCAATGAGCAACCTAATGATCAGATTAATGCTCAATTGGCTACCTTGGTGAATCAGGCAGTGAATCAGGCGTTACCTCAGTTGGTGGCACAGGTTGTACAGGCAATGTAGCAGCCGCCACCAGAAATTTCTGAGCAAGGGAATTCGGGAAACAATGGTCAGCATGCAAATGTTAAGGAAGAAAATGCGGATGGTCACGATCAGCAGGTGGTTCCGATGTATGTATGGTTGGAGAGGTTCCAGAAGCAAAAACCACATGCATTCAGTTCAACTCCGACTCCAATTGATGCAGAGAATTGGATTGCCCACCTAGAGAAGATCTTTGATGTGTTGGGGTGCTCAGATAATCAGAAAGTGTTGCTTGCAGCTTACAAGCTAGAAGGGGATGCACAGAGGTGGTGGAAAACGATGAAAGTAACAAAGGGTGATGGTTATGTTGAGGCACTTAGTTGGGCGGAGTTTTGTGAGGTCTTTTATCAGCAATATTTTCCTGCTGCTGATAAAGAGGCCTATGCTAGAGAGTATCTGTCTATTCGACAGAAAGATGATGAGTCCATCACGGATTTCATGACGAGGTTTACTAGGTTGGCAGGCTTTGCGGGAACCTCAGCAGGGACTGCAACAGAACATGCAGAGAAGTTTAAGTGGAGGATTCATTACAGGTATAGGCAACATCTCATTAACAACAAGTTTGCAGACGTGTCAGCAGTGGCCAATGCAGCAAAGAATATTGAGATGGAGCGACAGGACTTTCGGTCTTCTAAACCGGAAGGGAGTCGAAAGAGGGACAGAGATGACCAGTAGGGTCAAACTTCGGGTCAGCACGGGCAAAATCAGGGTCGTTATCCCGGACCAGCTGGTGGGGGTAACCTGAATCTCATTCCGATAGCTCCTTGTGCTACTTGTGGGGCTACTCATCCGGGGAGGCAGTGTCATAGACTCACAGGTGCATGCTTCTTGTGTGGACAGATGGGTCATATGGCTAGAGATTGTACCGGGCCACGTGGAAATGGTGGAGGTGGAGATAACGGTGGCAATGGAGGTCAGCGTTAGGGTGGTCGAGTGTTTGCCTTGACATATAACCAAGCAGCAGGTGCACCAGGTACTGTTTCTGGCACTCTTTTAGTTGGTAATCGTGAGGCTTCTATTTTGTTTGATACGAGTTCTACTCATTCCGTTGTCGCTCAGTCTTTTGTTCGGCACCTGGGTGTGCCATCTCAGTCTTTAGATTCTGTTATGTCTATTGTTACCCCGATGGGGACTTCTGTTGTTATTTCTGATTTGTATCGAGGGTGTCCGATAAGTTTTGGAGATAAGATTCGTAGGGCTAATCTTTTTCCGATGTGTATGCACGATTTTGATGTCATTCTTGGGATGGACTGGTTGGATAAGCATCAGGCCACTATCGACTGTCAGGCGAAGAAGGTTATATTTGGAGATGTGAAGTCTCCAGAATTCGTGTTTCAGGGTTCACAACCGAATAGGGTGGTGAAGTTAATTTCAGCTTTGAAGGCTGGGAAGTTGGTAGCAAAGGGTTGTGAGGGGTATTTGGCGCTTGTGAAGGATATCTCTAAGGGTGAGTCCCGTATTGAGGATGTTCCAATTGTTCGTGATTTTTCTGATGTGTTTCCTGAGGAGTTGTCAGGGTTGCCACCTCAGTGGGAAGTAGAGTTTGCTATTGAGCTTGTTCCTGGTGCGGAGCCTATCTCTAAGGCGCCGTATCGGATGGCACCATTGGAGTTGCAGGAGTTGAAGGAACAGTTGCAGGAATTGTTAGATCGTGGTGTGATTCGGCCGAGTGTTTCGCCGTGGGGTGCTCCGGTCTTGTTTGTAAAGAAGAAAGATGGGTCTATGAGGCTGTGTATAGACTACAGAGAGTTGAACAAGATCACCATCAGGAATCGATATCCATTGCCGAGGATTGATGACTTGTTTGACCAACTTCAAGGGGCATAATATTTTTCGAAGATAGATTTGAGGTCGGGTTATCATCAGTTGAGGGTGAGGGATGAGGATATCCCTAAAACAGCTTTTCGCACTCGATATGGGCATTACGAGTTTCTGGTGATGCCATTTGGGTTAACTAATGCTCCGGCGGTGTTCATGGATTTAATGAATCGGGTGTTCAGAGAGTACTTGGACCAATTTGTCATTGTCTTTATTGATGACATTTTGGTTTACTCCAAGTCTAAGGAAGAGCATGAGGAGCATCTTCGCACAGTGTTGGGGATTTTGCAGAAAGAGAAATTATATGCTAAATTCTCTAAATGCGAGTTTTGGTTGGAACAGATTGCATTTTTGGATCACGTTGTTTCTGCTGAGGGCATTAAAGTGGATCCTACGAAGGTTGAGGCTATCACTAAATGGCCGAGACCTACTACAGTGACAGAGATTAGGAGTTTCTTGGGTTTGGCAGGGTACTATAGGCGATTTGTGGAAGGGTTTTCCTTGCTTGCCTTACCATTGACTCAGTTGATGAGAAAGGGCGTGAAGTTTGTGTGGAATGAGGAGCGTGAGAAGAGTTTCGAGGAGTTGAAGAAATGACTTGTGACAGCTCCTATACTTGCATTGCCGTCGGGGACTGGAGGTTACCAGATTTATAGTGATGCTTCTAAGAAGGGCTTGGGGTGTGTTTTGATGCAACACGGTAAGGTGATTGCTTATGCTTCTAGGTAGCTTAAACCATATGAGGTGAAGTACCCCACACATGATTTGGAGTTGGCGGCGGTGATCTTTGCCTTAAAGATTTGGAGGCATTATTTGTATGGAGAGACTTGTGATATCTTCACCGATCATAAAAGTCTTAAATACATTTTCACTCAGAAAGAGCTTAACATGAGGCAGAGGCGTTGGTTGGAGCTTCTAAAGGATTATGATGCTAGAATTCAGTATCACCCGGGGAAGACAAATGTGGTTGCAGATGCTCTTAGCCGAAAGAGTTCAGGGAGTGTAGCAGCTCTTATTACACAACCTCAACTTATTTCGGATATGGACCGGCTCGAGATGGAATTGCATGTACGAGGTTCAGATGGGCATTTGGCGGGTATGAGAGTTGAGCCCTCTCTTATCTCGCGAGTTAAAGAAGCTCAAAAGGAAGATGAGGAGTTGTGGAGTATGACGCAGAATCTAGAGGAGGGCAAGCAGTCCGAGTTTCGTATTGATAACCATGGTGTGATTTGGTTGGGTGAGCGGTTGTGTGTACCGTCCGATCCAATCATTCGGGAGGCGGTGTTGGCTGAGTCTCATAGTTTGCCATTTTCTATTCATCCAGGTTCTACAAAGATGTATAGGGATTTGAAGAAGAATTTTTGGTGGAATGGGATGAAACGAGACGTGGCTGAATATGTTGGGAAGTGTCTTACTTGTCAACAAGTGAAGATAGAACATCAACGAGCTAGTGGTTTGCTACAACAGTTAGACATTCCAGTGTGGAAGTGGGAGGATATCACGATGGATTTTGTGACTGGTTTGCCGAAGACTTTCAGGAAGAATGATGCCATATGGGTAGTAGTGGACCGGTTGACCAAATCGGCACACTTTTTGGCTATCCATGAGGGTTACTCGGTGGATAAGTTGGCACATATCTTTCAGCAGGAGATTGTTAGACTTCATTACCTCCGGTGTCTATTATTTCAGATCGGGACCCACGGTTTACTTCACGGTTCTGGAAAGGGTTTCAACGAGCTTGGGGCACTCGGCTCAACTTCAGTACTTCTTTTCATCCGCAAACATGCAATCCGAGCGGACTATTCAGACATTAGAGGACATGTTGAGATCTTGTGCACTTGAGTGGTCGGGTAATTGGGATGATTACTTGAGCCTAGTTGAGTTTGCTTATAACAACAGCTGGCATGCAAGTATTGGAATGGCTCCGTTTGAGGCACTGTATGGTAGGAAGTGTCGAGCACCAACTTGTTGGGATGAGGTTGGCGAAAGGGTCATAGAAGGGCCTGAGTTAGTTTAAATCACTACGGAGAAGGTAGCGGTGGCTAAGGAGAAATTGAAGTCGGCTCGATCACGGCAGAAGTGTTATGCTGATAAGCATAGGAGGACTTTAGAGTTTGAACCTGGTGAGCATGTGTTTCTAAAAGTTTCTCCTTGGAAGGGCATTCGGCGATTCGGGTTGAAAGGAAAGCTTAGTCCACGTTATATCGGCCCATTTGAGATTTTGGAGAGGGTTGGTGCGGTTGCATATCGGTTAGCTTTGCCTCCACAGCTAGCTCATGTGCACAACGTATTTCATGTGTCGGTGTTGAGGAGTTATCAGTATCATCCGTTGCATATAGTGCAATATCCGTTCGATAAGATTCTAGAGGATCTTACTTGTGAGGAGCAAGCTTAGGCGATTTTGGATCGTCAAGAAAGGATTATGAGGAGGAAGACTATTACGTTTGTTAAGGTTCTGTGGAGGAACCATTCAGAGCGAGAAGCCACTTGGGAGCTTGAGAAGTCTATTCGAGCGGAGTATCTGCATCTCTTTGATAATTAGGTACGTTCTATTCTTTTGATTCCGGAGACGGAATTCTTTTAAGGGGTAGGTGATGTAATACCCGGATATTTTAATTTAATAAATAAATGGTTTTTTTTAAATTATATATATATAATTTTTTTTTAATATTTTAATTGGTTTTTTTTTTCTTTTCTTGTGTTTGGGTCAGATTATAAATAATATATGTGGGCTAACAATAAGTAATAGTAAATATTAATCTAATAAATTTGGGCCTTAATATTAATTGAACCCAATTAAAATAAGAAGTGTATTAGGGCAAGACCCTTTTTGATATACATATAGCGCAGCCAAAAAAAGAAGAAGAAAGGATTACCGATTGAAAACTACGGAAGGCAAGAAAAAGGAACGGAGGAACCAGGAGGCTAAAGAAGAAGAAATTTTTTGTAAGACTTTCATTTGTTATCATCCATATTAACTAAGTCAGTTATGTTGCATGCCAATTAATGATGCGCTTCATGGTTCATGGCCATGAATGGCCTCACTTGCAATTTGCTTATGCTGGAAAAAGGAAATAATCATATTTGATTAACCTATCAACAAAGATAGAATAGATTAGCTTGATTTAGTATTATATGCATAGCTTATATTAATTATAATAATAGGCAAGGAATATGAAAACTGAGATTGTT
This sequence comes from Panax notoginseng, assembly GCA_016801055.1. NCBI lineage: Eukaryota > Viridiplantae > Streptophyta > Magnoliopsida > Apiales > Araliaceae > Panax > Panax notoginseng. The sequence goes on along the minus strand of CM029023.1, from coordinate 106,925,853 downwards.
CATTAATCTGTTGGGATAAGAAAGACCACTTGGTAAAGTTATTATATAATGTTTTAATAAATAATTAATTGCATTGTTAAACTTATAATCGGTACTGAGATTTTATTTGCTAAATTAAAACTAATTAATTCTACCGAGAAAGTGATAAAATTTACTTAATAATAAAATTAACAGTGTGACAATTAATGATTAGATTTGTAATAAAGTTTTATTTTATGTAATTAGTTCGGACGGAAGGAGTTTAACGAATAATTTGGAGTATAATTTTGGGTATTACATTGCTTAATCCAGGTACGGATTCCGTACTTTTTCAGCGAGACCCATTTATTTTTGATTTGTTCGTTTCGTTTTTCGTTTTGAAATTTAGTATTGCCTCTCATAATTATTCCTTGTCAATTCATTGTGATAGTTCCGTTTGGCGTTCATAGTTGGAACTCATATTTGTACTCTTTAGACTAGTATACCATGTCTAAATTTATTTTGATATTTGTAGTAATGTGCATGTTAGTATTGCTGAGGACTTGGAGTTGATGATTCATTTCAGTTTAGCATGTGCATATTAGAACCCCTTTGTGTTGATATTGTGTCGCATGTGTTGTGACATGGTATTCTTGTTAGAATATACCGTAGGGTATACCTGAGCTATAACCACCTGTGGGGGTATCACAGGCATGTCCTCTTGGCACCGAGGCATGACACCTTCCGTGGCGGTGTGATCAGTCCACGGCGTCTCCGTTTTGTGCTCCGGTGGGAGTTGGCCATTTGGTGTTTTGTTGTGGGAGGCGTATGGGTCGACCCTAGTTTTCTGTTCTGTTCTGTTCTGCGGATTGGTGATGTTTGTGCCAAACACTCCTTCCGATTTTACATGCATTGGATTCGCTGTCCAATGTGTGTGACTTGCCTGTGTGGCATTATTTAATTTGCCTATGTGGCATTATTTGACTTGCCTGTGTGGCAAGGTATATTTCTGTTTTATTTTGAGCTCGATATGAAATAACACCCAGCCATTTGTTTCAGCCTATTATTTCGTTGTGTTAGATTTGTTCGTTTCGTTTCGTCTCTTTTCATTTAATTGAGTTAATTATTTCAGTTCATTAATTGTGTTCTATATCCGTACTGGGCATTTGGCTCATGCTGTGTTTTTCTTCCGGTAGGTAATCAGGGGAATCAAGGGCAAGTGTGATGAGAGCTCCATTCATTCCAATGCTTTAGAAATATTCTGTTTAGACTTGATGTGTTAGTTTACTTGGAATTGTAATAATTATTTCAGATTGTGGTTTGAGCCAGTGTGGCATTTATTATGGTTTGTCTTAAGACATTTAATTAGTTTAAGACTATTCTTTTGTGGATTAGAGCCTTGTTATTAAATTTATCAGTTTTGGTTATGTTTTGGGTAACCTCTCTTTCTATTTCGGAAAGGGGGTGTTACATAAAAGGGTCACACCATAAAAGGAAGAATAATTATTTAAGAAGCAAATGGCATAATCGTAATAATAAGTTAAATATATTTAATTTAATCTATAATGATAGAATAAATTAAATAGCTTAATATTTATTATTTAATATTTTGGAAATATTAAATATAAATTAATAAGAGGAGTCTTATTATTATTATTACTATTATTATTATTTAATTCCTAAAGGAGTTTGGGAATTAATTAATAAAAGTACTCTCATATATTCCTAATAAGATTATGAGGCAAATTAATTAAAAGAGTTTAATTAATTATTCCTAGTAAGATTAGGAGCCTAATTAATTAAAGGAGTTTAATTATTTAAAATAAAATCTAATTCCTTAATTGTTAAGGAGGGTTGCCTACATCTATAACACACGTGAATACGTAATTCCAATAGTTGGGAGAGTACATCATTTCTATGAGAGATAGAAAAACTATGATTTTGTCAAATACTCATCTTCTTGAATCTTTCTTCTTCCTTGGTGGATCACCTCTAGAGGCCAAACACTTGGGTGGCTAACGTTAATCAAAGGAAAGAACCAAACCTGGTGGATTCAAGTTGAACACAAAAAAAATTGGAGGTGAACTTGTACTTGAGGAAGCTCGAATCTTCAAAGGTATAATTCTTGTTCCTTATCTTTTCGTTTAATTAATAATTATGCATAAAGGATGATCCGGGTATATAGTTTGTAAAATTTTGAAACTCTATTTTACCACGTTTCTGCTTACTTTGTGCAAATTGATTGCGTTTATGAATATTACAAACCTAACAGTGGCATCAGAGCCAAACCTTTATGCGAATTATTAATTATTTTAATTTGATATGTATATTGATATGTGTTTAGAACAATTTAATTGGACATAATTTGTTGTATAAAATTTATTTTAAAAAAAAACAATTCGTGAAACTGTTTTTTGAAAATCGGATTTTCTCTAATTAATGATCCTGGTGATTCAGTATGATTGCGGTAACATATATTGTTGAATTGTTATTATTATTATTATTATTATTATTATTATTATTATTATTATTATTCTTATTATTATTATTATTATTATTATTATTATATTAATTTGTTTTTAAACAAAAAGTTTTTAAAAAATTTAAGAAAATTTTAAGGTTTTGACCATTTTTTCGGTGAAATTTTTTTTTCTCTCTTTTTAAACAAAATTTTTGGGGCTGAAGGGTATTTTCCTGGATAAAAATTTTAAGGTGGGATAGTATGGGGATGGTGATCCATCTGAGAAGATGATCAACAGCACCCTCCAGCGTCTGCACCGCTAGAAGATGTACCTCAACAGTTAATCAAAAGAGATAGCCCCAGCCATCATCAGCTTTCGGCAAAAGCAGGAAGCAGTCAACGATAGCATCATGTCAATCAGCCGAAAGTAAAGTAAAAGACAAATACTTTTGCTTTTACTTTAAGTAAAATATTTTTACTTTTACCTTAGTAAATGTAAATGTAAATGTAAAATGTTTATTACGTTTTACTTTTACTTTAGTAAATTACTTTTATTTTGTACTTTTACTTCAGTAAATGTAATAGTGAATCCTGCACGATTCAACAGTAATTTACTTTTTAGTTTTCTATTTAAGTAACTCGAAGTGTTTAGAGTTACTCAGGCTTTTCTTTTGTAAGAAAACCTCACCTGAGGTCCTCTCTCCCCATTCTCTCTAGTTACCGAAGAAGAAGCTTGTTGCTTCCTTCTTCTAGTAAGATGAAGAAGAAGTTCTTCATACTTCCTTCTTCCATTAACAGTTTATCTAGGATTAAATGTAATCCCTTCCTCAACTGTTTATAAATAAAAGAAAGAGATTACTTTACCGATTCACCGGTCATCTTCTTAATCTTTTCTTTTTTATGTTTAAGTTTTCTGAAAAAAAAACTTATCCCGTTGTTAAATGGTATCAGAGCCACACGGTTGGTTCTTGGTTCTATTGGTGGTTTCAATTAAAAACAACCAGATCTTGTTTTTAAATGTTTCTTCAAACTATTATTTTTTTTGTTCCACTTTTAATCGCCTAACTTGGCGTGAACCACCTGAGATCGACATAGGTCCCGTTATGCTATTGTAAGTCTCCAGCGTGGGAGCAGTTTAGGCTATGGGAATACTAGATCTGAGGTATGAGTTTACTTAAGGCAAGAACGATTCGAGTTTAAGCGGAATGACAAAAGAAAGAATTTTTGTTTAAACAGTTAACAAAGAAGTCTTCTGTTTAGATCGAGTTCACTGATAGATCAAGACCAATCGAGTGATCCCTTGTATCAGACTCAGTCTGATTTATTTTTAAACAAAAAGTTTTTACAAAATTTAAGAAATTTTTAAGATTTTGACCATTATTTCGGTGAATTTTTTTTCTCTCTCTTTATAAACCAAATTTTTGGGGCTGAAGGGTATTTTCCTGGATAAAAATTTTAAGGTGGGATAGTATGGGGATGGTGATCCATCTGAGAAGATGATCAATAGCACCCTCCGGCGTCTGCACCGCCAGAAGACGAACCTCAACAGTTAATCAAAAGTGATGGCCCCAGCCATCATCAGTTTTCGGCAAAAGCTGAAAGCAGTCAACGACTGCATCATATCAATCAGCCAAAAGAAAAGTAAAAGACAAATACTTTTGCTTTTACTTTAAGTAAAATATTTTTACTTTTACCTTAGTAAATGTAAATGTAAATGTAAAAAATTTCTTGCGTTTTACTTTTACTTTAGTAAATTACTTTTACTTTGTACTTTTACTTCAGTAAATGTAATAGTGAATCCTGCGTGATTCAGCAGTAATTTACTTTTCAGTTTTCTATTTAAGTAACTCGAAGTGTTTAGAGTTACTCAGGCTTTTCTTTTGTAAGAAAACCTCACCTGAGGTCCTCTCTCCCCCTTCTCTCTAGTTACCGAAGAAGCTTGTTGCTTCCTTCTTCTAGTAAGATGAAGAAGAGGTTCTTCATACTTCCTTCTTCCATTAACAGTTTATCTAGGATTAGATGTAATCCCTTCCTCAACTGTTTATAAATAAAAGAAAGAGATTACTTTTTCGATTCACCGGTCATCTTCTTAATCTTTTCTTCTTTATGTATAAGTTTCTTGAATAAAACTTATCCGCTGTTAAATGGTATCTGAGCCACACAGTTGGTTCTTGGTTCTCTTGGTGTTTTCAATTAAAAACAGTAAGATCTTGTTTTTAAATGTTTCTTCAAACTTTTATTTCTTTTGCTCCACTTTTAATCGCCTGACTTACCGTGAACCACCTGAGATCGCCATAGGTCCCGTTATGCCGTTGTAAGTCTCCAGCGTGGGGGCAGTTTAGGCTATGGGAATCACTAGATCTGAGGTATGAGTTTACTTAAGGCAAGAACGGTTCGAGTTTTAGCGGAATGACAAAAGAAAGAATTTTTGTTTAAACAGTTAACAAAGAAGTCTTCTGTTTAGATTGAGTTCACTGATAGATCAAGGCCAATCGAGTGATCCCTTGTATCAGACTCAGTCTGATTTGTTTTGAAACAAAAAGGTTTTACAAAATTTAAGAAATTTTTAAGATTTTGACCATTTTTTCAGTGAAATTTTTTTTCTCTCTCTTTATAAACAAAATTTTTGGGGCTGAAGTGTATTTTCCTGGATAAAAATTTTAAGGTGAGATAGTATGGGGATGGTGATCCATCTGAGAAGATGATCAACAGCACCCTCCGGCGACTGCACCGCCAGAAGACGGACCTCAACAGTTAATCAAAAGAGATGGCCCCAGCCATCATCAGCTTTCGGCTGATTGACATGATGCTGTCGTTGACTACTTCCTGCTTTTGCTGAAAGCTGATGATGGCTAGGGCCATCTCTTTTGATTAACTGTTGAGGTCCGTCTTCTGGCGGTGCAGACGCCGGTTGATCACCTTCTCAGATGGATCACCATCCCCATACTATCCCACCTTAAAATTTTTATCCAGTGCTAAATGCGGATTCCAAAGCAACATTAGAAATGGGAATACATATGACGGGCAATACGTGTAAGGATAGGGAAAGCTTTCCACCATACCAAAATATCGAAAGACTCATTGACTTCTTCCACATCTTCACTTAAATATTTGTCCAACTCCGATTTTTCTCCAAGTATCACTCCGGTCCGACGCTTTTTGAACTTATCCATAAGTCTATTTATATTTTGGGATTCCATTAAATTAGAACCTTGGGATGACATGTTACTTAAACTTGATGTGCCACTTGGCCTACTTTCTTGAGTTGAATACTTTTTTTTGTACTCATTAAACAAATCTTCCATTGCTTTCTTCACACCATCGGCAATCTCTATCCCCGTGGCCCTATTACTTGCTTGATATTCTAAATCCCTATCTTCATTATCAATATCAAAATGAAGATCTACTCTCATACCCTCCAACGGATCTTCAACTTCAATTTCATAATCTTCATACATTTCGTCTAAACTAAATTGAACAAAACTCAACTTAGACCGAGGATCAAGCACAGCGGGAATATACAACAACATATTCATCTTTGTAACATTTCCCCAATACTTATCATATTTTCTTTTCATTGCTTTGGCCATTTTTTCAATTCTCTATCATTGCTTCTTTCCCACTCACTCAAAATAATATAAGTTTCACTTATTTCATGAAATGCATTATTTGATGTGACATAAGATGGGCTCAAAATACGCACAGTAAGATTATAAAAATGTTCTAAGAATCTCATAAACAATTTAGCCCTATTCTAATCCGAGTCCGTTGGAATATCTTGGCCCCCATCTCTTACAAAGCCACGATCTTCAAATCCAAATCGATCAAAAGCTTCTTTGTACTTTAAGGCCGAACTTAACATCAAGTAAGTAGAGTTCCATCTAGTTGGGCAATCTAGACTTTAAGCCTTTCTTGTCTTGAAGACCACAATACTCAATACATTCCTTAAATGACTTGACCCTAGCTGGGGATTGTTTTGCATACTTCACTGCACGCCTAACATTCTCAATAGATTTCTCAATCAACATCAACCCATCATTCACAACAAGATTATTGTGTGAGCTATACATCTCAAGTGAATGAACTTACCACCCAAGACATTGGTTTTCCAAGATGTACATCTCTCTCTCAAGTAAGCATCTGCCGTATCATTTGAGCTAGCATTATCTACAGTGAGTGTCATAACTTTAGAAAGTCCCCATTCTTTTAGACAAGACTCAACCATTTCCCCAATGTCCTTCCCCTTATGACTTGTGATGGTTCAAAAATTTAAGATTTTCTTATGCAATTTCCACTTTTCATCAACAAAATGGGCAGTAACACACATATAATTCAAGCGTTGATTGGAAGTCCAAGAACCAGTACTGAGGCAAACACGTTCACAATTTTTTCTAAGGACTATTTTCAGCTTAATTTTCTCGTTATCATATAAACAAATGCAGTCTCTAGCAAATGTAATACATGAAGGCAATTGAAACCTAGGACATGCAGCTTGCATAAGTCGTTTAAAACCATCTATCTCAACATGTTTAAAAGGAAGCTCATCTATAATAAGATGGTAAGTAACGGCTGCCCTAACAAATTCTTGGTCAAACCTCCAAGTGGTGAGTGTGCTCTCACGTGCCCCTCCTTCCCTTTTACCCTCTTTAATTCCTACAAGTTGGGGTTGAGCTTTATCCATGTTGATGGGATTTTTTTTACATGTTCTGACGTGATTTCTTAAAGCAGTAGTGCCATTTGAAGATGAATCAGTAGCTAATTCTTTTCCACAATAAGTACACTTACCTTTGATGACATTACCACCATTATCTTTAACTGGAATGAAGTGCCCCTCAGTCCACACCTTGGATCTAGGTGCCATCCTCTTTCTTTGCAGCTTTACATTTTCTGACTGTCTTGTACTCTTTGTACTTGTGGGGGTGGGGTTGGGGGTGGGAACACTGTCACCCCCCTCTTTTTTATGTCCAACTGCATCAAGGTCATCAAGGTCAGGCTCTTCTGTATCATCCACCATATGCAAATCATTTAAAATACTTCTTGACATCATCTAAAAATTTCAAACAGTAACAACAAAAGTTTAAAAAGTGTACATCAACTGAAATTAATTATAAGGGCTCAAACCAAAGGAAATCAACTGAAATGAACTCATAGAAGGGAGAAGCAAACAATATTTATAATAATTGTTTGATAGAACTCACTCACCTGTTTCCAAAAGTAAGTATAGCTTTTCCAGTTGAAGTATCTTCTGTCTTAAAGTTCCTAAAAAATCACTCAGCTGTTTCCAAAAGTACAAGTAATAATTTAATGTCATCCATAATGAATCAATGCAGTGCAGTCTGTGCAGAACAACATTCCAGAACAAAACAATCAAGGAAATGGAAGAGGAAAGAAATAGTTATAGCAAAAAGTATGAGAGGGAAAAATAGAAACTGAAAACTATAAAACTATTGCAATTACTTAACTTCCAATTGAACTTAATTTCACCATTGCATTCATTGGTAAATCACTGGTTACCATGGTGATCACAGGTGCCCACAAATCTCCTGCTGCATACTATATTTATACCCGCAAATTTTACCATTGCATTCCAATTGATGACCCTATTTCCTGCTGCACCTCCCATGGTGATCAAAGGTACCCACAAATTTCACTAGTGAATTGGGTTGTAACCTGTGTGTTAGATATGAATTGGGAAAACAATGATTAATTTTCTGGGAATTGCTATTTGCTAGGATCTTCTTCATCGGGTGAGGACTTTCAACCTCGTCCTCTCCAAATTAAAATTCTAAATTAAAAACTATTTACACTAAAAACATGTCATGAGTGCAAGACTAAAAGGTATTCGTACCGGATGAAGGGCCGAGACTTGAGACTTGAGAGATCTGAGAGTTCGAGATGAAGGGTCGCCGGCGCTGAGAGTTCGAGAGTTCGAGACTTGAGGCTTGAGAGATCTGAGACTCTAAGACAGTGAGAGGTCGAGAGTTCGAGAAGACGAGACTTGAGACTGAGAGTTGAGAGATCTCAGATCTGATATGAGAGTTTGAGTCTTCGAGAATTTAGTAGAGTAGTAAATTAGTAATGAATATTGAATGGGTTTAACCGAATAACCCAAAAGTAAAACCTGTACAACCTAACCGAAAACTGTAAAAAAATTTGGATATAACCGAAATATTAAAAATAACCGAATTGTCAGAAAATTTCGGTTTGGTTCGGTAATTCGGTTATACCCGTTTTTTGCTCAGTCCTAATGAAGACCCCTGGTATCACTTGGGCTCGGCTCCAACCGATAAATATGTACTCCGTAAATCTTTGACTTTCATATTTAAAACGCAGGTTAATAGATGTTTTGATTATTGTAGATGACATGAATTTTTATTTTGGTTTTTGAATTTTTTTGTTATAAAAATATTTTTATATTTTAAAAAAATATTATAAATTAGTTATTATTTAATATTCCGTCTACAAAAATTAACGTTTAACAGTAATCATGTAGGGTACTTGAATATGCAGGAGGTGGTGAGTCTTTGTTACGCAGATGGTTAATTGATGTTTTACTTACTGTACTAAGGGTTTATTTTTAATTTAGTTATTTAATTTTTTTTGTTACAAAAATATTATTATACTCAAAATAACGTTACAAATTTATCGTTACTTAATTGACGTATGAGTTAGTTATTAGTGACGTGACACATGATATTGTTGTAGAAATTTGAAAAGGGGGAAAAATTCAAAAATGAAAAAAAATTATAACACGATTTTGTTACGATTCATCTTGGCCATGAATATATGGTTTATTTCTTCTTTGTCAACGACAAAGCAAATGATATATTAGTATATTACACATTAACAAATTCACACATCAACTTTTTTCTCCTACGTGATATGCACGGTTTAGAAGTTCTGACTAATTTATTGGACGGAATATTAATTAATGACTAGTTTGTAACATTTTTTTAGTATAGTAATGTCTTTGTAACAGAAAAAGATTCAGTAACTAAAATAAAAATCGACCCCTAGTACAGTAACCAAAATATCAATTAACCTTCCACGTAATAGGGACCAACACGCCATATAGTCAAGTACTCTACATAATAGTTGTAGACACTCGAAATTTCATTTTCCTGCTACTAACTATGCAAGAGGGAAAAACGTCTATTTTTACACTTCAAAGATAACCCTGGAGGACTACAAACATCAAGTCAAACCCCGAGACAACACCGTGGGACATCAAATCAACCTTAGATATAACCTTGAGGAAAAATAGCTGGCCAATCTCGGAGATAACCTCGAGGGAGACAAATGCCGCTAACTCAACATCAATTCAGCCCAAATCAACATCAATTCAGCCCACCCAAATCACTGTAAAATAGGTCATGCAGAATCATAATATCAATCCCGAGTGAAAACAACGCAAGACAGCTCAATGGATGGACTGTGAAGACTCGAAGATCTGGTCATGGAGCCACCTTTTCGGATTTAAAAAAGGTCAAATCTTATGTCATTGTGTAGCTCTCAGAAAAGGCTTTCTGAAAAGGTATACACGCCTCCATCGGACGCTCGGATTGAAAGTGTGACGCCCCCAAAATAGGTCCAATCCATCCAACCTATTCTGAGTCGCCAAATACATGGTACAGAAAATAACTACAACTTTATTATTATAATTGTCGTGTAAAATACGACAACACATATACTGTGAGTTTAAATACAAATATTGTCATCTAGACAGTATTCATACTCAATTAAGTCCCCATTATACTTATTGATACACTATTTTACAAAACAGTGAGGACTACTAAAACAACTGTCTTGAACCATCATTCCACACCCCGACTAGTACTCGCTACATTCTCGCCTCCTGAGAAGAAAAATGGAACAACAAAGAAAAGGGTGAGCTCAACTAGCCCAGTAAAGAATATTATGACTAAGATAATATAGAACAAATTATCGTTAGTCTTCAACAGGAAAAAAATTAATAGAATACAATAGACAACAAGTTTTACGTCAATATTCGCAGCGGAAATAATAATTCATTAGAAGAGTAGTTTAGTAGAGAATGAAATCTACTATTTTCTATATATGAATTTAAAAGTTCATCGTCTATCCTTTATCCCTGTAACATCAATCAATATATATCTGAAATCAATTATTCATCTTTGCACTACAGGCCAAATATTTTCATCAGTTGGTCATGTTTATCTAAACACCTGTTCATCTTTGCACTACGGGCCAAAGATATTCATCAGAAATCATACATCTTTGCACTACAGGCCAAAGATATTCAGTAACATCATCATTTAGGACTGAGGATGATGAAAAATATTTTAAAGAAAACGAATCCAGTGAAACAAAAGAATAAATATTAAAGATTCGTATTTCAGCTATTCCATGTCCAAATATACCTCATAAATAATCATAGTGGAGTAAAATTCAAGAATGATCAAAACATGGATACAATCAAAGCTAGTATCCAGAATAGATATTTTGGACGAAAAGAAGAAAATTTCATTTTTCAGTGAATAGTGCCGTATTCGTGAATAGTGCCATATACGTGAATAGTGCCGTATACGTGAATAGTAACTCCGACACTAAAAGATAAAAATTTCATAAAAAACATTATCATGCATCGTGAATAGTACTCGTGAATAGTAACTCATGAATAGTAACTCATGAATAGTAACTCATGAATAGTAACTCGTGAATAGTAACTCGTGAATAGTAACCCCGACATGAAAAGTTCTAAATTCGATAAAACTTTTCAACCAATATTTCGGCACAATGATATTGAAGAAATAATATCATTTTCGAATAAAATAATATCCCTTACCTCGTAAAGACAGTACTTCTAGTTGAACACCGGATATAGGCTATGACTTGAACTTGCACCGTATAGCAACACTCAAAGTATTAAAATACTCACAAGAATATGCTCAATATATTGAGAGAGAAAGAGAGAGAAGATTTCAGTTTCTGGTGTGATTTTCAATTCTAACCTAAGCACCCTATTTATAAGAAAATGCTTAGAACACCAAAGCAAAAAATTTAATATAATATTAATATATATTATTAAGTTTCCTACGCCAACCGTTGTAGATCTGAATTCAGCCATTAATGTCACATGCTAGACGCACTTAAATAACCAAAAACGTTTTTCTTAAAAATAATAATTAAAACTTCCAAAAATCAATTATTTCGGAATTTTAAAACTTTAATAATTCATAATAAATAGCTCTTTTATCAGAAAATTCGAAACTCGCGACTTTCCATAGGAAATTCCATTAGCTACAACTTTGCAGAAGAAAGTTTTTCTAAATTCTAAACAAAAATTGACCGAAATCCATAAACGGACGATTTTACAGGCTATAATCAAATTTCAGTCAATTATTAGGGTCCACCGACACACAAAACATGTGTTAATCATTTAATGTCACAAAATACTCTTCCTCCTCATATACTCATATATCCCACATTCATTGTAAAAATATCACCATTAATATATTATTAAAATAATATATTTAAATGAAGATATAATATTAATTTTCAACAATTGTCACATTAAAAATTTTCTCCATCTATATCCACATAAAATCAATATTTTCCTCATCATATAAATCAATAATTAATTATTCACAAATAATATTACAGAATCACAGTACTGGCAACCGGGCCGTTCCCAGGAAAGAGGGGGCTTTCCAATAAGGATTTCTCCTTACTGGCGCGCAATTAGGTGACCAAACCTCTCCTTAGACAGAACTTTCTAGACATTGTCAATAATGTTATCTAATAATATTATTCAGATAATATGAATTATTGCTCCGATAATAGAAAATACTGTGTAGTGACAATTATTAAAACAACAGTAATATAAAATATCAACGCAGCAATTATTAAATCAATAAAATAAAATACTGAACAGTAATTGCTGTAACAATTATTGAGTAGTGCCTTCTTACGTAAGAATCAATAATTGGTGCAATACTGTGTGCTATTGTGCAACAACGCGTATTACTGTGTTTTAACCACCGGATATTCCAACAGTATTAACGGTAACAACTACGCCGTTATTTATAAACAACTTATACTTGTCGTTTTCTTCATCCAATCGCTTTCCGTTATGGGGCCCACAAAAGACTGCGCCGTCGTACGAATATTCCCCGACAGGAAGAATATTTCACGACCAAACGAATATTTCCCGACAACAATGAATATTTTATAACCACCTGCTTATTTGAAATATTTGCGCATTTTACCCATAACTAACCACATTAATCAAATCAATCCTTACTATTTCAAAATAACAAATAGAGGAATCAAATTTCATTTATTAATAATTTGGGGTCTTACAACCTCCTCTCCTTATGAAATTTTGTCCTCGAAATTGACGTACGTACCTGGTGTTTCGAAAAGATGAGGATACCTCGCTTTCATTTCCGTTTCCAGCTCCCAGGTCATTTCCTCAATAGCATGGTTTCTCCACAAAACTTTAACATGTGGTATGACCTTCGTGCGTAGGACATGCTCCTTACTATCCAAGATCTTGACAGGTACCTCTTCGTACGTTAAGTCTTCGGCTATCTAGTCTGGTTCTAACTCAATGACGTGGTTCGGGTCGTCCACATAATTTCGTAAAATCGATATGTGAATAACGTTATGAACACGCGTCATACTTGGCGGTAAAATGAGTCTATAGGCCACAGTTCCTACTCGATCGAGGATTTCAAATGGACCAATAAATCGAAGGTTTGAGCTTCCCTCACATCGCCAATTCTCGCTTTTGGAATAACAACTTCTTGCATCTTCTTCTTCATATTCATCAACTCCGGTGTGTAGCTTGAGCGATTTTAACTTTATCGATAAAAGTTGATTCTACTCGTATATCATTACATGGGTACCTAGAGTCTTCAACTCTATCTCTATCATTTGTAAGTCGTACAAAATTTTGCGTTGACAATATCGCACTCGTACCCGCATATGATCTTCTACTCAATGCGTATTAACGGTAACAACTACGCCGTTATTTATAAACAACTTATACTTGTCGTTTTCTTCATCCAATCGCTTTCCGTTATGGGGCCCACAAAAGACTGCGTCATCGTACGAATATTCCCCGATAGGAAGAATATTCCACGACCAAACGAATATTCCCCGACAACAACGAATATTTTATAACCACCTGCTTATTTGAAATATTTGCGCATTTTACCCATAACTAACCACATTAATCAAATCAATCCTTACTATTTCAAAATAATAAATAGAGGAATTAAATTTCATTTATTAATAATTTGGGATCTTACAGAAAGTTATGAAGGTTCGAGCAAAATGCGCGTTGGTCTGAGTGCATGTACTTTGAGACAACGGGACCCACAGGGCTCGGGCCCACCCAAACTACCGCAGGTAGATCCGCGACTACTTTGGTCTATAAATAGACCCCCCCCAATCAGCTTGTGACGCCCCCAAAATAGGTATACAACACCCATTCTGAGTCGCCAAAATACATGGTATAGAAACAACTACATCTTTACTATTACAACATAAGAACTGTGAGTTTGAATAAAAATATTGACATCTAGACAATATCCACACTCAAATAAGTCCTCATTACAATTATTGATACATTATTTCACAAAAATGGTGAGGACTACTAAAATAACTTCTAGAACCATCATTCCATACCCCGACTAGTACTCGCTACATTCTCGCCTCCTGAGAAAAATGGAACAAAAAGGAAAAGGGTGAGCTCAACTAGCCCAGTAAAGAATATTATGACTAAGATAATACAGAACAAATTATCGTTAGTCTTCAACAGGGAAAAATATAATAGAATACAATAGACAACAAGTTTTAAATCAATATTCGCAGCGGAAAATAATAATTCATAGAAGAGTTACGTAGAGAATGAAATCTACTATTATCTATGAATTTAAAAGTCCATCATCAATATTTTATCCCTGTAACATCAATCAATAATCATCTTTGCACTACAAGCCAAAGATATTCATCAGTTGATCATGTTCATCTTAACACCTGTTCATCTTTGCACTACGGGCCAAAGATATTCATCAGAAATTATTCATCTTTGCACTACAGGCCAAAGATATTCAGTTATATCATCATTTAGGACTGAGGATGATGAAAAATATTTTAAAGGAAACGAATCCAGTGAAACAAAATAACAAATATTAAGGATTCGTATTTTGATTTATCCATGTCCAAAAATACCTTATAAATAATCATAGTGAAGTAAAATTCAAGAATGATAAAAACATGGATACAATCAAAGCTAGTATCCAGAATAGATATTTGGACGAAAAGAAGAAAATTTCATTTTTCGGTGAATAGTAACTCGTGAATAGTAACTCATGAATAGTAACCCTGACATGAAAAGTTTCAAATTTGATAAAAATTTCCAACCAATATTTCGACATAATGATATTGAAGAAATAATATCATTTTTGAAAAAAATAACATCCCTTACCTCGAAAGAATAGTACTTCTGGCTGGACTACTGAATATAGGGCTGAAGGGAACTTGCACCGTATAACAACACTCAAAATATACTCACAAAAATACGCTCAATGTATCGAGAGAGAAAGAGAGAGAAGATTTCAGTTTCTGGTGTGATTTTCAATTCTAACCTAAGCACCCTATTTATAGAAAAATGCTTAGAACACCAAAGCAGAAAATTTAATAAATTAATATTAAATTTATATAAATCATACGTAAACTTGGAAATTCTGATTTCAACATATTTTGCAACACATGTGCCCACCAACCAACCACAAAAACGTTTTTCTTTTAAAACAAATTTAAAATTTTAAAAATAATTATTTCAGAACTTCAGAACTTCAATAATTCATAATAAATAGCCCTTTTATCAGAAAATTCGAATCTCGCGAATTTTTATAGGAAATTCAATTCTCTACAACTTTGCAGAAGAAAGTTTTTCCAAATTCCAAACAGAAATTGACCGAAATTTATAAACAGGCGATTTTACAGGCTATAATCAAATTTCAGTCAAGAAATTGGCCCACAGACATGTTTAACATGTTTTAAACAACTTTTGTAACAAAAATACTATTTCTCCTCATATACTCATATATCCCACATTCATTGTAAAAATATCATCATTATTATATTATAATAATATAATAAAATATTATTTTATCAGAAAAGATAAAATATCAATTTTCAACAATTGCTATATTCACATAAAATGAATATTTTCTTTATCATATAAATCAATAATTAATTATTCATAAATAATATTACAGAATCACAATACTGACAACCACACAGTTCCCAGGAAAGAGGGGGCTTTCCAATAAGGATTTCTCCTTACTGGCGCGCAATTAGGTGACCAAACCTCTCCTTAGATAGAACTTTCTAGACATTGCCAATAATGTTATCTACTAATATTATTCAGATAATATGAATTATTGTTCCGATAATGGAAAATACTGTGTAGTGACAATTATTGAAACAACAGTAATATAAAATATCAACGCAGCAATTATTGAATCAATAAAATAAAATATTGAACAGATTACTGTAACCATTGTTGAGTAGTGCCTTCTTACGTAAGAATCAATAATTGGTGCAATACTGTGTGCTACTGTGCAATAACGCGTATTACTGTGTTTTAACCACCGGGTATTCCAACAGTATTAACGGTAACAACTACGCCGTTATTTATAAACAACTTATACATGTCGTTTTCTTCATCCAATCGCTTTCCGTTATGGGGCCCACACAAAGCTGCGCCGTCGTACGAATATTCTCCGACAGCAAGAATATTCCACGACCAAACGAATATTCTCCGACAACAATAAATATTTTATAACTACCTGCTTATTTGAAATATTTGCGCATTTTACCCATAACTAATCTCATTAATCAATTTAACCCTTACTATTTCAAAATAATAAATAGAGGAAATTAAATTTTATTTATTAATAATTTAGGGTCTTACAACCTCCCCTCCTTATGAAATTTTGTTCTCGAAATTGACGTACGTACCTGGTGTTTCGAAAAGATGAGGATACCTTGCTTTCATTTCCGTTTCCAACTCCCAGGTCATTTCCTCAATAGCATAGTTTCTCCACAAAACTTTAACTTGTTGTATGACCTTCGTGCGTAGGACATGCTCCTTCCTATCCAAGATCTTGATAGGTACCTCTTCGTACGTTAAGTCTTCGGCTATCTCGTCCGGTTCTAACTCAATAACGTGGTTTGGGTCTTTCACATATTTACGTAGTACAAATATATGAAAAACATTATGAACACGAGACATACTTGGAGGTAACGCGAGTCTATAGGCCACATTTCCTACTCGGTCAAGAATCTGAAATGGACCAATAAATCGTGGATTGAGCTTTCCTCTCTTCCCAAATCTTGTAACTCCTTTCCATGGAGCCACACGCAACAACACATGATCCCCAATGTCAAATTCCACGTCCTTTCGATGAAGATCCGCATAACTCTTTTGTCGATCCTATGCCGTTTGTATACGTTGTCTAATCGTTTGGATCTTTTCCGTAGTCATACGTACCAACTCTGGTCCTAACAACGTTGCTTCTCCCACCTCATCCCAACATACTGGAGAGCGACACTTTTGTCCATACAATGCTTCAAATGGAGCCACACCTATACTTGCCTGATAACTGTTATTGTAAGAGAATTCCACCAATGGTAGGTACTTATCCCAACTCCCTTTGAAATCTAGGACACAAAGTCTTAATAGATCTTCAAGAGTTTGAATAGTCCTCTCTGATTGTCCGTCCGCTTGAGGATGGTATTCCGAACTAAATCGTAAATCTTTGCCCATAGCTTTTTGCAAGCTAACCCAAAATCTTGAAGTGAATCTTGGGTCACGATCCGAAACTATGGATACTGGCATGCCATGCAGTCTCACAATCTCATCTACGTATATACAAGCAAGACGTTCAAGGGAATAAGTCTCCCGTATCGGCAAGAAATGAGCAGACTTGGTTAATCTATCAACAATAACCCAAATAGCATTTATGCCTTGAGAAATCGTGGGAAGACCCGTAACGAAATCCATGGTAATGTGTTCTCACTTCCATTTCGGAATCTCAAGTGGTTGCAATGGACCCTTTAGCACTTGATGTTCCGCCTTTACACGTTGACAAGTTAAACACCTCGAGATAAACTTTACAATCTCTCTCTTCATATTATTCCACCAAAATGTATGTCGAAGATCACGATACATTTTGGTACTTCCAGGATGGATTGCAAATGGTGTATTGTGTGCCTCCATCATGATCTTGTACTTCAAATCAGAATCGTTAGGAACACAAAGTCTGGAGTGGACTCGAAGTATTCATTCTTCATCGATTCTTGCTTCTGGAATAGCACCTTCTTGTACTTTCTTCTTCATACGCATCAGCTCCGGGTCTGTGGCTTGAGCAACTTTAACTTTATTGATTAAAGTTGGTTCTATGCGTATACTTGACATCATCGCACTCGTTCCTGTATATGATCTTCTACTCAACGCGTCAGCTACCACGTTTGCTTTTCCAGGATGGTATTGAATAGTGTGGTCGTAATCTTTCAACAGCTCGAGCCAACGTCGTTGCCGCATGTTGAGTTCTTTTTGAGTGAAGAAATATTTGAGGCTTTTATGGTCTGAATATATCTCCACTTTCTTCCCATATAAATAGTGCCTCCAGATTTTTAGTGCAAAAACGACTGCTGCCAACTCTAGATCATGAGTAGGATAATTCCTCTCATATTCTTTATGTTGTCACGAGGCATAGGCTATAACTTTTCCACGTTGCATGAGAACACATCCTAGCCCTTTGCCTGAAGCGTCGCTGTAGATAACAAATCCATCCGAACCAGATGGTATGGTCAAAACAGGTGCCGAAATGAGTCTCCTCTTAAGCTCTTGGAAACTCTTCTCGCATTCCTCGCTCCATACGAATTTGATATCTTCCCGAGTCAGCTGAGTTAATGGGGTAGCGATTCGAGAAAACCCTTCCACGAATCTCCGATAATAACCAGCTAAGCCCAGAAAGCTACGTACTTCGGTCACCGTCTTTGGTTGCTCCCAACTTTGTATTGCTTCAATCTTCGCCGGGTCAACAGATACTCCATATTTTGACACCACGTGCCCTAGGAATGTTACTTCCTCAAACCAGAACTCGCATTTCTTCAACTTAGCATATAACTTGTTTTCACGCAGCCTTTGGAGTACCAGCTTCAAATGGTGCTCATGATCTTCACAGCTTTTGGAATATATGAGGATATCATCAATAAAGACAACAACGAATTGATCCAAATAATCCTTGAATATTCGGTTCATCATATCCATGAAAGCCGCAGGAGCATTAGTCAATCCAAAAGACATGACTAGGAATTCATAATGCCCATACCGAGTTCTGAAAGGCAGTCTTCGGAATATCCTCAGTTTTAACCTTCAGCCGATGATATCCAGAACGAAGATCAATTTTTGAAAAGAATTGTGCTCCTTGTAACTGGTCAAACAGGTCATCAATACGAGGTAGCGGATACCTATTCTTGATAGTGACATGGTTTAATTCCCGGTAATCGATACAAAGTTGCATACTCCCGTCTTTCTTCTTTACAAATAAAACAGGAGCACCCCAAGGAGATGTACTAGGACGAATGAAACCGATGTCCAACAACTCTTGTAGTTGGACCTTCAACTCCTGAAGTTCAATAGGAGCCATTCGATATGGGATTTTAGAAATAGGCTTTGTACCAGGTTCAAGATCAATAAAGAATTCAACTTCACGTTCCGGGGGTAGACCGGGAAGTTCTTCAGGAAATACGTCAGGAAAGTCAATAACAACAGGAATATTATTCAAATTTGACGTGTCTTTATTCAAATCCATAACATGGGCTAAGAAAGCTTGACATCCGTTTTTTAATAAACGAATGGCTTTATGGCTTGATATAACAGTGATTGATTTTAATGGCTTAGTTGCTTGAATTCGCACAACAGGTTGATTAGGAATATGAAAACTAACCACCTTACGAAGACAATCAATTTTGGCATGATGAGTAGTTAACCAATCAATTCCTAAAATCACGTCAAATGCAAGTATCTTTAAAGAGATAAGGTCAACAGGTAAGGTGATGGTGCCAACTTAGATCAAACAAGATTTATAAACAGTGGATGTGATGAAAGTTTCTCCTAACGGAGTCTCCACAGATAAATCAAAGTCTAATTTCTCCGGAGTCAAGTTTAAACGTTGAGCACAAGCAGGAGAAATAAACGAATGGGTAGCACCGGTATCTAGTAAGGTATAAACTTCGCATGAATTTATGATTAGCTTACCCGTGATCACCTCGTTTGGGTTCCTCGCATGTTGACCAGTCACGACAAACGCTCTTCCAGGAACCATTGACTTTGACTTTTCTGGGACAGCTTTTTGAGTCACCATCCCCGCTGGACTTGGTTTCGCTACAGTGCAATCTCGAGCGATATGTCCTTCATTTCTACAATTATAACATACCTTAAACTGTTGTGGGCAGTTTGGGCTGATATGTCCTTCTTTTCCGCACTTATAGCATATAACCGGTGGTCGTTCTCCTCCCTTGGAACCAGTTGCTGCTGGTGCTGACGTCTTCGTATTGTCATTGTTGAATCTTCTCTTTTTAAAATCTCCTCCCGACTCGCTTCTTCTATTTTCATAGCCACGATTACCACCAGAGTGGTTGCCGTTCTTGTCTGTATTTTTCTTTCTCCGCTGGTTATCATTGTTCTGATGACTGCTGTCACCGATATGATCCTGGTTGTGGTCCCTCGGTTGACCGTACTCGTTATCTCGCTCTAATAATTGAGCCCTGTTGACAACATCTGAATAGAGAGAAAATTTATGAGAAATGAGATATTGACGTATGCCGGGTTTCAAACCTCTCAGAAACATCCGCGTCATACGTTCCTCATTCTCCACCAAATGAGGTGCAAACCTGGACAACTCTGTAAACTTTGCCTCGTACTGGGACACGATGTTATTCTGCTCCAGTCTAATAAACTCTACCTCCTTCATACGACGAATACTTTCAGGAAAGTACTTGTCATTGAACAGTTTCTGAAATGTCTGACATGCTGAGTGCGGCTGGATGGGTACGCTTCACAGATTCCCACCAGTAGTCTGCCTCGCCACGGAACATAAAGGTGGCGAATGGAACCAGAATTCCTCCGTGCAACCCAGGACATCAAATATCTTGGTAATTTGCCTGACCCATGTCTCCGCCTTAATCGGATCCGGCTTTCCCCAGAATTCTGGTGGTCCCAACTCTTTGAACTGCTTGGCTGTGACCAGCTATGCATTGCCATTGTTTCTTCCTATATTTTGAACAGGAATCTCCTTCGTCTGGTTTTGCATGAATCGCAAAAAGCTTCTAAACATCTCATCGTTCATCGTCTGCACTGTGGTGTTGTTCACAGGAGGAACATTGCCAGCCTGTTGCACGTTCTCCTCGTTGGTGAGTATAGGCATCTCCACCGTCTCATTTACTCCACTGTTAACATTCTCAGTCGACATTCTCAAATACTGCCATAAAACAAAGGTTAATTTAACAAATTAACATATCACATAATATCCCTATATTATGACCGACCAACAAATAAGCTTAGGTAGGACACACTAGCGAAGGATTTACTCGTCTCTCCCCTCCTAGTTCTATTCCCCGATCTCCGCCAGAGATCATATCCCTAAACTCTGATACCAACTGTGACTTTGGACACCAACTTGTGTTAGCACCTCACAATGATACCTATCAGTTTGCCACCGCAGAACGGCGTCCCCTACGGAGAGTCTGGCTTCGGTGCATCCCCCATCAACAGGAAGTCACCAGATAGAGGCTCGGGGCTCTTTACCTATGGCTCTGATACCAACTATAACGCCCCCAAAATAGGTATACAACACCCATTCTGAGTCGCCAAAATACATGGTATAGAAACAACTACATCTTTACTATTACAACATAAGAACTGTGAGTTTGAATAAAAATATTGACATCTAGACAATATCCACACTCAAATAAGTCCTCATTACAATTATTGATACATTATTTCACAAAAATGGTGAGGACTACTAAAATAACTTCTAGAACCATCATTCCATACCCCGACTAGTACTCGCTACATTCTCGCCTCCTGAGAAAAATGGAACAAAAAGGAAAAGGGTGAGCTCAACTAGCCCAGTAAAGAATATTATGACTAAGATAATACAGAACAAATTATCGTTAGTCTTCAACAGGGAAAAATATAATAGAATACAATAGACAACAAGTTTTAAATCAATATTCGCAGCGGAAAATAATAATTCATAGAAGAGTTACGTAGAGAATGAAATCTACTATTATCTATGAATTTAAAAGTCCATCATCAATATTTTATCCCTGTAACATCAATCAATAATCATCTTTGCACTACAAGCCAAAGATATTCATCAGTTGATCATGTTCATCTTAACACCTGTTCATCTTTGCACTACGGGCCAAAGATATTCATCAGAAATTATTCATCTTTGCACTACAGGCCAAAGATATTCAGTTATATCATCATTTAGGACTGAGGATGATGAAAAATATTTTAAAGGAAACGAATCCAGTGAAACAAAATAACAAATATTAAGGATTCGTATTTTGATTTATCCATGTCCAAAAATACCTTATAAATAATCATAGTGAAGTAAAATTCAAGAATGATAAAAACATGGATACAATCAAAGCTAGTATCCAGAATAGATATTTGGACGAAAAGAAGAAAATTTCATTTTTCGGTGAATAGTAACTCGTCATGAATAGTAACCCCGACATGAAAAGTTCTAAATTTGATAAAAATTTCCAACCAATACTTCGGCATAATGATATTGAAGAAATAATATCATTTTTGAAAAAAATAACATCCCTTACCTCGAAAGAATAGTACTTCTGGCTGGACTACTGAATATAAGGCTGAAGGGAACTTGCACCGTATAACAACACTCAAAGTATACTCACAAGAATACGCTCAATGTATCGAGAGGGAAAGAGAGAGAAGATTTCAGTTTCTGGTGTGATTTTCAATTCTAACCTAAGCACCCTATTTATAGGAAAATACTTAGAACACCAAAGCAGAAAATTTAATAAATTACTATTAAATTTATATAAATCATACGCAAACTTGGAAATTCTGATTTCAGCATATTTTGCAACACATGTGCCCACCAACCAACCACAAAAATGTTTTTCTTTTAAAATAAATTAAAAACTTTTAAAAAATAATTATTTCGGAACTTCAGAACTTCAATAATTCATAATAAATAGCCCTTTTATCAGAAAATTCGAATCTCATGTTTTTTTATAGGAAATTCAATTCTCTACAACTTTGCAGAAGAAAGTTTTTCCAAATTCCAAACAGAAATTGACCGAAATCCATAAACGGACGATTTTACAGGCTATAATCAAATTTCAGTCAAGAAATGGGCCCACAGACATGTTTAACATGTTTTAAACAACTTTTGTAAAAAAAAATACTCTTTCTCCTCATATACTCATATATCTCACATTCATTATAAAAATATCATCACTATTATATTATAATAATATAATAAAATATTATTTTATCAGAAAAGATAAAATATCGATTTTCAACAATTGTCACTTTAAAATTTTCTCCTCTATATCCATATAAAATGAATATTTTCTTTATCATATAAATCAATAATTAATTATTCATAAATAATATTACAGAATCACAATACTGACAACCAGGCAGTTCCCAGGAAAGAGGGGGCTTTCCAATAAGGATTTCTCCTTACTGGCGCGCAATTAGGTGACCAAACCTCTCCTTAGACAGAACTTTCTAGACATTGCCAATAATGTTATCTAATAATATTATTCAGATAATATGAATTATTGTTCCGATAATGAAAAATACTGTGTAGTGACAATTATTGAAACAACAGTAATATAAAATATCAACGCAGCAATTATTGAATCAATAAAATAAAATACTGAACAGTTATACTGTAACCATTATTGAGTAGTGCTTTCTTATATAAGAATTAATAATTGGTGCAATACTGTGTGCTACTGTGCAACAACGCGTATTACTGTGTTTTAACCACCGTGTATTCCAACAGTATTAACGGTAACAACTATCCCGTTATTTATAAACAACTTATACTTGTCATTTTCTTCATCCAATCGCTTTCCGTTATGGGGCCCACACAAAGCTGCGCCGTCGTACGAATATTCCCCGACAGCAAGAATATTCTACGACCAAACGAATATTCTCCGACAACAATAAATATTTTATAACCACCTGCTTATTTGAAATATTTGCGCATTTTACCCATAACTAACCTCATTAATCAATTTAACCCTTACTATTTCAAAATAATAAATAGAGGAAATTAAATTTTATTTATTAATAATTTGGGGTCTTACACAGCTAAAAAAAGAAGAAGAAGAAAATAGAGGGAACTCTGACCATTTCAGCTCTTAACCCCTCCTATAGTGTTCCAAACTTAAATATTCTTCTTTGTAAACACTTGTATACATATATACTATAACATATCAAATTTAAACCGGTGATGTATACCCTTTTTGAGGGCGTCACAAGTATTATTAAATATTATTATTATTATTATTATTATTATTATTATTATTATTATTATAAATACTATTATTACTATTATTATTATTATTACTATTATTATTATTATTACTATAATTATTATAATTATAATAATTATTATTATTATCATAATTATAATAATAATAATTATAATTATTATTATAATTACTATTATTATTATTATTATTATTTTGCTAAGTAATTACTATTATTATTATTATTATTATTATTATTATTATTATTATTATTATTATTATTTTTATTATTATTATTATTATTATTATTATTATTATTATTATTACTTTTAATTATAATTATTACTATTATTACTATTTATTACTATTATTACTATTTATTATTATTTTTATTATTATTGCATAGTGCTGCATAGTATATCAATTTTTTTTTCAAAATTCGCCGAAAGATTCGGCGCCCGTGAAAGTTCTGTGCAGTCCATGAGGAAAATTCAAATAGTATTCTTTCCATTCTCCTATAAATAAGATGCTTAGTTAGAATTGAAAATCACACCAGAATCAGAGAATTCTTCTTCTACAATATTGAGCATATTTCTTTAGAGTTTAAGGAAGCATTGAGCGTAGAAAATAGTTCAAGTTTTCTTCAAAAATATTCCCACTATACTAGTTGGAATACTCTTCTTTTCAAGGTAAGGGATATTATTTTTGTTCAATATTCGTAAGAAATAATATTTTCTTCCATACTCTGTAGTATGTAAGTAATATTATTTCGTTACATACTCTGTAGTATGTCTCGAATTGTGGTCTGGATTACTCGAGTTATTAAGCCCGAGAGGTGTCTTTACACTTGGTGCCCTAAAGCCATTTGATTTGGGAGTCATCAGCCCAACGCTCATTACATGGGTAACTTAGCGCCTAAGAAAATGAGCATTGAAAAAAGAAAAGGCAAAACCTGAACAGATCTAAGCCGTGGCTTAGGTTATTCTAGTAATTAAGCCTGATGGGTGTCTTTACACCTGGTGCCCTAAAGTTGTCTGGTTTGGGAGTCACTGGCCCAACACTCGTTACATGGGTAATTTAGAGCCTAAGAAAATGAATCTTGCACATTCTCAGGCGAAGAAGCAAATAGTGTGACCTCCTGACTTATCTCAAAGTGTGACCTTTATTACTCGAGCAAGTAAACTCGAAGGGGTGTCTTTACACCTAGTGCCCTAAAGTCGTCTGGTTTGGGAGTCATTAGTCCAAAACTCGTTAAATGGGTAACTCTGAATAGCCTAAGAAAACGAGACAAGTTAAGCGAAAGAAAAAATAAATAAAATTTAAAATTTGCAAAGTCATGGAAATGAAACCGCTGCTAAGAGTGGCGTCACTCATAGTGCGTGTGTCATATGAAGTCAATTCTGCGAAGAATAACGTCTAGAGCGAAGATGAAGTATATCTGATAAAGGGAGATAAGTCTTTTGAATCTAATCCTACCCATGAACAATAACCTTCAAAATTTCCTTGCGATTTCATAGCTCATTCAATTTCATAAACTTTAAACATCAAATGCCTCATTCAAAAGATTATACTAATCTTGATAGTCGAGAGCCGTCAAGCTTTTGGTACATTTTGTTTTTTTGATGTGCAGGATATTGCTCACTCTCGAATTGGTAAACAAAGAGAGTTTCTCATAAGAATCCCTGACATCAACATGCGAAAGGACTGGGGCATTTTCCAATTCCAAGGAATGGAAAGAGTCTAAGGCGAGATCAAGCTTCTCATCAAAAGAAAGGGGAGAACTCCTGAAAGAAATAATGACTACACAAGCTTGCCCCGACAAAAGAAGAGTAAAATTCTCAAGAGAGTCCTTAACTCAAAAAAAGACGCTCGACAACAAAAGGTCTAGCAAATGAAATTTACACCTCAAACATGTCAACCTGCGCCAAGTCCTTTCAAGTCGACGCCTCTACATCGAAGTTTAAATCGGGGCAGTGAAAGAATGTGTCGCACCCCCCAGGGATGTCAGCAACACCCAGGTCATCAGTCCAGTCGGGTCGCGAATAAAAAGCATAAAGAAATGGGGCACAAAAACCCCACAGCTAAAAGAAACTCCAAATCGCCTCAGAAAGGGTAAGATATGCTTCTACATCTAGTCAAGTAAATTAAGCATGTGCATCACCTAGAATAATAGGCTCCTAAGGATAAATTTAGATCATCACATCATTCATGGTCTGCACATGTGCAACTGCGCTATAACAGTGCACATCTCCATTAAAAAGTTTAGCATGCATCCCCAGTAGAGTCAAATATGCATACACATTAAATGCCCAAACTTGAGAAAAATTTCACTGTTAAAAACTACTGTTCGAGTAGGCATCAAGATAATCCAGTGATCAACCATTGTCAACTACCAGCAGGGTAGGCACCATTGTCAACTACCAGTAGGGTAGGCACCGTTGTCAGCAAGGTAGGCACCGTTGTCAACTACCAGCAGAGTAGACACAATTGTCAACTACTAGCAGGGTAGGTACCGTTGTCAACTACGAATAGGGTAGGCACTGTTTTCAACTACCAGCAGGGTAGGCACTGTTGTCAACTACCAATAAGGTTTAAGTATCTAGTAATCTTTATCATGTTCATTTCATTGTATTTCATAAACATGATAAAATGGGACATCTGTAGATACCCGAAATTTCGTTTTCCTGTTACTAACTATGCAAGAGGGTAAAAACATCTTTTTCACACTTTAGAGATAACCCTAAGGGACTATAAACATCAAGTTAAACTTCAGAGACAACACCATGGGACATTAAATCAACCTCAGATATAACCCTGAGGAAACACAACAGGCCAACTGTAAGACCCCAACTTTTATGAATAAAGATTTAATTTTCTCTAAATGTTATTTTGAATAATATGGTGTGAATTTGATATAATGTTATAGTTGTGTGTAATATTTACAAATTTTGCAAAGTAAGCAAGTTGTTATAAAATATTTGTTTGGTCGGGGAATATTTATTTTATCAAGGAATATTCGTACGACGACACAATCATTGGTTGACCCCACAACAGAATTACTGTCAGAGTTAGAAAACAACAGAAATAACTTTTTATAAAAATAATGGCAAAAGTTTTACCGTTAATTGTTGAAATACCCGATGATAAAAGTATAGTAATACGCGTGGTTTCATAGTAGCACACGGTATTGCATAATATCTCTAAATTATTGATGCTTATGTGAGAAGTCGCTCAGTTTTATTCAATTATTGCCACAATAATAGCTGTATAGTATCTCATATTATTGATTCAATTATTGTCAAAGTATCATCTGCACAATATTTTATATTATTAAATCAATAATTAAGACGATAAAATTATTCATATTATTATTTACATTATTGACAATGTCTAGAAAGTTTGCCAATAAGGAGAAGTCCTTATTGGAAAGCCTCTTCTTTCCTGGGAATGATCTAGTTGTTAATATTGTGAGTTATAATATTAATGATGAATAAATGTTATTAAAAATATGTTTAGTGAAGCCAAGTGAATTGAGATAAATAGAGTGGTTTTTTATGAAGTATTTATTTTAAATTTGGCTTATTACATGGACACCCACTTACTCATTTTTCAAAATCGACCGTAAAAAGTTATCTCAGTTTTGTTTTATTATATATATACGGAGAGTCTCTAAAGTGAACTTTAAAAAATGAACTAAAGACGAACCGTCGTCTTTGGTGTCTATGGCGACGGTTTGACCCGTCGCCAAAGACTATATGGCTATGGCGACGGATCGAACTGTCGCCATAGACACCAAAGACGACGGTTCGTCTTAAGTTCGCTCTTTAAGGTTCGCTTTAGAGACGGACCGTGTATATATATATATATATATATATATATATATATATATATAAGTTTTTTTTTATATAAAATAGAATATATTATATTTTATTGCATTGTACTGCACAGTGTGTGCATAGTATTGCATAGTGCAGCATAGTAAAATCAAAAATTTTCATTGAATTCGGTTGAACTGTGCCCGTGAATTTTCTAAACTGTTCACCCGTGAATTCTTTTTAAGTAGTACCCTACCATTCTCCTATAAATATGATGCTTAGTTTAGAAATGAAAATCACACTAGAATTAGAGAATTCTTCTTCTATAATATTGAGCGTATTTATTTTGAGTTTAAGGAAGCTTTGAGTGTAGAAAATAATATAAGTTTTTTTCAAGAATATCCCTGCTATACCAATCAGAAATACTCTCCTTTTAAGCTAAGAGATATTATTTTTGTTCAATATTCGTATGAAATAAAATTTGCTTCCATACTTTATAGTATGCAAGTAATATTATTTCGTTTCGTATTCCTAATTCTACACTCATGTTGATAAGTATTGCTTGACTCCTTAAAATTAGTAGAATATCCTTGAAATTTGCACTTCATCTAGTATAATTTCACAAGAATATTTTTTTGAATATTCTTGTTAAATTTTAATCTTTTCATGCCGGAGTACTATTCATTAAGTACTATTCTCTCGGGTACTATTCACCTGGGGCACTATTCACGACAAAAATTGATTTCTTTTCTGTCCAAATTATTTTTGATACATGAATATTATTCTTGAATTTTACTCCACAAAGCAGTTATCATGTTGACAATTTAGACATTCTTGAACTCTGGATAAATTGAATTGTAATTCTTTAAAATTTATTCTTGCTCTCACTTAATTGAATTCTTATATCACTGTGATCATCCTCAAACTTAAATTGTGAAGAAAGTCATCTTTGGCCCGTAGTGCATAGATGGACTGTTGATTGGTATGATTATGACCAGGAATTATGTATCGGTATAATCATGACCAGCAATATTACAAATGATGTGGTAAAAGTCCTCATTGGCCCGTAGTGCATTAATAGACAGTAGTTGGCATGATCATGACCATTTGTGATAATAACGAATACCCTTGGCCCGTAGTGCATGGATAATTCGTAGATGTGGATTATTTATTGAGCTGTGTTACAGCGATAAAATATTAATGATGAACTTTTAAATCATAGAAGATAGTAGATATCATGCTCTACTTGACTCTTCTAATGGGTTGCTTGTTCCGCTGCAGTTAAACTTGTTGTTTATTGTATTCTATCAGTTTTACACTGTTGAAGGCTAAGGATAATTTATTCTGCATTATCTTAGTCATAATATTCTTTACTGGGCTAGTTGAGCTCACCCTTTACTTTCATTGTTCTCTCTTCAGGAAATGAGAACATAGTTGGGACTAGTCGGGAAATGGAGTGATGGTCCGAGATGGTGGTTGTAGTAAGAAATAAAATAGTGTGATAATAATTGTAATGAGGACTCTATTTGAGTTTGGATATTGTCTACCAGACAACATCGTGCTAAAACTCTCAGCTACGTTTTGTCGTATTGTATAAATGAAGTTTGTATTTAAATTCTGTACCATGTATTTGGCGACTCCGAATGGGTAGTGTATACCTATTTTGGGGGCGTTACAGTTGGTATCAAAGCTTAGGAATATGATCCCTGGCTGAGATTCGGGGCTAGAACTAGGAGGGGAGAGACGGGTAAATCCTTCGCTAGTATGACCTACCTAAGCTTATTTGTTATCTAATTGGTCGGTTAGAATATAGGGATAATATGTGGCAACCCTTTGTTTTGTGGCAGTGTTTGAAAATGGCATCTAAAAAATGTTGAGATAAGCAATGGAGCATATGAGACCGTTGAGTCATTGATTATCAATAAGCAGGATAATGTGCATCAGGAAGGCAATAATCCTCATGTAAACAACAACATCGACCAAATGATGAACGATGGGATGTTCAGAAGCTTTCTGCAATTCATGCAACATCAGGCGAGAGAGACTGCTGTTCAAAATGCAGGTAGAAACACTGGCAACTCACGGATGGTCACCGCTAAGTAATTCAAGGAGCTGGACCACCGGAGTTTTTGGAAAAGCCAGAGCCACTTAAGGCAGAGACGTGGATTAAGCAGGTCACCAAGATATTTGATGTCTGGGATGCTCTGATGTGACGACCCCATACATCACCCATTCTGAGTCACCAAATACATGGTACAGAATTTAAATACAATCTTTTTTTATACAATACGACAAAAATATAGCTGAGAGTTTTTACACGAATATTGTCTAGCAGACAGTATTCAAACTTAAATGGAGTCCTCATTATAATTATTATCACACTATTTTATAAAATAGTGAGGACTACTACAACCACCATCTCGGAACGTCACTCTATTCCCCAACTAGTTCCGGCTACGTTCTCATTTCCTGAAGAGAACAATGAAAGCAAAAGGGTGAGCTCAACTAGTTCAGTAAGAAATATTATGACTAAGATAATGCAGAATAAATTATCGTTAGCCTTTAACAGTGTTAAACAGATAAAATATAATAAACATCAAGTTTAACTGCAGCGCAATCCATTAGAAGAGTAGCATGACATCTTCTATCTTCTATGATTTAAAAAGTTTATCATCCACTTTAACGCTGAGACTTAGCTTAATAAATAATCCACATCACTGATTATCCGTGCACTACGGGGCAATGATATTCATTAGTATCACGTCCACGAATTATCCATGCACTACAGGCCAAAGATATTCGTGTAATCACCAATTGATGAGATCATACCAACAACTGTCCATCAATGCACTACGGGCCAATGGGGACTTTTATCACATCATTTGTAACATTACAGGTCATGATTATACCGAATAATCCCTGATCATAATCATACCAATTAATAGTCCATCTATGCACTACGAGCCAAAGATGACTTTTATCATAATATAAACATGAGGATGATGACAATGATATAAGAATTCAATTAAATGAAAATAAAGGATAAATTTTAAACATTTATATATCAATTTATCCAGAATTCAATAATATCCAAATTGTCAACATGATATTGCTTTGTGGAGTAAAATTCAAGAATAATATTGTATCAAAAATGATTTGGACAGAAAAGAAATTAATTTTTGTCATGAATAGTACCCAAGTGAATAGTACCCCATGAATAGTACTTCAGGAATAGTACTTTGTTAATAGTATCTCGTGAATAGTACTTCGTGAATAGTACTTTATGAATGGTACCCCGTGAATAGTACTTTGTGAATAGTATACTGTGAATAGTACTCCTGCGTGCAAAGCTTAAAATTTAATAAGACTGTTCAGAAAAATATCCTTGTGAAACGATACTAGATGAAACGTAAATTTCAAGGATATTCTACTAATTTTACGGAGTATAGAAGCAATACTTTAACAAATGAGTGTAGAATTAGGAATACAAAATGAAAAAATATTACTTACATACTACAGAGTATGGAAGAAAATATTATTTCATACGAATATTGAACAAAAATAATATCCCTTACCTTAGTAGAAGGCTGGATACTGGAATAGCGAAGTAGCAGAATACTAGAATAATATCCTTTCTTCTTCTTTTATTTATAGGAAAACATAGTTTTGATAATTACACGATTAGGGGCTTGAATGAATACAATATAGTACCTTCATCTCTACCTCTATTTTTAATTTAGTCCTTCAAGTATTATCAATCTTGCACCACCTCCCCTAATAGTACATGCATGTGAATTAATAGTCCCACACATGTGAACCAACAATAATTTGCATGTAAACCAATTAGCAATTAATTGCTCATTTATCAGATTAATTGCCCGTTTGGTCAATAAAACCAGCCAATCACAGAAATACCTCCTTTGAGGGTAATTAGGTCACGGAAGAATTAAAGAAAACTAAATGAACAAACATCCTTAATCATCATTAATATTATAACTCACAATATTTAACAACTTGATCATTCCCAGGAAAGAGGGGGCTTTCCGATAAAGATTTCTCCCTACTGGCGCGCAATTAGGTGACCAAACCCCTTTCATCGACAGAACTTTCTAGACATCGTCAATAATACAAATAATAATATGAATAACTTTGTCGTCTCAATTATTGATTTAATAATATAAAATATTGTGCAGATGATACTGTGACAATAATTAAATCAATAATATGAGAGATACTATGCAGCAATTACTGTGGTAATAATTGAATAAAACTGAGTGACTTCGCATGTAAGCATCAATAATCCAAGATATTGTACAATACCGTGTGCTATTATGTAACCACGCGTATTACTGTACTTTTAACACCGGGTATTTCAACAGTTTAACGGTAAAACATTCGCCGGTATTTTTATAAAAAGATATTTCTATCATTTTCTAACTCCGACAACACTTCCGTTATGGGGTCGACCAATGATTGTGCCGTCGTACGAATATTCCCTGTTAAAGCGAATATTCCCAGACCAATCGAATATTTTATAACCACTTGCTTACTTTGCAAAATTTGTAAATATTACGCATAACTATAACGTTATATCAAATCCACACCATAATATTCAAAAATATATTTTGAGAAAAATTTAATCTATATTCATAAAAGTTGGGGTCTTACATCTGAGGTACAAAAGATTATCTGTTTCACCTTCATGTTGTGGGGAGAGGCAGATTATTGGTGGGAATCTATAAAACGTACTCTACCTGCTATATTGAAGATGTCTTGAGAGAAGTTCCAAGAATTATTCAACGACAAGTACTTTCCTGAAAGTATTCGTCACATGAAGAAGGTAGAATTCATCAAGCTGGAGCAAAATAATATGACCGTATCGCAGTACGAGGATAAGTTTGCCGAGTTATCCCAATTTACATCCCATTTGGTAGATAATGAGGAGCGTATGACGCGAATGTTTCTAAGATGTTTGAAACCCGAAATACGTTAATACCTCATTTCTCACAAACTTTATTTGTATTCAGATGTTGTGAATATGACTCAGTTATTGGAGTGCGATAATGAGTCAACCCAACCAAGAGATAGCAGCTGGCAAAACGATAATACCAGTGGTAGCAGTCATCGAAGCGGTGACAATAAACGTGGAGGAAATCAACATGCCAAAAATGGTAACCCTGGCCAAGATAATAGAAGAAATGAGTTAAGTGGAAATTTCAAGAAGAGAAGGTTCAACAATGATGGAAAGACAGCAGCACCAGCACCCGTTTTTAAGGAAGGAGAACGACCACCGGCCGTATGCTACAAATACGGAGGGGAGGGACACATCAGTCCAAACTAGACGCAACAACCCAAAGCGTGTTACAATTGCGGAAGAGAAGGTCACCTAGCTGTCGTGTAGTGAAGTCAAGTCCAGCTGGGATGGAGACACCAAAGGTTGTCCCAAACAAGTCAAAGCCAGTAGTTCAAGGGAGAGCCTTTGTCGTGACCTTCCAAAAAGCGAGGAACCCGAACGAAGTTATCACGGGTAAGCTAATCATAAACTCTTGCAAAGTCTATACATTATTTGATACCGGTTCTACCCATTCTTTTATTTCACCTACTTGCGCTCAACATTTAAATTTGACTCCAGAGACATTAGACTTTGACTTATATGTTGAAACTCTGTTGGGAGAAACCTTCATTACATCCACTATTTATAAATCTTATTTGATTCAAATCACCACCCTCACATTACCTGTCGATCTCATCTCTTTGAAAATATTTACATTTGATGTGATTTTAGGGAATGATTGGTTAACTACTCATCATGCTAAAATTGATTATTTTTGTAAGGTTGTTAGTTTTCATATTCCTAACCAACCTATTATGCGAATTTATGAAACCAAACCACTAAAGTCAATCACTGTCATATCAAGCCATAAAGTCATTCATTTATTGAAAAACGGATGTCAAGCTTTCTTAGCCCATGTCACGGATTTAAACAAAAATACGTTAGATATGAATGATGTTTCTATTGTTAATAAATTTCCTGACGTACTCTCTGAAGAACTTCCTGGTCTACTCCCAGAGCGTGAAATCGAATTTTGTATGAACTCGGTACACAACTCATTTCTAAAACCCCATATCGAATGACTCCTATTGAACTTCAAGAGTTAAAAACCCAACTGCAGGAATTGTTAGACATCAGTTTCATTCATCCTAGTATGTCTCCTTGGGGTGCTCCTGTTCTATTCGTAAAGAAGAAATATGGGAGCATGCGGCTTTGCATTGATTATCGGGAGTTGAATCATGTCACCATCAAAAATAGGTATCCGTTGTATCGCATTGATGACCTGTTTGACCAGTTGCAAGGTGCCAAATTCTTTTCAAAGATCGATCTTCATTCCGGATATCATCAGTTAAAGATTAAAACTGATGACATTCCAAAGACTGGTTTCAGAACTCGGTACGGGAATTACGAATTCCTAGTCATGTCCTTTGGATCGACTAATGCTCCTGCTGCCTTCATGGATATGATGAACCGCTGTTGCTTGATTGGCTAGCTGGGGTTTTCTCGGCTGATTTGGGGCTTCTTCTGCTACTTATCTCGGCAGCTGCAGGGCTGTTGCTGCTCTGCAGTGAGCAGTATTTTGCTGGTTTTTTGGGGCTATATTTTGCTTTGATGTTTCTACTGGTTTTTAGCTGTCAGCTACTTGTAGCTTAGGTAATTTGTTGTGGGTATGCAAATTGTTCTGTAATCGTTAGGCTTTTGGCCTTGTAATCTTTTATAGTTTTGACATCATAGGGCATGCCCTATGATGTCTATGCTATATTCTGATTGGGGTTTCCCATGAGTCTTGTAGCCTCCTTATTTTTTTTAATATATTCAGTCTAAAATTAGCAAAAAAAAAAAAGATATGATGAACTATTCAAGGAATATTTACATCATTTTGTGATTGTATTTATTGATTACATCCTCATATACTCCAAAAACCGTGAAGATCATGAGCAACACTTAAGGCTAATACTCCAAAAGCTTCGTGAAAACAAGTTCTATGCCAAGTTAAAGAAATGCGAGTTCTGGCTTGAGAAAGTAGCATTCCTTGGGCACGTGATATCAAATCACAGAATATCTGTTGACAGCGAAGATTGAAGCAATACAAAGCTGGGACCAACCTAAGTCAGTAACTGAAGTACGTAACTTTCTTGGCTTAGCTGGTTATTATCGGAGATTCGTGGAAGGATTTTCTCAAATCGATACTCCATTAACTTAGCTGACTCGAAAAGATACAAAATTATGTTAGAGCGAGGAATGTGAGAAGAGTTTTTAAGAACTCAAGAGGAGACTCATTTCAGCACCTATTTTGTCAATACCATCTGGTTCGGAGGGATTTGTCATCTACATCGATGCTTCAGGTAGAGGGCTAGGATTTGTTCTCATGCAACATGGGAAAGTCATAGCCCATCACGACAACTCAAAGAATATTAGAGGAATTGTCCTACTCATGATCTACAGTTGGCAGCAGTTGTTTTCGCACTAAAAATCTGGAGACATTACCTGTATGGGGAGAAGGTGGAGATTTATACAGATCATAAAAGCCTCAAATATTTTTTCACCCAAAAGGAGCTCAACATATGTCAATAACGTTAGCTCGAGCTGTTGAAATATTATGATTATACCATTCAATACCATCCTAGAAAAGCGAACGTGGTAGTTGACACGTTGAGTAGAAAATCATATGCGGGTACGAGTGCGATATTGTCAACGCAAAGGCCCATTACAAAGGATGAAGATAGAGTTATAGACTCTAGGGACCCACGTGATGATGTCAAATATACGAGTAGAACCTACTTTAATCGATAAAGTTAAAGCTGCTCAAACTATAGACCTGGAGCTGATGCGTATGAGGAAGAAACTACAAGAAGGTGCTATTCCGGAAGCAAGATTCGATGAAGAAGGAATACTTCGAGTCAACTCCAGACTTTGTGTTCCTAACGACTCTGATTTGAGGTATAAAATCATGATGGAGACTCACAACACACCATTTGCAATCCATCATGGGAGTACCAAAATGTATCGTGATCTTCAACATACATTTTGGTAGAGCAATATGAAGAGAGAGATATCAGAGTTTATCTCAAGGTGTTTAACTTGCCAACGTGTCAAGGCATAGCATCAAGTGCCAAAAGGTCCATTGTAACCACTTTGAATTCTAGAATGGAAGTTGGAGCACATTACCATGGATTTTGTTACTGGTCTTCCCAAGGTTTCTCAAGGTATAGATGCAATTTGGGTTATTATTGATAGATTAACCAAGTTTGCTCATTTCTTACCTATACGAGAAACTTATTCACTTGAACGTCTTGCTCGTATATACATAAATGAGATTATAAGACTGCATGGTATGCCAGTATCCATAGTTTCTGATCGAGACCCAAGATTCACTTCACGATTTTGGGTTAGTTTGCAAAAACTTATGGGCACAGATTTGCCATCATCATGTGAGTCTCTGGAGTCTTTATCTCTATCTCCATCCTTTGTAAGTCATACAAAATGGGTCTTTGCGTTGACAATATTGCACTTGTACCCGCATATGATCTTCTACTCAATGCGTCTGCTACCACGTTCGCTTTTCCAGGATGGTATTGAATAGTATGATCGTAATCTTTCAACAGTTCAAGCCAACGTCGTTGCCGCATGTTGAGTTCCTTTTGAGTGAAGAAATATTTGAGGCTTTTATGATCCGTAAAGATCTCCACCTTCTCTCCATACAGGTAATGCCTCTATATTTTAAGTGCGAAAACGACAGCTGCCAACTCTAGATCATGAGTAGGATAATTCCTCTAATATTCTTTGAGTTGTCGCGAGGCATAGGCTATGACTTTTCCATGTTGCATGAGAACACATCCTAAACCTCTGCCTGAAGCATCACTGTAGATGACATATCCCTCCGAACCAGATGGTATTGTCAGAATAGGTGTTGAAATGAGTCTCCTCTGGAGTTCTTGAAAACTCTTCTCACATTCCTCGCTCCAACCGAATTTTGTATCTTTTCGAGTCAGCTGAGTTAATGGAGTAGCGATTCGAGAAAATCCTTCCACGAATCTCCGATAATAACCAGCTAAGCCGAGAAAGCTACGTAATTGACTTAGGTTACTCCCAGCTTTGAATTGCTTCAATCTTTGCCGGGTCAACAGATATTCCATGATTTGATATCACGTGCCCAAGGAATGCTACTTCCACAAGCCAGAACTCGCATTTCTTCAACTTGGCATAGCTTGTTTTCACGAAGCTTTTGGAGTATTAGCCTCAAGTGTTGTTGTTGATAGTTTTACCGATCAATATATGCATGCAAGTATACACGGTCAACAAGTAATAAAGAGTAAGTAAAGTATCGTTCCCACGGAGAATTAACTAATAAAGTTCACCAAGCATTAACCCGTAACCAGTTCAGCCTTATTTAAACGAATGATATTATATTTTATATTTAAACTATTAAATTAAACGTTTAAGTGTTTGGCAACCTCGCGTGCCAATCGAATAATCGATGTAAAATACATTTGTTTATTCATACTCAGGCTTACCATGAATTCGTACCAAACAATTGACGCAGGATAGCGTTATCAATTCTATATTGAAAGACTTGTAAAGAAATCAATCAATATTTCAAGAATAGTCTAGCTGAGTTAAAACTGACATCGACCCTTTCGTAAAATAATTCATGCATCTCATACATGAATCACTGAAAACCTGGCTAACACGAAGGTTAGACAAGCGTTCAGAAAACTTGCCTTCAGCGTCTGCTACAATAAAATTACTTTTCCTTTGAGTCTTCACAATCTCTACAACACATAACCACATAACATACCACATTAGGCCACGAATGAGCATACATGGTTCCTAATGAATTTTACCCTTCTTGTCAATCTAATCATGTATTAGATTTGTTATTATTGGTTCCGACTTGCCGTTATAATTTACATTGTCATTACGTTCATGTTCGATTGATTATCTTCAACCTTTAGTTATCAAACTTAAGGTTTAACAATGTCTTAAACAATGTTACTTCAAGCTTTAGTTCATTACTAATTAGTTTACTTTCTTTCTTTACTTACAAACTCTCCTTACTAAGCAATCCCTATGGCTGGCGCTGCGGCGCCAACTCCCCTTCTTTATGCCGCGCTGCGGTGCAACACTTCAGTGGCTACAGACC
This sequence comes from Panax notoginseng, assembly GCA_016801055.1. Classification (NCBI taxonomy): domain Eukaryota; kingdom Viridiplantae; phylum Streptophyta; class Magnoliopsida; order Apiales; family Araliaceae; genus Panax; species Panax notoginseng. The sequence continues at coordinate 106,887,829 of CM029023.1, read as the reverse complement.
GGACTCGGCGCTGCGGCGCGAGTCCTAGAGTTACGGCACAAAACTCTAGTAGGTCTTAGCTTTTCTCGGCACTGCTCGGCGCTGCAGCGCCACCTATTTGGCCTTGGGCTGGCGGCGCGCTCTGTGCACCAGAAACTTTTGACAATTTTTAATCTTTGTGAACTTCCCGAACTCCAAATTTGATCATTTTAAGTCCGAATTTGCTCGTTCAAAAGCTATTAGCTCACAAATCACATACTCTACGTGTTCATTCAAGGATTTTACATTTTTGACTTCGTTAACTTGAAATTCACCTATGAGTTCATTTTTAACGAAAACGATAAGCGTTTGTCACCCTTAATTAGCAAAAAAAAATAAAAAAAATTAAGCGTTTGTCAATGTTCAACGCTCGTTTCTTCGTTCTAAATCGGAATTCGGTCATTTTCGTGTCCGCAACTCTATAATGCCAAAAAAGAATATTCTCCATCGAAAACCAACGTTCTCAAGTTCAATATCAAAATTCGACTTCCATTATGAGAATTTCACGAATTCGATGATTATCGTCCACCCTCGTGAATTCCGCCAAAACTTCGTTACTTGAGATTTTAAATCTGTTTCAAATGGATTCAATCCATCATACTAACCTCTTAACATGTGTTATATCATGAGTTTATAACTTATAAAAGTATAAACTACTTATGATTCCATTTCTCATGATTTATCATGGTCTTAATCTTTTAACCACCATCCTTGCTTCTTCTTATTATACAACCTCATTATTATAAACATATAACAAGTTCCTACAAGTTTTTCCATGGTTCATAAATTATATATGAACAACTTGCTTTTGAAGCCTATTAAGACTTAAGTCTTTGATTAATCATTCCTACTTCCTCTTAGCATACAAATCCTACCACTCTGTCTCTAACAAAAGAAGAGAAAGAGATTCATGGTTTAGGATCTTACCCTTGAAGATACACTTGATTAAGCTTTGTTCTTCTTCTTACTTCTTGAATTACAAAGTCTAACTTTCTAGCTTTTCTAGCTTTTTCTCTCTAACCAATACGCTATAAGTTGTTGGTGTTTTTGAACAAGTGACAAATGAGCTAGCAAGCTTCCTATTTATTGAAATCTCAAAGTGAGGGCTTAATAGTCAATAAGCCATCCACCTCCTTAATCACCTCCTTACTATTCCTTACTTAAGCACTAAGTTAACTTGCTCATCACATATAAGTACTTTACTTAGCCTCCAAGCATAAGCACTTTACTTAGCCCTTAAGTTTACTTGGTCATCACATAGCTTATCTCTTACTTAGCCACCAAGTATAAGCACTTTACTTGGTCACCACTTGACTTATCCTTTGCTTAACCATTAAGTTTACTTGCTCATCACTTTGGATCATCCATGGGTTGCCCCATGGGTTTTAATCATCTAATAACCCATAGGTTCTTACTTTGTGCTTTTAACTTAACTAACTTAACTTATACTTTGGGCTTGCATTTAACAAACACTTGGGCTTGTTCATTAATTCACATTAGACTTAACCATTCCTATACTTGGGCTTGTATAATTCCTAACAAATCCTACAAGTCAAATACATTTGGCTTAAAGTCCTATAACGTATAATTTACGTATTAATCTCGTATTCAAACTCGTATACTTATTCAACATATACGACATACCATCATTCATACATACTCATATCATACTCGTATTCATTACCTCGTACAATACCTACGTATTATACGATCATCACTTTAATTCATTATAAGCATTTTAATTCCTTCTCGGAATCACTTTCCCTAACCGTTAGATTTAGTTCGCAAGCGAAAAACTGTGTTTGCCATAACTGAAATATTATTCGATAATCCATCTTATCTCGATATTCTATCATTACGTATTTCTCGGAAGTTCAAAAATAATTCCCTAGCAGAAATGCGTGAATAGTATTTTTTGAAAAATTTCTCGGAAAGCTTTTATTTTCGTCTTGGAAATTTAAACACTTTAATTCTACCACATAGCCAAAATCCTAACCACATCCGCACATTCTAGATCATAGAACGGCCTTCAAATAGCTTACTCCCATAAATAATCAATTAAATTCATTTAATCCACATAATCAAATAAAAATTTAATTCTCATAAAAATCAGATTTTCTCGGGCGTTACATTCTTCCCCTCTTATAAGGACTCTGTCCCCAGAATCTAACTACAATTACATAAACAAATGAGGAAAAAATTTCTTCATTTTAATCTCGAGTTTCCACATTGTTTCTTTGGCATTGTGGTTCCTTCAATTCACCTTCCCTGAAGGTATTATCTTATTTCACATGACTCCTGTTATTAATATGAGTTAGAAGTTAAGCACTTACTAACACATTACGTTATTTCTCTTTCATATTTATTCTTCATTCACTTATATTCCTCATTACCTAGTTGTACTTCCTTAACTCGTTCTGTTTTCATGGATTGAGTCTACATTGTGAATAACATATCTACTGCTTCATTCTGTAAATTAACTTCTAACTCTGTTCTTGCCATCTCCGTTATTAACTCATTCTGAGTCGTTAACATCGATAGCTTTTCCCCACCTTCCTACATAACACGTCAGCTACTACGTTTACCTTCCCTGAATGACATAAGATATCACAGTCGTGATCCTTTATCAATTTCCAATCACTTTCTCTATCTCCAATTCAACTCCTTCTGTGTGAAGATATCTTTTAGACTCTTACACACTTCTCCCCGTATAAATACTATCTTCAGATTTTTAATTCAAAAACTATAGCTGCCAATTCTAGATCATAAATAGGATAAACCTTTTCATAATCCTTTAACTGGCGTGATGCATACAAAATGACATTGCCATGCTATATGAGCACGCAACCCAGTCTTTTATGCGAAGCATATCTACACTACAAAATTCCCTGTATCATCTGATAAAGACAATACAGGTGCCTCACTTAACCTTCCTTTTGGTTCCAGAAAACTATTTCTCTCTCACTTCTCATTCCCAACACACCTATCAATTTTCCACCGACTTGCTCGGCGCCCCTTACTGGGAAAAAAAAATCTAGCTTCAGCGCATTGGTCAACCTCAAATGACATAACCAGAAACTCGTGATAACCATAACGAGTTCTAAACTTCGTCATAGGTACCTCATTCTTCCTTACTTTGAACCGACGATACCCCGTACACAAATCTATCTTGGAAAAATACTTTGCCCCTTTCAACTGATCAAATAGATCATCGATCCTGGGCATTTATTCTTAACCGCTAACTTACTCCTCTTCCGATAGTCGATATGCAAACATAACAACTCGTCCTCTTCCTTAACATCCTCTTAACTTGCGTCATGTTTAGACAACAAGAATGTTCCGGTGATTATTACCGTAAAATACTACCTTGGGTTTTCTTAGAAAACCGAATATTCATACTTTTATTCTAACAATTTATTAAAGTTCTATGGTTAATTAACTCATTCATACTGAGAATTACTTCAAATTCTCTCAACTTTATCGGTACTTATCTACCGATACTTGCTTACCTCTATTATCCATGAAACAATTTCCACGAATATAATCAACGAAAGTTATTTCCTCATTCTCTACCTTAATGCTTAAAGGTATTTATAATCCCTTTAGGGAATGAACTTAATCACTTAGCAAATTCACATGCTATAAAAGAAAAGTAGCACTCCAATCAAATAGCACATAAGCATTCATTGTATTGACTGGAATGATACATGCTACTAAATTCGTTGATGTAACCGCATCTTGGACCGTCATATTAAAAGTATGGGCCATAGGTCCAGTAATGACTAACTTACCACTACTAACACCCTTACTTTCCTCCGACCCCTTCTTTGGGCAATTTCTTGCCATGTGGTCCAACGACCCACATACAAAACAGCCATGGTTTTTCTTAGAATTAGGACAATTGGGTGATATATGACCCTCCTGTCCACAGTTATAACAAACTGATCTCCCCTTCAGACAGACTCCTAGATGAGTCTTTCCACATGTCTTACACGCTCCGATCCTACGCTTAGGATCCCCTTGTCCCACTCCAGTATTCCCGGAGTTAAAATTCTTTCTTTTTGGCATAATGCCACTACCACTGGCACTCTCTGTCTTGGTTCCTCCCTCTCCCTTGCTCTTGTTCTTTCTCTCTTTGTGATATTGGGTCAACGCCTCACTACCACCTTCTGCTATAATTGCTTTCTCCAGAATGGTCCCATAAGAAGCACTCTGGAACACATAAATCCTACTATAGAGCCAGGATTTCAGGCCCTGCTCAAACCTACGAGCATTCCTCTCTTTAGTGTCCACTTGGTGTGGAGCAAACCTTGCCAATTCATTGAATTTGGTCGCGTACTGGGGAACCGTCATGTCCCCTTGTTTCAGTTCTAGGAACTTAATCTCCATCCTCCCTTGCATGTTTGTAGGGAAATAATTCTCGAAGGAAACCTTCTTGAATTGTTCCCATGCTACCGCATTTGTTCTAGCACCACCCTGGTGAGCCTCCCACCAAAAGTTGGCTTCTCCCTTCATCATATAGGTTGCAAAAGAAGTCTTTTGTGCGTCAGCTACGTTTGTAATAACAAACGCCTTCCCTATTTCTTTTACCCATGTCTGGGCCTCTAATGGGTCCGTCAATCCTTTGAACTCCGATGGACTTACGCTTTTAAACTTTTTAAAGGTAGTCGTTCTAGCTACCCTAGGTCCCACGGGTGCTCTACCCCCGGTTTAGTTAAATGTAGCCGTTAATAAATTAACAAACTCTTGAATAGGGTTATCCTGACCCCCTTGATTATCATTATGTGATTTCGCTTCCTGATTACGTTGTCTTCTCCGTGGCGGAATTTTCTGATTAAATAAATAAAATTTCATTATTATCTATTTACTTACTACTTAGTTATTATTTGTCAAACAAAAAGTCATACCATAACAAAGCATATTAAATGAAAACTTCATTATATTCATATGCTTCTTTATAGTTTAAAACTATTTACAATTTGCTTTCATAGCCAAAAACTATTACATTTCTATCCAGCAATTGAACTTCACAAAAGTTTTTTTTTTGCTAAGTTTGTGTGATTGTATTCATATAAACCCAAAATTACAATGGCACAGGGGCATACCCCAGACTATAGCTAGATCATCAAGAGACAGGAAGATGTAGCTGTAAGTAAGTCCACTCACATGAACAAGGAGGAAGAAAACCATAACCACGGTTATCTAAGCCATTTACAATAATATTGACAAAAAATTGTGGCTTTGTGGAATTTTGAATAAGTAGATAACCTAGATTTAATAATATTAATAATATCATTAGCAAGGCAGCTGGGAGGGATGAGAGTTCCACTGTGAAGCTTTTTGTTTCTGGCTTCCCAAATTTTGTAGAAGGTGACAACCAAAGAGAGACTAAGGATGTGTTTTGATAACTTCCTTCCTTGAAATGATGAATTGAAGTGTGTAATACCATTCCAGTCCAAAGGCGTTGAAGTCCAGTAACCCAAAAGAAGAACAGCTTTGATAACGATGGTTGAGTATTCACAGTTGAAAAAGAGATGAGAGAAAGTTTCCGGATGATTGTTACATAGGGGACAGTTGAAGATTCTTCCAGAGTAGGCTCTTGTGATGTCATTTGTTTGAAGCTTTCCTAGAAACCCAAGCCAAAGTATGAAGGAGTAGGAACATGAAGTAATATTATTCCACAGGATGGGGCGCCAGTCTACAACCTATTGTCGGTGTCTAATGCAGTCCCAGATGTGTCGAGCCTTGATGTTGCATATATTGGTAGAGTTCCAAAGAATGCAGTCACTTAAGGCAGTAGGGACTGGGACAGAATTGTGAGCTCTCCTGAACATAATAACTTCAAGATGGTTTGACTGTGGAAGATTCCAAGAGGAATTCTGCAGAATGTCAATGACTTTTGCTGTGTCCGAAAGGCCAGAATTGGAGATCAGTGTATCTGAGGGATTTAAAGCAGAGCCATTTAACCATGGATCAAACCAAATGTTAGTGTTACTACCCAACCATGTAGCTCAGATGAAGAATTGTAGTGGAGCGAAGCTTTAACAATTACTTCCATATCCAAGAACAATCATTGGGGATTTTTACTTGCCAAATTGATTTTCCAAGTAGAACAGTGGATTTCACCCATTTAGCCCAGAGGGATTTCGGCTCAGATTGTAGGATATGAGTTAGGTGCAGGATAAGGAGGGCTTTATTCCAATCCAGAGTGTTTTTGATGCCCAGACCACCTTCCTCAATAGGTAATGTTAAGTTTTTCCAAGCAACCTTTGCATCATGATGAGCCAGTGTTGCACCTTTCCAAAGGAATCTACAAAGAATGGATTGAATGGCTCGGATGGCAGCTTTGGGCAGGAGGAAGTGGTTACACCAATATGCTTGTATTGCAAAGAGCACAGATTTGATGAGTTGTAATCTACCAGAGTAGGCAAGAACAGTTGCAGTCCAAGATGACACTTTTTGGGTGATTCTATGAATTAAAGGGATACAATCTTGGTAAGAAAGCTTTTAAGAGATTAGAGGAACTCCAAGGAATCTGGCTAGAAAAGAACCTGGGGCAAAACCCAGGTAGGAAAGGATAGAATCCCTTGTTTCAGAATCACCACAAGCTAGGAAACATTGACTCTTATGTATGTTTGGGATGAGGCCAGAAAATAAGGAGAAAGAATGGATGCAAGAGTTAATAATAGAAATAGTTTGAAGATTTGCATGGCAAAAGATAAGAATGTCATCAACAAAAAGAAGATGGGTAATGTCAGTAGCTTTGGTACGCCAGTGGAAAGAAAAATCGATTTGCTTTGATCCCTAGTTCAGTTTCAGGGAAAGCATTTCCATGACAAGAACAAACAAGTACGGAGAGAGTGGATCTCCTTGTCTGAGGCCTCAAGAGCTGCCAAAAAACCCGGCTAGAGATCCATTTATCTTAACAGAGAACATGGCAGTTGAGATACAAGAGTATACCCAGTCAATATAAGCAGTGGGAAAATTTAGAGATTTTAGAGTGTCAGACAAAAATTCCCAATTGACTGTGTCAAAAACTTTCCTGAGATCGATTTTTAAAGCACGTCTAGGTGGCCCAGAATTTCTATGATAGTTCCTGAAGAGTTCTTGGGCAAGGAGAATATTATCACTAATGTTTCTTCCCGGAATGAAAGCAGTTTGTGCTTTGTCAATAATAGAGGGGAGGGCAACTTTGAGTCTGTCGGAAAGGATTTTGGAGATACACTTGTAAATAGTATTGCAGCAAGAGATGCGTCTAAAGTCGGACATGAGAGAAGGGTTTGAGCATTTTGGAATAAGAGCAATGGCAGTGGAGTTTATACCTTTAGGCATTCTGCTTGTAGAGAAGAAATATAAGACAGCTTTTGTAAAAGCTTCCCCAATAGTGTCCCATCAGTGTATAAAGAAATTAACATTGAAGCCATATGGACCCGGACATTTGTTTCTTTTCATACCATTTAGCGATTTGAAGACCTCTGAAGAAGTGATAGGGGCTGATAGAGAAGCAGCTTGAGATCCACTGATTTGTTTTGATGGAAGGACTCCAAAATTTGCAAAGTCATCATAAGGAGTGGGAGGGGTAGGGTTGAACAAATCTTTGAAGTAATTCACTGCAACAGATTCAACTTCTTCCTGCCCGTGGACAAAATCACCCGTAGAGTTTCTGATAGATAAGATTTTGTTTGTGTTCCATCTAGACTTCACCAGATTTGAAAAGAATCTTGAGTTTCTATCTCCAGTGGCAAGACAAGTAGCTCTAGATTTTTAATGTAACATGGTCTCCTCTAAAGCCAAGGAATTCCAAAGAACATGAAGACAACTTTGTTCCTGGGAAAGGAGAGTAGCATCCTGGGGCCTGCTTGAGATTAAGTTCTGCACTCTGTGTAGCTCAGCAGTAGCATTCTTGACCGAAGAAGACAGGTTACCAATGGAATGGTTGAGGTGGTTAAGAGCTTGTTTGGTTCTTCTGAGCTTTAAAGAAAGGGCATGGAAGGGGTTGCCCGGATCATGTTGCTGCCAGGCAGAGGCAACACATTCATTGAATCCATTATCTACAATTCCACTTGGCAGCTTCCGGCCTCAAATCATCATACTGTTATGGAATTTCGGAGGAATTTTGACAGCTCGACGCACTGTAACTCTGCTACTTCGGACACTATTCAGTGGGACGATACTCAGGCATGTAAGGTAACAGCTTCATCTATTTGGATCTCCATTAGACAAAGAGGACCTCCTGTGCTTTGGTCTAAGCTAGTTTGGCACAAATTCCTCCCCCTCGCCTTTCGTTTATTCTTTGGCTTGCTTTTCATAATGGAATGCGCGCCACTGATAGGCTTCTAGCCTATGGTTTAATGGTTAATCCCGTCTGCACCCTCTGCAACGCCCACGATGAATCCTTTAACCATTTATTTTTTCAATGTGGGTTTTCTTTTCAATTGTTAGTATCGGTGTTAAGGCATTGTGGATGGAAGGGTAGTGCTAGGAACTGGTCTTCAATTACCAATTACATGATTTCCTACACTTCCTCCACTGTTTGTCATGGTATCCTCCACTTGGGGTTTGCAAATGTGGTTTACCACATCTGGCATGAACGTAACTCTCGTATCTTTGCAAATAAGTCAACTCCTATTCGAACAATTGTACGTGACATCATGCACTCATTAAAATGCAAACTTCATACCACCGTAAAGTTTCAAAGAGTAAAAACTCATCCTTGGTTTAGTCATTTATTTTTGAACTAATTTTGAGTAAATGGAAGGGGGCTTAATTTAAAGACAGCTGGATTTGAAAGATTCGACCTGCTGGTATCCTGTTGCAGGCTTCTGGTCTGTTTTTGCTGCAGGTGGTTTGGGTCTAGCTGCTTTCTGACTTGTGCTGGTAGGCTGTATCTGTCTGTTGTATGCTGCGTGTGTACTGCCTGGTCTAGCTGATGCCTGCAGGTGGTTGGGTCTAGCTGCTGGCCTCTGCTGGTTGTTGTTGTGTGTCCTTCTGCAGTCTGCTGGTTTGGCCTATGGTTCTCTCCAGGATGCTGGTTTGCTCTGGGCTGCTGGCGTGGTTGCTTGGGTCACAGCAATCTGCAGGTTTGCTGGTTTCACGTTTGGGCTAGTCTTCTAGGTTGGATCATTTGGGCTAGTCTGATTTGGTCTGCTGGCTTGGTGCATTGGTCTGCAGTCTTCTGTTGGTTTTATGCAGTCTGATGTTCTCTGTGGTTTTCAGACTGTTGTGGGCTTGTATAGTCTGGTGTGGTTCAGTTTGGGTCTGGGCTAACTCTGTTGCTGCTGTGTTGATGGTGTGCTGTTTGGGCTGCAGTTTCTACTGCTTGGCATGTTTGGTTTCGGGCTGCAGGGGGAATTGCTGACTGTGAGACTATTTACTTCTCTTGCTGCTGTGTTGATGCTGTGTGCTGCTGCTTGATTGGCTAGCTGGGGTTTTCTCGGCTGATTTGGGGCTTCTTCTGCTACTTATCTCGGCAGCTGCAGGGCTGTTGCTGCTGTGCAGTGAGCAGTGAGCAGTATTTTGCTGGTTTTTTGGGGCTATATTTTGCTTTGATGTTTCTACTGGTTTTAGCTGTCAGCTACTTGCAACTTAGGTAATTTGTTGTGGGTATGCAAATTGTTCTGTAATCGTTAGGCTTTTGGCCTTGTAATCTTTTATAGTTTTGACATCATAGGGCATGTCCTATGATGTCTATGCTATATTCTGATTGGGGTTTCCCATGAGTCTTGTAGCCTCCTTATTTTTTTAATATATTCAGTCTAAAATTAGCAAAAAAAAAAAGAAAAAGAAAATTGGAAGGGTTTCCTGGATTTAACAAGAGGGATGCCGGTGTTTAATATAACAGGAGAGTGATCAGAAACTCCCCTTGGGGCATAGGAAGCTTGTGCAAGAGGAAAGGAATTTAGCCAAGAGGCATTTCCCAGAGCTCTATCAAGTTTCTTGTGTATAGGGTTTTCTGTTTGACTGTTCCACCAGGTGAAGAAGGGACCAATGCCTCTAATATCATCCATCTCAAGGGCAAGAAGACATTCTTTTAAATCCTCCATACCAGAATTCCAGAGAGCCCCTTCCCTATCAGTTTCATTGAGGTTCTTTATTGCATTGAAATCTCCCAGAATACACCAGCTTAGAGGGGAACTAAGGGAAGACATTGACAGTCCATAAGGCTTTCCTATCTGAGATTGAATTCATACCATAGACAAAGGAAACCAGAAAATTACAATCATTTGATAAAAGCTTGATATGACAGTGGATAACTTGAGAGGATACAAAAAGGATATCCACCTGCCAAACAGTAGGATTCCATCCAACCCAAATTCTGCCATTACAATGGTAATCATAATTATAAACCCAAGTCTAGTTTCTGCAAATAGCTCTAGAAATTCGATTTGCATTGTGCTGCTTGACTTTGGTTTCCAAAAGACCAACAAGAGAGATACTATTATCTAGAATTAACTGTCTAACATAAGCCTGCTTAGGCTTTTTATTTATGCCTCTAATATTATAGCTAACTAACATTAAAAATAAATAAAGATGATTAATGGGGGGATTTGCCTCCACGACCCTTTCCTTTGTTTCTTCGCTTGGCATCTTGAGAAGGTTCATTTCCAGTTCTCTGTTTTTGCTTCAGGTCCTTACCCTCCTTTTCATCAATAGCTATCAGCTTATCCAAAATAGGATACTTACATACTTACATACTACTAGCATAAAATCAAATTATCTACAAGTCCAATGCTTAAATAAATTATTGGGCTTATTTAAACTACTTGTCATCCTTAGTAATACTAACCATTATTATCATATGAACTATTACTCATTATTATTGATATTTACACATTCTCATCAATCAATAATGTCGATTAACTTACATAACCCAATTAGACTTGTCTTATTCAAGTTTATTTGAGGATTTAATTAGGGTTTAACACCTTAAATTTATTTTCTAGATTATTAAAATACTTTGGTTAGTTCACTAACTTATTTAACTTATTAGTGATACTTCTTTTAAAATATTATAGCACATTATTCACGTAATCACTTGATCATCCATAATATATTACAGATTATTTAATATATTTATTTACAATATACCACAAAAATTCTTGGTTATTACACCTTGTGAGGCATGGTGATGGGAAATATTAACAATAATATTAATTAACAAAGGAATTATAAAGTATGCAATTAAGTAATGTTAATTGTTAATTGTGTTGTAGTATATTTATGGATTTTTAATTGATAATGGTTGTGGCAGAATATTAATTTCTTGGTAATTAATTAAAAATGGGTAATTATTATTGTTTGAAAGGAAACTATAAAAATATAATAAGAATTATATAGATAAATAATGATTATGAAAATCCATAAATATATTGATCAATGATGATTGGATTAATTAATACTGGTGTTAATTAATCAAGGAAGTGAATAAATTATTTAATTATTTATACGATAATAATAGGTTAATAGTTATGTGCATAAGAGCAATAATACAACTATACTACATTGTGTATTATGGCATTGGTGTGACTATATATATTAAGTTGTATACAACTATATTGTATGAGGCAATGTGAGTAAACATATTGGAACTATATGTTATAAATACATTATCTATGTGACAATATGTATGTGGGTAGGTATTAAAATAATACACCATGAGCATATTGTAAACTCTCATTTTTAATATACCAGTGTAATAAAATGTACATGGATTATATATGTCGCATAACATCTACTACCTTGAAATGTTAGGTCATGTTGTGACATTAGGTTATAATATATGGTTGAGATGTGTATTAAAAATATAACATAAGAATGAGAATGTGTAGAGTATACAAGAATGTTGAGTTTTCCCTTTTGTCCCAAATTGAGTGTCCCATTTACTCTAAGACCTCATTCACGTGTATTTCAAAAAGGCTAGCCTATATAGGTTCTTCATTTTCTTCCAACTCCCTAGCTCATGATAATGGGGGAGTGGTGATTATAATGAGTTCCAACAACCAATCTAACAACTCTCCTTATACCCAACATCTTCTTCCAATTTCTGTTGGAGCAAAGCTTGGTGTAATGGACTCAATCCTCTATAAATGACACCCTCCTCTTTTCATTCTTGGTTGCTTGAAATTGTCTGTTAAGTGCAATTGAGAGTGTGAGTTGCTGAGTTTTGAGGAGTGTATAATCAGAGTAGTGAAGAAGTTTAATTCAAGCTTCAAGAGGTAGCATTTCTATTCTCATGTTCTTAATTTTGAAGTTTGTCAAATTCTTACAATTGTATGAAATCTCTGTTAAATGATGTAGCTATTGTGTTATTTGAGTTGGTATACATGTTTTGGAACATGATAGTTGGTCTGATTGCAGGTTTAGCATCTCATGTGTTAAGGCTCTGCAGAAACAGAGCCTATTTTTTTTTCTGTCTGTTCGAAGTGGCGAGGCAGCGCCCCTTCCACAGGCTAATACCGCGCGGCCGCGCGTGGTGCTATTCTCAGATACTGCTGTAATGTTTTTGTAATGTTCTGAGCATGTTACTTTGGTTTGGGTGCATATGAATGACCGCTAGCATGTGGTTAGATATTGTTTTGAACATAGCACGTTGTTTAGCCTGATTTAAGTTGAGTTTTCAAGAAAACTTCAAGATTTGGAAAACTAGAAATTTTGAACAAGGAGTAATGTATATTCTGACTTTACAAGCATGTTAGTATGGTTTTGAAATGCATGTTGGACATACTAACTTATGTACATGGATTTCATATTGAAGCATGAACATGTTAGACTTATTAGTAAGTTTTACTAAACGAAAATATGAACCTTGAATGTTAATGTTTATATACTACCTTGAGGGTTAAAATCTGATAATTGTGAGCATGTCGGATAATATTCTTAGAGTCACTCATGTTTCATAAATGTATGTATACCATGCTTAGGTATCGAAATTCAAGGAAATCATAAACAAAGCATATTTCAAAACAAAACAATGTTAAATACACGTATGTGATATGGATACTCACAAGATTTATCTCACCTTATATGTTTAAGAAACAAGCATGTGGGACTTTGTGATTTCATAACCTTAAATAGCCTTAAATTGTTGAGATGTCCAACTTAGAACCGTATTATGCAAGAGGGGACATAGATTGAACTGGAAAGATACGAAAGGACCCTTGACCTGTTAATATATGTTATGTATGTAAGGATGGACAAGCTAGGTCAAGAAAATAACTGCTCAGCCCTGGTTTGAACTGGGAGCCGCGCGTCTCCTTAGTACAAATCAGGTGCGGCCGCACCATTCTATAGAGTTGGAAAGTGACTTCTGTGATTTTGAAGTATGTAGCATGCTAGTGTAACTTCATTATATTTATTTCTGTTCATGATACACTGATAAAGGTAGCTTTGAATGTTAACACCTGTCTCAGCTTGAATTGACAAAGTGTTTTAAAATGATGCAGTCTAACGATAGATCCGAGCTACGTAATAACATACGTATGATTGAGTCGTGTGTGTATACTTAGACTATATTTATCAAGATTATTTATCGAATATGTTTAACTAATGAATATCCGATACGCGTATCACATTATGTTAGAATTTGAAAGAATATTGTTAAGTTATACTTTGGTAAACTGCTCTTGAAGCAAGTATCCTAAACCCTTGCATTACTTTATTCGACGCATATCGTAAGCAAGTTCTCTAAACTTGCTCCAATTATTATTGAGCAAGTTCTCTAACCTTACTCAAATCTCTATTGAGCAAGTGTCCGAACCCTACTTTGCATTGTGCAAGTATTCTAAATCTTGCGTTATTTTCAACAAATATCGTAAGCTTATCTCATTGAATGAGCTACTATGTTAAACTCTTAAAGGAAACTACTATTCATATAAACTTCTTATTGTTCTTGAATATTGTTAAAGTATCCATGTCATTCGATTCGGCTAGATTATATGCATGTTTATAAAACTGTCCAAACCAATTGATTGGTGCGGAAATCTGAAAACTGAGTTGAACAACCCTTATGGTAAGAGGATTGTATGTTGTTAGAAACTTGTGTTATGCATAACGTGGAGTATTATAGACTGATCCTCTATAATACTTGTTCTTTTAGGTTATCAGTTTAATATTGGTAATTCTAGTAGATGTTCAATAGTCCTTAGTGACTGCTCAGTATAATGGTTATCCTGTTGGATACCTTGTTAGTATTTGAATCCATATATATCTGTTGATTTATATTGAATTATCATTCTTATTCCAAGAATTGTTGATATTCATTATTCATGACATTATTCCGAACCTCTGAATTATCTTAGAAATGATGCTTCGATATTTCACACTCGTGTTATAAAACTATCCCTTGTTGTATATAGCTGGGCAAGTTGTGCTCATCCTTGCTTATTTAAACCCTTTCAGTTAAGGCGGAATAGGGAGGTGTCTCGGGGAAAGACAAGGGCAAGGGCAAGGCTACTGACTAGCTTGTTCCTTTATGTTAAATCTATTATGTTGTATTAAGACTATTTGCAGACTATGTTTAAACTTAAGCAGGATTATGTAATAAGTCTTTATTCGATATTGTTATGTAATCTATAAAGTACTGTAGGTTGCGAGACTTGGGGGAATAATTATAATAAATCATTGTATATTATTCTAAATTAGATCTTTCGTTGTGAATGTGTGATTTTAGTTATTATGGTAATGCTTTGAGAACGTGATGAACTGAATTCGGGTGACCAAGTAGAGGTCAAAATTTGGTGGCGTCACAGGTTGGTATCAAAGCTATAGTTATAAACATTAGGAACGAGAGTCCTTAGATTATAACTTAAGGCAACTTAGAAGTTAGGAAAGCGATAAAACTCATGTAGAGTTTTCTTGAGAGACTTAGCGTGTTATGAAATGTAACTTCATTCTATACAATAGACTTATGTTATTTAACATTCTGATGGAGTTGTTTGCTTGTCTGGTCTTATGTTGGTGATTGTAGGATGACTGACATGGGAGGACCTAGTCGAGTAGTTGAGGAGGACCCGCGTGATATCCATATAGTCTACGAGTCACCATTGATAGCAGGACCTATATCGGTAGTTGCCCCTATTGATGATGATGAGGAGGAGGAGATGGAGCCTCTACCTGAGGAGTTTGATCAGGAAGAGGAACCTATGGAGGAGGAACCAATCTACCCGAGCCCATGGAGGACTCTGACAGGACTACTTTCGAGGATCGGATATTAGGAGAGTATGAAGAACAGATTTTGGAATTAGGATGTAGAGTCGAGGACCTAGAGACTGAGACTCTTGAGAGGCAACTAGTGATGCAGGAGATGGAGGTGCAAATTGCTCACCGTAAGGAGGCCCCTCCAGATGGGTGCCTTGTTTCACCGATCGGTGGCGAGGAACGTTGAGTTAGCAGGAAAGCTAGAAGAAATGGAGCAGAGGGTTTTGAGTGAGAGGACAGAGAAGGAGGCTCACATGTGATATGGATACTCACAAGCATGTCTAATATGATTTATATGACTAAGACCCCAACTTTTTAATGAATAAAATTGAATTTTCTTTATTTATTGCTATGAATAATAAGGTGTTAATTTGATAAAATGCTTTGGTTATGGGTGAAATGTGCAAATTTTACAAAATAAGTAAGTGGTTATAAAATATTCATTATTGTCGGGAATATTCGTTTGGTCGTGGAATATTCTTGCTGTCGGGGAATATTCATACGACGGCGCAGTCATTTGTGGCCCCCATAACGAAAAACAGTCGGATGAAGATAATGACAAAATTGAGTTTTTATAAATATCGACATAGTTGTTACCTACACTGTTGGAATACCCGGTGGTTAAAATACAGTAGTACGCGCGTGGTTGCACAGTAGCACACGGATTGCATAGTATTTTTGAATTATTGATTCTTATGAAAGAAGGCACTACTCAATAATTGTTACAGTAATTACTGTTCAATATTTTATTTTATTGATTCAATAATTGCTGCGTTGATATTTTATATTATTGTTGTTCAATAATTGTCACTGCACAGTATTTTTCATTATCAGATCAATAATTTATATTATTTGAATAATATTATTAGATAATATTATTGGCAATGTCTAGAAAGTTTTGTCAAGGAGAGGTTTGGTCACCTAATTGCGCGCTAGTAAGGAGAAATCCTTATCGGAAAGTCCCCTCTTTCCTGGGAACGACCTGGTTGTCATAATTGTGATTCTGTAATATTATTTATGAATAATTAGTTATTGATTTATATGATAAGAAAATATTTATTTTATGTGGATATAAATGATGGATATATTTATTGTGGTTATAAATGAAGGAATTAGTGCTGAGGTGTTTTATCAGTATTTTTGACGGAATAGAGGTGTTGAAAATCGTCTGTATGTGAATTTCGGGCATTTTAAGTTTGGAATTTGGAAAAACTTTCTTCTACAAACTTGTAGAGAATGAAATTTCCTATGGAAAGCACATGAAATTTGAATTTTTCTGATAAAAGAGCTATTTTTTTTTTATGAATTATTGAAGTTTCAGAAATAAATATTTTTATTTAAAATATGGGTGGGGCCCACTTTTGATTGGTGAAAAATGAAATATGCTGAAATTTTTATTCAAATGTGGAGAGCTTGAATACTAGTAGGTAAAGCCATCAGGTAGCAGGTTAGTCTGCTTTGGCGTTCTAAGCATTTTCCTATAAATAGGTGCTTAGGTTAGAATTGAAAATCACACCAGAATTCATAAGTTTTCTCTCTTTCTCTCTCTCTATATTATCGAGCGTATTTTTGTGAGTATTTAGATACTTTGAGAGTTACTATTCAGTACAAGTTTTTTTCGACATTACATCCGATATTCCGATCAGAAATACTGTTATTTTGAGGTAAGAGATATTATTTTCTTCCTAATGATGTTATTCTTTCAATATCATTATACCTTACTATTAGTATAGATTTTATTGTGGAATTTCTACCTTTTTGTGTCGGGATTACTATTCACTTATACGACACTATTCACGTATACGACACTATTCACGAATACGGCACTATTCACCAAAAAATAAAATTTTCTCCTTTTGTCTAAGATGTCTATTATGGTTACTATCTTTCATTGTATCCATATTTTGATCTTTATTTTTTGAATTCTACTTCAAAATTGGTTATTACAGAGTATTATTGAACTTGGATAAATTGTAATACGAATCCCTTATATTTGTTCTTTTGATTCACTAGATTCATTTTATTAAAAATATTTTTCATCATCCTCAGTCCTAAATGATGATATTATTGAATATCTTTGGCCTGTAGTGCAAAGATGAATGATTAACTGATGAATATCTTTGGCCCGTAGTGCAAAGATGAATAGGTGTTGAGATGAACATGACCAACTGGTGATACAAATGAATATCTTTGGCCTGTAGTGTAAAGATGAATATTTGATTCAAGATGTATATTGATTGATATTACATGGATAAAGTATTGATGATAGACTTTTAAATCTTAGAAGATAGTATAATTCATTCTCTATCTCCTAATGGATTGCTGCGCTGCAGTTATTGATCTAAAACTTGTTGTCTATTATATTCTATCAGATTTTTCCCTGTTGAAGACTAATGATAATCTATTGTATATTATCTTAGTCATAATATTCTTTATTGGGCTAGTTGAGCTCACCCTTTTCCTTTTTGTTCCATTTGAATCAGGAGGCGAGAATATAGTGGGAACTAGCCGGGGTGTGGAGTGATATTTCCAGTCAGTTGTGTTAGCAGTCCTCACTATTTTATAAAATAGTGTGATAATAATTGTAATGAGGACTCCTTTTGAGTTTGTATACTGTCTATTAGACAGTATTTGTAATTTAAACTCACAGTATTGTGTTGTCGTATTTTGCACGAAAATTATATTAATGAAGTTGTATTTGTTTCTATACCATGTATTTGGCGACTCAGAATGGGTGATGTATACCTATTTTGGGGGCGTCACACCTTATATGTTTAAAGAATCAAGCATGTGGGACTTTGTGATTTCATAACCTTAAATATCCTTAAATTGTTGCGATGTCCAACTTAGAATCGTATTATGCAAAAGGGGACATAGATTGAACTGAAAAGATACGAAAGGACCCTTGACCTGTTAATATATGTTGTGTATGTAAGGATGGACAAGCTAGGCCAAGCAAATAACTGCTCAACCCTGGTTTGAACTGGGAGCCGCGCGGCCGTGCGTCTCCTTAGTGCAAATCAGGCACGGTCGCGCCATTCTACAAAGTTGGAAAGTGACTTCTGTGATTCTGAAGTATGTAGCATGCTAGTGTAACTTCATTATGTTTATTTCTGTTCATGATACATTGATAAAGGTAGCTTTGCATGTTAACACCTATCTTAGCTTGAATTGACAAAGTGTTTTAAAATGATGAAGTCTAACGATAGATCCGAGCTACGTAATAACATACGTTTAAGATTTCTAGATTTCGTAATAACATACGTAATAACATACGTTTACTTAGACTATATTTATCAAGATTGTTTATCGAATATGTTTAACTAATGAATATCCGATACGCGTATCACATTATGTTAGGATTTGAAAGAATATTGTTAAGCGATACTTTGGTAAACTGCGCTTGAGGCAAGTATCCTAAACCCTTGCATTACTTTATTCGACGCATATCGTAAGCAAGTTCCCTAAACTTACTCCAATTATTATTGAGCAAGTTCTCTAACCTTACTGAAATCTCTATTGAGCAAGTGTCCGAACCCTACTTTACATTATGCAAGTATTCTAAATCTTGCGTTATTTTCAACAAATATCGTAAGCTTATCTCATTGAATGAGCTACTATGTTAAACCCTTGAAGGAAACTACTATTCATATCCTTCCAGCTTCTGGTTGCTATTCTTAGACGATGTGGCTGGCATGGGATGGATCGAAGCTGGACTTCAATTACTGAGTTTCTTTGTTGTCGCTCTGGCCCCAGTCTCAAACAGGGATTACTTATCTTTGGGTTTGCAACTGTTGTGTACCGGATTTGGCAGGAACGCAATTCTAGGATCTTCTCCCACATGGCTACCCCTCTTTGGGTCATTCTTCGGGACCATGTTTTCAAATGTCGTCTCCACACTTATGCTAGATTCCAAAAACTCAAGTCTTTGGCTGGGTTCCACCATCTAGTGCTCTAGTTTGAAGCATGGTGTTCTTGTTTTCCACAGTGTGGGTTCAGGCAGTGAACCGTAGAGATCGATTCGGTTAGTGCCTCTGTAGAGCGCGCCTTGGTCTTAGAGTGCCTCATTCGGTTCGTCGAGTGGGGCCTTCGGTCTGTGCTGAGTCCTCATAGAGTAGCTCTTTTAGGGTGATTCTGGCCTTGATCTTGAAGCAATGATCGTTTAGTGTGTCCTCATCGGGTCGTCGAGTGCCTCGTCTGACTGGCTGGTCGTAGAGTGCCTCATCTGGTCGTAGAGGGGGTCTTCGTAGAGCTTCCTTTGGCTTGGTCTGTCGTAGAGTGGGCCTTGTCTATGGTGTCTTCGTAGAGTGATCCTTGGCAGAGTGGGGCTCCGTAGAGTTCAGGCAAGGTCTTCGTAGAGTTGGGCTCTGAGTTGGCCTCGTTTTGGGTCTTCGGCATCCCTCCCTTGCCATGACATGTATTATAACTTTTCTTTGGCGATAGCCTGCATGTTTTCAGTCCTTATACTGTAGTATCTCTGATATATTTGTTTGGGTCTTTCCCATGCCGTCTGTAACTCCTTTTTTTATTAATTTAATTCAGCCTAAATTCAACAAAAAAAAAAAGAAATTACTATTCATATGAACTTATTATTGTTCTTGAATATTGTTAAAGTATCTATGTCATTCGATTCGCCTAGATTATATGCATGTTTATAAAACTGTCCAAACCAATTGATTAGTACGAAAATCTGAAAACTGAGTTGAACAACCCTTATGGTAAGGGGGATTGTATGTTGTAGGAAATCCCAACACATGAGTATATTATTACTGTGGTGTTATGCATAACGTGGAGTATTGTAGACTGATCCTCTATAATACTTGTTCTTTTGGGTTATTAGTTTAATATTGGTAATTCTAGTAGATGTTCAATAGTCCTTAGTGACTGCTCAGTATAATGGTTATCCAGTTGGATACCTTGTTAGTATTTGAATTCATATATATCTGTTGATTTATATTGAATTATCGTTCTTATTCCAAGAATTGTTGATATTCATTATTCATGACATTATTCGGAACCTCTGAATTATCTTAGAAATGATACTTAGATATTTCACACTCGTGTTATAAAACTATTGCCCTTGTTGTATATTACTTGTTGGGCAATTTGCGCTCATCCTTGCTTATTTAAACCCTTTCAGTTAAGGCGGAACAGGGAGGTGTCTCGGGGAAAGACAAGGGCAAGGGCAAGGCTACTGACTAGCTTGTTCCTTTATGTTAAATCTATTATGTTGTATTAAGACTATTTACAGACTATGTTTAAACTTAAGTAGGATTATGTAATAAGTCTTTATTCGATATTGTTATGTAATCTATTAAGTACTATTGCGAGACTTGGGGGAATAATTATAATAAATCATTGTATATTATTACAAATTAGATCTTTCGTTGTGAATGTATGATTTTAGTTATTATGGTAATACTTTGAGAACCTGATGAACCGAATTCGGGTGACCAAGTGAAGGTCGGAATTTGGGGGCGTCACATAGTGTCCATGCATTTTCTGGTAGACAGATTTGGCTATTTGGACAGTTATGTACAACACTATGGGGATTTCACTACGTCGGAGGATGATTGGCGTGTTGCCAGAGTAGACGTACTCTTGATGTGTGTAGTGACTTATCTGTACATGCCACTGTACATGGATCATTTAGACATCGGTGTGGTTATGGCAGTGCGGGCTCTCCGGGAGGGACATACCATTATACCGATGATTGTGGCAGAGACCTTGAGGTCGGCCACGTATTGCCACACCCATTCTGTGAGGGTATTTACAGGCAGCTCGGTCTTGCTGTATGTGTGGTTCATGTCACACTTGAGACCGATTGGCACATTCCGACGCCATGGGTACTGCTTTTCCCATGAGATAGCCACGTCTTACTCCTTTTAGCCGACGGAGTGTATAGACGCTGCTCCTTGGTCGGTTTTCTTGGCAGGGATTGAGGATCCATTTGACATTTTGCCGTGTTCAGGGCTTAGTTCTTTCTACAGCTTCATTACTCACGCATCTGGCATAGATTATCTTCCTCTAGCTGGTTTGAGGGGTATGACCACTTATCATCCACTGGCTGTAATGGCACAGTTTGACCAGTTTCAGGATGTTTATCCCTTTGAGGGGGCATTAGGTCAACGTTTGTCTTCTCAACTTTTGTCAGTAGAGGATATGTCCAAGGTTTATGCCTGTTGGGCCCAGCGTGAGAGGGCTGATTTTTCTACTTGCCATCCAGGTTACTCTGCCGAGTATTATGCATGGATAGAGACATAGATTACATCGGCTGGGGTTGTATCCGCAGAGCCGGGTGTTGATTTTGATAGTGGGGAGCCCATGGAGGACGCTGATTCTCCCACTAAGGATGAGCTATTTGATGGGTTGACAACAGCTCTGATTGATTCTCCCAGTATTTCTGCTACTATGACCCCACATTCCGCAAAGTATTTAGAGTAGAGTCTGCATCTGATGACATTTAGTGCCTTGATGTTAACAGCTCTTTCTGGGAGAGATGCCGCTATAGTTGAGAGAGATGATTCTTTAGCTCGTAGAGACACCACTGTTGCTGAGCAGGACGAGGCTAGATCATCTAGAGATGCAGTTGTTATTGAGCGAGATGGTACTATATCTGGCCGAGATGCCGCTATTACAGCTAGTACTGCATTGAGGTCCAATACTGCTGATGTCATTGCAGAGATGAGCACATTCATTGACGAGCATAGTGTCACCATGCATGCTGTGGATCTCTTGGCTTGCATTGATACCATAGGACATGAGCTTATAGAGTTACCCTCTTCTTCTGAGAGGGATGCCATGTTGGATTTGATAGCGCACATATACACTGATTTGTAGATGGGATTGGATTTTCTTGCACAGACTAGCTTAGCCATTTTTGTCATGTACATTACACATTGTATATATCAAACAGTATTATATATGGCAGGGAAATATATTTTGATTCACTTCCCTTTTAGTTATACCTTGTTACTTGCTTAATATTTACCTGTTTCTCCAGGGCTTGTGATCTTAATGTATTCTGAACTCCCCCTTGATGGATGGAGATTGAGATGTCTTGGGATCTTTCAGAATGGATCATTGATCTGTGTGTATTCCCTACCCTTTGGTGTCTTGGGACTGGTTTCTATATGTAGTTATGGACAAGAGTGTGGCTTTCCTCTCTAAGGTTGACCGCCCCACAGATGGTCGCCGATACTCCTTTATATTGGGGAGCCCAGGTAGTTCCATCTCTTATGGATTGTTGTTTCTCTTTGAGGACTCAACCGCAGTTTAGAAGGTTGCCGGTTCTCCCATTGGCCTAGGTAGTTCCATCCCTTTGGTCTAAACTGATGAAGTGTGGTTTAGAAGGTTTGAAGGATGATCCCAGTACCGTTGACAAGTTTTTGTGTTTTGGTAGGGGTTGAGACTGAACCATGAATGGCTACCTACGTACTCCCATTGATGAGGGGAGATCAGGTCTGCGTAGTTTGAACCTAGTGTGAAAAGGTTCAAAGTTGTATGTGGTAAAGAGGGTGTAGAGATGTTTTTTGTTTTTGTTTTTTTCTGTGGTGAGACTGGACCATAAAAATGGCTGCCTACGTACTCCCGTGTATTGGGGAGATCAGATCTGCATAGTTCGCCCCATGTACAGGATATACTATAGATTTGAAAAGTTTGATCCCTGGTGGGACAAGCTGAGGATGTGAAAAATTTTATCCCTGGTGGGACAAACTGAAGTTGTGAAATGTTTGATCCCGAGTGGGATGAACTGAAGGTGTGAATTGTCTATCCTTAGTGGGATAAACTGAAGGTGTGAAATGTCTATCTCGAGTGGGATAAACTGAAGTTATGAGGATTGTATGTAGTAAGAAAGGTTTCAAAAACCTGAATTGACTGGGGATCTTGTGATCCAAAACTAGGATGCTGGTTTGCTGGCAACTTCAGACATAGTACCGTTTCACGGTGTCCAAATTGATGAGTTGGGAAAATTCATCGCCATCCATCTCTTGTAATTTGAGAGCTCCTCCTGTCAATACCTCCTTGACAACAAATGGGCCTTCCCAGTTTGGGGTGAATTTTCTTTTGGATTGATTTTGGTTGTCAAGAACCTTTTTCAAGACCAAGTCATGCTCTTTGAATTGCCGTAGTCAGACTTTTTTGTTATAGGATCTAGCGATCCTCTGTTGGTATAGTTGACCATGGAAGATGGCTACGGCCCTCCTTTCATCTATTAGAGATAATTGGTGGTACCGATCTTGTAACCATTGGTTTTCATCCAGCTGAGCGTCTACACTTTGAGGGATTCCATTTCCACTTCTTTGGGAAGCGCTGCTTCCATACCATAGGTTAATGAGTAGGGGTTTTCCCCAATGGAAGTGCACATTGACGTTCTGTAGGCTAATAGAGTCAGAGGCAACAAGTCAGGCCATCCTTTGTGATTGGTGGGCATCTTTTGCATGATCTTTGTGATATTCTTATTAGCCGCTTCAATAGAACCATTCATCTTTGGACGATAGATGACGGAGTTGAGATGTTTGATGTGGAATTGTGACAACCTGGAGAATCCGGATTATTCAGAATTTAGGTTTAAAGAATTAGTTATTAATCAAACTAATTTCTATTAATAATATTATGTGCTATGTGTTTATTAATCGTTCTATAACCTAGGATGATTATAAGTCAGGAGTATTCTGGCTACGAGCTAGTTTTAAGCGAGTAAGAATTTTCAAGACGAAAATAGAATTTTTTCGGGAACAAAAATATTTTCGGGAAAAAAGACGAAATAGGCACTATTCATCAGTTTCTGCTCGGAGTTTTATTTTGAAATTCCGAGAAGTTATTGATTACGTAAAATGTTGAGACGTGATGGAATATTCAATAATATTTCAGTTATGGCAAAAACGAAGTTTTCGCCTGCTGACGTAAAAACCTAAGGGATAGGAAAAGTGATTTTCGAGAATTTTAATGAGTACGTATAATAATTAGGGTTATTATGCATGAGAGATACGAGTATAATACTAGTTATTATACGAATATAGTACGAAGATTAGTACGACGTATAATACGAATATCGTACGAATGATATACGAAGAGAATACGAGAATACGAGAGCGGAATGCGTAGAATACGATTAGTCTTAATGGACTTTGAGTTCATGGACTTTGTAGAATCTAATTGGACTTGGATTATGTCAAGCCCAACGCTTTGTGAAATCAAGCCCAAGATAGGCCCAATAAGGATTAAGGTTAAGGCTGAAACTAAGAAAAGAAACCGCGGATCGAACCGATGGGTAAACGGATGGGTAATAACCATTGGGGCAACCCATGGGATGACCCATGGACATGTGGGCCGGCCACTTGGCCACCAAGTAAGGGTGGAGGCCAAGTTTACTTGGTGGCTAAGTGTTGGAGGAGGCGGGAATAGTAAGGAAGTGGGGGATGATGCCAAACTACCCCTAGCCCTGAAATTCTATAAATAGAAAGCTTATGTTCATTATTTTGGGATTTTGAAAATCCTATAACTTGTGAGAGAGAGAGAGAGCTCGGATGAAGAGGGAGAAGGAAGAGATTGAGCATGAAGGCTCGGATCAAAAGTGATCGTGAAATAGAAAAGCTTGCAAATCGCCGACTTTGTCTAGCGGAAGAAAAATAAAGAACGGTAATCCGAATCCTAGTTTTTTCTAATATTTTATTTAAGTTTCTATGTTCAAAAACATAACTTAATGAGAATAAGGGGTAAAAGAAGTTAGAAATGATTTCATATGGTTGAAATCATGAGAGAATGAAGAAATAAGAATTAGAAATTTAGTTTATAAATTTCTTAAGGAAGTATAAGATTCGTAAGGATTTTGAGCGATCCAAACAAATATTATGAACAAGTAGATGAATTAAATAAGGAATGGTGTTCTATAACATCAAATTCCAAGAAAAAGTAGAATCGTAATCCAAAATATCGATTAAAATGAAGAACGAACGAAGGACACGAAGAACGTTGTTGATGGACAAATTTAAAACCATCGTAGGATAATTGTTGTTGATGGACAAGCTTAAAACCATCGCGTATAAGTTAGTTGCATATTGCTTAGTTAGGAACAGAAGAAACGTTCATGAAGAACGGATTAAAACGTAGCTATAACGAAGTTATGGCGAAATTTTCATAAAAGATGAACGAGAATTAGGAAGTTAGTAAATGAACCCGAACGTGTAGGGTTTCATAAGAAAGTAAGAGAATATAGAAAACGTGAGTCATGAACTCAAGAACGATCGAGTTCCGAGTTCGGATGACCGAATTACGGACGAATGCGTGAAGAACGTTAAAAGCGTAAAAATGATCGAAGGGTGTAGATTAAGCCAATCGAATGACAAGTTAACGGATTTAGAATGAAGTTCTATCCGAGGGGTATTGAAGTACGTAAGATAAGGAAGAGAATGGCTTTGGAACGACCTCGTTCCGAGTTATAACGAAGAAGTTATGAGATCGGGAAGTAAGCGTCTCGAATCGGATTTAACACTTAGAAAAATGTCTAGGGTTTAGGCTTGGCGCCGCAGCTCCGGCTGAGCTTTAAGAAGTGGCGGCGCAGCGCGAGCTCGGAGCCTCAGGTACTGTTAGTTGGCGCCGCAGCGCGAGAGATAACAAAGGGTTCGGCGCTGCAGTGCCAGACCAAGGGAAGAGAGAGACGTAGCTCGCGCCGCAGCGTGAGAGGAAGGGACACGGCGCCGCAGCGCCGGTGCAGGGCAAGGCCCAGAAATGAGACTTTTACTGGGGGATGTGCAAGAAAAAAATATGAACATATAGTTCACGTAACGTAACACTTAAGAAAGTGAGTTAAACCTTTATTAAAGGTTGAACGAAAGGACTAAACGAGATTAAAAGATAGAGAATGTAAACGCTAGATTACGTAACCGATATCCGGGGACCGTAGTCGTGATGAACGAACGTGAGCTGCTATGATTATGATTTCTTAGACGTTGAGTGACGAAGGTAATGAATAACATTTCGATGTTATGTCATGGTGATGAGAGATAAGTGTAAAGCGTATAGACGCTGTGAACGCAACATTGTTGCGATGAACGATCGGTTTTAGCATACAATGAACATGGGGTTCATGGGTTGGATAACGAATGAAAGCGATTAAAACCTTGAGTAAAGGTTGAATGAGAGATTAAGAGACGTGCAACGTAAACATCGAATACGTAAACGATCCTCGTGAATTGTATTTGTGTCAGATGAACGTTCTAAGTATACAATGGTTGTATAACTTAGACGTTGATGAAGGTAGTAAGGAAGATATGATTTACCAAGGAAAGCCGTAACGAATGGTAATGAGATTAATGGAAGTCCGAGGGTGAGTCGGATAGAGAATGTTAGAATGAAAGTTAAGTGTTAAAACACTTTAACCAACGTAAAGGTTGAGTGTACGTGATTAATAAACAGGCTGAACCTACACTCCGTGTATGGTTTGACCGTAAGGTAATGAAGAATGTTGTTTAACCGTGAACGGTGAAGAAACTGAGTTAAAAACAATAACGTATAACATTAAGGAGTCGAGTTAGTAGTTTTAACTTGGATAACGTTTCGAGTCGAATGAACCAGACGTGGTAAGATATGAATAAGTTAATATAAAATGTTTAACGCTATGATCTCATAGTATTGACATTGAATGATCGTTTTGAGTATACAAAAGACTGTATGACTTGGACGATAAAGAATGAATCATGAGGTATGGTATTTAGTTACCAGAAAGCCGTAAGAAATAAGAAGTTGACTTAACGAACATTATAGTTTAATGGTTTGGATAAGTTAAGAGAAATTAGGTTGTGGTACAATCGTAACCTTTGATGGTTGACATATGGGAACTGGGCTATACAATTTCTTCAGAGAGCAAAGGTATATACGAAACTAGCAACCGATCTAACTCACTGTTATTATGGGCAGTGTAGATGAGACGGAAACTTGTTTGTGGAAAACCACTCAGAGTACCATATGGACTACTAGCAGAGAAGCGATGTATGTTGAGTCCTATAGATGTTATGAGAAAAAGATAAAAATGTAAATCATCAAAGATGATGAACGTTTTGAGTAAGACATCTCCGTATGTTATGAAGCCGTAAACCGGTAGTAAAGGAAGTTAGTCACGTAAACTTAAATTACAAGAGCACGAACCTTAAGAAGTAAAGTTAAGTAAACCAACGCGTATGTCAAGTATATGACTAATTGTTGTACGTGTTATTTCCTGATGTGCTATACATATGGATTTGGAATAAGCAGTTCAGCGTAAACTATAAGCTGTAGTTGTTCGTAAGGCAAGTTTTTCTAACTTCATTCATTTTATATGAATGCTAGTTTCTTGAACTTCTCAGATGTTGGACTTGAGAAGTTCTGTCTATGTGCGAATGTGCGATATTTGTACAAGGTGGTAGAATGTATGAGGCCTTGTGCCACAATGTGAACACTTCGGTGTTTCTATGATATGAACTGTTCTGTGATTGAGCTATCAATACAAGTATGTTCTGTTTATACATGAACCGTTATTGTTAAGTCTGTGCTAATGATTCTAGCCAGACATGATGTATATGAAAAAGGTAGAGGAATGAAAGTATTTCAAAATGAAAGTGACTGATGTTTTAAGATGATAGGAATCGAGACTATTCCTATTATTCAAGCTGCTTCATAACCTTTGCTCGGTTATCGAAGTTCTGAAGAATGTTTAAATTCTTGAAGTTATTTGTTCAACTGTTATGGCTTGCTGGGCAATTGAATGCTCACACTTGCTTTAAATGAAAAATATTTTAAGCGAACGACGTTAGAAAGAACTTAAGGATCCCGTAAAGATCAGGCTGATCGGTATCCAGACGAAGTGCCATTCTGTATATGAATGTGCGTGAAGATCAAGTGAATACTTGTAATATAGAATGCTAGAATTAAGCTATAGACTAGTTTAACGAACAGTTATGTATCCTTGGTGGCGGATGAAAGTCACTTGTGCAAGATGTAAAGAATAATGTAATTACCATTATTTGTAATGAAAGAGATTTTAAGGTTTCAAGAACCTGGGTTTTGAGAATGTATGTCATTATATTTAGCTATATAATGATGTGTGTTTGGAAGGTGATGGGATGGTGACGCACGGAGTCTGGGTCTGAAAGTAGACCGGATTTCGGGCGTTACAGAGTGGTATCAAAGCTATAGGTTATAACTCTTAGGTAAGAGTACCTAAGACTATAATCGTAGAGAGAATGATAAGAAAATCGTTGAGTTAAACGATTAAGGAAGAAGATCACAACGTTGATCATAATAAATCGTAGTAACAAATGAGCTGTTAAAGGATGGTTGATTTATAGCAAATGCTATGAATGAATGGTACTACGAAGTGGTACGGGAAGAAGAACTCAGATTGAGTTGAGAAGGATAGCATACGAATTAAAGAAAATTCGTATTAAGTAAAGAGAAATTTAGAAGTTGTAAGATTTCAATTGAGGACTCATGTGATGGCTGAGTTGTATGAACCTTTGTATAGGCAGAGGTTTGTGCTTGGTGTAACAACTACTCAGTTTATTACCGTGATATTCATTGGAATTGGTCGCGCTATTGTATATGACGGGAAGGTGAATCTTTTCTCATGTATATACTTGATATGTAGAGAATGACCCTAGGTGCGAGTTCTTGAAACTCATACTTATGGTAAGTTCGTGACTCATAATAATATGGTATGTTTTCGAACGTCTCAGCGAATGGACGCCTAAGGTCTGTCTGGATGTTCTTAAACTCATACTATTGTGGAAAGTTCCTGAACTCATAATGTGTGGTAAGTTGATGGACTGCACTAAAGTATAGAGATGTTTAGACTGAAAATGAAGTATTTTTAGTAGACTTAGCGTTGAAGGTGCTAGAGAAGTTTAAGTATTGTCCCAGTAAGACAATGAAAGAAGATGGAGAATATGATATTCCAAATCCTCTAGCTATGCTAGATTTCGAAGTTTATTGAAATCGTGCTGATATGTACATTTTGAAAAAGGAAAGGATTGGTTCAACTTTTTGAAACCAATGGATTTTGTGACGCCCCCAAATTCGGGTATCTTCTAACCCGACATATGGTGCTCCACTGTACTAACATTCATACAACCATTCCATTGAAATATAACAAAATGAATGTAATTACTATCTTCTTATTACAATCAAAGTATAATCCTTCCCAGGTTCATAAACCGATTACATCATTCGTTGTTGATAATGTATAATACATACAAACATACTAGTCTATTACACGATGGTTAAGTATCCATCTTAGCCTTGCCCTTATCTCTCTTAGCTTTCTCGGTACGTTCATCCTTAACTACAATTATATAATTCACGCAAGAAGTGAGCATGACAGCTCAGCAAGTTTATCAAAGGATAACAGTAATACCACATTCGTGAATTATATAACAATCCCTACATAACTGAACAAATAGTTATTAAGTATTATGAAACAATAATACTTTAACATTTCATATCATCAATTCCCAATGTATAGAGTAGATTAGGAATTCTGAACCGGTCGATAGACCATGAATAGTAGCTTTCAGCTTTCATACTTGAAAAGGATATCACAGCACTAAGGCTGTACATCCCATTACTTACGAGCACTTCTAGGTGATCAACCTATAGTACTCTATATTGATCAACATTCATTCGTTAAACGTATTTACGTTTAACATTTGGGCAAACTCGCGTGCCCGAAATATCGATGAAAAATACTTTTGTTTGTTCATAGTCAAACCTTACCTTCACGTCCGTACCAATTTCTTGACATAGGAAGCGTTAACATTTATATATAAAAAGATATGAATATCAATCAATCTATATCTTACGAGTAGTCTAGCCGAATTAAATTTGGCATCGACCCTTTCTTTAAAATCAGTCATGCAATTCAGCACAATGAATCACATAAAACTTGGCTAACTGAAAGTCAGACAAGCGTTAAGAAACTTGCCTTTCAGCGTCTTCAAATAACTTAATCGACTGACCACAGCCTTTACATAATCTATATGATATATTCACATAGCACACTGTAATTAGCTATCAAACAATTGTTCACATTGTTCCTACCAACTTCGTAATATCATTAATAAAGTCAACTCGACTTATTACCCTTCGTCCCGGTTTATTAATCAACTTACGTTATTGGACTCTAACATTGTTGATAAGGTACCAACTTTGTTCATCATTCATAACTTATTAACAAGCATTCAATTCCTAAGATCAATACCATATACATTAGTATAGGTAGTATAGGATTAGTCTTAGTACATTTATTGAGTATATAAACTCAACTCATGTAGGAACAACTGAAGTTTAAAACTTAAGTTTTCTATCACAAGCCCTGAACTCGCGCCGCGGCGTGGGCTTCTTAGTACTAGACTGGCGCTGCGGCGCTAGTTAGCAGTGTCTGGGTTCTGGTCTCGGCGCTGCGGCACCATTTAGCAGTGGCCAACTTTACTGTGTCGGCGCTGCGGCGCGACATTTAACACTATGGCGCCAGACCTCAGTACAAAAATTCTCAGCAGTTTTGAAAATTTTGTGAAATTCCCGAGGCCGTAACTTCTTCGTTATAAGCCCGATTTGGTCCGTTCAAAACCCTATACATGTCATAAATGACATACTCTACGCGTTCATATAAGAATTTAACACTTTCGAATCCATTAACTCAAAATTTACTATTGAGTTCATTTTCTAAGCGTTCGTAAACGTCAATGAGCGTTCAATGCTCGTTTTCTTCGTTTTAAGTCGGAATCCGACGATTCTCGAACCCACAACTCTTAATTACCCTATCTCACGTGTTGACATTGAAAAACAACATTTTCAAGTCTCATGGCAACTTTCGACTACCAATTCGGAATTTCAACGTTTTCGACGTTTAACGTCTATTTCCGTGAAATTCGCCATAACTTCGTTACTAATGTTCTCTAAGCCAAATCACATGGAATACTCCATGGATTTCATAGCTACATCCTAACCAAACAAGATGCATGTATTAATGTATTGATGGAGTTCAATTGTTGATTAATCTCAACAATCAATCTCAACAATCAATATTTTCATGGTTTAAAACTACATCAAATCTTATGATTTCTATGATTACATGACTTATAGAGATTGAATCTATGATAAGTCACTCTTATTCCACCATACAAACCATACCCCACCCATCTATTCTCCATGATAAAAGAAAACCAAAAGAGATGAAAGTAGAATTAAGGAATATTACCTTTAAGAACTCTTTATGAAATCTCTTGGAAAACTCTAAGTCAAAGCTTCCAAAGTGTATGATTGGATGAGTCTAGCTCTCTTTCTCTCTCAAATAATCTAGGTTGAGCAATTGAAAAACTCTCAAATGTAACATTGGCTTTCTATTTATAGAAAATGAAATGGAGGGCAATCTAGACATTACACATTCCCACCTCCTTACTATTCACACTTGGTCACCAAGTAAAATGCTTGGTGACCAAGCATTATGCTTGGTTTGCACACCAAGGGGTCGGCCCACCCTTGCCCATGAGTCATCCCCATGGGTTTTATCCATTCGGTGACCCACCGGTTCGATCCACGGTTCGGTTTTCATGCATTGGGCTTAAGTAATCTATTATTGGGCCTTGACTTGGGCTTAACCCATTAATCCCTTGGGCTTACTCGTTCAATAGGTTGGACTAAACATAACCCAACTCAAATGAATTAACCTTAAGTCTTAACTTAATTCTATAATACGAATCGTATTCTATACGTACAATTCACGTATTCCTTCCGTATAATACCCATACAATAATCGTATTGTACTTCGTATTAACTCATCGTATTATACATAGATACTAAATAGTATCAAACTTGTATAACACACGCTTTAACTATAACTCAATTCCTTCTACGCATATCATTTCCTTCTCGGAAATCAATATACTCAACCCTTAGGTTTTAAGTCCGCAGGTGAAAACTTCGTTTGCCATAAATAAAATATTATCAGATATTTCATCTTATCTCGATATTCTATCATTATGCGTTTCTCGGAATTTCAAAATAATTCCCCGAACAGAAACGGATGAATAATGTTTTTACGAAAATTTCTCGGAAATCATTTATTTTCGTCTCGAAAATTCTAAACAATTAATTCTAGCACGTAGCCAGATTACTAACCATATAAACACATTCTAGGCCATAGAACGACCTTCACATAGCTTACTCAATTAAATTCATTTAATTCACATAATCAAATAAAAATTTAATTGTCATAAAAATTCGATTTTCTCGGGCGTTATAAGGATTCTGTCCCCAGAATCTTAGCTTATAATTATTACATAAACAAATGAGAAAAATCTTCCTTCATTTTACTTCCGAGCTCCCATGTTGCTTCTTCAGCATTGTGGTTTCTCCATAACACCTTCACTGAAGGTATGACCTTATTTCTTAATACTTGTTCCTTCCTATCAATAATTTGAATTGGAAGTTCCTCATAGGATAAATCTTTCTCTACCTGAATAGAGTCATACTCTATTACGTGTTTATAGTCCGATTTATAAGGACGCAACACCGACACATGAAACACATTATGAATGTGTTCCATTTCTGGAGGTAAGGCTACTTCATAAGCCACCTTTCCTACCCTTCTTAAGATTTCAAAAGGTCCTACAAACCTTGGACTTAACTTTCCTTTCTTTCCAAAACGTATCTTCCCCTTCCAAGGCGATACTTTTAGAAAGACAAAAGACCTTACCTCGAATTCTCTATTCTCTCTGTGAGGATATGCATACTTCCTCTGCCGGTCTTGAGCCGCAACTAATCTAGTACGTATCATCTTCACCATGTCCGCCGTTTGCTGTACCATCTCAGGTCCCAACATCCGACATTCACCCACCTCATCCCAACATAATGGAGTTCGGCACTTCCTTCCATACAACGCTTCGTAAGGCGGCATGCCTATACTAGCGTGAAAACTGTTGTTGTACGAAAATTCCACCAATGGTAAATATTCGTCCCAACTCCCATTGAAATCCATAACGCAAGATCTTAACATATCTTCAAGCGTTTGAATTGTCTGCTCACTCTGACCATCCGTCTGAGGATGATACGCCACTCAATCTTAACTGCGTTCCCATTTGCTCTTGCAAACACCTCCAAAAGTTTGATGAGAATCGTGCATCACGATCTGACACAATCGAAACATGTACTCCATGTCTGGAAATAATTTCCTTGACATACAACTTAGCTAACTGATCTAGGTTATACCTAACTCCTATTGGTAGAAAATGAGCCGATTTCGTCAATCGATCCACTATCACCCAAATAGCATCGTATCCTTTTCTTGTTGTTGGAAGTCCCACCACAAAGTCCATCGTGACGTGCTCCCATTTCCACTCTGGAATTTCTAACGGTTGCAACAACCCGCTCGGTCGTTGATGTTCTTCAGCCTTAACTTTTTGACAAGTTAAGCACCTACTAACGTATTCTGCTATCTCCCTTTTCATGTTCGGCCACCAAAAGTTCTGACGAAAGTCTTGATACATCTTCGTACTGCCGGGATGTATCGAGTACCTCGAACTATGGGCCTCCATCATAATTTCTTCCTTTAATTCGGAATCATTTGGAACCCAAATTCTTCCTTCAAAATGAAGTAATCCCTCCTTATCGAGGTTATACTTAGTCTTCTCTTCATCTTCAATCCTCTTTTTCATCTGCTTGCATTCTTCGTTGTTCAATTATACTCCCCTAACCCGTTCCACTATGGTTGGTTGGGTTTCTATGGAAAATAACATTTCTACCGCTTCCTCCGGTAACTTAACTTCTAACTCCATTCTTGCCATCGCTGTTACCAACTCATTCTGAGTTGTTAACATTGACAGTTTCTCTCTTCCCTTCCTACTTAGCGCATCGGGCACTACATTTGCTTTCCCCGGATGATATAAAATATCACAGTCATAATCATTGATTAACTCTAACCACCTTCTCTATCTCATATTAAACTCCTTCTGTGTGAAGATATATTTCAGACTTTTGTGGTCCGTGTATATCTCACACTTCTCACCATATAGACAATGCCTCCGTATCTTCAAGGCAAAAACTACCGCTGCTAATTCTAGATCATGAGTAGGATAAACCTTCTCATAATCCTTCAATTGACGTGACGCATACGCAATGACTTTGCCATGCTGCATGAGCACGTAACCCAGTCCTTTATGCGAAGCATCGCTATACACTACAACGTTCCCTGTATCGTCGGGTAAGTACAGGTGCCTCACTTAATCTCCTTTTCAACTCCTGAAAACTGTTCTCACATTTTTCAGTCCACACATACTTAACCGACTTTCTCGTCAGATTTGTCAACGGAGTAGCTATTTTAGAAAAGTTCGGAATGAACCTTCTACAGTATCCCGCTAACCCCAAAAAACTCCAGACCTCGGTTGGCGTTTTCGGTTGCTCCCAGTCATTAACTGCTTCGTCTTTTGCTGGATCCACGGAAATGCCATCTTTATCAATAACATGCCCTAGAAACTGCACTCTCTCAAGCCAAAATTCACACTTTGTGAATTTCGCATACAACTTCTCCTTCCTTAGTGTTTCCAACACTATTCTTAAATGTTCTGCATGATCTTCTGACGTCTTAGAGTAGACTAGAATATCATCAATGAACACTACGACGAACTTGTCCAAATACTGTTTGAACACTATATTCATCATATCCATAAATGCGGCTGGCGCATTAGTTAACCCAAACGACATCACCAAAAACTCATAATGACCATAACGAGTTCTGAACGCCGTCTTAGGTACATCCTCCTTCCTCACCTTTAACTGATGATACCCCGTGCGCAAATCTATCTTAGAAAAATTCTTTGCCCCTTTCAACTGATCAAATAGATCATCGATCCTGGGCAATGGGTATTTATTCTTAATCGTTAACTTGTTCAACTCTCGATAGTCGATACAAAGTCTTAACGATCCATCCTTCTTCTTTACAAACAACACCGGTGCTCCCCAAGGAGACACACTCGATTGAATGTACTTTCTATCTAATAATTCTTGTAATTGAACCATTAACTCCTTCATCTCAACTGGCGCCATCCGCTATGATGCCCTTGAAACTGGTGTCGTTCCCGGTAACAGATCAATTACAAACTCAACTTCCCTATCCGGTGGAATGCCCTGTAACTCCTCCGGAAATACATCCGCGAACTCTTGTACTATAGGTATCTGGTCCAAGGATGTTCCCACTCTTTGGGTATCCACAACATGGCACAGATAACCTACACACCCTTTTCTCAACATCTTCCTAGCTTGTCTCATCGACAAACAACAAGAGCGTCTCGGTGATTTACTACCGAAGAACACTACCTTGGTTTTCTTAGAAAGCCGAAGGTTCATACTTTTCCTATGGCAATCTATCATCGCCTTATGGTTAACCAACCAATCCATACCAAGAATTACATCGAATTCTTTTAACCTTATCGGTACTAAATCTACCGATAACTTAATTCCCTCTAATATCTACACAACAACCCTTATGAATACGTTCAATGGGGATTATCTCTTCGTTTGCTACCTTAACGTCTAAAGGTATTGGTAACTTCTCAGGGATTAAACCTAATCGCTTAGCAAATTCACATGCTATAAAAGAACAAGTAGCACCCGAGTCAAATAGCACATAAGCATTTATCTCATTGACCGGAATGATACCTGCTACCACATCAGTTGATGCAACCGCATCTTGGACAGTCATATTAAACGTACGAGCTGAGGGTACTAATGGTGTTGGTCCAGTAATGGCTAACTTACCATTACCAAAACCCTTATTTCCCTCTAACCCTTTCTTCGGGCAATTTCTTGCCATGTGGTCCAATGACCCACAGACAAAACACCCCTGGTTCTTCTTAAGGTTAGGACAGTTGGGTGACAAATGCCCCTCCTGCCCACAGTTGTAGCAGACTGCTTTTCCCTTGAAACAGACTCACATATGAGTCTTTCCGCATGTCTTATATGCTTCCGTCCTTCTCTTGGGTTCTCCCTGCTTTACCCCAGTATTCCCAGGGTTAAAACTCTTCCTCTTTGGCAAGTTGCCGCTTCCGCTGGCAACTTCAGCCTTACTCACTCCCTCTAACTTACTCTTGTTCTTTCGCTCTTTGTGGTACTGAGACAATGCCTCACCACCACCTTCTGCTATTATCGCCTTTTCCAGAATGGTCCCGTAGGAAGCACTCTGAAAAACCGATATTCTACTATAGAGCCAGGGTTTTAAGCCCTGCTCAAACCTGCGTGCCTTCCTCTCCTCTGTATCCACTTGGTGTGGAGCAAATCTTGCCAATTCATTGAACTTGGCGGCATACTGGGGAACTGTCATATCCCCTTTCTTAAGTTCTAGGAACTTAATCTCCGTCCTACCCTGCATGCTAGTAGGGAAATAGTTTTCGAAGAAGACCTTCTTAAACTGTTCCCACGTAACAGCTTCTATTCTAGCCCCACCCTGGTGAGCTTCCCACCAGTAGTTGGCTTCCCCCTTCATCATGTAGGTCGCAAAAGAAGTCTTCTGCGCCTCACCTACGTTTGTTATCACAACCGCCTTTTCAATCTCTTTTACCCATGTCTGGGGTTCTAAAGGGTCTGTCGTTCCTCCGAACTCAAGAGGACCCACACTCTTAAATTCCTTAAAGGTAGTTGTTCTTACTACCCCAGGAGCTACAGGAATCCCACCCCCCCACTTGGTTAAATGCAGCCGTTAATAAATTAACGAACTCTTGCATAGGGTTATTAGGACCCCCCCTGATTCTCATTATCAGACTCGGCCTCTTGGTTATGTTGTCTCCTTCTTGGCGGCATAATTCTGATTAAATAAATAAAGTTTCGTTATTATCTATTTAACTACTATGTTATCATTCTCAAACAACAACAACTCATACCACAACAAGCAAATTAAATAAAAGCTTCATTATATTAATATGCTTTCATAGATTTACATCATGTTCCCTTAGCCAAAAGCTATTACATACTATCCCACGACTGTCTTCTACAAAAATTGGGATTAACTAAAAGACTACCCATTAATTATACAAAAGAGGGCTTTACGTCACTACTACATACAAAAAGATCTAATGATCTACTAACACTGTCGAACGACATTCTCATATTTCTGATTTGCCAGAATCGACACTATATCTCGACTTATGGTATGTCGAGTCTGCCCGGACTCAAATGAATAACAAGCAATTTTCAGCTTGAAATCCTCATGAGCACATTAGTGGATGTATGACATCCTAGCTATTTTTTGGTCTTTTTCAACCAGTTTCTTTCAAAGCTCTACGGCCTCTTCCTTATAATCACGTGCCTTATCTGTCATAAGCACTTTCTCATCGTGCTCTGACTCAAAATCCGCCTTTGCAGACTCTTTCACCTCATATAGGGCGGTTATCTCCTCATTCTGCGTCTCTACCACAGTGCGCAGATACACATTCCTATCCAACACTGCCAGATACAATGATCTCATTACATCTGGAGGTGTTGGCTCCTGAGTAGGCACCACCGTATTAATCGATGTTACCTCCATCTCCTCTTCTACATCCAGCATCTCATTCAAATATGATGCTAATCCCATCGTCTCTTCAGAGTATTCCTCTTCAGAGATGTACTCCTCAATGACGGAGTCTTCTAGGACCACTATCGGTACCTCCGCCACTGGCATTGGTACAATCTCCACTTGGTTTACTGAATCTTCACTCACAATACATTATGATATCGATTGACATCTACAACATCACATAAGCACAATAGTATAAGATTAATTTCCATCTTTTAATGCTTTCGATACTGAGTTATCTCAATACAAATCACATTCATTTAACTTGAATTTCATTCTTCGGACTTTACCTTCCTTGCGAGGTTATTAGCCTAAGGTTTTCCCCTCTTAAGTTTTATAACCTAAGGCATACCAACCTGTGACGCCCCCAAATTCGGGTATCTTCTAACCCGACATATGGTGCTCCACTGTACTAACATTCATTCAACCATTCCATTGAAATACAACAAAATGAATGTAATTACTATCTTCTTATTACAATCAAAGTATAATCCTTCCCAGGTTCATAAACCGATTACATCATTCGCTGTTCATAATGTATAATACATACAATCATACTAGTCTATTACAGGATGGTTAAGTATCCATCTTAGCCTTGCCTATAATCTCTCTTAGCTTTCTCAGTACATTCATCCTTAACTGCAATTACATAATTCACGCAAGAAGTGAGCATGTCAGCTCAGCAAGTTTATCAAAGGATAACAGTAATACCACATTCGCGAATTATATAACAATTCCTACATAACTGAACAAATAGTTATGAAGTATTATGAAAAAATAATACTTTAACATTTCATATCATCAATTCCCAAAGTATAGAGTAGATTAGGAATTCTGAACCGGTCGATAGATGTTGGGTAAAATCTAATTACGCATAACACGCAAGTATACGTGATCAACAAGTAATAGAGTGATAAGTTGAGTATCATTCCCACAGAGAATTAGTTAACAAGAATTACCAAGTACTAACATATAACCAACTCAATCTTATTTAAACGAATGAATTTCAATTTATAAGTAAACTAATTCTATTTTTTTTTGTTGAATTTAGACTGAATTAAATTAATAAAAAAGGAGTTACAGACCGCATGGGGAAGACCCAAACAAATATATCAGAGATACCATAGGACAAGCCCTCCAGTATAAGGACTAAAAACATGCAGGTTATCGCCAAAGAAAAGTTATAATACATGTTATGGCAAGAGGAGGGATGCCGAAGATCCAAAACGAGGCCAACTTAGAGCCTAACTCTACGAAGACCCTACCTGAACTCTACAGAGCCCCACCCTGCCAAGGATCACTCTACGAAGACACCATAGACAAGGCCCACTCTACGACCAGCCAGTCAGACGAGGCACTCGACGACCCGATGAGGACACACTAAACGATCATTGCTTAAAGATCAAGGCCAGAATCACCCTACAAAGAGCTACTCTATGAGGACTCAGCACAGACCGAAGGCCCCACTCGACGAATCGGATGAGGCACTCTACGACCAAGGCGCGCTCTACAGAGGCACTAACCGAATCAAACTCTACGGTTCACCGCCTGAACCCACTCTGTGGAAAATAGGAACGCCATGCTTCAAACTAGAGCACTAGATGGTGGAACCCAGCCAAAGACTTGAGTTTTTGGAATCTAGCATAAGTGTGGAGACGACATTTGAAAACATGGATGAGATCCCGAAGAATGCCCGAAGAGGGGTAGCCTTGTTGGAGAAGATCCTAGAATTGCGTTCCTACCAGATCCGGTACACAACAGTTGCAAACCAAAAGATAAGTAATCCCTGTTTGAGACTAGTTAAATTAAGATTATGGAAATTTAAGATCACAACTTCACTTATTGCTGCATTTAGGTTAACACACTTCTCATCAATTATTCTCTATCCCGAATTATTAATCAAGAACACGAAAGTAGTATTAATCACCTCTCGATGCACTAATACCGTATTAACGTCAATCCACAATTAAGATAGAAATCCGTTAAACACCTTAATCAACTAACCCACTATATCTCTATGTGAATTACAATTGAAGAAAGTTTAAGAATAAGTTCTCTATCTGATTACATGCGATGTCAAGCATATCTCTACCTTAACATTCATCAAGATTAAGCTATTCACAAAATCATGAACACATGCTATCATGATAAGATCTAAATCAATACTTCATCTCTTGAGGTCATATAGATTATCATGGTAATTGATGGCCAATCAATTAAACAATTGAGTCCAAATCATAATAGACAATCCTCACAATAGAACATAATAATTGATAGCGAAACATATTAAAATAAACTACAAAATAAGATCCATTGCAATCTCAAACAAAGAATTAATTCATGATTATTGAATTAAAACTAAGAATTCACAATTGAATAATCATTAAAAGACAAAGATAGAAGAAGATAAGAAGATAGAATCTATTGTCTGTAGATTTGACGCTCCCTCCTTGCTCCTACTTTGAATCTTCAATGGTCTCCAAGTTGCTTCAATCTCCAAAACTCATTAGAACTAGGGTTTTGATCTAATTTACTCTAATCTAATCTTATGGAATTCTTCCAAAAACTAGCTTATCTCCCCTCTTTTATGCCTCTCATCATGTATTTATAGTTTTAATGGACACCCAAGCAAGTTAGGCAACTAAGAATCCTATTCTAGCTCAAATTGGACGCAAAATAACCCCAAATAGATGTCTTCCCGCCGCCTAGCGTGCCCCGCGCCGTCCCCAAGCCATTCTGGGCGCTGACCGCGCTACTGTAGCAGAGGAACTCATGGACTAGCACGCCCCTAGCGCGGTCCGTGCAACTCTGTTTTCTACTGCGACGTCCTTTGGTAAAATAGGCATAACTTTTGATCCGCTTGGAGTTATGGGGCCTGCCACCTATCAAATCGAAGATATCGATGAGATCTACAACTTTCATTCTTTAACAATTGACAGATTCGGGCTGGACCAAGGCGGAAATCGAGCTTGAAGTAGATGTTGTGTAAATGGCAAGCACGACAAGTCTTAACTTTCATCTGTGTTGATAAAAAGGCCATAACTCTCGCACCCAAGCTCCGATTGGGATGATTCAAGATGTTTCGGAAAGCTAAATAGAAGCTCTACTGTATAATCCAAGTTCCAAGCCAAGAACATTCATCCCACTTGGTGTTAAAATTCCTTCAATATTCCCTTCTTGCACTTGCTTGCGTATTTTGGTCCAAAAGATGTCCGAATTGCTTTCCCTTGCTTCTTCATGCCAATGTTATGTCATAGCCTACAAAATAACATAAAATATATGAAAAGTAACTAAGAAACATGAGATTAAGTAACTAATTCAAGTAATAGATACCGGATAAGTAGGTATAAAACCTACTTATCAAATACCCCCAAACTTAAACCTTTGCTTGTCCTCAAGCAAAAACAACATAATGCAATGCAATGCAATGAAATACGACTAATCTATATGCCTACGAATTCAGTAGTATTGATAGAATCAAATCTATTCACTCGGCCTTAGAGAAATCAAGCAAACACGACAATACTTCATATCAAAATCAATCAACAATTTCCTAGTCAATCATCAAGTCTTAAACTGTTATTACTGGTATAGTGTGTGTGTGCTCCACAACAATGTTAACTGATACAATTTTCTAGTTATGTTTACGGGGGCTTTTTGCTCTTATTTCCCGTTTTATTCTCTCTTTTTTTTAATAGATGGTTGGTGAATGCGTTTTACGCTCCATCTCACACCTGTGTTTATGGGGAGTATTTTTTCTCAACCCACCACAAGACTCAACTAGATATTATTTTCTTTTTCTTTTTTTTTTCTCTTTTTTTATAGCTTATATACCCCAAATATTCCCCCAAACTTAGGTTCTTGTCTAACTTTAGCCATCGCTACTTATTCTTGTCATTCTTTCATTCAAACTAGCATTATCCTTTAGAATCCCATTATGTATCAATTTAAACTCAATCAATCAACAAGTTGTTTTTACTGTGCTATCCTTGATTATACCAGTTTCAAATAGAAAAAAACTCAATTCATAACAAGAAATCACATCAAAGCTCTAAAAGTCAATACTATACTTGTCTACCCAATTCCAATCTCATCATTGGCCAAAATAAACTCTAACTATCCAACAGTTGGACTCATGCAAGATGTACTAAATGCTATAGAAACATAGTAAACTAACTACTAATTTTTCAATTTTTAAATTTTTTTTCTTCAAGAAACTGAATGCAAAAACTAAATGTTACTATATGAACTACAATGTAAATAACTAACTATATGCAATACGACACTAAAATGCCCCCCAAACTTAAAACAGACATTGTCCTCAATGGCTAAGATAGGAAAAATTAAAAGAGAAGGACTTTCCTGAAAATACAGCATGTTCTCCTTGTCTGCTAAGTCTGAAGAATAGGCCAGACACATTGGAATAAATCGGGAACCACACTTGAGTTGGACTTGACTAACATTGTAATTAAACCACTTTTAACGCCTGGGAATTCCGAGCGGTGCGGCCCACGCCGTATGTATGCCTTAAATGATTTTGGGGTTCCCTCTTTGTAAAGATGTCCCAATTTGAATGAATTTGTGCATGGAATGGATTAGATTTAGGATTGAATTGTTGTGTTTATGACTGATAGGAAATTGACTTCTTGGATGGTTGGAGTTCATATAGGGGATGGAAAACCAACGTGGTTAGGAAGATGAGGATGGACTGGTTTAATGGGAATGGAAGTTGAAAAGGAGAAGGAGAGGTAAAGATGGTATAATGGGGGTTATGGAGGATAGGAAGTGTAATGAGAGTAGGAGAAGTGGAGAAGTTGCATGTATTAAGGAGAGGTGGCTTGGATCAGTCTAGAACACATCGCTACATCTGTTCAGTGTCTGATATTCTCGAGTAGCGCGGTCCGCGCTGGGTATAGGCACGACTTAGCATGCCCCGCGCCAGGCAAGCAGTGGCTTCTGGACTGGTAACGCGCCCCGCGCTTGATATAGGCTTGGCATAGCGCGGTCCGCGCTGGGCAGTCAGTAGTTTGAGGGTGCATCAGCACATTCCGCGCTTTCAGATCGGCGACGTAGCATGGTAAACGTTGTGATTGCAGTTGGTTTCTGAGATGCTAGCGCGTCCCGCGCTGGGTCTAGGCATTGTATAGCGCGGCCCGGGCTGGAAGAACAATAGCTGAATGAATTTTCTTTTTCTTGCCTTACCTGTGAGCATACCATAATGGAGTCATTATTCGTTGAAAACTAAATATTTGAGCTAGACTATAAACTAAAATATAAATAATAAATAAGGAAGAAAAGGTTTAGAGCTTGGGTTGCCTCCCAAGTAGCGCTAGTTTTAACGTCGTAAGCTCGACTTTGTCTGGTCAGCATTATCCAATTCCTCTTCGGTAATTGAGGAACCCTCCATCTATCGGAAATAATATAGCTTTTGGTAGGTTCCCATTTACGATGGCCAATGCATCAAAGTCACCTAGCATGCAATTTGGTATGATCTCAATCAAGAACATCCCACAGTTAGGTGTTTTCTCCATTGTGTATGTGATCACTTTGGGGCATGGAAGCTTGTCACACACAATGGGCTCTTCGTCTATCTTCTCTTTCTCTTCCCACCATGGATTGAAAATTGTACTCACTCTTACGTCAACAAGAGCTTCGCCGACGACATGACTACCAAGTGGGCATGATTTTGCAAATTTGACTGACTCTTTGATCTTTGGTGGAGACCCATTTCGATCTTCGTGGACCTCTATTTCATTATCCCCAATTGTCTCCACACTTCCTATATCTTGTGGCTTATCCAGTTGCAGATTTGGTTCGGGCACTTCATCAATCTCGAAATCCTCATCATAACACCAATTGTTTCGAGGAAGGTTGCTTACGGCTTTGGTCAATTGATATATCTTATTTTGAAGATTTTGAATTGCTATCTCTTGATTCTGAATTGATCGCTCTTGATTAATCATCCTCTCCTCAGTTGATGCTACAAATTTGAACCACAAAAGCTCCAAACTTGAATTATCTGTCTCAGTTTTGGAATCCATGTATTGAGGACCATGAGTTGAAGTGGTGATGAGTTGTGTCCATTTGGTGCTGAATATTGTGGCTCGATATTTCTTGACTCATCATCCTCTCCTCTTGGTTTGCTATAATCCTTAACATGAATTCCTTCAACTCTAAATTGTCTTCTTGTCGCATTGGAGGTGGATATGAGAATTCCGGCGTGTATATTGGATTTGCAGTAGAGTATTGTTCTTCATAAGTATAGCTCCATGAAGAATCAGAGTGATACCCCCAAACTTGATCATAATTATCA
Organism: Panax notoginseng; assembly: GCA_016801055.1. Lineage (NCBI taxonomy): Eukaryota > Viridiplantae > Streptophyta > Magnoliopsida > Apiales > Araliaceae > Panax > Panax notoginseng. The sequence continues at coordinate 106,843,727 of CM029023.1, read as the reverse complement.
TATGCATACTGATTGAGGTAGTTACCACCATACTGTACCGGCCCAAAATTGATGGTGCATTGATTACTCGGGTGATTGCCAGCATAATAGTCACACATAACTGCCATCCTTCGACGACTCCTTTGGGCTGTAAAAACGTCAAACTTTCTCAAAAGTTCTTCAATCTGTGCTGACATTGCAGAAAATGCATTAAGTCCATCAATCCCCGTTTCCCTTGGTTGAGTCATGTTCGTGTATGGCCATTGATACGCAAAGTCATCCATGGTACCTGAAAAGAGAGAAATATAGGAAGAGAATTAAAAATAAAAATAAAAATATTTAAATTAAGACTAATTTGATTGAAATTAATATTGGCAAAGAGATATTAAACTAATTCCCCGGCAACGGCGCCAAAAACTTGTTGGGTAAAATCTAATTACGCACAACACGCAAGTATACGTGGTCAACAAGTAATAAAGTGATCAGTTTTCGCACAGAGAATTACCAAGTTCTAACATATAACGAACTCAATCTTATTTAAACGAATGAATTTCAATGTATAAGTAAACTAATTCTAATTACCACTAGTTAAATTAACATTATGGAAATTTAAGATTACAACTTCACTTATTGCTGCGTTTAGGTTAACACACTTCTCATCAATTATTCTCTATCCCGAATTGTTAATCAAGAACACGAAAGTAGTATTAACCACATCTCGATGCACTAATACCGTATTAACGTCAATCCACAATTAAGATAGAAATCTGTTAAACACCTTAATCAACTAACCCACTATATCTCTATGTGAATTACATTTGAAGAAAGTTTAAGAATAAGTTCTCTATCCGATTACATGCGATGTCAAGCATATCTCTACTACCTTAACATTCATCAAGATTAAGCTATTCACAAAATCATGAACACATGCTATCATGATAAGATCTAAATCAATACTTCATCTCTCGAGTTCATATAGATTATCACGGTAATTGATGGCCAATCAATTAAACAATTGAGTCCAAATCATAATAGACAATCCTCACAATAGAACATAATAATTGATAGTGAAGCATATTAAAATAAACTACACAATAAGATCCATTGTAATCTCAAACAAAGAATTAATTCATGATTATTGAATTAAAACTAAGAATTCACAATTGAATAATCATTAAAAGGCAAAGATAGAAGAAGATAAGAAGATAGAATCTATTGTCTGTAGATTTGACGCTCCCTCCTTGCTCCTACTTTGAATCTTCAATGGTCTCCAAGTTGCTTCAATCTCCAAAACTCATTAGAACTAGGGTTTTGATCTAATTTACTCTAATCTAATCTTATGGAATTCTTCCAAAAACTAGCTTATCTCCCCTCTTTTATGCCTCTCATCATGTATTTATAGTTCTAATGGACACCCAAGCAAGTTAGGCAACTAAAAATCCTATTCTAGCTCAAATTGGACACAAAATAACCCCAAATAGCTGTCTTCCCGCCGCCTAGCGTGCCCCGCGCTGTCCCCAAGCCATTCTAGGCGCTGACCGCGCTATTGTAGCAGAGGAACTGATGGACTAGCGCGCCCCTAGCGCGGTCCGCGCTACTCTATTTTCTACTGCGACGTCCTTTGGTAAAACATGCATAACTTTTGATCCGCTTGGAGTTACGGTGCCTGCCACCTATCAAATCGAAGATATCGACGAGATCTACAACTTTCATTCTTTAAGAATTCATATTCGGGCTGGACCAAGGTGGAAATCGAGCTTGAAGTAGATGTTGTGTAAATGGTAAGCACGACAAGTCTTAACTTTGATCTGTGTTGATAAAAAGGCCATAACTCTCGCATCCAAGCTCCGATTGGGATGATTCAAGATGTTCCGGAAAGCTAAAAAGAAGCTCTACAGTATAATCTAAGTTCCAAGCCAAGAACATGCATCCCACTTGGTGTTAAAAGTCCTTCAATATTCCCTTCTTGCACTTGCTTGCGTATTTTTGGTCCAAAAGATGTCCGAATTGCTTTCCCTTGCTTCTTCATGCCAGTGTTATGTCATAGCCTACAAAATAACATAAAATATAGGAAAAGTAATAAGAAACATGAGATTAAGTAAATAATTCAAGTAATAGATATCGGATAAGTAGTTATAAAACCTAGTTATCAATAGACCATGAACAGTAGCTTTCAGTTTTCATACTTGAAAAGGATATCACAGCACTAAGGCTGTACATCCGCATTACTTACGAGCACTTCAAGGTGATCAGCCTATAGTACTCTATGTTGATCAACATTCATTCGTTAAACGTATTTACGTTTAACATTTTGGCAAACTCGCGTTCCCATCAAAATATCGATGAAAAATACTTTTGTTTGTTCATAGTCAAACCTTACCTTCACGTTCGTACCAATTTCTTGGCATAGGAAGCGTTAACATTTCTATATAGAAAGATATGAATATCAATCAATCTATATCTTACGAGTAGTCTAGCCGAATTAAATTTGGCATCGACCCTTTCTTTAAAATCAGTCATGCAATTCAGTACAATGAATCACATAAAACTTGGCTAACTGAAAGTCAGACAAGCGTTAAGAAACTTGCCTTTCAGCGTCTTCAAATAACTTAATCGACTGACCACAGCCTTTACAGAATCTACATGATATATTCATATAGCACACTGTAATTAGCTATCAAACAATTGTTCACATTGTTCCTACCAACTTCTTTCTCTTCTATGTCTTTGTTAACTTAATACCATTAATAAAGTCAACTCGACTTATTACCCTTCGTCCCGATTTATTAATCAACTTACGTTATTAACCGGACTCTAACATTGTTGATAAGGTATCAACTTTGTTCATCATTCATAACTTATTAACATACATTCAATTCCTAAGTTCAATACCAAAGTTTAAAACTTAAGTTTTCTATCACAAGCCCTGAACTCGCGCAGCGGCGTGGGCTTCTTAGTACTAAACTGGCGCTGCGGCGCAGTTAGCAGTGTCTAGGTTCCGGTCTCGGCGATACGGCGGAACACTTAATACTAACAGTGGCGCTGTGGCACCATTTAGCAGTGGCCAACTTTACTGTGCCGGCGCTGCGGCGCGGCATTTAACACTATGTCTGGCACCGCGGCGCGAGACCTCAGTACCAAAATTCTCAGCAGTTTAGAAAATTTTGTGAAATTCCCGGGGTCGTAACTTCTTCCTTATAAGCCCGATTTGGTCCGTTCAAAATCCTACACATCATAAATGACATACTCTAAGCGTTCATATAAGAATTCAACACTTTCGAATTCGTTAATTCAAAATTGACTATTGAGTTCATTTTCTAAGCGTTCGTAAACGTTAATGAGCATTCAATGCTTGTTTTCTTCGTTTTAAGTCAGAATCCGACGATTCTCGAACCCATAATTCTTAATTATCCTATCTCACGTGTTGACATTGAAAAACAACATTTTCAAGTCTCATGGCAACTTTCGACTACCAATCCAAAATTTCAACGTTTTCGACGTTTAACGTCTATTTCCGTGAAATTCGCCATAACTTCGTTACTAATGTTCTCTAAGACAAATCACATGGAATACTCCATGGATTTCATATCTACATCCTAACCAAACAAGATGTACATATTAATGTATTGATGGAGTTCAATTGTTTATCAACAATCAATATTTTCATGGTTTAAAACTATATCAAACCTTATGATTTCTATGATTACATGACTTATAGAGATTGAATCTATGGTAAGTCACTCTTATTCCACCATACAAACCATATGATTCTCCATGATAAAAGAAAACTAAAAGAGATTGCCAGCGCTATTGGGAAGCCATTATTCACTGATGAGATGGCCTCAAAAAATGACTGGATGGCGTTTGCTCGTGTTTGTATTGAAGTCCATGCATCTTTCTCCATCCCATCTCCTCTAAATGTTGTGGTTCTAAATGAAGAAACTTCTGAAGAATTGGTGGTCCCTGTTAAGGTGTAATACCAAAGTCAACCACCTTCTTGCCTAACCTGCAAAGAGTTTGGCCACTCACCTATGAAATGCCCGAAATCTAACTTTCAATGGATTCAAAAGTCTTCTCCTCCTTCTGATGTTTCAACTCTCGCTGCAAAGGGACATTTGGCTCCAGCTGTTTTTCCCCTCTTGGCTGCTGCAGGCCTTGTTGTTAAGCCTACCCATGGCCATGAACCACCACCCTCTTCTTTGGCTGCTCCTAACCATGATGGTTGGATTAATGTTTCCAGAGGGGGGAAATCTGGGCAGTCTCCTATAACCACTGAGTTGATCTCTGCAAACATTTTCTCCCCTATAGCAAATCTCACTGCTCTTGAGAATAACACCTTCTCGAAAAATAACTCCCCACCTATTAACAGTCACTTCTTGGATAAACTGAAAGCTATTGACGAAAAGGAAGGAAAGGACTTGAAGCAAAAATCGCAAAATGGGAAAGAACCTATTCAGGATGCCAAAAAAAGAAATAAAGGCAAGAACCATGGTGGCAAGGCCACAAACTAATCCTTGTTTTATGTTAAATATAGCTTCTTATAATGTTAGAGGTATAAATAAGCATGCTTATGTTAGGCAGCTACTATTAGACAATAGTATTTCTCTTGTTGGTCTTCTTGAAACCAGAGTAAAGCAACCAAAAGCCCCTCGTATCTCTAATGCTATCGGCAGGAACTGGACTTGGGTTTTTAATTAAGACTGTAACGACCCCAAAATCAATACAATTTAAATCCCGACTTCGGTCGTTAACCATACATTCAACCTCTAAATAATACATCATTATATTCGATGTTAAACTTAATAAAATTGCGGAATATTTAAAACTTTTATACATTTCCTTCTTTCTTGCCCTGAATCGCAACCATTACATTATATCTCTTTGATTCAATCTTATATCATGAATCGTTACAACAAAATGACTATACAAAGTCTTACATCATAACTAAATATCCATATACATTGGATAGCTCAACTTACAATTTAACAACATATTACGTTCAAAATATGAAAATACATTTCTCATAAAACATAAGTAATCTTTGTGAATATAGATCTCTATAACTCACTTAGCACATATCTTTACCTTAAAATCTTGACCTGCAAAAGTGGTTATTTGCAAGAGTGAGCTCGACAGCCCAGCAAAGTCTAACAGTTTTCATGCATCACATAGCACATAATAACATGCTCGACATACATCTCATTAAAGTAACATGGCATACATGTTTTTAATTCATATAACAAATATAAAGATTGAGTTCCTTACTCAATCATCATTACTTAGCCAAAACAATGCAGTCATATATTGCCTTTAACATTTCATGATTTCAACATGCATAACATATCATGCAATTTAAAACAATTCATCAAGTCCACGTAGAAAATAGGAACCGAAAGACTTGCCTTGATCGTTGTTTACCAATAACAGTTTAACAGCTTACAGTTATCTGCACTTCACGTGCCCTACAGAATTATATATTCATACACATCAACTATTAGTCACATAACAACACATAGTAATTGTAATGTAAACTCTACTCCACATCTCATAATCTTTCCTATTAATTAGCACACAATGTTCAATTATATTGTGTTAACTTTCAACTTATATCTCACTGTATTTCATGTTCGCAGTTCATTCAAGTGCTTAAGTCTTGCTAGGACTACTTATTGGTTTTATATTAAACCCATTCCATATCTTATATAATATCAATTTCAATTGAATTGAAACACTTTTTAAGTTCATTAACACTTGGCACGGCGTTTCGACGTTCATTCATCACACGCCCGATTTGCCTCTCTTGTGTATGCTTACTATGCTTCTATAACTCATCTAATACATCATGTATATTACCCATATTCATGTTTTATAACTTAGGACATCATCTTTTATGGTCAAGAGCACTACACATGCATATGTGCATGCCCGACACCCTCCGATTGCCTCTGAAAACACAACAGTCCTAAAGATTACCATTTTGACCCATCCTAATGACCTCAAATTGAAAAACTTAAAGAACAAAATTGTAGGTCTACTCGTCCTCGTTCCGGATCATCTTGAATCACCTCAATCGGAGTTCGTATGAGGAAGTTATGGCTATTTTACTACAGGAGGTCAAAACTGTCCAAGTCAGACCACAAATCAGGCGCTGGGGCGCGGATCAGTGGCTCCGGGGCACGAGTACCAGTGCCGGGGCGCGAGTTACAGCGCTGGGGCGCGAATTATAAGCTAGCCAGTGGCGCTGGGTCGCGAAATTTAGCGTTGGGGCTCAAATTTTAGCGCTGGGGCGCCGAAACTTGCAGAACCCAACCACGAAGAACAGAACAACTAAATTTTTGTCTATAACTTAATTTCTAACACTAATTAACATCCATAACTTTATCGCAAACTACACATAAACGTTTAACATTCATCCATATAACAATTACCAACAATTAAACAACTACTTTAGAAAACTTCATTATTTGAAAACACTATTTTTAAGAAAAACTCCATTGTTAACGTTGTTTAACACTGTAATATCAATAATAATCCAAACTTGATTACTTTAAAGTACGATTCTCTGAAATTCATACCCAATTAACATACATAAGCTTCAATTTCACAATTAGCATACGATAAAATACTAATTTTGTTATACTCCAAAACATGTTCATGCTCATCCTCATGTCCACTGTAAAACTAATTTCTTCTTTCTCTTTGAACGTATTTTTGCATACAACATATATATACATTTATGCTAGTATAACCATTAAAATTATAAATACACATAATTTCCTAACCAATTATAAAATCATGGTTTTACAGAAAGTTTGTAAAGAATTTTATGTTACCGTCAAATTCAAAAACACAAAGACTTAGAGATTATAACGTAAAACATATATGTTAAAGTTATGTAACATACCTTTTGTTGCTTAAGAAATCATTGTTAAACACTGAGAATTTGTTTTGGTGGCTTTGGAATCACAGACTTGACTTTCTCTCAAACTCTCTCAAACTTTATGAAACTTTTCTTTCTTCTTCCCTTTTCTCTCTTAGGCTTTAGCCAAATAGATTAGATGCAACTAAAATAAACTAACGTATCTTTTCAAAAGTTTTAAAACTGACGCCACTAATGGCATTATTAAAACAGCGGTTACCACAAATTATTATACATTATTTATATTTTCTTTATTTAATTTATATTATTAATAAATCAAATTTAAAAATCCAAAAGCCATAAGACTCTGTTTGGCAAAACGCTTTAAAATTAAAGACTTAATATATATTCAAGGCTTGTTTGGCAAAATAAATTAAAACTACTTTAATTTATTTTAATAACCACTTATAATAAAGTTATTTGTCACACTTCTAATTAATTAAGTTTTCATACTTAATTTAATTAATTCTAATAACAATTCATTGCATAATATAATAATTTATTTAATCATTATAACTTTCTAACTTAATTATTAAATTAGAATACTATCTCAGAATTTCCTTAACTCATTAATTATTTATAAAATAATTAATTAATCAACTCAAATCAAGACAAACAAACATTTATTCGCGATAAATACATCCATTAAATATTTATATAATTCAATAAATATTTAAATATTATAATAAAAATCTAGATTGTTACAAAGACAATCATTGTCATGGTCATATTTGGGTTGGTTGGGATCCATCCGTGTGGAGTGTGGATGTCCTTTTTGTTTCCACCTAGGTTATCCACTGTAAAATCACGCAAGTCTCTTTAAATTGTACCTTCTTTACCGCCTTTGTGTATGGCATGAATTCTATCTGTGATAGACAAGAACTATGGCTGAACCTCAATAGTGTGAAATGCTCTCAAAGCTGGTGCCTCCTGGGAGATTTCAATGCTATTCAACACCTAAATGAATCTGACCGTGCAGACACAATTTGGGACTCTGGCATGGAAGACTTTAAAACATGCCTCCATTCTATTGAAGTTGATGACATCCGAGGATTTGGTCCTTATCTTACTTGGTGGAATAGCCAGGTTGAGTCCCCCATTCACAAAAAGCTGGATAGAGCCATGGGAAATGCTGCTTGGTTCAACCACTTTGCCCATGCTCAAGCATCATATCTTCCTAGGGGTATGTCTGACCACTCTCCAGTGCTCCTTAGTACTGGCCTCCCTAATGCCAAGCCTCGTAATCCTTTCCAATTTTTCAACCATATGCTCCTCTTGGAGGGGTTCAAAGAGTGTGTCTCCTCTTCTTGGTAGTAGCAAGTTTAGGGAAACCCTTTTCGTATTTTCTCAGAAAAACTCAAGCTCACAAAGAGAGCCCTTGTCAGCCTCAACCACTCTGCTGGAAACCTCTCTTCCTCTGTCAAATCAAATTCGGCTGAACTACACAGAATCCAACACCTTCTGACCTCGAACCCTCTAGATCAAACTCTTCTTGCCCAAGAAAAATGTTACCTTCAATCCCTTTGGAAGGCCCTGTCCCTGGAGGAAACTCTTTCACACCAAAAGTCTAGGGCCTCTTGGCTTGCTACTGGAGACAAGAATTCCAAATTTTTCTCAAACTTAATGAAGAGTAGATGGAACTCAAATAAAATTTTATCCATTCAAGATTCGGCAGGGGCCGCAGTCTCTGGTCATGAGGAAGTTGAAAATGTTGCAGTTAGCTACTACACTGATCTTTTCAACCCTTGCTCGCCGACTCGAGCCTTGAGAATTTTGGGGTCACTTCTTCAAAGCAAATAACCTCTGCCCAGGCTTCAAACCTCTCTGCTCCTATCTCAGCTACTGATGTTCTTCGTGCCCTTCAGGCAATGAAGAAGAACAAAAGCCCCGGGCCTGACGGCTTTAATGTAAATGTCTTTCGAAACTGTTGGGCCATTGTGGGCAAAGACTTCACAAATGTTGTACTTTTTTTCTTCTCCTCTTCCAAGCTTCTGAAAGGCATAAACTCCACAGCCATTGCCCTCATCCCTAAGTGTCCATACCCTTCCTCCATGACTGACTTCCGCCCTATCTCATGCTGCAACACTATTTATAAGTGCATCTCCAAAATCCTCTCGAAACAGACTGAAAGCCGTGCTACCTTCCATTATTGACAAAGCTCAGTCAGCCTTCATCAAAGATAGAAATATTAGTAACAACATTCTTCTAGCTCAAGAGCTGTTACGAAACTACCACCGAAGCTCTGGCTCCCCAAGATGTGCTTTCAAAATCGATCTGCAAAAGGCTTTTGATACTGTTAACTGGAAGTTCCTCTTCGAGATTCTAAATTTTTTTAACTTCCCAACTGCTTTCATCAAATGGGTGGAGGCTTGTATTGCCACTGCCATGTTCTCCATCAAAGTAAACGGATCCTTGGCTGGTTATTTCAGCAGTTCTAGGAGACTTCGGCAAGGAGATCCCCTCTCTCCCTACCATGGAATTGTTATCTCTAAAATTACATTGGGGTGCAAGCAAGCCTGATTTCAGTTACCATTGGAGAACCAGGAATTTGGACATTACCCACCTCCTATTTGCTGACGATATCCTTATTTTCTGCCATGCAAATATCAAATCTATCACCATCATTCACTCATGCATCAGCTCCTTTTCCTTATTCTCTGGCCTTATTCCAAATATCCATAAAAGCCAATGTTTTCTGTCCTGTGCCGACGCTGAAAAAACATCTTTTGTTGTCTTGATCCTTGGTTTCTCCCTCGGCTCCCTTCCTACTAACTTCTTGGGCGTGCCTCTTATATCCTCAAATCTCTCATACCATGATTGCCTGCCCCTCATGCACAGGATTACTTGCCGAGTTACTTCTTGGACCACCAAGGTTTTAGCATACTCGGGTCGGCTTCAACTTATTAAGTCGGTCCTATTTGTCATCCAACACTTCTGGAGCTCTCATTTTATCCTTCTGAAGGAAGCCATCCGTTCCATCCAATCTATTCCCTGTCGGTTCCTATGGAAGGGGGCTCCGCTTCCTTTTGAAGAGGGTGGGCTGGGCTTAAAATACCTCTTGGACTGGAACAAATCTCTCACCCTTCTTCACCTCACCCGCCTCTTGCATGCAAAACCGAGTTCCCTTTGGGCTCAATGGGTTCAGTCCACTGTTCTCAAAGGTAAATCTCTTTGGCAGATAGTTACTCCAACAGATTGTTCATGACTTGGAGGCCTTAAACTTTGGCCCCTTGCTCTCATACACCTACATTATAAGGTTGGATCTGGTAATAACTTTAGCCTATGGCATGACCCTTGGCTCAATGGCTCTGCCATCAACCCTTCTAGCTCCTTGTTAGCCAATTCTAGGCTTCATGCTACTGCACGAGTTTCGGATATCATAACTGCTTCAAACTAGCACCTTCCCAGCTCAAATCACCACGACGTCATCACATTTCGCAACTCTATCTTGTCTACTGCTGTTCCATCTGGCCAACTTGACGTTATCCTATTGTCCTCTACCAATATCCTTTGCCTCAGGACTCGTCATATTTGGGACAGTATCCGACTTAGGCACGCTACTGTGGAGTGGCACCAAACTGTGTGGAATAAAATTCATGTTCCAAGGTTTTCTTTCATCCTTTGGATGGGGTTTTTGGGAAGAACTCAAACAAATGATATTACCAAATCCTATACTGGCTGGGTTTTCAATTGCCCCTTGTGCAACACCTGCCCCGAAACCTTTGCCCATCTTTTTTTCACATGCAGGTACTCTAGCGATCTTCAAAGCAGCTTTCTCTTTGGGACATTGGAATTCCTTTCCTTTGGACTGGATCAGCCTGGTCACCAAGATTATTACCTACCAAGGCACTGAACTGTCAAAGAATATCATGGGGCTCTCTCTTGCTGTTGTCTACTACAAAGTATGGGAAGCTCAAAATAAGAAGCTACACTCGGCCACCCTCATTCCACCAAAGTGCCTTGCAGCCGATGTTGTTAATGTGACACCCCCAAATCCCGGTACTTCATTTCCTCAGGATTTGGTGTTCACGTAATCAAAACATTCATTTCTAACTACCCAATTATAATAAAATTGAATAAACAAAACCTGCCCATACAGGATTAAACTTAAATAAATCTCCCAAGTTATCTAACCTTTATAAACATTCATTCATGCGAAAAATTAAAATAAAGTTCATCACAATCTTTAAAAAAATAAAGTCTGAAAATAAACTATCCAACTATTACAAGTCTTCAGCATTTATTCATCTTTCCTTTTCCTTTACTGGTGCTAGGTACGTCACCAGTTTCAACCTTAGCTGTAAGAAATTTTACATGCAAGAGTGAGCAAACAAGGCCCACTTGAAATGACAATAATTAAATCATTAAACTTTTACATCATTTGTCAACATTAAGCTCAATAGAATTTAACAATATATTCTATTAACTTTTGGAAAGCTTTAACCTTTACTGAGGGTCTAATGACCACGAATCATGTCCACAGTTATAAGTAATTTTTCAACTTAAACTTTAACAGTCATAAGACTATAAGGACTTCACGTACTTAGGGGGATCAACCCTTCGTACAATGTATTGTGCACAATCATTTCAACGCTAAGCGTAACCTCTTATAAAAGAGTTGTTCTTCTCAGTATTTAGAGTACAAGTCCGTACCAAAGTGAGTTTGGTTTGGATACATCATGGGGTAATTTAGAATTAAACGGTAATCAACTAAGGTTTAGTTGATTACAAACGACATAACTGTATACTATGGAATAATCATAGTTTAATTGATGTTTATAAATTGACATCATGCTTTAGGGATAATCTAAAAGCATACAGTTTGAATAATTATAACCTACCTTGCTTGAACAATAATAAGACAAGGTTTAATTGAATAATAAACATCCACAACATGTATATAATTGTTCATGCTAAACCACAAGTTAAGTACAAGAATAACTTGCTCCAAATAAATTTACACCATTATATGATAATCGAAATTGAAACAATAATTAGTTCAATAACACCACTGATTAGAAAACTTATACAATAAAGAACTTGCTAAATATCAAAAGTTAAGGCTTAGAAACTTGCTCAATGTAAAAGGTAGGTTTAGGAAACTTGCCTTTAGCACAAGCTACACTTTTACCACTTGAATTGATACCCTAAACATATGTCATATTGACATAATTAGTCCTAACCAACATTGTACATTTATATAAACAATTACGTTCATCATATGGGTTGAATTACCCACTCACATAATCAATTATATTTTTCAAGTAGATAATACTTAATAACATGATATTTCATAGTCTAATAATACTGAAATTATCATTTAACATTATTATGATAAACACATAACATTTATTTTCAAGTTTTGTACAAACAAAACTGTCAGACAGTTCTGCCAAGCCGCGCCGCGGCGCTGAGTCGGCGCTGCGGCTCAGCGATTATACTATGAGCCGGCGCTGCGGCGTAGTGATTGTGCAACAGGCCGTGCTTACGTCATGGTGATGGCGCTGCGGCGCCAGCAATGAACTGCTGGCCCGCGGCGCGGCGCGAACTGTCAGCGTCGACTGACAGTTTCAACAACCATGAAAGAAAAAGCCAAATTGGCCAAAAAGCTCGAATCTAATAGACTGATTATCATGAAAAATGCATATAGACATCATATAAACATATTGTGAGTACTCCTAACATGTTTCTATCCATCAATTAGCACAAACATCAATTATACAACACCCAATTTTAATGTTTTTGGCAAAAACACCACTTTTTGATATTTTCCATGCAATTCAACACAGTGATTTTGTTATTCAAGCAAAACAGAAATTTTCAGGCATCATGATTATGATTTTTCATACTCTAGCAATTCTTATAATCAATTTATCAATACAACAACTAATTACACCTTAATTTTCATTTTAACTAAAGCCATACTCATTCATAAAAACTCTCTGTAAAATAATTTCTTCATAAAATACATACATACATGAACTAATATATCTTATAACTCGTAAAACAACCATATAATCAATAATCATGCCAAATTATAAACATAACAACAATTTATCTTTTATAAAAATCACAGAGAACTTTTTAGAAAAAGAAAACTAAATTTTTAAAGAAAAAGATGGAGCTCCTACCTTGGATTAGGAAGATGATGATATTATCTTCTTTGATTGTCAAGCTTTTCTCCAAAACCTGTTAAAATATCTCTCAATTCTCTCTAGTTTTCTCTCTGTATTTCTTTCTTCTTCTTCTTTTCTCTCTGTAAAGTTCAACTGAGTCCCTAACTCTAACATACGTACTATAAAATATAACGTATATAGTAATAATATATATTAATTATATAATATAAGTACTGATATAAATATATCAGTTATATAAGTTTTGAAATTTAAAAGCCATAAGCCTTGTTTGGCTAGTCTAAATAAAATAACCCATTAATCCTTACTCCTTGTTTGGTAAATTGAATTAAAACCAATGGATTAATCCTTATACCTTGTTTGCTAAAACCCTATTAGATTAAAGACTTATTATACAATAAGGCATGTTTGGCAAAACTAAATTAAACTCTTTTAATTTATTTTAATAACTCCTTTATAACAAGGTTATTAATCACCCTTTATTTAATTAAATAAATCAATTAAAACATTAATCTATTAAATTACTTTGGCACATAAATCATTATCATATAATTATAATTTCTTTTATAACTATAATTTTATTTAACCAACTAATATTTTAAATTATAATTTCCCATTTAAAATATTATTACCTATTTAAAATCACTATAAGCTCTCTAGCTTATATTAAATAAATTTGGTACATAACCTCATAACAATTAATTTATTTAGCTCCTTAATTATTTACTCAACAAATAATTAATTAAATCACATCAACTCAAATTGCCATATAATTCAATAAATATTAAATATTGCCAATAAATATTTAATATTTAATATTTAATTATTTATTCAACAATAAACATATCCATTAAATACTTAAATAAATCAATAAATATTTAATGTCACACTTTAAAATTATGGAATGTTACATCATTCCCTCCTTACAAGGATTCTGTCCTCGGAATCATAATTCAAACAAATCATTCGTTACATTCTTCCCCTACTTACAAAGATTCTGTCCCCAGAATCGAAGACACAGATTAAACAAATAACTCAGGGTATTCCTTCAACATTTTCTCTTCGAGTTCCCACGTAGCTTCTTCAGCGTTATAGTTTCTCCATATCACCTTCACAAAAGGTATCACTTTATTCCTGAGCACTTGTTCTTTCCTGTCGACTATCTGGATAGGAACCTCTTCATAAGTCAAATCTTTTCCGAACTGCAAAGGTTCATACTCGATCACATGCTTGTAGTCGGGTTTATATGGTCGTAACACCGAAATGTGAAAAACATTATGAATATTTTCCAACACTGGAGGTAGAGCTACCTCGTAAGCCACTTCTCCCACTCTTCGCAGCACTTCAAAGGGTCCAATAAACCTCGGACTTAGCTTTCCCTTTTTACCGAAACGAATTTTCCCCTTCTAGGGAGAAACTTTTAAGAATACAAAAGTTCCTACGTCAAATGTACGATCTTGTCTGTGTTGATCAGCATACTTTTTCTGTCTGTCTTGAGCTGCGACCAGTCTTGTCCTGATGAGTTTGACAACATCAGCAGTTTGTTGTACCAGTTCTGGTCCTAACAGTTGGCGTTCACCGACTTCATCCCAACACAGTGGGGTTCTGCACTTTCTGCCGTACAATGCCTCGTAAGGTGGCATGCCGATGCTCGCGTGATTATTGTTGTTGTAAGAAAATTCCACCAATGGTAGTTGATCTTCCCAGCTTCCTTTAAAGTCCATGACACATGCTCTCAGCATATCTTCCAATGTCTGAATTGTTCGTTCGCTTTGGCCATCTGTTTGTGGATGATAAGCCGTACTCATTCGCAACTGTGTTCCCATACATTCTTGTAGTCTCTTCCAGAAATTCGATGTAAACCGCGGATCTCTATCAGACACAATTGATACTGGCACTCCGTGCCTTGAAACGATCTCCTTAATGTACAATCTTGCCAACTGATCAAGATTGAATCTAATCTTTATTGGTAAAAAGTGCGCTGATTTCGTCAGTCTGTCCACTATTACCCAAATCGCATCGCATCCTCTCTGAGTAGTTGGAAGACCCACCACAAAATCCATCGTGATGTGTTCCCACTTCCATTTCGGTATTTCTAACGGTTGGAGTAATCCGCTGGGTCTTTGATGTTCGGCTTTTACTCTCTGACATGTCAAGCATTTCGCTACGCATTCAGCAACATCTCTTTTCATATTTGGCCACCAAAAATGTCGGCGCAAATCCTGATACATTTTCGTGCTTCCTGGATGAATTGAATACTTTGAGCTATGAGCTGAGTCAGAATTTCTTCTTTCAGCTCTAGCACTGCTGGAACCCAAATTCGTCCATCGAACCGTAGTAAACCTTCGGTATCGACCTTGTATTTTACATCTCCGCCTTCACCCAAATTCTCTTTGATTTTTCCACACTCTCCATCTTGTAATTGAGCAATTTTCACTTTGTTCACTAAAGTTAGATCAGCTTCTATCTGGAATAGTTGTTCGTCAGATTCTTTTGGAATTTGATTTCCAACTCCAATTTTGTCATTGCTGAAATGAGCTCCTTTTGAGTTGTTATCAGCATCAACTTCTCCCGACCTTTCCTGCTTAAAGCATCTGCAACTACATTCGCTTTACCCGGATAATAAAAGATCTCACAATCGTAATCTTTTATTAATTCCATCCACCTTCTTTGACGCATGTTCAAATCCTTCTGAGTGAAAATATACTTCAGACTTTTGTGGTCTGTGTAGATCTCACATTTCTCTCCATAAAGATAGTGTCTCCATATTTTTAGAGCAAACACCACTGCAGCCAATTCCAAATCATGAGTCGGATACCCCTTCTCATAATCCTTCAATTGTCTTGATGCATAGGCAATAACTTTGTCGTTCTGCATAAGAACACAACCCAACCCTTTATGTGAGGCATCACTATATACCACAAAATTTTCTGTATTATCCGGCAAAGTCAATACAGGTGCCACACTTAACTTCTTCTTCAAATCTTGGAAACTCTCTTCGCACTTCTCCGTCCAAACGAATTTTACAATTTTTCTTGTCAAATTTGTTAGCGGAGTGGCTATCTTAGAAAAATCTTGAATAAATCTTCTATAATAACCAGCCAGTCCCAAGAAACTCCTCACTTCTGACGGCGTTTTTGGTTGTTCCCAATTGATTACTGCTTCCACTTTCGACGGATCCACTGAGATCCCATCTTTGTCAATCACATGCCCCAAAAATTGTACACGATCGAGCCAAAATTCGTACTTAGAGAACTTCGAGTACAATTTTTCCTTTCTTAGTGTCTCCAATGTCAGACGTAAGTGTTCCACGTGTTCTTCTTGAGTTTTGGAATACACTAGAATGTCATCAATGAATACCACTACAAACTTGTCTAGGAATGGTTTAAACACCCTGTTCATCAAATCCATGAACGCAGCAGGTGCATTGGTTAAACCAAAAGACATCACCAGAAACTCGTAATGTCCATACCGAGTTCTGAATGCCGTTCGTGGTATATCCTCCTTTCTTACCTTCAATTGGTGATAACCACTTCTCAAATCTATTTTCGAAAAGTACTTAGCACCCTTCAGTTGATCAAACAAGTCATCTATTCTTGACAACGGGTATTTGTTTTTAATAGTGACTTTGTTTAACTCCCTATAATCAATGCAAAGACGCATTGACCCGTCCTTCTTCTTCACAAATAAAATTGGCGCTCCCCACGGCGATACGCTTGGTTGAATATATTTCTTGTCCAGCAGCTCTTGCAACTGAACCATTAGTTCTTTCATTTCTACCGGAGCCATTCTGTACGGGGCCTTCGATATCGGTGTTGTTCTCGGTACTAAGTCAATCACGAACTCAATTTCTCTGTCAGGCGGAAGTCCTGGCAAATCCTCTGGGAAGACGTCTTCGAATTCCCTCACTACTGGTATTTCTTCCAGCTTTACCCCCTTCTTTTGAGTATCGACTATGTAAGCTAAATAGCCCACACAACCTTGACTCAACAATTTCTTGGCCTGCATAGTCGTCAGACATTTCATTTGTCTAGGCGACTTGCTACCATAAAATACTACCTTTGACGGAGTCATAAGGTTTACACACTTCTTTTGGCAGTCAATTACCGCTCCGCATTTGAACAACCAATCCATTCCCAAAATTACATCAAATTCCCCCAGTCTAATCGGAATCAAATCTACCAACAAAACATTCTCCTTAATGTTCACCCTACAGTTCTTGTATACGAATCTAACAGGGATTATTTCCTTATTCGCAATTTCTATGTTCAAATGAAAATTCAGTTCTTCTCTAAGCAATTCTAACCTCTTAGCAAATTCATCAGATATAAACGAGCAAGTAGCACCCGAATCAAATAATACATATGCATCAATATCATTGATTGGGATAATACCTGAAACTACATCCTTTGATTGCACAGCATCTTGCACAGTCATGTTAAAGGTTCTGGCTGTGGGTTTGATTGATGCTGCAGGTCCTGAAATAGCCCACGCACCTCCATTGTTATCTCCTTTGCTTCTGGTTGTCACTCCCTCCTTCTTCTTAGGACATTCACGAGCAAAGTGATCCTTGGATCCGCACGTGAAGCACGCATTCTTTTTTGATTGAGTGCAATTTGGGGCGATGTGACCCTCCTGGCCACAATTGTAGCAAACTCGTTTTCCCATCAAGCACGCACCCTTGTGAAACTTTCCACATGTCGCACACGCTTCAAACTTTTTGTTCTGCTGGTTCCCTTGCTGGTTTCCAGTACCCATACTCCCATTCCACTTCCTCTTGTTGTTGTTGTTGTTATTGTTGTTGTTTCCACTGCTACTACCACCATTCTTCACCTCATTCTCATTCTTCTTCTTCTTTTGTTCCTGGTTAAATTTTGTCACCGCCTCGCCTCCACCTTCAGCGAGTACTGCTTTCTCCATCACTGCTGCAAACGTCTTCAATTGGAGCAGGGAAACCCTACTGTACAACTATGGCTTCAGTCCCTGTTCAAACCTCTTCGCCTTACGCTCATCTGTGCTAACCTGATATGGCGCAAACCTCGCCAATTCATTGAATTTTGTGGCATACTCAGATACCGACATCGTCCCTTGCTTCAGTTCTAGAAACTGTACTACCAGCTGACTCCTCGAACTCTCTGGGAAATAGGTCTCGAAAAACAACTCCTTGAACCTATCCCAAGTCATCACTCCTGGCCCTTCACGAGTTTTATTAGCCTGCCACCAATAACTAGGTTCTGCTTTCAACATGAACGTTGCGAAAGCAGTCTTCTAATCATCCCCTACCCTAGCGACATCGAACACCTTCTCTATCTCCATAATCCAGGTTTGTGCTTCGACTGGATTCATGAACCCACGGAATTCAGGTGGTCCAACCACCTTAAACTCCTTAAACGTTGTACCTTGGTTTTGAGGTTGATTCTGCAACGCTCCTGTCAGTAGTGTTACTAGTTGTTGAACGGGATTCGCATCAACATTGTCGTTATTGTTAGTTCCTTCAGTGGTTCTCTGTCGTGTTGGCTGACGTCTGGGAGGCATTTTCTGATAAAATAAAACATCTATTAGACCATTACTCAACTTCTTTAAGTATTTCTAATTAACTTGCTTCTATAAAAGAAATACCCACATAGCACATAACACTTTGAACAAAATAATAACATTTATTTATTCATAAACTTTCTGAAAACATAACACAATAGCATCTCTGCTATCTACATTCCTTTCCTGAACTACAAAAGTTTCAGGATAACATCATTATTATCATATCCCATGGTTACTTAACACTAGGGACTTACACATTATTTAATACTTATTACGTACATTACCGACACATTTTCTACGATGATCTATTAAGGTACTTCGTAGCCCTATCACGTTCTTCCTCCATGACTCGAAACATTGTTCTGTGATCTAACACGAATGATGGCAGCGTCTCGAACTAAATCGGATATCCCATGACCCGATCTTGAGCTCGATTAATTGCGGTGTTAAATACTTTATCCATCTCTTCCATCTTCATCCTCTTTGCCTGCGCGTCTCTCGCTGCTCTTCCAGTTCGTTGATAAGCTTCCTCGTATGCATCTTCTGCTCTTGCCCTCTTAGCAGCTTCTTCTCTCAGCTTGCTCTCCAGTTCAGCAATCATCTCGATCAATTGTTCTTTCTCTCCTTCAGTCTGTATTAATTTCTCCTCGGCGTTAGTCAGTCGTTCTTCACGATCCAGGATCTCATCGTCCTTCTGTGTCATTGCAGTCTGTTGTTCAGCTACTATCTCTTGCAATTCCTCAAATGTATCCTGAAGTTCCACGTTGCGGTCATGCACCTCATCGTAAATACGACCTGTTATCGAGTTAAGTGGAATCCTTTCTTCCTCATCCTCCTCATCTGTCTCCACATCATCCTCCTCATCTTCAACTACTGTGGCAGTAGTTGTTCCCAAACTACCTGAATGTCGCGAGGCTCCTCCTCTATAGGCATTTGAGGTCCCTCCTCCCTAGCCTGACCGGATTCTCCGACATTAGTCATCCTGACAACAAAATTTTAAAGTTTTAGTTATTAATCATTCTACTCGACACTCGCGAGCACATAAGTTATAAATACATAAGCACATAAGTGTTTTATTACTTCTTTCTTAAAACTCGATAAGAGTTATCTCCACTATCTTTTCAAAGGTTACTTCCTAAGGCTTTTTTTTTCCCCACCTAAGGTTCATAACCTAAAGCTTTGATACCACTAACCTGTGACACCCCCAAATCCCGGTACTTCATTTCCTCAGGATTTGGTGTTCACGTAATCAAAACATTCATTTCTAACTACCCAATTATAATAAAATTGAATAAACAAAACCTGCCCATACAGGATTAAACTTAAATAAATCTCCCAGGTGAACCTTTACAAACATTCATTCATGCGGAAAATTAAAATAAACTTCATTACAATCTTTAAAAAAATAAAGTCTGAAAATAAACTATCCAACTATTACAAGTCTTCAGCATTTATTCATCTTTCCTTTTCCTTTACTGGTGCTAGGTACATCACCTTATTTGTAAGAAATTTTACAGGCAAGAGTGAGCAAACAAGGCCCACTTGAAATGACAATAATTAAATCATTAAACTTTTACATCATTTGTCAACATTATGCTCAATAGAATTTAACAATATATTCTATTAACTTTGGAAAGCTTTAACCTTTACTGAGGGTCTAATGACCACGAATCATGTCCACAGTATAAGTAATTTTTCAACTTAAACTTTAACAGTCATAAGACTATAAGGACTTCACGTACTTAGGGGGATCAACCCTTCGTACAATGTATTGTACACAATCATTTCAACGCTAAGCGTAACCTCTTATAAAAGAGTTGTTCTTCTCAGTATTTAGAGTACAAGTCAGTGAGTTTGGTTTGGATACATCATGGGGTAATTTAGAATTCAACGGTAATCAACTAAGGTTTAGTTGATTACAAACGACATAACTGTATACTATGGAATACTCATAGTTTAATTGATGTTTATAAATTGACATCATGCTTTAGGGATAATCTAAAAGCATACAGTTTGAATAATTATAACTTACCTTGCTTGAACAATAATAAGACAAGGTTTAATTGAATAATAAACATCCACAACATGTATATAATTGTTCATGCTAAACCACAAGTTAAGTACAAGAATAACTTGCTCCAAATAAATTTACACCATTATATGATAATCGAAATTGAAACAATAATTAGTTCAATAACACCACTGATTAGAAAACTTATACAATAAAGAACTTGCTAAATATCAAAAGTTAAGGCTTAGAAACTTGCTCAATGTAAAAGGTAGGTTTAGGAAACTTGCCTTTAGCACAAGCTACACTTTTACCACTTGACTTGATACCCTAAACATATGTCATATTGACATAATTAGTCCTAACCAACATTGTACATTTATATAAACAATTACGTTCATCATATGGGTTGAATTACCCACTCACATAATCAATTATTTTTTTCAAGTAGATAATACTTAATAGCATGATATTTCATAGTCTAATAATACTGAAATTATCATTTAACATTATTATGATAAACACATAACATTTATTTTCAAGTTTTGTACATTTAAACAAAACTGTCAGACAGTTCTGCCAAGTCGCGCCGCGGCGCCACAGTTTGTACTGTGGCTCGCGCTGCGGCGCTGAGTCGGCGCTGCGGCTCAGCGATTATACTATGAGCCGGCGCTGCGGCGCAGTGATTGTGCAACAGGCCGTGCTTACGTCATGGTGATGGCACTGCGGCGCCAGCAATGAACTGCTGGCCCGCGCCGCGGCGCGAACTGTCAGCGTCGACTGACAGTTTCGGCAACCATGAAAGAAAAAGCTAAATTGGCCAAAAAGCTCGAATCTAATAGACTGATTATCATGAAAATTGCATATAGACATCATATAAACATATTGTGAGTACTCCTAACATGTTTCTATCCATCAATTAGCACAAACATCAATTATACAACACCCAATTTTAATGTTTTTGGCAAAAACACCACTTTTTGATATTTTCCATGCAATTCAACACTGTGATTTTGTTATTCAATCAAAACAGAAATTTCCAAGCATCATGATTATGATTTTTCATACTCTAGAAATTCTTATAATCAATTTATCAATACAACAACTAATTACACCTTAATTTCCATTTTAACTAAAGCCATACTCATTTATAAAAACTCTCTGTAAAATAATTTCTTCATAAAATACATACATACATGAACTAATATATCTTATAACTCGTAAAACAACCATATAATCAATAATCATGCCAAATTATAAACATAACAACAATTTATCTTTTATAAAAATCACAGAGAACTTTTTAGAAAAAGAAAACTAAATTTTTAAAGAAAAAGATAGAGCTCCTACCTTGGATTAGGAAGATGATGATATTATCTTCTTTGATTGTCAAGCTTTTCTCCAAAACCTGTTAAAATATCTCTCAATTCTCTCTAGTTTTCTCTCTGTATTTCTTTCTTCTTCTTCTTTTCTCTCTGTAAAGTTCAACTGAGTCCCTAACTCTAACATACGTACTATAAAATATAACGTATATAGTAATAATATATATTAATTATATAATATAAGTACTGATATAAATATATCAGTTATATAAGTTTTGAAATTTAAAAGCCATAAGGCTTGTTTGGCTAGTCTAAATAAAATAACCCATTAATCCTTACTCCTTGTTTGGTAAATTGAATTAAAACAAATGGATTAATCCTTATACCTTGTTTGCTAAAACCCTATTAGATTAAAGACTTATTATACAATAAGGCATGTTTGGCAAAACTAAATTAAACTCTTTTAATTTATTTTAATAACTCCTTTATAACAAGGTTATTAATCACCCTTTATTTAATTACATAAATCAATTAAAACATTAATCTATTAAATTACTTTGACACATAAATCATTATCATATAATTATAATTTCTTTTATAACTATAATTTTATTTAACCAACTAATATTTTAAATTATAATTTCCCATTTAAAATATTATTACCTATTTAAAATCACTATAAGCTCTCTAGCTTATATTAAATAAATTTGGTATATAACCTCATAACAATTAATTTATTTAGCTCCTTAATTATTTACTCAACAAATAATTAATTAAATCACATCAACTCAAATTGCCATATAATTCAATAAATATTAAATATTGCCAATAAATATTTAATATTTAATATTTAATTATTTATTCAACAATAAACATATCCATTAAATACTTAAATAAATCAATAAATATTTAATGTCACACTTTAAAATTATGGAATGTTACAGTTAACATCATTAAATCTAGATTATCTACATGCATTACTTTTAACAGAGCCACATCTTTTTGTCAATATTACTGTAATTGGCTAGCTTAACCTTAACTGTCTGTATGATATCCTTGTCTGCTCTCTGTCCTGAGACTTTCCATGAAGATGATCTTGCTATAGCCTGGGGTATGCCCCTTAGCTTTTGTATCCTTTATTTTTTTATACACAAACCAAATTAGGAAAAAAAAAGAGTAGAATTAAGGAATATTACCTTTAAGAACTCTTTATGAAATCTCTTGGAAAACTCTAAGTCAAAGCTTCCAAAGTGTATGATTGGATGAGTCTAGCTCTCTCTTTCTCTCTCAAATAATCTAGGTTGAGCAATTGAAAAACTCTCAAATGACCAACCTTGGCTTTCTATTTATAGAAAATGAAATGGAGGGCAATCTAGATATTACACCTTCCCACCTCCTTACTATTCACACTTGGTCACCAAGTAAAATGCTTGGTGACCAAGCATTATGCTTGGCTTGCACACCAAGTGATAGACTCCACAGCACGCTTGCGTGAAGTGGTCGTCGCCCCGATCGTTTCTAGCAAAGTTGTAGGATGGATTGCTTGCAACACCTTAACCCCTCGTCTATATGTAGACGGTAATCTTGGTACAATTGCTCGCGTTCGGAAATATGCGTTGAATGGACACCAACGACACCTTGACCCCTCGCTTATATTGAAGCGGTAATCTCGGTACAATCGACGATTGATGCGATAAAAAACGCCACACACAACTATGATTTGTTGTATGATAAGTCAAATTGAATCTCAAAGAAATAACTAAGAAAAATACTTAAAAATTCTTTAAAGAACCAAAAGTAGAGAATAAACTCACAAATATATTGAATAATAATAATGAATAATGTGTTTGAATACATCAACTTGAACCTCTATTTATACTACTCAAAACAATCCAAATTCTAATAGGAATTGGAAAAGAAATCCTAATTAAAAAGAAATCCTTATTACAATAAAATTTTAAATTAATTCTAATTCTAATTATGCTGACACTTTCCAAGCCACGTTAGGAACTCGAGCGTAATTAAGAAATTCCCATAAACCAAACAAGAACCAAATTCGTGGCTGTCAAGTAAGCTACTGTAATCACATGTATATATTCTAATTTCCTTATATTTTATGGCCCCACGTGACACATACATGTTGCTGACTATATATGTTAAGCCCACTTGATTTTCTCATGATACTGCATATGTTAAGTCTTGAAACAAATCCTTCTTCACTTGGAAATTACGTTAGCGCCACTTGGTAGGATACTAAATTTCAAAATTGAATACTGCCCATAAAATTCGGCTGCCCATAAAATCCGTGACCAATAACGCTAGATTATCTAGATGATTTGCATGGTTTGCATGTGCTAAATTAAATTGGCCAATTGGGTTGATTTTACTTGGACTTTATCTTTTAACTTTGAATTGAGCTCCTTGAGCCTTTTCTCCGATAAACTTTAATCTTTTTATGGCTCGAACTAAGGGTCTTGAAATCATATTCCTTGACGCTCGAGTCGATAGATTGACGAAAATTTTAAACCCGGTCAATCTGTCATCATTCCCCTCCTCTTTAAAAGGATTTGTCCTCAAATCTGGCATCCGCTCCCCTTGAAAAGGATTTGTCCACAAATCTGATCTTACATCAAAACAATTAAAGTTAGAATCACTAAACAAAACATAACCACAAGTCTCACCCGGAAATTTAAATGAATAAGCAATATCAGCAACGCAAGCAAGGATTTGAAAAGTTCCAACTCCTCCTGGATCAAATATCAAAATGAAAAACTCTTCATGTGATAGATTCTCCCAATGATGAATTCCCGGATCAAACGAAAATCTTATGATCTCGATCATTTTCAAACATAACCACGTCAATGATCCTGGGTCAAATAGCAACCTTTGAAACTTGACACATTGCAATCGAAAGCTCTCTTGACTTCCTAGATTAAAACACAAAACAAAATAAATCAATAAGTTCCTTTTGTCTAATCACAAAGAAAGTAAATAAACCAAAATCATATGCATAGTCTACTAAAACAATATTCAAAACACTTCCTTGTAGACTCTCAATGCATTGATCGAATTGAATTGCACGATCCATGATTCCCTCGATGAAGATCCTATCACGAATCTGCAAAACACAACCAACCTTTCTCTTTCCATTGAAATTAACACAATAAAGAACAAATAATGTTATCAACGGATTAAAAAGGTCACAACCAACTTCACAAGATAAAAACTCAATAGCATACTTATTATGACAAACAAACTCAACACATGCTATAGAATTTTGTAAATTATTGACAAAAATAAGAATATCATCAAAATAGAGAACAATTTTTCTCATAAAAGAATGTAAAATATAATTCAACAATTCCGTGGAAGTATGCAATGCCTTAGCTAATCCAAGTGAACTAACTAAACATGCAAATAACTCATCCCTCAAACGATCTTGATGATAAATACTTGTTGAATCAAAACCATATGATAGCAAATCATGCAATAAAGATTGCTCGAACGGACAAACATGATAACTACCATTGTCAACTAACGACAACTCATGTAAAGATTGACTAGCATGAAAACCTAACTCAACATATGGATAAGAAAACCTAGAATGAATTTCATGCAAATAATAACATCAAAAATAAGAATATATATCATGATCATAAACTAACTCAACAAAAATCAAATATCCTCCATAGTTTATGATAAAGACGATTCTACCATCAAAATAGCTACCAACAAATTCTATGGAAGCATGCAAAACATGTTTTAAATAACTCATGAAAACACTAGATGCATCAGTTAATCTAACAGAAATAACTATCCATCTAAACAACTCACATGTTAAAATGATTTCCCATTTATCACAGTCATGCACACTAATTTGATTAGGTATTGTCATCACATGAGCACCTTCAAGTGTAGATAAAACACAAGTACTTGGTAATCTATCAAGCATATTATCCAAACAAGAAAAAGAATAACGATACTTGTTTACCAATTCAAAATCGACGAACAAACTCGTTGTCCCCTCCTCCTTAGGTACTATAATCTCATAATCATCATATGAACTCATGTCTTCTCTCACGTTACCCACTTGCATCAATTCTCTAACCCGCCTTGATAACTCCGTCGTCTCCTCAGGAATACTATCAGCTGATCGATACCGAATGATAGCACGGGGTATTTCATCAACAACCTGTATAAGAGACAAAATAAAACTAGACAAAGAAGAATCATTAGTGTTAGTATTCAAAAGCGCCATCTTGTACGAATGAACAGTCATTGGCTTTTCAAAATATAACTCATTTTTCAACTCACTCTCTTTTTCATAGCCATATATTTCTTCTCTCTCTTTTTTATGCTCACCCTCTCGTTTGTTTTTATCTCGTTTATTTTCAAGCTCACTCTTTTCATTCTCTTTTTTCTCAATCTCTCTTTTCTTTTCATTCTTACTCTTTTCAATTTTTTCTTTTACATTATCAATCTTTTGAACAATTTCTTTTTCGATCTTTTCCACATGTATTTCCTTTTACAAACTCGTCTTCTTGATGACTTTCTTTCGGATGTTCACCAACTTGCTTTAGATCATGGATTTCATCTTGAACACTCGAACCCAATAACTCTTCTTGGACTGCATATTCTATAATTTCTTCTTGCATTTGATCACGATCTTTTTGTAAATACATTAGATCGTCACGAACTTGCTCGGACGTCATAGGACAAAGGTTGACCCTTATTCGATCGTGTACCAATGAATACTTATTAGTACAATTGTTATGCTTCGCGCGCCTGTTGTGTCGCCATGGCCTCCCAAGTAACAAATGACAAGTATGGATTGGAACTATATCGCATAATATTTCATCTTCATATCTGCCAATGCGAAAAGAAACTGACACTCAGCTAGTCACCATTACCTCCTCACAATTGACGATCCCTTGCATCTTGTAAGGCCGAGGATGTGCAACTGTTGACAACCCTAGTTTATCCACCATTGTAGTGCTAGAAATGTTAGTACCAATATCACAATCAATTTTTACAATGCATAGCTTTTCTTGTACTAGAAACCTAGTATAAAACATATTCTTTTGTTGTATTGTTTCTTTCTCGTTAGCTTGCACACTTGTAGCTTTTCTAGTCTCCCATGACTCTCCAAGAATCACATGATCTTCTTCAACTTTTATTTCCTTAGACAATAAATGTTCCTTCCCGTGCTCCATAGGTTTATGAGGCTGCTCCCTGCATCCATTATAATTATGATGCCTCTCATAATCTTCCTCCCATGATTTCCACCACTCATCCACGCCAGATTTCATACGAACTCTGGGTCTTCTTTCCAATGGCTCCTCATAGCCCAAGATATTTACTGCAAAACAAGGGTTAGTAGATAAAAATTTTCCTCACACACTCCCTTACGTGTTTTCGCTCGAATCAATGATTCACTCGTGTATACTCTCAATAAATTGGCTTTTACCCTCGATTAATCTCACCACTAAGCCTTTTACCTCAATATTCTCTAATAGGTTCTTTTTGAATTCCCCTAGTAAAATTCTTGATTTTACTAATCAATTCAAAAATTACTTATCACAAAATAAAATTATAGATGGTGTGACTATCAGAATACCACAAAATCACCGATCGATTGCCTTGTACTCCTCTTGTATGCCTCAGATTTGTAAATTGTAGCTCCGTTTCAGAATTGATGATGATGGAACGGTATGAACTCTTGGTTGGAATTTGATGATTTGATGGTGTGCTACAAGTTTGGTTAGCACAAATAAAATATGATATTTTTTTCTTTTTCTTTTTCTTTTTCTTTTTTTTCCCTTTTTTTTTACAATATATATTTCGACAGAAAATTAAAGATAAGTAACTCGCTAAAAAGGCTTAGCTTTGATACCAAATGATAGACTCCACGGCACGCTTGCGTGAGGTGGTCGTCGCCCCGATCGTTTCTAGCAAAGTTGTAGGATGGATTGCTTGCAACACCTTAACCCCTCGTCTATATGTAGACGGTAATCTTGGTACAATTGCTCGCGTTCGGAAATATGTGTTGAATGGACACCAACGACACCTTGACCCCTCGCTTATATTGAAGCGGTAATCTCGGTACAATCGACGATTGATGCAGTAAAAGACGCCACACGCAACTATGAATTGTTGTATGATAAGTCAAATTGAATCTCAAAGAAATAACTAAGAAAAATACTTAGAAATTCTTCAAAGAACCAAAAGTAGAGAATAAACTCATAAATATATTGAATAATAATAATGAATAATGTGTTTGATTACATCAACTTGAACATCTATTTATACTACTCAAAACAATCCAAATTCTAATAGGAATTGGAAAAGAAATCCTAATTAAAAAGAAATCCTAATTACAATAAAATTTAAAATTAATTCTAAATCCCAAAGATTTTCCCAGCCACGTGCTAATTATGCTGACACTTTCCAAGCCGCGTTAGGAACTCGAGCAATTACCGCGTAATTAAGAAATTCCCATAAACCAAACAAGAACTAAATTCGTGGCTGTCAAGTAAGCTACTGTAATCACATGTATATATTCTAATTTTCTTATATTTTATGGCCCCACGTGACACATACATGTTGCTGACTATATATGTTAAGCCCACTTGATTTTCTCATGATACTGCATATGTTAAGTCTAGAAACAAATCCTTCTTCACTTGGAAATTACGTTAGCGCCACTTGGTAGGATACTAAATTTCAAAATTGAATATTGCCCATAAAATCCGGCTGCCCATAAAATCCGTGACCAATAACGCTAGATTATCTAGATGATTTGCATGGTTTGCATGTGCTAAATTAAATTGGCCAATTGGGTTGGTTTTACTTGGACTTTATCTTTTAACTTTGAATTGAGCTCCTTGAGCCTTTCCTCCGATAAACTTGAATCTTTTCATGGCTCGAACTAATGGTCTTGAAATCATATTCCTTGACGCTCGAGTCGATAGATTGACGAAAATTTTAAACCCGGTCAATCTGTCATCACCAAGGGGCTTGCCCACCCTTGCCCATGAGTCATCCCCATGGGTTGCCCCATAGGTTTTACGCATTCGGTGACCCACCGGTTCGATCCACAGTTCAATTTTCATGCATTTGGCTTAAGCAATCTATCATTGGGCCTTGACTTGGGCTTAACCCATTAATCCCTTGGGCTTGCTCCTTCAATTGGTTGGACTAAACATAATCCAACTCAAATGAATTAACCTTAAGTCTTAACTTAATTCTATAATACGAATCGTATTCTATACGTACAATTCACGTATTCCTTCCGTATAATAATACCCATACAATAATCGTATTGTACTTCGTATTAACTCATCGTATTATACATAGATACTAAATAGTATCAAACTTGTATAACACACGCTTTAACCATAACTCAATTCCTTCTACGCATATCATTTCCTTCTCGGAAATCAATATACTCAACCCTTAGATTTTAAGTCCGCAGGCGAAAACTTCGTTTGCCATAAATGAAATATTATCAGATATTTCATCTTATCTCGATATTCTATCATTATGCGTTTCTCGGAATTTCAAAATAATTCCCCGAACAGAAACGGATGAATAGTGTTTTTACGGAAATTTCTCGAAAATCATTTATTTTCATCTCAAAAATTCTAAACAATTAATTCTAGCACGTAGCCAGATTACTAACCATATAAACACATTATAGGTCATAGAACAACCTTCACATAGCTTACTCACAAAATAAATCAATTAAATTCATTTAATTCACATAATCAAATAAAAATTTAATTGTCATAAAAATTCGATTTTTTCGGGCGTTACAGATTTTAAAAGAGTTGTTCTTGGTATGTCTATGCCAATTGTTTCGGCTAGACAGAAGTTGATTTAAAAATATCAAAAAAAAAGAAGAATTTTTATATCATCCGTGCATTTGATGCAAGGGTGGTAAAAAGATAGGGTTGTTAATGCAATTGAACCTGGTGGGATGTGATCTTAGGATCAACAAACCACTATGGTAAGATGTATTATGACGAAGTCCTCAACGTACTGTGAAGAGTACGGTATCATGACGTCATAAAACGTTTTGCTGTATTGCGAAAAGAATTTAAAGAAGTAGTCGATGTCAATTGAGTTGACTAGACGAATGTTTCAAGAAATATCCAAAGTTTTGGTATTAAGTCTAAGGTGAACATACCCCGAAATGGGGATATACGATAGGCTGATCACCTACGTATGGAAAGAGGTAGTTTACCTTCTTTGTGATTTTACTTACCGTGGAAAGAAAGGTTTACGGCGAACGGCTGTTTAACCTAGTAAGAGTTCATGGTCAATTTGATCCCTCAGCAAAAGTATGAAATGTTTTAAAGGATATTTTATATTCCTCGCTATTCCTTCTACTTCATGATTCTTGATAGGTTATGGAGGTTAGGAATGATGGGAAGATAAGAACTTCTTGGAAGAGAAGTTGAGAAGAAGAGTAAGCTAAAATTTCGAGGACGAAATTTTGTGAAGAATGAGAGAATGTGAGAACCCGGGTAAGTGTGTGGTTTTAAGAAATTCCGAGGACGGAATTTTTATAAGGGGAGAAGTGTGACAACCCGGAGAATCCGGATTGTCCAAAATTTAGGTTTAAAGAATTAGTTATTAATAAAACTAATTTTTATTAATAATATTATGTGCTATGTGTTTATTAATCGTTCTATAACCTAAGATGATTATAAGTCGGGAGTATTCTGGCTACGAGCTAGTTTAAGCGAGTAAGAATTTTCAAGACGAAAATATAATTTTTCCGGGAACAAAGATATTTTCGGGGAAAAAGACGAAATAGGCACTATTTATCAGTTTCTGCTCGAAGTTTTATTTTAAAATTTCGAGAAGTTATTATTGATTACGTAAAATGTTGAGACGTGATGGAATATTCAATAATATTTCAGTTATGACAAAAACGAAGTTTTCGCCTGCGGACGTAAAAACCTAAGGGTTAGGAAAAGTGATTTCCGAGAATTTTAATGAGTACGTATAATAACTAGGGTTATTATGCGTGAGAGATACAGGTATAATACTAGTTATTATAAGAGTATAGTATGAAGATTAGTACGACGTATAATACGAATATAATACGACGAAGAGAATACGAGAATACAAGAATGGAATGCGTAGAATACGATTAGCCTTAATGGACTTTGAGTTCATGGACTTTGTAGAATCTAATTGGACTTGGATTATGTCAAGCCCAACGCTTTGTGAAATCAAGCCCAAGATAGGCCCAATAAGAATTAGGGTTAAGGCCCAAACCAAGAAAAGAAACCGCGGATCGAACCGATGGGTAAACGGATGGGTAATAACCATTGGGGCAACCCATGGGCATGTGGGCCGGCCACTTGGCCACCAAGTAAGGGTGGAGGCCAAGTTTACTTGGTGGCTAAGTGTGGCGGAGGTGGGAATAGTAAGGAGGTGGGGGATGATGGCCTTGAAATTCTATAAATAGAAAGCTTATGTTCATTATTTTGGGATTTTAAAAATCTTATAACTTGAGAGAGAGAGAGAGAGAGAGAGAGAGAGAGAGCTCGGATGAAGAGGGAGAAGGAAGAGATTGAGCATGAAGGCTCGGATCAAAAGTGATCATGAAATAGAAAAGCTTGCAAATCGCCGACTTTGTCTAGCGGAAGAAAAATAAAGAAGAACAGTAATCCGAATCCTAGTTTCTTCTAATATTTTCTTTAAGTTTCTATGTTTAAAAACATAACTTAATAAGAATAAGGGGTAAAAGAAGTTAGAAATGATTTCATATGGTTTAAATCATGAGAAAATGAAGAAATAAGAATTAGAAATTTAGTTTTTAAATTTCTTAAGTATAAGATTCGTAAGGATTTTGAGCGATCCAAACGAATATTATGAACAAGTAGATGAATTAAGTAATGAATGATGTTCTATAACATCAAATTCCAAGAAAAAGTAGAATCATAATCCAAAATATCGATTAAAATGAAAAACGAACGAAGAACACGAAGAACGTTGTTGATGGACAAATTTAAAACCATCGTAGGATAATTGTTGTTGATGGACAAGCTTAACACCATCGTGTATAAGTTAGTTGCATATTGCTTGGTTAGGGATGGAAGAACGTTCATGAAGAACGGATTAAAACGTAGCTATAACGAAGTTATGGTGAAATTTTCGTAAAAGATGAACGAGAATTAGGAAGTTAGTAAATGAACCCGAACGTGTAGGGTTTCATATGAAAGTAAGAGAATATAGAAAATGTGAGTCGTGGACTCAAGAACGATCGAGTTCCAAGTTCGTATGACCGAATTACGGACGAATGAGCGAAGAACGTTAAAAGCGTAAAAATGATCGAAGGGTGTAGATTAAGCCAATCGAATGGCAAGTTAACGGATTCATAATGAAGTTCTGTTCGAGGGTTATTGAAGTACGTAAGATAAGGAAGAGAATGGCTTTGGAACGACCTCGTTTCGAGTTATATAACGAAGAAGTTATGAGATCGGGAAGTAAGCGTGTAACATTCCAGAATTTTAAAGTGTAATATTAAATATTTATTGAGTTATATAAATATTTAGTGGATGTGTTTATTGTTGAATAAATAATTGTTCAATTTGAGTGATGTGGTTTATTTAATTATTTGTTGAATAAATAATTAAATATTAAATATTAAATATTTATTGGCAATATTAAATATTTATTGAATTATATGGCATTTTGAGTTGATGTAATTTAATTAATTATTTGTTGAGTAAATAAGTAAGGAGCTAAATAAATTAATTATTATGAGATTTTATAATAATGGAGTTAATTTAATAAGCTAGAGAGCTTATAATGATTTTAAATAAATAATAATATTTAAATGAGAAATTGTAGTTTGAAATGTTAGTTAATTAAATGAAATTATAATTGTAAAAAGAATTATAATTGTTTATATGTTAAAGTAATTTAATAGATTAGCGTTTAATTGATTTATTAATTTAATAAAGGTGTGACTAATAACCTTGCTATATAGGAGTTACCAAAATAAATTAAAAGAGTTTAATGTGGTTTTACCAAACATGTCTTATGGCATAATAACTCTTTATCTAATTGAGTTTTACCAAACAAGGCATAAAGATTAATGAGTTATTTTATTAAAACTAACCAAACAAGCCTTATGGCTTTTGATTTTCAAAACCTTTAACTGATGTCAGTTATATATCTTATATTTATAATATACAATTATTATAATTATAATTATATACGTTATATTTTAGTACGTATGTTAGAGAGAGAAAAGAGTTCAGAAGAATGAAAATAGAGAAAGAAAGAACTCAGAGGAAGAAGAAGAAGAAAAGAAGAAAAGTGAGAGAATTCTAGAGAGAATTGAGAGATTATTAACAGGTTTTGGAGAAAAGCTTGACAATCAAAGAGTTAGGACCATCATCTTCTTCATAATCCAAGGTAGGCCATCTTCTTCTTTACAAAACTCTAAAAGTTTTTTTTTCCCAAAAAGTTTCTGCGAAAAATTTATGAAAAGAAATTTTGGTTGTTTTGGTTATAAGTTTATATAATTAGCAATTGTAGATGTGTTTCATGAGTTATGTATGATTATATAGAGTTTAATTCATGTATGTATATATTTTATAAAGAAATTGTTTTACAGAGAATTTTATGAATGAGAATGGGTTATTTTTAAAATGGAAATTAAGGTTTAATTAGTTGTTGTATTGATAAATTGATTATAAGAATTGCTAGAGTGTAAAATCATAATCATGATGCTTGGAAATTTCTGTTTTGATTGAATAACAAAATCACAGTATTGGTTTTCATGAAAAATATCAAAATATAGAGTTTTGCCAAAAATATTAAAATTGGGTGTTGAATATTTGATGTTTGTGCTAATTGATGAGTAGAAACATGTTAGAAGTCGTTAGTATACGATTATATGATGTCTATATGCAATTTACATGATAATCGACTTATTAGATTCGAGCTTTTTGGCCAAATTAGTTTTTCTGGTACTGTTGCCGAGGCTGTCGCCGGATTCTGGAGTCTGGCGCCGCGGCGCGACTCCAGTAGTACTTTAGTGGCGCCTTAGCGCCATGTCCGCGCCCCAGCGCCATGGTTCGCGCCGCAGCGCCATGTCCGCGCCCCAGCGCCGTGGCCCGCGCCCCAGCACCGTGTCCCGCGCCCCGGCGCCGGAAAAGTGACCTAGTTGGGCAGTTTTGGCCTCCTGTAGTAAAATGGCCATAACTTTTTCATACGAACTCCGATTTAGGTAATTCAAGATGATTCGGAAAGAGGACGAGTAGACCTACAACTTTCATTCTTTAAGTTATTTTATTTGAGGTGTGTAACAGTAGTCAAAATGGTCATCTTTATGACTGTTGTGTATTTGGAGCCAATCGGAGGGCGTCGGGATGCACGAATGCAAGTGCAACCCTTTGGGTATTAGTATAACTTAATGATAACATGTTGGACATGTATTAGGATGTTATATCAAGTTGTTAATGTACACGTGGTGTAATGGCATGATTATTTAAGTAGTTGTAATAAAGCTAAAATGTAATGTTCATGAAAGATGTGCTGTGTTTAAACTTAAACTTAGTTAGTAGTTATACTAAGAGTAATAAAGGAACTCATAAAGGTAATGTTAGTATAACTAATGTGTATTGTCAATGCATATGGTATGTGTAGGACTTGGGGTGAACGTGAATAGTAATTGTTTAACCTACACACGAGGCAAGTTCCCTAACCTTTGCTACTTTATTATTCAGCAAGGTTACTTTTCATTGTTATGTTATACTTATGCAAGTTCTCTAACTCTACTTTTATAATTGTGCAAGTTTTCTTAACTCTAAACTTGTTATGTTAGCATGCAAGTACCTTTAGTTTATCGTTTAAGTTATTATTTGTTGTGCATGCTTAATATTAAATTCTAAAATGTAACCTTAGCTTAACGTTGTTCAAAGCAAGGTATGATAAGTTATTCAATTGTTATGCTATTAGATTATTCCTAAAGCATGAACTTAGAACGAAATGTTTATTCAGTATGATCATTCGATAATATAGTGTTATTATCTTGTATTCAACTAATCCTTAGTTGATGTCCGTTGAACTCCAAATTTCCTTGACAACTTATCCAAACCAAACTTACTTTGGTGCGGACTTGTATTCTAAATACTGAGATGAACAACTCTTTTAATAGAGGTTTACGCTTAGCGTTAAAATGGTTGTGCACAATACATTGTACGAAGGGTTGATCCCCCTAAGTACGTGAAGTCCTTATAGTCTTATGACTGTTAAAGTTAAAGTTGAAAGATTACTTATAACTGTGGACATGATTCGTGGTCATTAGACCCTCAGTGAACGTTATAAATTTCAGAAAGTCAATAGAATATATTGTTCAGTTCTATTAAACCTAATATTGGCAAATGATGTAAAGTTAAATGATTTATCTATTATTATTTCAAGTGGCCTTTCTTTGCTCACTCTTGCCTGTTAAATTTCTTACAGCTAAGGTTGAAACCGGTGATGTACCTAGCACCAGTAAAGGGAAAGGAAAGATGAAGCAATGCTGAAGACCTGTAATAGATTGAATAGTTTATTTTCAGACTTGTTTAAAGATTGTAATGAATGTGATTTTAATTATTCCGCATGAATGAATGAATGTTTGTAAAGGTTAGATAACCTGGGAGATTTCTTTTATTTAAGTTTAATCCTGTATGGGCAGGCTTTCTTTTATTATTCAATTCTATTATGATTGGGTAGTTAGAAATGAATGTTTTGATTACGTGAACACCAAATCTTGAGGTAATGAAGTACCGAGATTTGGGGGTGTCACAAAGCGTCTCGAATCGGATTTAACACTTGGAAAAATTTCTAGGGTTTAGGCTTGGCGCCGCAGCGCCGGCTGATCTTTAAGAAGTGGCGCCGCAGCGTGAACTCGAAGCCTCAGGTACTGTTAGTTAGCGCCGCAGCGTGAGAGATAATAAAGGGTTCGGCGCTGCAGCGCCAGACCAAGGGAAGAGAGAGACGTAGGTCGTGCCGCAATGTGAGAGAAAGGAAGGGACACGGCGCCGCAGCGCTGGTGCAGGGCAAGGCCCAGAAATGAGACTTTATGTGCTTAATTACTGGGGGATGTGCAAGAAAGAAATAGGAACATATAGTTCACGTAACGTAACATTTAAGCAAGTGAGTTAAACCTTTATTAAAGGTTGAACGAAAGGATTAAACGAGATTAAAAGATAGAGAATGTAAGCGCTAGATTAGGTAACCGATATCCGGGGACCGTAGTCGTGATGAACAAACGTGAGGGATTGCTATGATTATGATTCCTTAGACGTTGAGTGACGAAGGTAATGAATAACATTTCGATGTTATGTCATGGTGATGAGAGATAAGTGTAAAGCGTAAAGACGCTGTGAACGCAACGTTGTTGCGATGAACGATCGATTTTAGCATACAACGAACCGTATGACTTCGACATTAAGAAAGAAGAATGAACATGGGGTTCATGGGTTGGATAACGAATGAAAGCGATTAAAACCTTGAGTAAAGGTTGAATGAGAGATTAAGGGACGAGCAACGTAAACGTCGAATACATAAACGATCCTTGTGAATCGTATTCGTGTCAGACGAACGTTCTAAGTATACAATGGTTGTATGACTTAGACGTTGACGAAGGTAGTAAGGAAGATATGATTTATCAAGGAAAGCCATAACGAATGGTAAAATGGAAGTCCGAGGGTGAGTCGGATAGAGAATGTTAGAATGAAAGGTAAGTGCTAAAACATTTTAACCAACGTGGTTGAGTGTACGTGATTAATAAACAGTCTGAACCTACACTCCGTGTATGGTTTGACCGTAAGGTAATGAAGAATGTTGTTTAACCGTGAACGGTGAAGAAACTGAGTTAAAAATAATAACGTATAACGTTAAGGAGCCGAGTTAGTAGTTTTAACTTGGATAACGTTCTGAGTCGAATGAACCAGACGTGGTAAGATATGAATAAGTTAATATAAAATGTTTAACGCTATGATCTCATAGTATTGACATTGAATGATCGTTCTGAGTATACAAAAGACTGTATGACTTGGACGATAAAGAATGAATCCTGAGGTATGGCATTTAGTTGCCAGAAAGCCGTAAGGAATAAGAAGTTGACTTAATGAACATTATAGTTTAATGGTTTGGATAAGTTAAGAGAAATTAGGTTGTGGTACAATCGTACGCTTTGATGGTTGACATATGGGAGCTGGGCTAAACAATTCCTTCAGAGAGCGAAGGTATATACGAAACTGGCAACCGATCTAACTCACTGTTATGGGCAGTGTAGATGAAATAGGAACTTGTTTGTTGGTTGTTTGTGGGAAACCACTCAGAGTACCATATGGACTACTAGCAGAGAAGCGATGTATGTTGAGTCCTATAGAAGTTATGAGAAGAAGATAAAAATATAAATCATCAAAAGATGATGAACGTTTTGAGTAAGACATCTCCGTATGTTATGAATCCGTAAATCGGTAGTAAAGGAAGTTAGTCATGTAAACTTAAATTACAAGAGCACGAACCTTAAGAAGTAAAGTTAAGTAAACCAATGCGTAAGTTAAGTATATGACTAATTGGTGTACGTGTTATTTCCTTATGTGCTACATAGGGATTTGGAATAAGCAGTTCAGCGTAAACTATAAGTTGTAGCTGTGCGTAAGGCAAGTTTTCCTAACTTCATTCATTTTATAAGAATGCTAGTTTCTTGAACTTCTCAGATGTTGGACTTGAGAAGTTCTGTCTATGTTCGCATATGCGATATTTGTACAAGGTGGTCGTATGAGGCCTTGTGCCAAAATGTTTCACACTTCGGTGTTTTTATGATATGAACTGTTCTGTGATTGAGCTGTCAATAGAAGTATATTCTGTTTATACATGAACCGTTATTGTTAAGTCTGTGCTAATGATTCTAGCCAGACATGATGTATATGAAAAAGGTAGAGGAATGAAAGTATTTCAAAATGAAAGTGACTGATGTTTTAAGAAGATAGGAATCGAGACTATTCCTATTATTCAAGCTGCTTCATAACCTTTGTTCGGTTATCGAAGTTCTGAAGAATGTTTAAACTCTTGAAGTTGTTTGTTCAACTGTTATGACTTGCTAGGCAATCGAATGCTCACACTTGCTTTAAATGAAAAATATTTTCAGCGAACGACGTTAGAAAGAGCTTAAGGATCCCATAAAGATCAAGCTGATCGGTATCCAGACGAAGTGCCATTCTGTATGTGAATGTGCGTGAAGATCAAGTGAAGACTTGTAATATAGAATGCTAGAATTAAGCTATAGACTAGTTTAATGAACAGATGTATCCTTAGTGGCGGATGAAAGTCACTTGTGCAAGATGTAAAGAATAATGTAATTACCATTATTTGTAATGAAAGAGATTTTAAGGTTTCGAGAACCTGGGTTTTGAGAATGTATGTCATTATATTTAGCTATATAATGATGTGTGTTTGGAAGGTGATGGGATCGTGACGCAAGGAGTCCGGGTTTGAAAGTAGACCGGATTTCGGGGCGTTACAGAATTTATTGCAAAACTCCTCCATCATTTTGGTTGTTGAGGTTTTTAACATTGTCTGACACAATCACCTCTGGTTGTCCATATCAACAAATGACATTATTTCAGATGAAACCAATGATAACTTCTTTAGTAACCTTGGGGGAAGAGGCTACTTTTACCCACTTGGTGAAGTAGTCGATCATGGTGAAGAAAAACCGATGACCATTGTTGGCTTTGGGCTCAATGCGACCGATCACGTCCATTCCCCATATTGAGAAGGGCCAGGGCAAACTTTTATTGTGGAGCTCCGTTGGAGGGGCATTGATAACATTCCCATGAATTTGGCATTGGTAACATCCCTTTACATGATCATCACAGTCAGCCTTGAGAGAGAGCCAGTAATGCCCCCTTCTTATGATTTTCTTGACAAGTAGAGGGCCACTCATGTGTAGGCCGCATACTCTACCATGGATTTCATCCATGAGCCTCTGAGCTTGGTCTTTATCCAGACATCTGAGAAGACCTAGTCCTGCATCTATTTTGTAGAATGCATCCCCGCTCTAGTAGAATTTTATAACCACTCAATGAATCCCCTTTCTTTCAGCCTGACTCGCCTCAACGGGTCTACATCCATCTCGCAGATACTCTATGTTAATACTAAGGGTGTTGGATGGGAGGTAGCTCATCCGATACTTCTTCAATGTAGTTCCCGTAGGCTGGGGCCTTTTGCAGGGCAAATGTGATATTTGGCATGTCTTCCTTATCAAGTATGTTGATTAAGGAGGCCAAAGTTGCTAGTGCATCCACAAAGTCATTCCTATTCCGAGAAATGTGGAGGAAGGATATTTCTTCAAACTCCGAAGCCATCTGGATAACCTACCGATGGTAAGGCAACAAATGTAGTTCTTTGGTGTGATAAATCCTAGTGGTTTGTCTGATTACCAATTCAGAATCTCCAAAGACAGTTAACCGTCTGATGCCCATGGATTGGGCTAGTTTCAACCCCATGATACAACCTTCATACTCAGCTGTGTTGTTGGTGCTGGCAAACTGCAATTTGATAGCAATGGGATACTGCTCCCCCGTAAGGGATACTAGAACTGCTCCAACTCCAGAATCTTCTATATTTACTGCTCCATCAAAATACATCTTCCATGATTGGTGTGTATCATCCTGAATTGTTACTGAACTGTCATTACCCCTTCATCGGGGAAGTATGTTTCCAAGGGTTTGAAATCCCCTGAAGGTGCAAAACGTCGTAGTTAGAAATAATAAATAATAAATAGACAACACGAAAAAAACGTTGTGATTTCAGTTAGAAAAACGTCGTAGTTAAGGGTGTTATCTATTTGACACCTTTACACAACGTTTTTAAAACGTTGTAGTTAAGCACAATACATAACGTTTTTTAGGAAAAAAATGTTGTATATTTATTTTTCAAAAATTAGCAGATGTTTAAAAACGTTGTAGATGGTATGATTCCACAACGTTTTTTAGATAAAAATGTTGTTGTTTAGTATATCAGACAACGTTTAGGCACATTTACACAACGTTTTTAAAATGTTGTAGATTAAAAAAAAGAAAAAAAAAGTTGTGATTCACCTACATTACCAATGCACCTGCAATATGCTAATGTCATGATATGTAGCTAAAAGGTCTAAATTCTCATTTAAATTTAAAGCTACAGGCAATTCAGCTGCAAATATTGCCTCCCTAGACAGCTTATAAACATCAGTGGGTATCTTATTGATAAGTAACCTGTACTTGATTACAATTATAAAAAAATATAAAAAAAAATAAAATGTGAGGTATTATATTATCATAAACTTTCAATCAAATGAATACATAACATGAGGCATTGTAACTGTACTCAAAAAGAAAAGAAAATGAATCTAGATTTTGTGGCCGTGAAATAGATGAGCTAAGCACAACAAACAAAGAGACAATTCACAAAAAATTGTCACACCAAACTTCTAAAACCAGCAACTACTTCCTTAAAACACTTCACCTGGTTCGGGTCTAACCATAAGAAAGACAGCAATCTGTAGTCCAATTGCAACTGGCAAAAATTCCACTGCAAGCATCACTAGGAATCACAGGGATATGACAGAAAACAACAGAAAAGAAAAGCACATTATGGTTAATGCTTCAAGAGAATGAGGAGCATGGAGGAGTGGTACGGAGAAGGAAATGCCTGAAGTCACTGAACTAACAGTTGCAGGATTAGCAGCCCACTGCCAGAAAAATCATATAAATGTACTGGCACTCAAATGAAAATAATGATCAACCATTCGTCCAAAATATATTTAGTACAAACAGCCTGCATTACATTACATGGACCATGTCCAATATGCAAATTAGAGAAATACTATAAACCTTCTAGCTTATTTGGTCGCCTGTGAAATCATATAGCTTACAGAATTGGCATGTTCTTTAGCAGCCTCAACTAAGGAATCCTGCATATCAATCACAAGGTCATCCAAATTTAAGATCTTGTAATATGCTGCTTAACAGAGTATAATAACGCAGAAGAAACGCTATCTATGCAGCGATTAATCGTGCAACTATTTTCTTGCTGGATTCTTGAAGCTCACCAGCTATCAAAATCTCATCCAATATACTGCCAAGTGTTTTGTCAGAAATTTTCAAAGCAGAAGCAAATATTAATAGAAATTAATGCCAACACCACATATTGTGAGGTCAAACATCTCAAGACTATGTACCAAGTGAATATTACTAGTTGACTCTGATGAAAAATTAGTTCAACAAATTCAACCGCTACAATTCTTTGATCCTAACACAAAATTTGGACAAATTCTCAATCTAAAACGACAGATTTTCTTCTATGATTTAGCTAGTAGATATAAAGACCCAAGAATCTATTTGAGGAGTCCTTATATAAATACTCACATCTGGACCAAGATTGCCAACATATACTAATACTGAAGATTATTTTCTGGAGCATCATCATTATTTTTTTCTTGACCATCTTCTGCACAAGAAAGAAAAATGTAACAAATGTAAGGTTAAGATCAAATATTAAAACTGGAAAAGTTAAATTAAAAGACAAAGTAAAATTACGAGCCACATTAAAATATGGCATACTAAAGTGAGCAAGTGGTATTCAATCAATTCGAAAAGCAACCAAATAGCAGTGGCAAAACCAAGCACGCCAGCAGAAATCTTCTTGTTTCTCCATAGGAAAATATCGGCAGCTGCAATAGGTATAATAGTAAGACAAAATACACTGCATATTGAGAGAGATAAAGGGGTTTGGGTAGATTAAAAGTCTTTTCACACAATTTTTATCACACCAATATATTAACCATTTTACCATACTAGCGCGAAGCTCAAGTGCAACCTCTTTTTGTGATTTAGGCCACTGATCAGCTCAAGCTTCATCCATCTGCTCTTACACGAACCCAAAAGACACACAACTAAGTTACCTTCATTTGAATTTAGGCCACTAGAATAGTAAAAAATAAGTGATTTGGATAATACTATTAAACAATACTACTACCCAGCACCAAAAGATGATAACTGACTATCAACTATCAATAGTTGCCAAGACTCGATAATATGTCAGCTGGTGTAAAAGATCCGACTAGCATGAAAAGTTTCATTCCATTTGAATATGCTCACTACTCGTTAGTTAAACAAAAGAGCAATAGATGTGTGATTCAAACATCAACACTAATAATACATCAAAACTTACTGAATCATAAAAACCATTTGCACCAAAAAGATTTAAGATGCAATGACAAAACAGCAGTTAAGTTCCCAAGTGCCAGTCATATCTTCTTTCACTTTTGTTGCTCCAACAAGAATCGCTGTTGACAAGATTGAGAGTTCTTCAGGAAATACGTCAGAAAATTTATTAACAATAGAAATATCATTCAAAACTAACGTTTTTTGTTTAAATCTGTGACATGAACTAAGAAAGTTTGACATCCGTTTTTCAATAAACGAATAGCTTTATGGCTTGAGATGACAGTGATTGATTTTAATAGTTTGGTCGCTTGAATTCGCATAATAGGTTGGTTAGGAATATGAAAGCTAACAACCTTACGAAAACAATTGATTTTAGCATGATGAGTAGTTAACCAATCAATCCCTAGAATTACGTCAAATGCAAGGGTACTGGTTTGAACCAAACAAGACTTATAAAACAATGGATGTAATGAAGGTTTCTCCCAATGGAGTTTCAACAGATAAGTCAAAGTCTAATTTCTCCGAAGTCAAATTTAAACGTTGAGCGCAAGTAGGAGAAATAAAAGAATGGGTAGAACCGGTATCAAATAAAGTATATACTTCGCTAGAGTTTATGATAAGCTTACCCGTGATGACCTCGTTCGGGCTCCTTGCTTTCTGCGAGGTCACAACAAACGCTCTCCCTTGAACAACTGGTTTTGACTTGTTTGGGACGGCCTTTGGTGCCTCTATCCCAGCTGAATTTGGCTTTACTGTACGACAAAATCGAGCTAGGTGACCTTCTCTTCCATAATTATAACATGTTTTGGACTGTTGCACAAAGTTTTAACTGATGTGTCCCTCACCTCCGCATTTGAAACATACGATCGGTGGTCGTTCTCCTTCTTTAACAACGGGTGCTGGTGCTGACGTCTTTCCATCATTGTTGAATTTTCTCTTCTTTAAATGTCAACTTTTACTGTCTTGGTCATGATTACCACCGAAGTGGTTACCATTTCTGGCATGTTAATTCCCTCCACGTTAGTTGTCACTGTAAGACCCCAAATTATTAATAAATAAAATTTAAATTCCCTCTATTTATTATTTTGAAATAGTAAGTGTTAAATTGATTAATGAGGTTAGTTATGGGTAAAATGCGCAAATATTTCAAATAAGCAGGTGGTTATAAAATATTCATTGTTGTCGGGGAATATTCGTTTGGTCGTGGAATATTCTTCCTGTCGGGGAATATTCGTACGACGGCGCAGTCTTTTGTGGGCCCCATAACGGAAAGCGATTGGATGAAGAAAACGACAAGTATATGTTTTTTATTAATAACGGCGTAGTTGTTACCGTTAATACTGTTGGAATACCCGGTGGTTAAAACACAGTAATACGCGTTGTTACACAGTAGCACACTGTATTGCACCAATTATTGATTCTTACGTAAGAAGGCACTACTCAATAATGGTTACAGTAATTATTGTTCAGTATTTTATTTTATTGATTCAATAATTGCTGCGTTGATATTTTATATTACTGTTGTTTCAATAATTGTCACTACACAGTATTTCCCATTATCAGATCAATAATTCATATTATTTGAATAATATTATTAGATAACATTATTGGCAATGTCTAGAAAGTTCTGTCTAAGGAGAGGTTTGGTCATCTAATTGCGCGCCAGTAAGGAGAAATCCTTATTGGAAAGCCCCCTCTTTCCTGGGAACGGCCTGGTTGTCATAAATGTGATTCTGTAATATTATTTGTGAATAATTTATTATTGATTCATATGATAAGGAAATATTTATTTTTGTGGATATAAATGAGGGATATATTTTTGTGGTTAAAAATGAAGGAGTTAATGTTGAGGTTTTTATCAGTATTTTTGTCGGAATTGAGGTATTAAAAATTAGGGTTTTTGAGATATTTTTCGGGGGTTATAATTTTTAATCCGACCGTTGGATCGTGGTAATTTTTGGATATGTTATACATATATAAGTTGAGTATATGTCCACAAATTTTGAACCGTTAAAAATGAATGTATGATTTATTATGAATTTTACGAGATGACTGGTTCAGAAATTGTTGAATTTTCGGAGTTAATCATTTTGGTAGAAAATTCTAGAATTGGTGGGCCCCACTCTTGGTTGGTGAAGAAATGTGCTGAGATTTTTATTCAAATGTGGTGGGTGGGAATAGTAGCAGGTAAAGCCATCAGGTTGCAGGTTAAGTCTGCTTCGGCGTGCTAACATTTTCCTATAAATAGAGGGCTAAGTTAGAATTGAAAATCACACCAGAAACAAGTTTTCTCTCTTTCTCTCTCTA
Organism: Panax notoginseng; assembly: GCA_016801055.1. NCBI lineage: Eukaryota > Viridiplantae > Streptophyta > Magnoliopsida > Apiales > Araliaceae > Panax > Panax notoginseng. The sequence goes on along the minus strand of CM029023.1, from coordinate 106,799,280 downwards.
GATTATTGAGTGTATTTTGTGAGTATTTAGATACTTTGAGAGTTTCTATTCATCAGAGCAAGTGTCTTTCAGCTTTATACTGGTATTCCGACCAGAAGTACTGTCTTTACGAGGTAAGGGATGTTATTTTATTCAAAAATGATATTATTTCTTCAATATCATTATGCCGAAATATTAGTTGAAAATTTTTATCAAATTTAGAACTTTTCACGTTGGGGTTACTATTCACGAGTTACTATTCACCGAAAAATAAAATTTTCTTCTTTTCGTCCAAAATATCTATTCTGGGTACTAGCTTTGATTGTATCCATGTTTTGATCATTCTTGAATTCTACTTTACTATGAATAATTATAAGATATTTTTGGACATGGATAAATCGAAATGCGAATCCTTAATATTTGTTATTTTGTTTCACTGGATTCGTTTTCTTTAAGATATTTTTCATCATCCTCAGTCCTAAATGATGATATTACTGAATATCTTTGGCCTGTAGTGCAAAGATGAATGATTAACTGATGAATATCTTTGGCTCGTAGTGCAAAGATGAACAGGTGTTGAGATGAACATGACCGACTGGTGATACAAATGAATATCTTTGGCCTGTAGTGCAAAGATGAATATTTGATTAAAGATGGTTATTAATTGTTGTTACAGGGATAAAATATTGATGATGGACTTTTAAATCTTAGAAGATAGTAGAACTCATTCTCTACTTGACTCTTCTAATGGTTTGCTGTTTCCGTTGCAGTTATTGATTTAAAACTTGTTGTCTATTGTATTCTATTAGATTTTTCCCTGTTGAAGACTAACGATAATTTGTTCTGTATTATCTTAGTCATAATGTTCTTTACTGGGCTAGTTGAGCTCACCCTTTTCCTTTTTGTTCCATTTTTCTCAGGAGGTGAGAATGTAGCGAGTACTAGTCGGGGTATGGAATGATGGTTCTAGAAGTTACTTTTGTAGTCCTCACCATTTTTGTGAAATAATGTATCAATAATTGTAATGAGGACTTATTTGAGTGTGGATATTGTCTAAATGACAATATTTGTATTTAAACTCACAGTTCTTGTGTTGTAATAATAAAGATGTAGTTGTTTCTATACCATGTATTTTGGCGACTCAGAATGGGTGTTGTATACCTATTTTGGGGGCGTCACAGTTGGTATCAGAGCTTAGGGATATGATCTCTGGCGGAGATCGGGGAATAGAACTAGGAGGGGAGAGACGAATCCTTCGCTAGTGTGTCCTACCTAAGCTTATTTATTGGTCAGTCATAATATAGGGGTATTATGTGATTTGTTAATTTATGTAATTAACCCTTGTTTTATGGCAGTATTTGAGAATGTCGACTGAGAATGTTAACAGTGGAGTAAATGAGACCGTGGAGACACCGGTGCTTACCAACGAGGAGAACGTGCAACAGGCTGGCAATGTTCCTCCTGTGAACAACACCAATGAGCAGATGATGAATGATGGAATGTTTAGAAGTTTTTTGCAATTCATGCAAAACCAGACGAGGGAGACTCGTGTTCAAAATACAGGAGGAAATGATAGCAATTCACGGTTTGTCACAGCCAAACAATTCAAAGAATTGGGACCACCAGAATTTAAGGGAAAGCCGGATCCGATCATGGCGGAAACGTGGGTCAAGCAAATTACCAAGATATTCGATGTCTTGGGATGCACGGAGGAACAGAAGGTTCCATTCGCCACATTTATGTTCCGTGGCGAGGCAGATTACTGGTGGGAGTCTGTGAAGCGTACCCATCCAACCGCACTCAGCATGTCTTGGGAGACATTTCAAAAACTGTTCAATGACAAGTACTTTCCTGAAAGTATTCGTCATATGAAGGAGGTAGAGTTTATTAGACTAGAGCAGAATAATATGACGGTATCTCAGTACGAGGCAAAGTTTGCAGAGTTGTCCAGGTTTGCACCTCATTTGGTGGAGAATGAGGAACGTATGACGAGGATGTTTCTGAGAGGTTTGAAACCGGCATACGTCAATATCTCATTTCTCATAAATTTTCTCTCTATTCAGATGTTGTCAACAGGGCTCAATTATTAGAGCGAGATAACGAGTACGGTCAACTGAGGGATCACAACCAGGATCATATCGGTGACAACAGTCATCAGAACAATGATAACCAGCGGAGAAAGAAAAATACAGACAAGAACGGCAACCACTCTGGTGGTAATCGTGGCTATGAAAATAGAAGAAGCGAGTCGGGAGGAGATTTTAAAAAGAGGAGATTCAACAATGACAATACGAAGACGTCAGCACCAACAGCAACTGGTTCCAAGGGAGGAGAACGACCACCGGTTATATGCTATAAGTGCAGAAAAGAAGGACATATCAGCCCAAACCGCCCACAACAGTTTAAGGTATGTTATAATTGTGGAAAGGAAGGACATATCGCTCGAGATTGCACTGTAGCAAAACCAAGTCCAGCGGGGATGGTGACTCAAAAAGCTGTCCCAGAAAAGATAAAGTCAACGGTTCCTGGATGAGCGTTTGTCGTGACTGGTCAACATGCGAGGAACCCAAACGAGGTGATCACGGGTAAGCTAATCATAAATTCATGCGAAGTTTTTACCTTATTAGATACCGGTTCTACCCATTCTTTTATCTCTCCTGCTTGTGCTCAACGTTTAAACTTGACTCCGGAGAAGTTAGACTTTGATTTATCTGTGGAGACTCCGTTAGGAGAAACTTTCATCACATCCACTGTTTATAAATCTTGTGTGATCCAAGTTGGCACCATCACCTTACCTGTTGACCTTATCTCTTTAAAGATACTTGCTTTTGATGTGATTTTAGGGATTGATTGGCTAACTACTCATCATGCCAAAATTGATTGTTTTCGTAAGGTTGTTAGTTTTCATATTCCTAACCAACCTGTTGTACGAATTCAAACAACTAAGCCATTAAAATCAATCACTGTTATATCAAGCCATAAAGCCATTCGTTTATTAAAAAACGGATGTCAAGCTTTCTTAGCCCATGTTATGGATTTGAATAAAGACACGTCAAATTTGAATAATATTCCTGTTGTTATTGACTTTCCTGACGTATTTCCTGAAGAACTTCCCGGTCTACCCCCGGAACGAGAAATTGAATTCTTTATTGATCTTGAACCTGGTACAAAGCCCATTTCTAAAACCCTATATCAAATGGCTCCTATTGAACTTCAGGAGTTAAAGGTCCAACTACAAGAGTTGTTGGACATCGGTTTCATTCGTCCTAGTACATCTCCTTGGGGTGCTCCTGTTTTATTTGTAAAGAAGAAAGACGGGAGTATGCGACTTTGTATTGATTACCGAGAATTAAACCATGTCACTATTAAGAATAGGTATCCGCTACCTCGTATTGATGACCTGTTTGACCAGTTACAAGGAGCACAATTCTTTTCAAAGATCGATCTTCGTTCTGGATATCATCAGCTGAAGGTTAAAACTGAGGATATTCCAAAGACTGCCTTCTGAACTCGGTACGGGCATTACGAATTCCTAGTCATGTCTTTTGGATTGACTAATGCTCCTGCGGCTTTCATGGATATGATGAACCGAGTATTCAAGGATTATTTGGATCAGTTCATTGTTGTCTTTATTGATGACATCCTCATATATTCCAAAAGCCGTGAAGATCATGAGCATCATTTGAAGCTGGTACTCCAAAGGCTGCGTGAAAACAAGTTATATGCTAAGTTAAAGAAATGCGAGTTCTGGCTTGAGGAAGTAGCTTTCCTAGGGCACGTGGTGTCAAAACATGGAGTATCTGTTGACCCGGCGAAGATTGAAACAATACAAAGTTGGGAGCAACCAAAGACGGTGACCGAAGTACGTAGCTTTCTAGGCTTAGCTGGTTATTATCGAAGATTCGTGGAAGGGTTTTCTCGAATCGCTACCCCGTTAACTCAGCTGACTCGGAAAGATATCAAATTCGTATGGAGCGAGGAATGCGAGAAGAGTTTTCAAGAGCTTAAGAGGAGACTCATTTTGGCACCTGTTCTGACAATACCATCTGGTTCGGATGGATTTGTTATCTACAGTGATGCTTCAGGCAAAGGGTTAGGATGTGTTCTCATGCAACATGGGAAAGTCATAGCCTATGCCTCGCGACAACTCAAAGAATATGAGAGGAATTATCCTACTCATGATTTGGAGTTGGCAGCAGTAGTTTTCGCGTTGAAGATCTGGAGACACTACCTGTATGGGGAGAAAGTGGAGATCTATACAGATCATAAAAGCCTCAAATATTTTTTCACCCAAAAGGAACTCAACATGCGGCAGCGTCGTTGGCTCGAGCTGTTGAAAGATTACGATCATACCATCCAATATCATCCTGGAAAAGCAAACGTAGTAGCTGACGCATTGAGTAGAAGATCATATGCGGGTACGAGTGCAATGTTGTTAACACAAAGGCCCATTTTGTATGACTTGCAAAGGATGGAGATAGAGATGAAGGCTCCAAGTACCCACATGATGATATCAAATATACGAGTAGAACCGACTTTAATCGATACAGTTAAAGCTGCTCAAGCTACAGACATAGAGCTGATGCGTATGAAGAAGAAAGTGCAAGAAGGTTCTATTCCAGAAGTAAGAATCGATGAAGAAGGAATACTTCGAGTCCACTCTAGACTCTGTGTTCCTAACAATTCTGATTTGAAGTACAAGATCATGATGGAAGCACACAATACACCATTTGCAATCCATCCTGGAAGTACCAAAATGTATCGTGATCTACGACATACATTTTGGTGGAATAATATGAAGAGAGAGATTGCAAAGTTTATCTCGAGGTGTTTAACTTGTCAACGTGTAAAAGCGGAACATCAAGTACCAAAGGGTCCATTGCAACCACTTGAGATTCTGAAATGGAAGTGGGAACACATTACCATGGATTTCGTTACGGGTCTTCCCACGGTTTCTCAAGGCATAAATGCTATTTCGGTTATTGTTGATAGATTAACCAAGTCTGCTCATTTCTTGCCGATACGGGAGACTTATTCCCTGGAACGTCTTGCTCGTATATACGTAGATGAGATTGTGAGACTGCATGGGATGCCAGTATCCATAGTTTCGGATCGTGACCCAAGATTCACTTCAAGATTTTGGGTTAGCTTGCAAAAAGCTATGGGCACAGATTTACGATTTAGTTCGGCATACCATCCTCAAACGGACGGACAATCAGAGAGGACTATTCAAACTCTTGAAGATCTATTAAGACTTTGTGTCCTAGATTTCAAAGGGAGTTGGGATAAGTACCTACCATTGGTGGAATTCTCTTACAATAACAGTTATCAGGCAAGTATAGGTGTGGCCCCATTTGAAGCATTATATGGACGAAAGTGTCGCTCTCCAGTATGCTGGGACGAGGTGGGTGAAGCAACATTGTTGGGACCAGAGTTGGTACGCATGACTACAGAGAAGATCCAAATGATTCGACAACGTATACAAACGGCACAGGATCGACAAAAGAGTTATGCGGATCTTCATCGAAAGGACGTGGAATTTAACATTGGGGATCATGTATTGTTGTGTGTGGCTCCATGGAAAGGAGTTACAAGATTTGGGAAGAGAGGAAAGCTCAATCCATGATTTATTGGTCCATTTCAGATTCTTGACCGAGTAGGAAATGTGGCCTATAGACTCGCGTTACCTCCAAGTATGTCTCGTGTTCATAATGTTTTTCATATATCTGTGTTACGTAAATATGTGAAAGACCCAGACCACGTTATTGAGTTAGAACCGGACGAGATAGCTGAAGACTTAACGTACGAAGAGGTACCTGTCAAGATCTTGGATAGAAAGGAGCATGTCCTACGCACGAAGGTCATACCACAAGTTAAAGTTTTGTGGAGAAACCATGCTATTGAGGAAATGACCTGGGAGTTGGAAACGGAAATGAAAGCGAGGTATCCTCATCTTTTCGAAACACCAGGTACGTACGTCAATTTTAAGGACGAAATTTCATAAGGAGGGGAGGTTGTAAGACCCCAAATTATTAATAAATGAAATTTAAATTCCCTCTATTTATTATTTTGAAATAGTAAGTGTTAAATTGATTAATGAGGTTAGTTATGGGTAAAATGCGCAAATATTTCAAATAAGCAGTTGGTTATAAAATATTCATTGTTGTCGGGGAATATTCGTTTGGTCGTGGAATATTCTTCCTGTCGGGGAATATTCGTACGACGGCGCAGTCTTTTGTGGGCCCCATAACGGAAAGCGATTGGATGAAGAAAACGACAAGTATATGTTTTTTATTAATAACGGCGTAGTTGTTACCGTTAATACTGTTGGAATACCCGGTGGTTAAAACACAGTAATACGCGTTGTTACACAGTAGCACACTGTATTGCACCAATTATTGATTCTTACGTAAGAAGGCACTACTCAATAATGGTTACAGTAATTATTGTTCAGTATTTTATTTTATTGATTCAATAATTGCTGCGTTGATATTTTATATTACTGTTGTTTCAATAATTGTCACTACACAGTATTTCCCATTATCAGATCAATAATTCATATTATTTGAATAATATTATTAGATAACATTATTGGCAATGTCTAGAAAGTTCTGTCTAAGGAGAGGTTTGGTCATCTAATTGCGCGCCAGTAAGGAGAAATCCTTCTTGGAAAGCCCCCTCTTTCCTGGGAACGGCCTGGTTGTCATAAATGTGATTCTGTAATATTATTTGTGAATAATTAATTATTGATTCATATGATAAGGAAATATTTATTTTTGTGGATATAAATGAGGGATATATTTTTGTGGTTAAAAATGAAGGAGTTAATGTTGAGGTTTTTATCAGTATTTTTGTCGGAATTGAGGTATTAAAAATCAGGGTTTTTGAGATATTTTTCGGGGGTTATAATTTTTAATCCGACCGTTGGATCGTGGTAATTTTTGGATATGTTATACATATATAAGTTGAGTATATGTCCACAAATTTTGAACCGTTAAAAATGAATGTATGATTTATTATGAATTTTACGAGATGACTGGTTCAGAAATTGTTGAATTTTCGGAGTTAATCATTTTGGTAGAAAATTCTAGAATTGGTGGGCCCCACTCTTGGTTGGTGAAGAAATGTGCTGAGATTTTTATTCAAATGTGGTGGGTGGGAATAGTAGCAGGTAAAGCCATCAGGTTGCAGGTTAAGTCTGCTTCGGCGTGCTAACATTTTCCTATAAATAGAGGGCTAAGTTAGAATTGAAAATCACACCAGAAACAAGTTTTCTCTCTTTCTCTCTCTAGATTATTGAGTGTATTTTGTGAGTATTTAGATACTTTGAGAGTTTCTATTCATCAGAGCAAGTGTCTTTCAGCTTTATACCGGTATTCCGACCAGAAGTACTGTCTTTACGAGGTAAGGGATGTTATTTTATTCAAAAATGATATTATTTCTTCAATATCATTATGCCGAAATATTGGTTGGAAATTTTTATCAAATTTGGAACTTTTCACGTCGGGGGTACTATTCATGAGTTACTATTCATGAGTTACTATTCACGAGTTACTATTCACGAGTTACTATTCACCGAAAAATAAAATTTTCTTCTTTTCGTCCAAAATATCTATTCTGGGTACTAGCTTTGATTGTATCCATGTTTTGATCATTCTTGAATTCTACTTTACTATGAATAATTATAAGATATTTTTGGACATGGATAAATCGAAATGCGAATCCTTAATATTTGTTATTTTGTTTCACTGGATTCGTTTTCTTTAAGATATTTTTCATCATCCTCAGTCCTAAATGATGATATTACTGAATATCTTTGGCCTGTAGTGCAAAGATGAATGATTAACTGATGAATATCTTTGGCTCGTAGTGCAAAGATGAACAGGTGTTGAGATGAACATGACCGACTGGTGATACAAATGAATATCTTTGGCCTGTAGTGCAAAGATGAATATTTGATTAAAGATGGTTATTAATTGTTGTTACAGGGATAAAATATTGATGATGGACTTTTAAATCTTAGAAGATAGTAGAACTCATTCTCTACTTGACTCTTCTAATGGTTTGCTGTTTCCGTTACAGTTATTGATTTAAAACTTGTTGTCTATTGTATTCTATTAGATTTTTCCCTGTTGAAGACTAACGATAATTTGTTCTGTATTATCTTAGTCATAATGTTCTTTACTGGGCTAGTTGAGCTCACCCTTTTCCTTTTTGTTCCATTTTTCTCAGGAGGCGAGAATGTAGCGAGTACTAGTCGGGGTATGGAATGATGGTTCTAGAAGTTACTTTAGTAGTCCTCACCATTTTTGTGAAATAATGTATCAATAATTGTAATGAGGACTTATTTGAGTGTGGATATTGTCTAAATGACAATATTTGTATTTAAACTCACAGTTCTTGTGTTGTAATAATAAAGATGTAGTTGTTTCTGTACCATGTATTTTGGCGACTCAGAATGGGTGTTGTATACCTATTTTGGGGGCGTCATAGTCACCGCTTCGATGACTGCTACCACTGGTATTATCATTTTGTCAGCTGCTTTCTCTTTGTTGGGTTGACTCGTTATCGCGCTCTAATAACTGAGCCCTATTTACAACATCTGAATACAACACATAATTTGTGAGAAATTAGAAATTGACGTATCTCGGGTTTCAAACCTCTTAGAAACATCCGCATCATTCTCTCCTCATTATCAACCAAGTGGGACGCAAATCGGGATAACTCGGCAAACTTAGCTTCGTTCTACGACACAGTCATATTGTTCTGCTCCAGCTTGATGAACTCTACCTCCTTCATGTGACGAATACTTTTGGTAAAGTACTTGTCGTTGAATAGTTCTTTGAACTTCTCCCAAGACATCTTCAGTGCGGCAGGTTGACTACACTTTATCGATTCCCACCAGTAATCTGCTTCTCCTCGCAACATAAAGGTGGCAAAGGGAACCTTTTGCTCTTCGGAGCATCCCAATACATCAAATATCTTGGTGATCTGTTTTATCCACGTCTCCGCCTTAAGTGGTTTTAGTTCTCCAATAAACTCTGGTGGTCCCAACTCCTTGAACTGCTTAGCGGTGACCGTCCGAGAGTTGCCAGTGTTTCCACCTGCATTTTGGACAGGAGCCGCTCTCGCCTGATGTTGCAAGAATTGCAGAAAGCTCCTAAACATTCCGTCGTTCGCCATTTGGTCGGTGTTGTTATTCACCTAAGGATTATTACCTTCCTGATGCACATTATCCTGGGTGTTGATCTGTGGTGACTCAACCATTGCTATTTTCAACATTCTCGAATGTCATTTTCAAATACTGCCACAAAACAATGGTTAATTGACATGCAAGATATTATCCCTATATTCTGACCGACCATTTAAATACAAATAAACTTAGGTAGGTCATACTAGCGAAGGAATTACCCGTCTCTCCCGTCCTAGTTCTATTCTCACATCTCAGCCAGGGATCATATCCCTAAGTTTTGATACCAACTGTGACGCCCCTAAAATAGGTATAAATCACCCATTCCGAGTCGCCAAATACATGGTACAGAATACAAATACAAACTTAAATATACAACATGAGTTGTGAGTTTTAATACAAATATTATCTTCTAGACAGTATTCAAACTCAAAATAAGTCATCAATGTTTATTATCACACTATTTCACAGAATAATGAGGACTACTAATGCAAACATCTGGACCGTCACTCCGTTCCCCGACTAGTCCCAGCAATATTCTTATTTCCTGAAGAGAACAATGAAAGCAAAGGGTGAGCTCAACTAGCCCAGTAAGAAATATTATGACTAAGATAATACTGAATAAATTATCGTTAGCCTTCAACAGTGTTAAACTGATAAAATATAATAAACATCAAGTTTAACTGCAGTGGAACAAGCAATCCATTAGAAGAGTCAAGTAGAGCATGATATCTACTATCTTCTATGATTTCAAAAGTTTATCAAAAGTTTTATCGCTGAGACTCAGCTTAATAAATAATCCACATCATCGAATCACCCCTGCATTACGGCCAAGGATATTCATTAGTATCACGACCACAAATTATTCATGCACTACGGGCCAAGGATATTCGTATTTTCATCAATGGTCATGATCATGCCAACAACTATCCATCAATGCACTACGGGCCAATGAGGATTTTTACCACATCATTTGTAACATTACGGTCATGATTATATCGAATAATCCCTAGTCATAATCATACCAAGTCCATCTACGGGCCAAAGATGACTTTCATAACAATATAAGCATGAGGATGATGACAATGATATAAGAATTCAATTAAAAGAAAGCAAATGATAAATTTTTAAAGATTTATAATTTAATTTATCCAGAATTCAATAATGTCCAAATTTTCAACATGATACTGCTTTGTGGAGTAAAATTCAAGAATAATATTGTATCAAAAATGATTTGGACCGAAAAAGAATCAATTTTTATCATGAATAGTACCTCGGGTGAATAGTAAACGATTGACTAAGATAATACTGAATAAATTATCGTTAGCCTTCAACAGTGTTAAACTGATAAAATATAATAAACATCAAGTTTAACTGCAGTGGAACAAGCAATCCATTAGAAGAGTCAAGTAGAGCATGATATCTACTATCTTCTATGATTTCAAAAGTTTATCAAAAGTTTTATCGCTGAGACTCAGCTTAATAAATAATCCACATCATCGAATCACCCCTGCATTACGGCCAAGGATATTCATTAGTATCACGACCACAAATTATTCATGCACTACGGGCCAAGGATATTCGTATTTTCATCAATGGTCATGATCATGCCAACAACTATCCATCAATGCACTACGGGCCAATGAGGATTTTTACCACATCATTTGTAACATTACGGTCATGATTATATCGAATAATCCCTAGTCATAATCATACCAAGTCCATCTACGGGCCAAAGATGACTTTCATAACAATATAAGCATGAGGATGATGACAATGATATAAGAATTCAATTAAAAGAAAGCAAATGATAAATTTTTAAAGATTTATAATTTAATTTATCCAGAATTCAATAATGTCCAAATTTTCAACATGATACTGCTTTGTGGAGTAAAATTCAAGAATAATATTGTATCAAAAATGATTTGGACCGAAAAAGAATCAATTTTTATCATGAATAGTACCTCGGGTGAATAGTAAACGATTGACTAAGATAATACTGAATAAATTATCGTTAGCCTTCAACAGTGTTAAACTGATAAAATATAATAAACATCAAGTTTAACTGCAGTGGAACAAGCAATCCATTAGAAGAGTCAAGTAGAGCATGATATCTACTATCTTCTATGATTTCAAAAGTTTATCAAAAGTTTTATCGCTGAGACTCAGCTTAATAAATAATCCACATCATCGAATCACCCCTGCATTACGGCCAAGGATATTCATTAGTATCACGACCACAAATTATTCATGCACTACGGGCCAAGGATATTCGTATTTTCATCAATGGTCATGATCATGCCAACAACTATCCATCAATGCACTACGGGCCAATGAGAATTTTTACCACATCATTTGTAACATTACGGTCATGATTATATCAGAATAATCTCAGTCATAATCATACCAAGTCCATCTACGGGACAAAGATGACTTTCATAACAATATAAGCATGAGGATGATGACAATGATATAAGAATTCAATTAAAAGAAAGCAAATGATAAATTTTTAAAGATTTATAATTTAATTTATCCAGAATTCAATAATGTCCAAATTTTCAACATGATACTGCTTTGTGGAGTAAAATTTAAGAATAATATTGTATCAAAAATGATTTGGACCGAAAAAGAATCAATTTTTATCATGAATAGTACCCCGGGTGAATAGTAAACGATTGAATAGTATCTCGTGAATAGTAACTTTGGGAATAGTAACCTCGTGAATAGTACTCTGGCATGAAATATTAAAACTTATCAAGAATGCTCAGAATAATATTTCCATGAAAAGATACAGGTTGAAGTGCAAATATCAAGGATATTCTACTAATTTCATGAAGTATAGAAGCCAAAACTTTAACAAAATGAGTATAAAATTCGGAATCTGAAACGAAATAATATTACTTATGTGAGACCCCGGATTTTATGAATAAAGATTTAATTTTCTCGAAATAATTTTTTAATATTATGGTGTGGATTTGATATAATGTTATAGTTGTGGGTAGTATTTATAAATTTTACAAAGTATGCAAATTGTTGTATAATATTCGATTGGTCGGAGAATATTCTTTTTGTCGGAGAAAATCCGTACGATAGTACAATCATTGGTGGACCCCGCAACGAAATTATTGTCGGATTGAGAAAACGACAAAATACTTTATGAAAATAACGGCGGAAGTTTTACCGTTAACTGTTGAAACACCCAGTGTTAAAAGTACGTTAATACGCGTGGTTGCATAGTAGTACACGATATTGATTATTGTTGCTTATGTGAGAAGTTATTCATGAGTTACTATTCACGGGGTACTATTGATCACCCGTAAAATATATTTCTTTTCGGTCGAAATCATTTTGGGTACAATATTATTCTTTGAGGAGATGTGCTAATTTTTCAGACCGTTGGTTGAAGATATAATAGTAAATCAATATGGACCGCTGGTGAAAAGTTATAATAGTGAATCAATATGGATCGCTAGTTTAAAGTTTTAATAGTAAATCAGTATGGACCGTTGCTTTAAGTTTTAATAGTAAACCAATATGGACCGTCCATTTAAAAGTAAATCAATCTGGACCGTTCATGAATTAGTTACTATTCAGTCCATTTTCCTATAAATAGAAGCTCATTCCTTCATTATTTCTTACGAATTCACTGAAACTCTAGAGAGAGAAATTATAGAGAGAGAGAAGAAAAGTATTCTGCTACTTCACTACTCCGATATCAAGTTTCTTTTATGGTAAGGGATATTATTTGTTGTACCCGTAAGGGATATTATTTCTTTTGTATTCATGAAGAGAACTTCTGTTATTCCATTCTTTATTATTCTGTTGGAATAACCTGTATACGCAGACTACCCTATACTTGGTGAAATTCTTCTGTTATTCCATTCTTTATTATTATGTTGGAATAACCTGTTTACGCGAAGTACCGCATACATGGTGAAATTCTTCTATTATTCTGTTCTTTATTATTCTGTCGGAATATCCTGTCTGTGCGTTTACGCCGGACCTGGTTCCATTATTTATTATTTTGTCGGAATATCATGTCTGTGCATTTTACGCCGGACCTGGTTCTATTATTTATTATTCTGTCGAAATATCCTGTCTGTGCATTTTACGCTGGACCTGGTTCCATTCTTTATTATTCTGTTGGAATATCCTGTCTGTACGTTTTACGCCGGACCTGGTTCCGTTATTTATTATTCTGTTGGAATAACCTGCTTGTGCGGTCTATCGCATGCATGGTGATTTCTTTTGTTATTCCATTCTTTATTATACTCATTTGGTTAAAACTTTGACTTCTATACTCCATGAAATTAGTGGAATATCCTTGATATTTGCGCTTCATCCAGTATCTTTTCATGGAAATATTCTTATGAGCATTCTTGAATTTTACTCTACAAAGCAGTATTATGTTGACAATTTGGGCGTTATCAGTTCCTCGATAAATTAATTCTTGAACTTATTTTATTGAATTATTATATCATTGTCATCATCCTCACGTTTATATTTTGTTGAAACTCATCTATGGCCTGCAGTGCATAGATGGACTTGGTATGATTATGACCAGGGATTATTCGGTGTAATCATGACCGTAATGTTACAAATGATGTGGAAAATATCCTCATTGGCCCGTAGTGCATTGATGGATAATTTTTGGTATGATTATGGCTATGGATTCTCTTTGGCCGTAGTACAAAGATGAATTGTTTTATGGCATGATCAGGACCGTTGATGAAAACATGATTATCTTTAGCCGTAGTGCATGGATAATTCGTGGTCGTGATACTAAAGAATATCCTTGGCCGTAGTGTAGGGGTGATTCGATGATGTGGATTACTTATTAAGCTGAGTCCCAGCGATAAAAGTGATGAAAAACCTTTTAAATCATAGAAGATAGTAGATTTTATTCACTACTTGACTCTTCTAATGGATTGCTTATTCCGCTGCAGTTAAACTTGATAGTTATTATATTTTATCAGTTTAACACTGTTGAAGACTAATGATAATTTATTCTGCATTATCTTAGTTATAATATTTCTTACTGGGCTAGTTGAGCTCACCCTTTTGCTTTCATTGTTTTCTTCAGGAAATGAGAACGTAGCGGGGACTAGTCGGGGAACGGAGTGACGGTTTAGATGATAGCATTAGTAGTCCTCACTATTCTATGAAATAGTGTGAAAATAAATGTATTGAGGACTTATTTTGAGTTTGAATCCTATTTAGAAGAAAATATTGTATTAAAACTCACAGCTTATGTTTTGTCGTATCTTACACGACAGTTGTATAATTTAGTTTGTATTTGTATTCTGTACCATGTATCTGGCGACCCAAGATGGGTGAGGTATACCTATATTTTGGGGGCATCACAGTTGGTATCAAAGTTTAGGCATATGATCCCTGGCTGAGATGTGAGATAAGAACTAGGAGGGGAGAGACGGGGAATTCCTTCGCTAGTATGACCTACCTAAGTTTATATGGTATTTAATTGGTCGGTCAGAGTATATTGATAATATGTGATATGTCAATTAACCCTTATTTTGTGGCAGTATTTAAAAATGGCATCTGAAAATGTTGAGATAAACAATGAAGCACATAAGACCGTTGAGTCACCAACGATCAATACCCATGATAATGTGCAACAGGAAGACAATAATCCTCAGGTAAACAACAACACCGATCAGATGATGAACGATGGGATGTTCAGAGGCTTTATGAAATTCATGCAACTTCAGGTGAGAGAGACTCTTGTTCAAAATGTAGGTGGAAATAATGGCAACCCATGGTCGGTCACCGCTAAGCAGTTCAAGGAGTTGGGACCACCGGAATTTTTGGAAAAGCCAGAACCACTTAAGGTGGAGACGTGGTTAAAGCAGATCACCAAGATATTTGATGTCTTGGGATGCTCAGAGGAGCAAAAGGTTCCCTTTGCCACCTTTATGTTGCGTGAAGAGGCAGATTACTGGTGGGAATCTGTAAAACGTACCTAGCCTGACGCACTCAAGATGTCTTGGGAGAAGTTCCAAGAGCTATTCAATGACAAGTACTTTCCCGAAAGCATTCGTTACATGAAGGAGGTGAAATTTATCAAGTTAGAGCAAAACAACATGACCGTGTCGTAGTACGAAGCCAAGTTTGCCGAGTTGTCCCGATTTGCGTCCCCTTAGTTGATAATAAAGAGAGAATGACGCGGATGTTATTAAGAGGTTTAAAGCCGGAGATACGCCAATATCTTATTTCTCATAAACTGTGTTTGTATTCAGATGTTGTTAATAGGGCTCAGTTATTAGAGCGCGATAACGAGTCAACCCAACTAAAAGAGAGCAACCGACAAAATGATAATACCGGTGATAACAGTCATCAAAGCGGTGATAATAAACATGGAGGGAATCAACATGCCAGAAATGGTAACCACTTCGGTGGTAATTATGGTCAAAATAATAAGAATGGACATTTCAAGAAGAGGAGATTCAACAATGATGGAAAGACGTTAGCACCAGCACCCGTTGTTAAGGAAGGAGAACGACCACCTATCATATGTTTTAAATGCAGAGGGGAGGGACACATCAGTCCAAACTGCGCGATGCCGTCCAAAGCATGTTATAATTGTGGAAGAGAATGTCACTTAGCCCGATTTTGTCGTTCACCAAAGACAAGTTCAGCTAGGATGGAGGCACCAAAGGCCGTCCCAGAAAAGTCAAAGTCGGTAGTTTAAGAGAGAGCATTTTTTTTTGTGACAAGGAACCTGAATAAAATTATCACGGGTATGTTATTCATAAACTCTTGTGAAGTCTATACCGTGTTAGATACCGGTTCTACTCACTCTTTTATTTCACCTAGTTGTGTTCAATGTTTGAAGTTAACTCCGGAGAAGTTAGACTTTGATATATCTGTTTAAACTCAGTTGGGAGAAACCTTCGTTACCTCCACTATTTATAAATCTTGTTCAAATCAACACTTTCACGTTACCTGTTGATCGTATCTCTTTGAAAATACTTGCCTTTGATGTGATTTTAGGAATCGATTGGTTAACTACTCATCATGCTTTTTGTAAGGTCATACTCCTAACCAACCTGTTATGCGAATTCAAAGTAACCAAACCACTAAAGTTAATCATTGTCATATCAAGCCATAAGTAAAGAGCCCCGATCCTTTTGTTGTTGACTTCCTTGTGTGGAATGCACTGAAGCCGAACTTTCCGTAGGCGACGTCGTGAATAACGATGACAAGTTGATAGGTATCAATGTGACGTACTATCCAAGTCTTTGATGAGGGTCACAGCTTTGAATGATATTTCTATTGTTAATAAATCTCCAGACGTATTGTTGAAGACTTCTTAGCCTACCCCTAGAGCGTGAAATCGAATTTTGTATTGACCCCAGTACAAAACCCATTTCTAAAACCCTCAAATATTTTCTTCACCACGTGTAATGTGCCAAAGACAATGGCTCGAGCTGTTGAAGATTACGATCATACCATTCAATATCATCGTGGAAAAAATAAATGTGGTAGCTGACGCGTTGAGTAGAAGATCGTATGCGTTTACGAGTGCGATGTTGTAACACAAAGACTCATTTCGTATAGCTTACAAGTGATGAAGATAGAGTTAAAGACTTTAGGGATCCACGCGAAGATAACGAATATACGAGTAGAATCGACTTTAATCAATAAAGTTAAAGTCGCTCAAGCTACACACCCGGAGCTGATGAATGTGAAGAAGAAGGTTCAAGAGGGCATTATTCTAGAAGCAAGAATCGACGAAAAAATAAAATCTCAACCCTCGATTTAATTGGCCCATTTGAAATCCTCGATGAAGAAGGAACTGTGGCCTATAGACTCGTTTTACTGCCAAGTATGTTGCGTGTTCAGAACGTTTTTTTTACGTATCGATGTTACGTAAATATGTGGACGACCCGAACCACATTATTAAATTAGAACTAGACGAGATAACATAAAATTTAACGTATGAGGAGATACGTGTTAAAATCTTGGATAAGAAGGATCGTATTCAACACTCAAAGGTTATACCTCAAGAGTTAGAGTCTGAAATGAAGTCAAGGTATCCTTATCTCTTCGGCATACCAGGTACGTACGTAAATTTTGAGGACAAAATTTCATAAGGAGGGGAGATTGTGAGACCCCAAATTTTATGAATAAAGATTTAATTTTCTCGAAATAATTTTTTAATATTATGGTGTGGATTTGATATAATGTTATAGTTGTGGGTAGTATTTATAAATTTTACAAAGTATGCAAGTTGTTATATAATATTCGATTGGTCGGGGAATATTCTTTTTGTCGGAGAATATCCGTACGACGGTACAATCATTGGTGGACCCCACAACGGAATTATTGTCGGATTGAGAAAACGACAAAATACTTTATGAAAATAACGGCAGAAGTTTTATCGTTAACTGTTGAAAAACCCGGTGTTAAAAGTACATTAATACGCGTGGTTGCATAGTAGTACACAGTATTGATTATTGATGCTTATGTGAGAAGTCACTCAGTATTTTTCAATCGGGTATTTGGGACACTTTTTGTGTCGGAGTACTATTCACGAGTTACTATTGATCACCCGTAAAATATATTTCTTTTTGGTCCAAATCATTTTGGGTACAATATTATTCTATGAGGAGATGTGCTAATTTTTCAGACCGTTGGTTGAAGATATAATAGTAAATCAATATGGACCGCTGGTGGAAAGTTATAATAATGAATCAATATGGATCGCTAGTTTAAAGTTTTAATAGTAAATCAGTATGGACCGTTGCTTTAAGTTTTAATAGTAAACCAATATGGACCGTCCGTTTAAAAGTAAATCAATCTGGACCGTTCATGAATCAGTTACTATTCAGTCCATTTTCCTATAAATAGAAGCTCATTCCTTCATTATTTCTTACGAATTCACTGAAACTCTAGAGAGAGAAATTATAGAGAGAGAGAAGAAAAGTATTCTGCTACTTTACTACTCCGATATCAAGTTTCTTTTACGCTAAGGGATATTATTTGTTGTACCCGTAAGGGATATTATTTCTTTTGTATTCATGAAGAGAACTTCTGTTATTCTATTCTTTATAATTCTGTTGGAATAACCTGTATACGCGGACTACCCTATACTTGGTGAAATTCTTCTGTTATTCCATTCTTTATTATTATGTTGGAATAACCTGTTTATGCGAAGTACCGCATACATGGTAAAATTCTTCTATTATTCTGTTCTTTATTATTCTGTCGGAATATCCTGTCTGTGCGTTTACGCCGGACCTGGTTCCATTATTTATTATTCTGCCAGAATATCCTGTCTGTGCGTTTTACGCCGGACCTGGTTCCATTATTTATTATTCTGTCGAAATATCCTGTCTGTGCATTTTACGTCGGACCTGGTTCCATTCTTTATTATTCTGTTGCAATATTCTGTCTATGCGTTTTACGTCGGACCTGGTTCCGTTATTTATTATTCTATTGGAATAATCTGCCTGTGCTGTCTATCGTATGCATGGTGATTTCTTTTGTTATTCCATTCTTTATTATACTCAGTTGGTTAAAACTTTGACTTCTATACTCCATGAAATTAGTGGAATATCCTTGATATTTGCGCTTCATCCAGTATCTTTTCATGGAAATATTCTTATGAGCATTCTTGAATTTTACTCTACAAAGCAGTATCATGTTGACAATTTGGACGTTATCAGTTCCTAGATAAATTAATTCTTGAACTTGTTTTATTGAATTTTTATATCATTGTCATCATCCTCATGTTTATATTTTGATGAAAGTCATCTATGGCCTGTAGTGCATAGATGGGCTTGGTATGATTATGACCAGGGATTATTCGGTGTAATTATGACCGTAATGTTACAAATGATGTGGAAAAAGTCCTCATTGGCCCGTAGTGCATTGATGGACAGTTTTTGGTATGATTATGGCTAAGGATTCTCTTTGGCTGTAGTGCAAAGATGAATTGTTTTATGGCATGATCAGGACCGTTGATGAAAATATGATTATCTTTAGCCGTAGTGTATGGATAATTCGTGGTCGTGATACTAAAGAATATCCTTGGCCATAGTGCATGGGTGATTCGATGATGTGGATTATTTATTAAGCTGTGTCCCAGCGATAAAAGTGATGAAAAACCTTTTAAATCATAGAAGATAGTAGATTTTATTCCCTACTTGACTCTTCTAATGGATTGCTTGTTCCGCTGCAGTTAAACTTGGTAGTTATTATATTTTATCAGTTTAACACAGTTGAAGACTAATGATAATTTATTCAGCATTATCTTAGCTATAATATTTCTTACTGGGCTAGTTGAGCTCACCTTTTTTGCTTTCATTGTTCTCTTCAGGAAATGAGAACGTAGCGGGGACTAGTCGGGGAACGGAGTGACGGTGTAACGGCCCCAAAAATCCATACAATTTAAAATCTCAACTTCGGTCGTTAACCATACATTAAATCTCTAATTTTACATCATTATTCGATATTAAAAACACTAAAATAGCGGAATATTTAAAACGTTTATACATATCCTTCTTTCTTGCCCTGAATCGCAACCTTTACACTACATCTCTTTGATTCAATCTTATATCAGGAATCGTTACAACAAAATGACTATACAAAGTCTTACATCATAACTAAATATCCATATACACTGGATAGCTCAACTTACAATTTAACAACATATTACGTTCAAAATATGAAATACATTTCTCATAAAACATAAGTAATCTTCGTGAATATAGATCTCTATAACTCACTTAGCACATATCTTTACCTTAAAATCTTGACCTGCAAAAGTGGTTATTTACAAGAGTGAGCTCGACAGCCCAGCAAAGTCTAACAGTTTTCATGCATCACATAATACATAATAACATGCTCGATATATATCTCATTAAAGCAGCATGGCATACATGCTTTTAATTCACATAGCAAATATAAAGATTGAGTTCCTTACTCAATCATCATTACTTAGCCAAAACAATGCAGTCATATATTGACTTTAACATTTCATGATTCAACATGCATAACATATCATGCAATTTAAAATAGTTCATCAAGTCCACGTAAAAAATAGGAACCGAAAGACTTGCCTTGATCGTTGTTTACCAATAACAGTTTAACAGCTTACAGCTATCTGCACTTCACGTGCCCTACGCAATTATATAATCATACACATCAAATATTAGCCACATAACAACACATAGTAATTGTAATGTAAACTCTACTCTGTCTCATAATCTTTCCTATTAATAAATACACAATGTTCAGCTTAATTGTGTTAACTTTCAACTTATATATCACTGTATTTCATATTCACAGTTCATTCAAGTGCTTAAGTCTTGCTAGGACAACTTATTAGATTTAGATTAAATCCACTCCGTATCTTATAATATTCATTTCAATTGAATTGAAACACTTTTTAAGTTCATTAACACTTGGCACGACGTTTCGACGTTCATTCGTCACACGCCCGATTTGCCTCTCTTGTGTATGCTTACTATGCTTCTATAACTCATCTAATACATTATTTATTAATGTTAAGCATCATTATATTTACTATTATTCATGTTTTGTAACTTAGGACAACATCTTTTATGGTCAGGAGCACTACACATGCATATGTGCATGCCCGACGCCCTCCGATTGCCTTCGAAAACACAATAGTCCTAAAGATGACCATTTTGACCCATCCTAATGACCTCAAATTGAAACACTTAAAGAACAAAAGTTGTAGGTCTACTCGTCCTCGTTCCGAATCATCTTGAATCACCTCAATCGGAGTTAGTATGGGGAAGTTATGGCTATTTTTACTACAGGATGTCAAAACTGTCCAAGTCAGACTACAAATCCGGCGCTGGGGCGCAAGGACTAAGCCAACTAGTGGCGTTGGGGCGTGAGATTGGCGCTGGGGCACGAATTTCAGCGCTGGGGCGTGAATTTCTGGCGCTGGGGCCCGAATTTTGGCGCCAGGGCGCTATTTTTGGCGCTGGGGCTCAAATTTTGGCGCTGGGGCGCCGAAACTTGCAGAACCCAACCACGAAGAACATAACAAAGCTAATGTCTTTATTTTTAACAGCAATTAACCCCAATTAATATGTATAACTTATATAAATTACACATATACACACTACCCAACATGCATATATTAGTTTAAATTACTAAACAATAATCATAGAAAACTAAATTCCTAAACAATAATCACAGAAAACTAAATTCCTTGAAAACCTTATTTTAAAACAAAACTCCATGTTTGACATTTGTTAAACACAGTGAACACTGTAATCTCTAATAACCACCAATTTGATTACTTTTAAACTACAATTCTCTGTAGTTCATATCCAATTAACATACCCGACTTTCAATTCTACAATTAGAATACAATAAATTATTAATTTTGTTATCCTACAAAACATGTTCATACTTATATGTTTTTACTGTAAAAACTCATTTCTTTCTTTTTTGATCGTAATTCACATAATCACGTACATGTATATCCTCTTCATACAATCACCTATATGTATATATAGGATATTTATACTATTACAACTTCATAATTTCATACTCAACTATAATACATGAATTACCGAACTTTGTACTATAAAACACAGTGAATTTCAAAAACACAGAGACTAAGGAATTATACGATATATGTTAAGATTATAATACATACCTTTTGTTGTTAAGAAATTCGTGTTAAACTCTAATAATAACTTGAAGAACTCAGCTCTTGTTGCTTCACTTTCTCATACTCTCTCAAACCTTTCTGAACATTTCCTTTCTCTGACAAAACTTCTTCTCTTTTCTTACTTAGGCTTTAGCCAAATAGAATATACGTAAAATAAAAACACAAACAACGTACAATTTTTAAAAATTCTAAACCGACGCTATACTTAATATACTAATAAATTATCAGTTACCAAAATAATATATATATTATATTTATATTTTGTTTAATTTAATTTATATTACTAATAAATCAAATTTAAAAATCCAAAAGCTTATTTGGCAAAATTATTTAAATTTAAAGACTTAATATATTTAAGCCTTGCTTAGCAAAATAAATTACAACTACTTTAATTTATTTTAATAACCACTTATAATATAGTTATTTGTCACACTTCTAATTAATTAAGTTTTCATACTTAATTTAATTAATTCTAATAACAATTTATTGCATAATATAATAATTTATTTAATCATTATAAATTCTCTAACTTAATTATTAAATTAAATTAGATTACTATTTCAAAATAATTATTTTCCTTAACTCATTAATTATTTATTAAACAAATAAATAATCAAATCACATCAAATCAATTAAACAAATACTTATTCAACAATAAACACATCCATTAAATATTTATATAATTCAATAAATATTATAATAAAAATCTGGATTGTTACATCATTCCCTCCTTACAAGGATTCTGTCCTCAGAATCACAACTCAAGCCACTCATTCGTTACAATCTTCCCTACTTACAAAGATTCTGTCCCCAGAATCGAAGACATAAATTACACAAGTAACTCAGAGAAATCTTTCATCATTTTATCTAAATATAGATTTTATATTTCCTACTACATTCATTACCTAACAAATTCTAGGTTTCATTTCATAACTTTCATTTGAACTCAATTATATTTTGAGTATTATATATCTTTTAACCCATTCATTTCCTTTTCTAAGGATCGTTATCATAAACACTCGGGAATCGCTATCATAAGCACTCGGGATATTACATTCACCCTTTCTTCTAAGAATTTCGTCCTCGAAATTTTATTTATTAATTTTTATTCATTCATTCTATCAAAGTAGATTTTACATCACTACTTCATTCATTCATTGGTTTCTATAACCACTTTCTTTCCACAAAGATCATTCTACAATTATTAAGTTTTCTATTAAAAGTTTCACATTATTCTTTGATAACTCATCTACTTCTCACTTCAAAATCTCTTTTCTCACTTATTCAACATACTCATCATTCAGTGTCACATTATACGACTTACTTCTTTCTAAGGAATATTTTCTTTTTTCACTTCCATCTTGCAGAATAACAAGAATCTTCCACAATTGTTCAATAATTGGGAAGTAGCATGAATAACTCAGGAATATAAAAGATTCCAAATCATGCTGAGGGTCACAAGACCATGAACTCTATTCTCTAGGTTTAATAGTGTTTCACCCCCGGTTCTTCACACTTTAAACCCTCTTTGGCAGAATGTTTATCAATCACAAAGACTGAAAACACCCTCCGCAAGTACTCTAGGTGATTAACCTATTGTACATGTATTGTGCACAAACATACAAGCGCAAAGTATAAACTAAGCGTAACCTCTAATAAAAGAGTTGTTCATCTCAGAATTTAGAGTGCAAGCATTCAACTGAGGGTCTAATGACCACGAACCTTGTCCACAGTTATAAGTAAACTTTCAACTTTAACTTTTATAGTCATACGACTATAATGACTTCAAGGTACTTAGGGGATCAATCCTTCGTACATGTATTGTGCACAAACATTTCAGCGCAAAGTATAAACTAAGCGTAACCCCTAATAATAGGATTGTTCATCTCAGCTTTTCAACATCTGAATCCGCACCAAAATAATTTGGTTTGGCATAACTTCTCAAGAAACTCTTGAATTTCATGAACATCTTTCAATATTTGTCTAGCTGAATCAAATAGCATAGTCCTCGACAATAACTCGGACATTAACCAAAAATACATATACATACATACATATGTATTCTCATATCTTAAAGAAATCTCAAAAATCTTTTTATGACGTCATGATACTGCACTGTATTTACAGTCCGTTGAGGATTCCGTCATTTGGTGACTTTATCATACTACATCATACCATAGTGGGCTGACGATCCTTAGATCACATCCAACACTAGGTAATACTGCATTGATGACTCCATCGTTTTTATCATCTTTGCACCAGGTTACATGATGCATTAATGATATAAAATACATTTTGATATATTGCAAATCATTTTTGTCTAGCCGAAGTAATTAGCATAGACATACGAATAATAGTATTGTTCTTAAAACTCATTGGTTCCATCATTTGATCCAATGTTTTTCAAGAAAATAAAAGTGTAAACATCAGCACGAAGTCAATAAATTTTGAAAGTCTAGCATAGCTAGTAGATTTAGAATACCTATGCTTCCACCATCAACTCCACTTTCTATAATGATCCATTGCTTAATAGGTCTATCTATTCCTATCATCCTCAATACTCCATTTACACTTAATTATACCCTAGTTCATCAAACTTACCACATGTTATGAGTTCAGGAACTTGCCACAATTATATGAGTTTAAGAACTTATCCTAGTCAGACCATAGGCGTCCATTCGCTGAGGGGTTCAAAAACATACCATATAATTATGAGTCACGAACCTACCATAAGTATGAGTTTTAAGAACTCGCACTTAACCTTATAATATTCTCTAACTATACTCTACCTATCTGTGTACATGAGAAAAGAATCACCTTCTCAACAGGCATATAGCAAATAGCGCGACATAAACATTCCAATGATTATCAATGTGATAAACTGAGTGCAAGCACAAAACCCTCGCCCATACAAGGGTTTGTACAACTCAGCCATCACATGAGTTCTCAATTGAAATCCCACCTAACTCTATCTTTCTTTTAACTTGCTCTTTGCTCGATACGAATTCCTCGTATCACATCATCTATAACTCCTCATGAGTTATCTCGTATTATTTCATAGTACACCATCTTTATAGCATTAAGCTATAATCATTCAAACATTACAGACCATCTTTCTTTTATAACTTAAACAGATCACGTCGTGACCTTATTCTATAATCATCTATCTTAAAATTCGTTTGTTAACTCGTAATCGTTTTGTTTTACAATCCTTATTCTTTCTCTTTTTCATCATTTACGACATTATTCGTTATCTTGGCTATTGGAGTTAGGAAACTCCCATTTTTTATCTTTATATCTTCAAGATTCTTCTTTGAATCTTCTTGTTTATATAACAATTCTTCCTTTAAGAATTTCTAACTTCATTTACATCGCTCAAAATTTCATTCAAGTTCTAAACTCTCATCATACGTGTCCATTTCTACACTTGGTACACATCGAGTCTCTAACAGTTTCAATATGGTACGCTGAGTGGTTTCCCACAAACAACCAACAAACTAGGTTCCGAGTTGCTAGTTCGTATATACCTCTGCTCCATGAAGGAATCGTTTAGCCCAGATACCATACATCAACTATTAAAGAGTACAATTGTACCACACTTAGACATAACTCTTTATTCATAACTTCTTTATCATTCTCTTTTTATAGACATTGTCTATTTATTATCACCTTACATCCTTATTATTGGAGTTGGGTAACCCCACATTTATATTCCTTATAACTCTGCGAGATTCTTCTTTGAATCCTTTCACGCAAGTTTTAATCCCTTATTGTTCAAACTCTATTTGAGCTTATTCGTTCATTATCTTTACCTCTCTTCTCTAAGGTTATAGCCTACGGTACTCCTACCTAAGGTTTATAACCTACAGCTTTGATACCAACTGTAACGGCCCCAAAAATCCATACAATTTAAAATCTCAACTTCGGTCGTTAACCATACATTAAATCTCTAATTTTACATCATTATTCGATATTAAAAACACTAAAATAGCGGAATATTTAAAACGTTTATACCTTGCCCTGAATCGCAACCTTTACACTACATCTCTTTGATTCAATCTTATATCATGAATCGTTACAACAAAATGACTATACAAAGTCTTACATCATAACTAAATATCCATATACATTGGATAGCTCAACTTACAATTTAACAACATATTACGTTCAAAATATGAAATACATTTCTCATAAAACATAAGTAATCTTCGTGAATATAGATCTCTATAACTCACTTAGCACATATCTTTACCTTAAAATCTTGACCTGCAAAAGTGGTTATTTGCAAGAATGAGCTCGACAGCCCAGCAAAGTCTAACAGTTTTCATGCATCACATAACACATAATAACATGCTCGATATACATCTCATTAAAGTAACATGGTGTGACGCCCCCAAAATAGGTCCATTCCATCCAACATATTCTGAGTCGCCAAATACATGGTACAGAAAACAACTACAACTTTATTACAATAATTGTCGTGCAAAATACAACAACACATATGCTATGAGTTTGGATACAAATATATATCAACTGTGACTCATGTCCCAACCTTGGATAGCATGTCACAATGACACCTTACATAAAGGTATAGTTAAAAACTGTTTTAAAAATTAGAATATTTGGGAAGTGCTCAAGAAAACCTTCGTATATGGGAGGCCATGCTTCTAGGTTATGATAGATATCATATGGCCACAGAATTATCCTTGGTTGACCCAATAGACCCCAAAGAAAAACGAGAAGATTACTATCATATTCTTCCCAATGGTGAGTCTTCTCTTGACATATCATTATCTCCATCGTCTCTAATTGAGAATTATACTTTAACCAAACTCCAAGATCATATAGGTAGTGCTTGTAGATATACTCAGCAAGTGGATGTGCACAACCTTGTCTTATGATAACTCGAGATTGTATGTCATTAGACATCTTGTATGATAGTGGCAAAACTCCCTTCCAACATTGGGTTCGCTTCACCGTATTTGATTCAACAAATATAACTACTAAATGATGACCACCATTCTATTTTTCGGTTACCCCCGCTCGACCCAGCTACACTCGTATTACCTGAAAGGAATTGTGAAGCAAAAGGGTGAGCACAACTAGCTCAGTAAAGAATATTATGACTAAAGATAAATAAATTATCAATAGTCTTCATCAGTAATAAATCAGAGATTTAGAACATATGGTAGATGATAAAACTTTTCAACCATAGTTGTAGCGGAACGAGCAATCCATTAGAAGAGTCAAATAGACCATAAAGTCTATTATCTTCTCCATGTTAAAAGTCCACCAACAACGTTTTAACCCTGTAACATCAATCAACAGTTCATGTCCACAATCATGTGAATAACTCATAATCATAATTGTAGTTCTAAATTCCTTTTCTCATCCAGGACGAAGATAATTTTCATCACCTGTCTTTACATGAAACATCAAAAATCATGGTTATACCAAATCACAGTTCCTGTTCATAATCATACTAATAAAATCATCTTTGCACTACGGGCCAAAGATATTCATCAACAGTTCATCTTTGCACTACATGCCAAAGATATTCATCAATAATTCATCTTTGCACTACGGGCCAAAGATATTCATATCTCAAAGAAATATATAATCATTTCAGAATTTATATAAACAATAATTATAACCATATTGATCATTTCACCTTTGCACTTAAGCTAAAGATATTCAATTATAAATTCAATGGTCATGATCATACCAGTCAACAATTCAACTTTGCACTACTGGCCAAAGAGAACCCATAGTCATGATCGTACCAAAAATATACCCATCTTTACACTCAAGTCAAAGAAAAATATCATCATTAGGGTTATAAAAATGTTATATATGATAATAAAATCAATATAATCAATACATAGTTTTAATCTCCAGAGTAATATTCATAAATCAACTAGAATTTTGTTAGAAAAAGAAACTAATTTTGTAGTGAATAGTACCCGTGAATAGCAACTCGTGAATAGTAACTCGTGAATAGTAACTCGTGAATAGTAACTCATAAATAGTAATTCCGACATAAAAAGTTTCAAATTTGATAAAAATTTCAATCAATACTTCGGCATAATGATATTGAAGAAATAATATCATTTTCGAATAAAATAACATCTCTTACTATCCCTTACCTCAAAAGAGCAGTACTTCTGACTGGAATAATGCTGAACTTTGCACCGTATAGCAATACTCAAGATATCAAAATACTCACAAGAATACATCGAATAATATAGAGAGAGAAATAGAGAGAAAATTTCAGTTTCTGGTGTGATTTTCAATTCTAACCTAAGCACCCTATTTATAGAAAAATGCTTAGAACACCAAAGCAGAAAATTTAATAAAATAATAATATAATTATAAAATTTTCCTTAGCCCACCTTTGAAAATCTGGATTCAGCCATCAACATGTGCAAGTGAGGGCCACCAAAGTGCAAAAAACGTTTTTCTTAAATAAAACAATTAAAACTTCCAAAAATCAATTATTCTGGAATTTTAGAACTTCAATAATTCACAATAAATAGCCTTTTTATCAGAAAATTTGAATCTCGCGACTTTTTATAAGAAATTCAATTTTCTACAACTTTGCAGAAGAAAGTTTTTCCAAATTCTAAACAGAAATTGACCGAAATTCACATACGGACGATTTTACAAGCTATAATCAAATTTCAGTCAAGAAATGGGGTCCATCGACACACAAAATATGTGTTAATTATTTAATGCAACAAAAATATTTTTTCTCCTCATACACTCATATATCCCACATTTATTGTAAAAATATCATCATTATTATATTATAATAATATAATAAAATATTATTTTATCAGAAAAGATAACATATCAATTTTTAACAATTATAACTTTAAAAATTTTCTCCATCTATATCCACATAAAATCAATATTTTTCTCATCATATAAATTAATAATTAATTATTCACAAATAATATTACAGAATCACAATATTGACAACCAGGCAGTTCCCAGGAAAGAGGGGACGTTCCAATAAGAATTTCTCCTTACTGGCGCGCAATTAGGTGACCAAACCTCTCCTTAGACAGAACTTTCTAGACATTGCCAATAGTGCTATCTAATAATATTATTCAAATAATATGAATTATTGATTTGATAATGGAAAATACTGTGCAGTGATAATTATTAAAATAACAATAATATAAAATATCAACACAGTAATTGTTGAATCAATAAAATACTGAACAGTAATTATTGTAACAATTATTAAGTAGTGTCTTCTTACGTAAGAATCAATAATTGGTGCAATACCGTGTGCTACTGTGCAACAACGCGTATTACTGTGTTTTAACCATCGGGTATTCCAACAGTATTAATGGTAACAACTACGCCGTTATTTGTAAATAACTTATACTTGTCGTTTTCTTCATCCAATCACTTTCCGTTATGGGGCCCACAAAAGGCTGCGCCGTCGTATGAATATTTCCCGGCAGCAAGAATATTCCACGACCAAACGAATATTCCCCGACAACAATGAGTATTTTATAACCACTTACTTATTTAAAAAAAATTCATATATCACCCTTAACTTTAAACTTTTATCAATTTAACCATTTACAGAATAGTAATTATAAGAAAAATTGAATACTTTTATTTCATAAAATTCGGGGTCTTACACATGGCATACATGCTTTTAATTCACATAGCAAATATAAAGATTAAGTTCCTTACTCAATCATCATTACTTAGCCAAAACAATGTAGTCATATATTGACTTTAACATTTCATGATTCAACATGCATAACATATCATGCAATTTAAAACAGTTCATCAAGTCCACGTAAAAAAATAGGAACCGAAAGACTTGCCTTGATCGTTGTTTGCCAATAACAGTTTAACAGCTTACAGCTATCTGCACTTCACGTGCCCTACGCAATTATATAATCATACACATCAAATATTAGTCACATAACAACACATAGTAATTGTAATGTAAACTCTACTCTATGTCTCATAATCTTTCCTATTAATAAATACACAATGTTCAACTTAATTGTGTTAACTTTCAACTTATATCTCACTGTATTTCATATTCGCAGTTCATTCAAGTGCTTAAGTCTTGCTAGGACTACTTATTAGCTTTATATTAAATCCACTCCGTATCTTATAATATTCATTTCAATTGAATTGAAACACTTTTTAAGTTCATTAACACTTGGCACGACGTTTCGACGTTCATTCGTCACACGTCCGATTTGCCTCTCGTGTGTATGCTTACTATGCTTCTATAACTCATCTAATACATTATTTATTAATGTTAAGCATCATTATATTTACTATTATTCATGTTTTGTAACTTAGGACAACATCTTTTATGGTCAGGAGCACTACACATGCATATGTGCATGCCCGACGCCCTCCGATTGCCTCCGAAAACATAATAGTCCTAAATATGACCATTTTGACCCATCCTAATGACCTCAAATTAAAAAACTTAAAGAATGAAAGTTGTAGGTCTACTCGTCCTCGTTCCGGATCATCTTGAATCACCTCAATCGGAGTTCGTATGAGGAAGTTATGGCTATTTTATTACAGGAGGTCAAAACTGTCCAAGTCAGACTACATAACCGGCACTGGGGTGCGAGGACTAAGCCAACTAGTGTCACTGAGGCGCGAGATTGGCGCTGGGGCGCGAATTTCAGTGCTGGGGCGCGAACTTCTGGCGCTGGGGCGCGAATTTTGGTGTCGGGGCGCGATTTTTGGCGCTGGGGCTCAAATTTTGGCGTTGGGGCGCCGGAACTTGCAGAACCCAACCACGAAGAACATAACAAAGCTACTGTCTTTGTTTTTAACAGCAATTAACCCCAATTAACATGTATAACTTATATAAATTACACATATACACACTATCCAACATGCATATACTAGTTTAAATTACTATAAACAATAATCACAGAAAACTAAATTCCTAAACAATAATCACAGAAAACTAAATTCCTTGAAAACCTTATTTTAAAACAAAACTCCATGTTTGACATTTGTTAAACATAGTGAACACTGTAATCTCTAATAACCACTAATTTGATTACTTTTAAAATACAATTCTCTGTAGTTCATATCCAATTAACATACCCGACTTTCAATTCTACAATTAAAATACAATCAATTACTAATTTTGTTAACCTACAAAACATGTTCATACTTATATGTTTTTACTGTAAAAACTCATTTCTTTCTTTTTTGATCGTAATTCACATAATCACGTACATGTATATCCTCTTCATACAATCACCTATATGTATATATAGGATATTTATACTATTACAACTTCATAATTTCATACTCAACTATAATACATGAATTACCGAACTTTATACTATAAAACACAGTGAATTTTAAAAACACAGAGACTAAGGAATTATACGATATATGTTAAGATTATAATACATACATTTTGTTGTTAAGAAATTCGTGTTAAACTCTAATAATAACTTGAAGAACTCAGCTCTTGTTGCTTCACTTTCTCATACTCTCTCAAACTTTTCTGAACATTTCCTTTCTCTGACAAAACTACTTCTCTTTTCTTACTTAGGCTTTAGCCAAATAGAATATACATAAAATAAAAACACAAACAACGTACGATTTTTAAAACGTCTAAACTGACGCTATACTTAATATACTAATAAATTATCAGTTACCAAAATAATATATATATTATATTTATATTTTGTTTAATTTAATTTATATTACTAATAAATTAAATTTAAAAATCCAAAAGCTTGTTTGGCAAAATTATTTAAATTTAAAGACTTAATATATTTAAGCCTTGCTTAGCAAAATAAATTACAACTACTTTAATTTATTTTAATAACCACTTATAATATAGTTATTTGTCACACTTCTAATTAATTAAGTTTTCATACTTAATTTAATTAATTCTAATAACAATTCATTGCATAATATAATAATTTATTTAATCATTATAAATTCTCTAACTTAATTATTAAATTAAATTAGATTACTATTTCAAAATAATTATTTTCCTTAACTCATTAATTATTTATTAAACAAATAAATAATCAAATCACATCAAATCAATTAAACAAATACTTATTTAACAATAAACACATCCATTAAATATTTATATAATTCAATAAATATTTAAATATTATAATAAAAATCTGGATTGTTACAGACGGTTCAGATGATAGCATTAGTAGTCATCACTATTCTATGAAATAGTATGAAAATAAATGTATTGAG
Organism: Panax notoginseng; assembly: GCA_016801055.1. Taxonomy (NCBI): domain Eukaryota; kingdom Viridiplantae; phylum Streptophyta; class Magnoliopsida; order Apiales; family Araliaceae; genus Panax; species Panax notoginseng. Next base: position 106,767,187 of record CM029023.1, on the reverse strand, counting down.
GACTTATTTTGAGTTTGAATCATGTTTAGAAGAAAGTGTTGTATTAAAACTCACAGCTTATGTTTTATCGTATCTTACATGACAGTTGTATAATTTAGTTTGTATTTGTATTCTGTACCATGTATTTGGCGACCCAAGATGGGTGAGGTATACCTATATTTTGGGGGCGTCACAATTACATACTATAGAGTATGGAACAAAATATTATTTCATATGAATATTGAAAAAAATGACATCCCTTACCTTGAAAAGAAGAGTATTCCAACTGGTATAGCGGGGATATTTTAAAAAAAAAAGTTATACTGTTTTCTACGCTCAAAACTTTCTAAAACTCGAAATAAATACGCTCAATATTATAGAAGAAGAATTCTCTGATTCTGGTGTGATTTTCAATTCTAACTAAGCATCCTATTTATAGGGGAATGAAATGATATTATTTAGAAAAAATTTATCACGGACCAACAGTAGGTTTTCGGACGAAAGCGTCACGGGGGAAAAAAAATTCTGACGTTTCCTTTTTTTTCAACTTGAATAATATAATATTTAATAAAATATAATATATTATATTTTTCATAAAAAGCAAAACTTATATATATATATATATATATATATATATATATATATATATATATATATATATATATATATATATATATATATATACGGAGAGGATCAAGAGTAGAACTCTTAAGTAGTAGAACTCCCTTAAATAATAGAATTGTATCAAAACGACGTAGTTTTGATAAGACGCGGTGGCATTTTTGTAAATACCATGCCACCGCGTATTTACAAAAATGTCACCGCATCTTATCAAAACTACGTCGTTTTGATACAATTCTATTATTTAAAAGAGTTCTACTACTTAAGAGTTCTACTCTTGATCCTTTCTGTATATATATATATATATATATATATATATATATATATATATATATATATATATATATATATATATATATATATAATTTCAACAAAAAAAAACCCACCCGTGAACAACTTCAGCTTCCTTCTCCCCAAAAGTCTTCCACCAGTGGGCCCCACCATATGTCTTCATCACATGTGGACCCCACTTTTTATTATATACATATATATACACTGAATAATTTTCTACCGATTATTTTTGAAAAATGGGTAAATGGGGGTCCATATAATAAGCAAAACTTACAACAAATATTTCATAAAATCCCTTCAATTTATTCATCATTATTATAACTTGCACTATTTACAACCAGGTCGTTCCCAAGAAAGAGGGAGTTTTTCAATAAGGATTTCTCCATATTGGCGCGCAATAAGGTGACCACACCCCTTTCCTCTATAGAACTTTCTAAACATTGTTAATTATTCATATAATAATTTGAATAACTTGTCATCTCAATTATTGATTTAATAATATATAAAATATTGACAATAATTGAATCAAATAACTTGAGATACTATGCAGCAATTACTGTAGTAATAATTGAACAAAACTGAGTGACTTCTCACGTAAGCATCAATAATCAATATCGTGTGCTACTATGCAATCACGCGTATTACTATACTTTTAACACTGGGTATTTCAACAGTTAACGGTAAAACTTCCGTCGTTACTTTTATAAAAAGGTTTTTCCGTCGTATTCTAACTCCGACAATAATTTCACTATGGGGTCTACCAATGATTGTGCCGTTATACGAATATTCCCTGTTAAAACGAATATTCCCCGACCAATCGAATATAATATAACAACTTGCGTACTTTGTAAAATTTATAAATATTACCCACAACTATAACATTATATCACATTCACTCCTTAATATTTAAAAATGATATTTATTGAAAATTCATTTTTATTCATAAAAGTTGGGGTCTTACACACACAACACAACTCTTAACGTGAATAATTATGTTTGAAAAAAGTGGACAAAGGCATTAAGAAATGTGAGAAGGCTTATAGTGGGCTGCCAAAGAAGACTTCAAATAGCTTTAAATGAATGAACACTTGGTTTCCACCGGTAAAATATAGCAAAATATAAGCTCACAAGTGTTTGAAATGAGAAAGCACTCAGTTTATAGTGCGTACAGAGCAAAATGGATAGGGCTTCCTCGCCTTTTTTCACTTACAAATGGTCACCCCAAGCCTTCTATTTATAGAGGGGGGGAGCCGCAGGTGTACCTGCGGCAGTCACAGATGTACCTGCGGCTACCCGGGGTGCCTTGGGCTCCGTGGGCCCCACCGTCTCGAAGTACGTGCACTCGTGCAACGCGTTATCTGCTCAAACTTTCATTACTTTCAATCCAGGCATCCGATGGAGGCCTATAATACCTTTTCAGAATGATGTTGTCGAGAGCTACACAATGACATGGGATAAGAGGTTGTACGAAGTTGGGAAGATGGGTCCATGCCCAGGTCTTCAAGTCTTCAAATTCTATCCGGTGTGTTATCTTATGTAGTAGTCACTTGGGATTGGAGCTATGGTTCTTATAGGACACTTCTGTGTAGTATGTAGGTTGAAATGTTATTGAGACGGCGTGAATATGGGATCAAGGTGGCAAAATAATGATTCTCCCCTCACCGAGGTTATCTCCGATTTAGGGCTAATTTAGCAGTCGTTGCTCAAGGTTATCTCAGAGATTAGGCAGCTGTAAGTGCTGAATGTCCTCAGGGTTGTCTCTGAGATGTGCCTGACCTCCCGAGGGTTATCTTCAGGTTTGGGACTGAGTGCCTCGAGGCTATCACCGAGGTTGAAGCTGATTATTGGGGATTAAAACGACCTTTTTGGGGTTATCTCTAGAATTGCACCTGCATTCCTCGGGGTTGTCTCTGAGGTTTGGAACTAAAACTCCCGGGGTTGTCTCCGGGGTTGGAACTGAGTATCTCGGGGTTGCCTCTGAGATGGAACTGACTTCTCCGGTATTATCTCCAGAACTAGAATTGCATTTCTAGGGGTTGTCTTCGAGGTTGAAACTAAAATTCCCGGGGTTATCTCCGGGACTGGAACTGAATATCTCGGAGTTATCTTCGAGATGGGAAAGACCAAATATCTCGGGGTTGTCTCTGGGATGGCAAACTGAGTATCCTGGGGTTGTCTCCGGGATTGGAACTGATTTGACCTCCAGGGTTATCTCTGGAAGACGATTCTGCCCTCCTACAATGTTAGTAATAGGAATGCAAAAATTTTGAGTGTCTACAGATGCCCCTCTTTATCATATTCATGCAATGTAATGGCATAGATAGGATAAAGAATACTAGACACTTAAAATATGACAAGATATTCATGATGCAATGTACTGCAGCATGATGCAAATGTATGATGAATATGGTTTGTTGGACCGTTTTCCAACGGGATGTGATGATTGTTTGTTCCCATGACTTTTGATGGGTACTGGGGTTATCACAAATGACTCTGGGGGACTAGTTGGATGTGTACTCCAAATCTCTCAGGTTCTTTCAGGATGTTGATGTTGGGGTTGTGACAAAGTCCTTAATCCTCGGTACAGACTTTCCACCACAGATATTTCTCTCATGTACAAGAGACTCTGGGGGGTTGTGTTTTGTCTGAGGAAGATGTGTATAACAGATTACATCATCGGTCCTCCCCGGTGAGGATGTTTTTCCTGGTTTGTATCGCCAAGTCTTTCCAGTTATCTGTCGGAGTAACTGCCAACAGTCTGTGTTGTCAGGGTTGCCTGACCTTCGCTGAAATGTACATCAACGGATACCACCATCAAACCATCTCTGACGCTTTGTTGGGTTTAATGGCCAACGACTGTAATCATCAGATGACTTCTGACGCTTCGTTGGGTTTACTTGCCAACGACTGGTGATGTCAAGGTTGCTTAACTTTCGTTGAAGTGAGTTCATCAGATGGCTTCCGACGCTTCGTTGGATTTACTTGCCAACGGCTGAAGACTGTCAATGTTGCTTGACCTTCGTTGAAATGTATATCAACGGCTGATGTCATCGGATGGCTTCTGACGCTTCGTTGGATTTAATTGGCAACGGCTGAAATATCGTCAAGGTTGTTTGACCATCATTGAAATGTGCATCAACGGCTGAAGACTGTCAAGGTTGCTTAACCTTCGTTGAAATGTGCATCAACGGCTGATGTCATCAAATGGCTTCAGACGCTTCATTGGATTTAATTGGCAACAGCTAAAATATCGTCAAGGTTACTTAACCTTCGTTAAAATGTGCATCAACGACTGAAGACGCATGAAGTTCCCGCTGGGAGAGCTATTTTAGAGTTACGGCCCCAAACTGACGGCATCGGACCATTGTGAGGTATTGTCGATTGTAGTTTGTAACAGCTGTGATCATTGGTGTTGTGTACCCTGTGTTCAGACGAATACCAATGAGTGACATGTAGACCCGCAGTTTGGTCTTGAAAACCAAGATTTTAGGCTATTCTGCTCAATCGCGTAGCGCCTTTTTTCCTGATTTAAATGTTTCAACTTATGAGACCTCCTTTACAACTTAGAGTGGACCTAGCCGGAGGGGTGGGACCCACATAGGGTAGCCACAGGTACATCTATGGCCAACCGTGGGTGTACTTGTAGGTTGCTTGCCTTTCACAAAACACTTTCACATTGCGCCACACAGAGAATCCGAGAGTTCTTCTTTAGATCTGCTGAGTTCGGGCTGCTTTCTGTGAAATTCGTCACCGTACAAGTGTTTCACACTATCCTGGTAACGTATGCATGTCTTCTTTTCCAGTTTTGTCCATTAGAAAATGAATTATCATATAAAATGCCCTAAACACATAGTAGTGAATATGCATGCCTATATGACTTGATAAAAAATATTCAACATAGTAAATGTTAGTATTTAACCATGCTGAACATAATGATGTGAAAAAAATTAACTTTTGAAATAATCAAATTGGCACCTTTTTCTGCTATTTCTTATCCTATTTGAGGACAAATAAGCAAAGGAAGTAAAGTAAAGCAATCCTGGTAATTAGTCTACCATCATGGATTGTGACTTTGACATTTGTATGCATATAGGATGTTTATGACTGTGGGTAGGTGTGCTACTGAATGGCCACCTAATCATGCCTATGCGCATGTGGATAGTCCTTGTTACAAAGGAGACACTGGCAAAAAATTTCCATAAGTCTAAGCATTGGGTAGTCATGCATTTTTAACTCTACTGTAGGCGTATGTTAAAGTAATGCATGCATACATGTAGTCATAAAATGCATTTGAAAAGCTCCAGGTTAGAATTTACCACACCCTTTCTGATGTGATATGCAGACTTGTGTCCAGCTATTATGGATCCGGATCAGCTGAGTAGTTCCCGCAGAACCACATCAAGTGTGCGGAGGAGGGCTTCTGAAGTGCCCCAACCCCGTTCAGTCAGACATCCTCGTCGGTTGGCAGAGGCGGTGAGTCATCCTATCCGGGTTGATGTACCGGATGTTCAGGACGAGGAGGAGGATGTACCGGTTGCGGCTCCAGCTCCTGCTGCTCATTGTGACAACCCGAGAATTTAGACAATTTAATAAAATCTTAAAAGATTGAATTAAGGTTAAATAATAGACCTAGACACAAAATAAGTTTATGGATTTGACATTTCTGAGAAGGATTTTTGAGAATTTAAAAAAATTTGGTGGAGACTTATAGGGTTAAGTGTTTGAGTGTATACGATACTGTATATACTGATTTTATGTGTATAGTATGTGGTTGAGGGTTAATCAAATAAATTAAATCAGTGACAAACCCTAAGGATATATTAAGAACATTAACGTTCAGTTAGAAAACCCTAACGATTTGTAAGAAACCCTAATACCGGCTCTAGGAACCCTAATTTTAGTTATGGGAATCCAAAATCCTAATTCAAAATATTAAAACCCTAATCTGGGAGCTAAAAGGTTAAGTATAAGGCTTAAGTGTAATGATTTACAAACTTAATTAGGGGAAACTAACAAATTATTTAAAAAAAACCCTAATTGCTAAATTAGAAACCCTAGTGTATAATATGAAAAAAATTGCTAATTTAGAAATTATAATGTTAATTAGAAAACATTAATCCTAATTTGAAAACCCTAATATGATTAAGAAATCTTAATATAATTAGGAAATCCTAATTATAATTTAGAAATCTTAATTTTCTATTTAAAAACCTAATTAGAAAATACTAGAATTTTAAATTTGTAAACCCTAAGGGTTAAACCCTAAGGGTTGGTCAAGTTACTAATAAGCCATTAAAATGGTAAGCAAAATATCCAAAATGCCCTTTTTGTATTTTTATAAGATTTTGTACAAATCTTGCCATATAATTGGACTCAACAACTCTAAAATCTTCCATGTGCTCAATATATCAGCAACCTCAGCAAACTTGTTAGATCAAATATATTGTATCAAGATATATATAGATTAAAGAGAGAGGAAAGTCAAAAAGTTGGCTAATTTATTCACATACATCCAACCAAGTTATTCTCTCTCTAGACCTAAGAAAATACTAAGTGGATCAGTCTCTAGAATGATCCTTAGCAAGCTCAGATCAGATCATGATGATCAGATTCAAGATCAAAGCATTAAAAAGGTATAAACCCTAAACTTGAAAATCATGTGATTTGATGTTAGATGTTATTTGTTGGTTAAAGTTGTGTATGAAGATGTTATTTAGTGATCCAAGATGTTACATCAAGGATCCATAACATCTAGATGCACGAAAATCAAGTTTTCAAAACTGACTTTGAACCCTAAATTTTGGTCTGACAACCAAATGTCAAGACCCATAGATCTCTCTGTGTTAGATGATATGTGTGTTAGATGCTATAGATATGTTCTTTGTCATGAGGAGAGTAGACTAGAACTTGAATAAAGTCCATACCATGTCTAGATCTCCAGATATAAGCAGTCAAACACGGTTAACCGATCATGGAAATGGAATTCTATCAAACACGGTTAACTGACATATGGACTATCGATTCATGCCTCTAGAATACTTAGATGCTTAACAGAATTAAAGTTGTAGGTGGTCAAACAAAGGTTGACCACCAACCTTAAGAACATTTCTAGAAAATCCAGTAAGTTCAAGAACACGTTTCTGACAGTAGTTTGACCGGCCAAGATCTCTTACATGTGTTGCTGTTAGACTGATTTAATGTTGTATAGTTGTTGTAGCGCCCCCAAATTCGGGTCCTAAATTACCATGAATCTGGTACACTAGTTCTAACTATTCTGGAAGATATAAGCATAAATTGTTTATACATTAAACATTACACAGTATCCCCAAGTTCGAGAACCTTCACATAAAACCTGATTCAATATTCTATCTAACATATAATGTTATTATCATACAATACTATTATATTTTAACTGCACATATACTCCAAAGCTGAACTTGGCTTTGACTTTTCTCGTATCGGACGTATTCGTCTTAATCTGCAATGTTTATCATGATATAGCAAGGGTGAGCAACAAGTTTGCCCAGAAAGTATAAGTTTAATTGAATATATATCATGATTGAAAGAATTGAATAACAAGTTGGCTAACATTCAACAATATATACATTGTGAACTAGCATGAACAATTTTCATAGCTGAACAAATAAAGAACATGGATAACTGTATCTTGACCAAATGGTAATGAAGGTGATCTGCCTTTCATACATGATAAACACATGCAATATGCACTAAGTGCGATTCAACAATTCATGGACGTGATAATCAATAATAATTAATTACCAGCATATATAAAATTTATAACTCAGGGTGGAGTTAAAGAGAACTTGCACAATAAATAAGTATAAGAAACTTGCCTGATCGGTTAATTACTGCTACACATTATATTTAGCTTTGACTGAATACCTAATATAGATAATACCGATCTCCAAATATTAGAATAATATCATCACAGTATAAAATAACCTAAACACATTATCAAATAATCCTATCTATTTACACAGCACATAAGTCCTAGTATCAAGTCAAACTATTGCAGTCTGAGTTAAGTCGGCACTATTTCGACATCTCGACGGCTCAGTCGGATAACTATTGAGCCTAATATCCATAAGACTCTGTCTAAACGCAACACAATTAACTTAGACAATTAATTATTCTGTCAAAATAATTTTCATATGCTCATAAAAATTTTCAAGTAATTATTATTATTTATTATGATTTTTCAATCATTAATATCATATTTATATGATTTAAATACCACTTAATTCCATTATCATTAATATTTATTTAATATTAATTATTAATGAAATCCTTAACATAATATTATAATATATTTATAATATCTCAAAATATTTTTAATACATTATTACTGCCTTTAAATGATTTTAAAGTAATTAAAACCATTAATAAATAAATGTCCTTAATATTAAAATATTAATATTTTTGATGACAAAATATCAAATTATAACTTAAAATATTTTTATAACCTTTAAATTATTTTTATATAATTTTTAAATCATTAATTCTATTTTTTATAATTTATTTAATACATTTATTAAATAAATTAATTATCATTAATATTAATTTATTAATAAAATTCATCACAAAATATTAAAAGTCATCAAAAATAACTTCAAATATTTTCTTATACCATAATATAATTTTTCATGATTTTTTAAGTATTAAAATCATTTTAAATTAATTTATTTAATATTATAATTAAATAAATTAAATACCATTAATATTCCAAAAATATTAAATATTAATGAAATATATTCTAAATTATTAAAAACTCATTTTTGGACTTTAAAATAATTTTTAGAAATTTATTATGTATTTTTCATAATTAAAAACTATTTAACACTAATTATTTAATAAAAATAATAATTTTGTAATTAATATGTCGCTAAAAGGGCCCTATAGCGACAAGAACCGTCGCTATAGGTGTTCTTGGTCAAACCCAGAACATTCAAACCCATTATCAGGCTGTCTACTTTGACCAATCGTAGATCTTAGATCATAAGGATTTTGGGTTTGTATTTGTGTTTATGTTGTAGTATACATGTAATACTACAACCACAAATCGATTTCATGACCAAACTATAACAAAACTGAGAGATCAAAGCTCCAGAAAATCTGTCAGAAGTTGTTCTTCATTTCTGGGTTTTTCAGAAATGAAGAACAGTCCGAGTTGGCCACTTATGATCTCCATAACTTGTATCCTGTGTTTGGTAAGTGTAATCTAAATGTGCTAACTTATTGTCCTGATATCAGAGAACAACAACATATCACTAAATCATCTTGACAACAACACAAATGACAAATCAAGGCTGGTCAATGTGCATGCCAAGAACTACCTTTGAAGATTTCTGGGTTGCCCAGAATCTTCGTCCGGCATGATGGCCAACGCTTATTTGACCCACAATATCTTTGATCCTGTTATGGATCTAAATTATCTAAAGGCATGATCATGTAGCCTACATGTCAGACAACAACATCAAAGCACTAACATAGCATAACAACTTAAACACATCAAAATCTAAGGCTTTGAAAAGCTTGTCAGAAATTCTGGGTTTCTGGGTTTACCCAGATTTCCAGTTTTCGTGATCGGTCAACGTACTTTGATTGTTATATCTGGAGATCTAGACATGATATAGGCTTGATTCAAGTTCCAGATCAAAGCCCTTACATCATACTACTAGTCTATAACTTAAAACACAACAAACAACTAACATACAAAGATCTTTGAGGCCTGACATTTACTTGTCAGACAACATTTTCTAGTTTTTCCAAATTTCTAAAAACTTCAATTTCGAACATCTAGATGTTATGGATCTAGGAAGTAACAACCCAGATCACTAATTGACACCATCTAACACTGTTCTAAACAATAAATCACAACATCTAACATAAAATCACATGATTTTTAAGTTTAGGGTTTATACCTCCTTTTTGAGCTTGATCTTGATTCTGACCTTGATGTTTGTTCTTGGCAAGCTAAAGGCTGATATTGGCTTTATTTCTCACTCACTGTCACTCTAAAATTTTGGATGGGAGAGAGAGAGAGAGAAGACTTGGCTAGGTTGAAAATGAAACTAGTATGCACACAAGCCAATCATGTTTGATGATAAAGCATATACTTTGTAACAATCTTATTCATTTATTAATAAAAAGTATTGATTTATTATATGATTTTAATTATCTACATGATGTTGGTTTATAATATATGATAAACCCATAGTTTTAAGCAATGCTTTTAGAATAATGATGATGATCAATCTAATGAGATCTAAATTCTTAGAAAGCTTAAAACTAAAATATTTTCCAATCGTTGGATTACTAAATTGGGGATTAGTGAATCCGGATAGATTGGTACATACGTTGTTTGCTAATTGGATGAGGATGATTGATCTCATGATCATTTATGTGGAGACCCTAAAGCAAGTATGTATGTGCTTATTAGAGAATAAGTTCACTGAACGTGGCTCGCTAAGGGATATCTAATGGAGTTTTACTTGCCTGTCAATAGGAATTCATGTAGTGATAGTAGTACAAGTGATCCTTGGACTTGAGATCATCATAATATCTTGTATATGATGAGTTATAATTTGACTTATTCCTTAAGACCCTTAGGGTATATCAAAGGGTATGCTTGGGTATAATAAGTCGTACATAGAGATAATGTATGATCAATAAAGAATCTACCGCTTCTAGTAAAAGAAGAGAAATGTCCTATGTGATTCGATAAATGACAACCCAGTAGTCCTTGGCCAAGGCAGAATGAAATTAGAAAGGAGTTTCTAATTTGCATTATTTGGAGTTGTGCATTTAAGAGTCAAAATACATATAATTAAATAAAATAAGACTTGACAGTAATTCTATGTCTTATATTTAATTGGGACATTGTATGGTAGAAGGATTGAATTGTACGGTAACTATTTACTCAAAGGTTTTTTTATGATTAATGTTAAAATCTATATTATCTGGAAAGTCGTTGATCGCTAGGGAGGCTTATCCCTATTGTAGAATAAATATTATTTATTTAAATAAATTAATTGTTTAATTTATTTATTTAAATAAGATTAGAATTGTTCTAATTGATTTATTCACAACCGGTTTAATATGGAGAACCTAAAGGTTCACACCATAAAAGGAAGAATAATTATTTAAGAAACTAATGGCATAATCGTAATAATAAGTTAAGTATATTTAATTTAATCTATGGTGATAAAATAAATTAAATAGCTTAATATTTATTATTTAATACTTTGGAAATATTAAATATAAATTAATAAGAGAAGTCTTATTATTATTATTATTATTATTATTTAATTCCTATAGGAGTTTGGGAATTAATTAATAAAAGTATTCTCATATATTCCTAATAATATTAGGAGACTAATTAATTAAAAGAGTTTAATTAATTATTCCTAATATGATTGGGAGCCTAATTAATTAAAGGAGTTTAATTAATTAAAATAAAACCTAATTCCTTAATTGTTAAGGAGGGTTGACTATATCTATAAATAAGAGGAGTCTTATTATGGGTGCAGAGTTGTTGATTTTTTCACAACAGACGCAATTCTAATAGTTGGAGAGTACGCTCTTTTCTATAGAGATAGAAAAACTAGGGTTTAGTCAACCATCCATCTTCTTGAATCTTTATTCTTTCTTGGTGGATCACCTCTAGAGGCCAAACACTTGGGTGGCTAACGTTGATCAAAGGAAGAAACCAAACGCGGTGGATTCAAGTTGAACGCGAAAAGGATTGGAGGTGAACTTGTACCTGAGGAAGCTCGAATCTTCAAGGGTATGATTCTTGTTCTTCATATCTTTTCGTTTAATTAATAATTGTGCATAAAGGATGATCCGGGTATATGGTTTGTAAAATTTTTAAACTCTGATTTTCCACATTTCTGCTTATTTGTGCAATTTGATTGCGTTCATGAATATTACAAACCTAACAGTGGCATCAGAGCCAAACCTTTATGCGAATTATTAATTGTTTTAATTTGATATGTATATTAATATGTGTTTAGAATAATTTAATTGGACATAATTTATTGTATAAAATTTATTTAAAAAAAAAACTGCAATTCAATTCGCGAAATCCGTATTTTTTTTTCTATCACATGTTAATCCTGATTCACGTGGTTAGAAAGTTAAAAGGGATATGTTGCTGACTTGCTGGATTCAAAAGGAATGATTAGCTTATATTATATTATATATATATATATATATATATATATATATATATATATATATATATATATATATATATATATATATATGATTACTTCTCTTAATGTAAGAGATCAGCATGTTTTTTAAAAAAAAATTGTCGAGATTCGCATATGAATTTTTTTAAAAACATGCCACCTATTCGGTTATTATATATATATATATATATATATATATATATATATATATATATATATATATATATATATTCTTAATTATTTTAATCTTAAAATAAAAGGTTTATTTTAATATTAAAATAAAGGAGTTTATTTTAATTTTAAAATTGAATTTCATGCTAACTAATTAGAGTTGGAATTGAATTTCATGATAACTAATTGGAGTTGAAATTGGGTTCCATGTTTCCTTAAATAAAGGAGTTTATTTAGATATGGAATAAGATTTCATATTATTCAAAATAAAGAGTTTATTTGTGAATAGGAAAGAGAATCCTAATTTCCTTAAATAAAGGAGTTTATTTAGATATGAAATAAGATTCCATATTATTCAAAATAAAAGAGTTTATTTGTGAATAGGAAAGAGAATCCGTGTTTCCTTTAATAAAGGAATTTTTTTTATACTTGGAATTGGATTCCATAATTAATTAAAATAATGGAGTTTATTTTGATTAAAATAAAATAGTTTATTTTATTCAAAATAGGATAAATTAAAATAAAAGAGTTTATTTTGATTCAAAATTAGATTTTATACTAACTAAATTTGCCCATTAAATGATATCAATATATATATTGAATGTTTTTTATTCATGAGATGAATGTTATTTATTGATGCATATGGTAATGTGTATGATAATAAATGTGATTGATTATGGACTATTGATCAATATGATTGGATTTTATTTTAGTTGAATGCATGAATGTATGGGTTTTATTAAATGGGGTCTACGTACCTCGTCTTCTCTAATTTTTTTTAATGTAAATTCTATCTCCCTCCTATGTAACCCTTTGACTGCTGATCAAGGTTTCTATTTATTTTAAATAATTTTGTAATAGGAATAGTTAGAATTAAATTTTAAAGAATTGGAGAGCAAGGAGCAAGGGGCGCTTGAAGACCCATTTGTAATGGAGCCCGGGTTTAAATGTAATAGTTATATTTAAATATTAATTCTTGCACCCCTAGGTTTGACCTTTTGGTTCACTTGGTGGCTCTAGTGAACCAAACTAGAATAAAGTCCATAATCAATTCATGTAGAATATAGTATTCTATATGTGCATGCTTATACTATATATATATATTATATATTATGCAAACATGCTTTGCATGTTAATTAATATGACGTGTATTATATATATATATATATATATATATATATATATATATATATATATATATATATATATGTGTGTGTGTGTGTGTGTGTGTGTGTGTGTGTGTGTGTGTGTGTGCATGCGCGCTAAACAAGATGAGACAATTAATAACAAACTCCTCAAATATTTTATATTAAGTTGTAACGTTTAAAGATATTTGGAATATCGAACGTCGCCTTCTAGCATGGTAAAATAATAGAGTATTAAATATTTAATATGAGTTTGTTGTACACACAGAAGGCATGCATTAAATATTTAAGATGTTGTTTTATCACATTTAATGCTTATAAATAGACTGAACAATGTTGTTTTGTTGTGCACACACAAGGACATTATTTTTCTTTTGAATATATGGAGTGCTAGGTATGACTTAACTTAGATCATTTTAGTTTGAATGTGCACACACTTGACCATTATGATCTAAGAGGCAAAATACAATGAGTTGCATAGTTGATGTAATTGACAAGAGTTGTCTACCTATTTATTTATATATAGTTTGTTGTGCACACACAAGGCTATATACATTTGAAATGGGATCCTTATTTTCACTAACATATCTTTAATTAGATATCGCCGAATTATATAAATTGAGGGTAATATAGTTTAACGAAAATAGTGGAAGATACCAATTTAAAACAAGACCTAATTTATTTTGGTAATTAATAAAAGAATATATGCTAAAATGTTATTAATTACAAATTCATTTAAAGAAATTTACAATGTCTAAAATTACTATCATTACTTAGCATATTAGATACTAAATTAATCAGATCGAATTAAACGGATTGGTTAAGGAATTTGAGAAAAGTTCTCACGGCTAAAAAGCTATCTTATGTCCTTAATACGCCTATCCCTGCAATGGTTGGAACAATGCCTCTGAGGAAGAGATTGCTACTTTTAGAAAGTGGCAAGATGATGAACAGTTGGCTCAATGCATCATGCTCGCATCCATGAGTAACGAGCTTCAGCGTCAGCATAAAACTATAGATGCTCCTACTATTCTCCTGCATGTCAAGTAGTTGATGGTGAGGAAAGTAGGACTAATAGATATTAGATATCTAAGGAGCTCTTCCGATCTAGAATGACCAACGACACTATAGTACAGACACATGTCCTAAACAATAATCAATTTGATTGATCAATTAGGATAACAGGTTTTGTCCTTTCACAATTGTTGTGAATTTTTCATATGAACAAGCTAGATATCAGCCTCGCTAATTTGCTTAACATGTTAAAAAATGTTGAGAGTCACTTTTCAACCAAGAAAGACCATGTCTTACTGGTAGGGGCCAAAGGATCTTCTGAAAAGAAGAACGATTCAAAGAAGGTAAATAGAAAGGCAAAAACAAAGGATAATAAGAATAAAACTGATACGAATAGCAAAGGAGTTTGCTTCCACTGCAATAAGCCTATACACTGGAAAGGAAACTACAAGAAGCATCTTGCAGAGGCTAACCAAAAGAAGCTTAGTGAAGTTCTGGTTACAAATACAAATTTGTTCATGATTGAAATAAATTTTTTTTTAAGTTAATGTTCTACTTGGGTATTGGATACCGACTTTGGTTATCATAAATATAGATTTATAAAGGGACCAAATAGAAGTAGAAAGCTAAACAAGAGATAAGTAATCCTATGTGTGAGAAATGAAGCAAAGGTTGCTATATTAGCCATAGAAACTTATTGTTTAGCAATGCCTACGGGCAAATCTATTAATTAAGTCAATAAGTTGTTATTGTATTCTAGTTCTTGTTAGAAACATTATTTTCATTTTGTTGTTGGACAATTAAATCTTTGGAATTATATTTAAGAACAATTATTGTTCTATTTATAATAATAATGTTTTGTATAGAACTGGAATATTACTTAATGGATTTTGTATACTTGACTTACGTGAAAAATTATTTTGCAAATTGAACAAACTAGTATAAGAAAAGGAGATGATCATTCAAAAAGTTGAATGTGTGTATTTGCAAAAATACAAGTGTGAATTATTTGAAAGGTTCAAACAATTCAGAAGTGAAACAAATTGGTAAAGTATTAGGATTCTTTGAACGGATCAAGGAATAAATACTTGTGCAATAAGTTTCTAGATCATCTCAAATGGTTTTCTCACAAAGGACACCTCCTGATGTGTAATAATTGATTGATGTATCTGAAAAAAAAAATTGTACCTTGTTGGACATAGTGCAGTCCATAATAATTTTACCGATATTTCAGTATCCTTCTGGGATAATGCCCTAGAAATGGTTGCATATCTACGAAAAGGGTAACCTCAAAATCCGGCCCCAAGACTCCATAAAAGTTATGGACAGGGAGGATTCCTAATCTTAAGTATGTTAAGATAAGGGATTGTCCAACTTATGTGAAAAGGTTTCAAAGGATAAGCTTGGGACATTTTGACAAGTATAGATTTGTGGGACATCCTAAAGTAAGTTTAGGGCATATGTTCTATAATCCTACTCAGCAAAATGTGTTTGTTACGAAACATGCTACCTTCTAAGATAAAGGTGTTTATCATTGAAGGGACTAGTGGGAGGATAATAGATCTTGAAGAGTTCAAGAACCATAAATGTAACACCCCAGTCCCACATCGAAAGATAGGGAAAAAATTTGTCTGTATATAAGGAAATAAGTTACTACCAATAGTACCTTCAAGTCATGACCTTTTGGGATCCTGTGGTGGGCTAAGATGACCCAAGAAGATACTATTGGGCCAGTGGTTTGAGGCCTTATTTTGATGGATTTGATTCGATTCGGACTTGGGATTTGACCCGAAATTTATTCCGGACTCGAGATTTGACCCAGGTTGTTTCATATGGTATCAGAGCCGACTCTCGAAAGCTCGGGTCGGGTCATCCGATCGGATTGCCGGAGGTGTGGACACGAAGGCTGGTGGTATTATCCCACAATCGAGATATGGAGGTCCAGAGGTGGGGACACGAAATCAGCCAGTATTATCCCACAATGGCTAGAGAGGCAAAGATCTTTGGGCCGTGTGTGTGATCGGTTCTGACGGGGACGTCAGAAATTTAAGTGGGGGAGTTTGTAACACCCCAGTCCCACATCGAAAGATAGGGAAAAAATTTGTCTGCATATAAGGAAATAAGTTACTACCAATAGTACCTTCAAGTCATGACCTTTTGGGAGCCTGTGGTGGGCTAAGATGACCCAAGAAGATACTATTGGGCCAGTGGTTTGAGGCCTTATTTTGATGGATTTGATTCGATTCGGACTTGGGATTTGACCCGGGTTGTTTCAATAAATCACTATAAGTCAAATAAGAGGAACCTGTAGATAGACCTATTGTACCACAACCGAATCGTAAATCTGGAATAATACCAAAGATACCTAGGAGGTATGGATTCATCATGGATGATGATGATGAGGTACGTTTCCTAGAAGATGATGATTCGGTTACAAATGATGAGGTAAGAGTTGTAAACACTCAGAGAAATGGATTGAAGCAAGCTTCTCAAAACAGAACATTCGTTTTGATAAGACAATCAAAAGAGTTTGATTTTATCAAAAATAAGAATGTACCTAGTGTGTCAGTGGGAGCGTCGTGGCATTTCTAATATTATATGTTGATATACTGTGGATAAGGAATGACATACTAATGCTACAATCAGTAAATATAAAGTTGTCTAAACATTCCTCCATGAAAGATTTGGGAAGAATATCTTAATTGGGGATACAAATCTATATAGATAAATTTAAAAGGATGCTCGACTTAACCCAAGAAATGTATATTCATTTGATACTAAAGTCGTTTAGCATGACAAACTCCATCGAAATTCTTATGTTGATGAACCCTAGAGTGTATCTCTCTTAATAGTCCCCATAAACTCATAAAAGAGAGATCGCATGAGTGACAATCATGTATGCAATGAAATATACGAGACCTGATGATGATCAGTCATATTCTGGAGGAGATCACTGTGCAGTGATTTGGAAAGATTCCAAACAGCAAAGAGTTATTGGTTTAGTGATAAAGACAAAGTATATAGTTGTAAATGAAGCTGCAAGTTGATTGTTTGGATGAAAAGTTTATTACAAAACTAGGAATAGTTCCTAAGTCTCATCTTGGATCTAAACATGTGTTGTGGCACTTTCATTTGATTATAGAAATCATTGAAAGATGGGAAATCACTATAGAGATAGTGGACTCTCAAGAACAACATTACATATCCATTAACTAAAGCTTATCCAACAGCAGGATAATCGTCACTTAGAGAAGAAGGGTATGAGATACCATGACGATTGACTTTAGTGCAAATGGGAGATTGAAAGTAGTATGCACACAAGCCAATCATGTTTGATGATAAAACATATACTTTGTAACAATCTTATTCATTTATTAATAAAAAATATTGATTTATTAAAGGCTTTTAATTATCTACATGATGCTGGTTTATAATATGTGATAAACACATAGTTTTAAGCAATGCTTTTAGAATAATGATGATGATCATTCTAATGAGATCTAAATTCTTAGAAAGCTTAAAGCTAAAATAGTTCCCAATTGTTGGATTACTAAATTGGGGATTAGTAAATCCGGATAGATTGGTACATACGTTGCTTGCTCATTGGATGAGGATGATTAATCTCATGATCATTTGTGTGGAGACCCTAAAGCAAGTATGTAGGTGCTTATTAGAGAATAAGTTCACTGAACGTGGCTCGCGAAGGAATATTTAATGGAGTTTTACTTGCCTGTCAATAGAAATTCCTGTAGTGATAGCAGTACAAGTGATCCTTGGACTTGAGATCATCATAGTATCTTGTATATGATGAGTTATAATTTAACTTATTCCTTAAGACCCTTACAGTATATCAAAGGGTATGCTTGGGTATAATAAGTCGTACATGGAGATAATGTATGATCAATAAAGAATCTACCGCTTCTAGTAAAAGAAGAGAAATGTCCTATGTGATTCGATAAATGACAACCTAGTAGTCATTGGCCAAGGCAGAATGAAATTAGAAAGGAGTTCCTAATTTGCATTATTTGGAGTTGTGCATTTAAGAGTCGAAATACATAAAATTAAATAAAATAAGACTTGATAGTAATTCCATGTCTTATATTTAATTGGGATATTGTATGGTGGAAGGATTGAATTTTACGGTAACTATTTACTTAAAGGTTCTTTTATGATTAATGTTGAAATCTATATTATCTGAAAAGTCGTTGATCGCTAAGGAGGCTTATCCCTATTGTAGAATAAATATTATTTATTTAAATTAATTAATTGTTTAATTTATTTATTTAAATAAGATTAAAATTGTTCTAATTGATTTATTCACAACCGGTTTAATATGGAGAACCTAAAGGGTCACACCATAAAAGGAAGAATAATTATTTAAGAAATTAATGGTATAATCGTAATAATAAGTTAAGTATATTTAATTTAATCTATGGTGATAGAATAAATTAAATAGCTTAATATTTATTATTTAATACTTTGAAAATATTAAATATAAATTAATAAGGAGTCTTATTATTATTATTACTATTATTATTATTTAATTCCTAAAGGAGTTTGAGAATTAATTAATAAAAGTACTCTCACATATTCCTAATAATATTAGGAGATTAATTAATTAAAAGAGTTTAATTAATTATTCTTAATATGATTGGGAGCCTAATTAATTAAAGGAGTTTAATTAATTAAAATAAAGCCCAATTCCTTAATTGATAAGGAGGGTGGACTACATCTATAAATAAGAGGAGTCTTATTATGGGTGCAGAATTGTTGTTAACTTTTTCACAACAGACGCAATTCTAATAGTTGGAGAGTACGCTCTTTTCTATAGAGATAGAAAAACTAGGGTTTAGCCAACCACCCATCTTCTTGAATCTTTATTCTTTCTTGGTGGATCACCTCTAGAGGTCAAATACTTGGGTGGCTAACGTTGATCAAAGGAAAAATACTTGGGTGGCTAACGTTGATCAAAGGAAGAAACCAAACCCGGTGGATTCAAGTTGAACGCGAAAATAATTGGAGGTGAACTTGTACCTGAGGAAGCTCGAATCTTCAAGGGTATGATTCTTGTTCTTCATATCTTTTCGTTTAATTAATAATTGTGCATAAAGAATGATCCGGGTATATGGTTTGTAAAATTTTTAAACTCTGATTTTTCACATTTCTGCTTATTTGTGCAATTTGATTGCGTTCATGAATATTATAAACCTAACAGAAAAGTAAAGTGTTTAACTTTTCTAGACTTGTATGTCTTTAATCCATGATGCAATGTATTTAATCTAGCAAGTTGACTGATATTTTAGATATAATGCACATGGCTAGCTAGAGTTGGTCACTAACCACAAGTAGGGCTAAATCTACACTCCATCTCATTAAAATATTCAAAAAGGGTAGTTTGGACATTTGACTTGTAAAGTTAATGGCAACTTGGTAACTTGTCATAACCCTTATATATGTTTTAACCCTTAGGGTTTAACCCTAAGGTTTTAAAAATTTATTTTCTAGGCTTTTCTAATTAGGTTTTTGGAAATAGAAAATTAAGATTATAATTAGGAAACCTTAATTATATTAAAGTTTACTAATCACATTCAAGCTTGCTAATTATGATTAATATCTCCTAATTAAAATTGCTAATTTAGCATTTAGGTTCCATAATTGTACATTAGGGTTTTCAGTTGAACAATTAGGGTTTTCTAAAAATTAATTAGGGCTATCTCTAATTAAATATATAATCAATAACATAAAAACCTTATACTTATCTTCAAGCTCCCAAATTAGGGTTTTAATATTCTGAATTAGGGTTTCGAATTCTCGAAACTGAAACTAGGGTTTCCTTATCAGTCGATATGGTTTTCTAACTGAACGTCGAGGTTCTTAATATAATATTAGTGTTTTTCACTAATATAATTTATCTGGTCAACCATTGACCCTTAACCACATACTGTACACATATATGACCATATACACAGAACATGTACACTTATTTTCTGTCTAAGTCTATTATTTAACGTCTATTCAATCTTTTAAGAATTTATTAAATTGTCTAAATTCTCGGGTAATCAAATTCACCCCTTCTTCTAAGAAATTCGTCCCAAGAATTTACCTTACACCTTACACCTTTCATACTTATCACCATATGCTATCCAAAACATCACTCACAAGAGTTAAATTATTCAAATCGTGATGAGGAGTCACATAGACTATAAACTTTCATTTCCGAAAAGGTTTTATGGAAATTCATCCGCAAACTGTCATATCTTACAGACACAAAGGGTGATTAGCCCGGTATGCCCTGTACTGGCCATGTACTGTTGGTCGGATCTGTTTCTCGTCACTGCCATAAGCACAAAAATTATACCTCAGTCTTATCGGATTCCTCACCAAAACAATTCGGTTCGGGAAAATTTTCAAGGAACGCATAGAATTTTATAAACGTTGGTCTAGCTAAATCAAATAGCATAGACTCATACTAGTAATTCAATTCAATCGAAATATTTAGGTATAGCCAAATCCCGTTGGCAAATTAAAATTTTTTAAAAAAATTAGTTTGAAAATGACGTCATGATGATGTACTGTATTAACATCCCGTTTGAGGATGCCGTCATCGAGTGACTTTGTTATAACACATTATACAATAGTGGAACAATGATTTTAGATCAAATTCAACACTAAGTATTCATGCGTTTACAAGTCCATCAACTTTTTATCATCTCTGCACCAGGTTACATGGTACATAAGTGATAAATAAAATATTATTTTGATATTTCAAATCCTTATCGTCTAGCCGAAAGAAGTAGCATAGACTATACTTTAAACCGTTCAAAAACTATTACAATTCAGTTTTATCATCTCAACAGGTAACGATGTGTCGGTAGCTCGAAGTCCACACATACACCATGGTCACTAGAAGTTGAGAACAAAAATTTATTTTCAAAAGCACATAGTGTGTATTTAGCTTGATGTCAAAAGGTTCGAAGTCTAACATAGCTATAAAGATTTGGAAAACCTATATCTCCACTAATGATCAATTGCTTAACAATCTATCTATTCATATAATCCTTAATACTGCATTCACACACGTCTATACCCAGTTCATCGAACTTACCACACTTATGAGTTCAGGAACTTTTCACAATCATATGAGTTTAAGAACTTGTCCTAGTCAGACCTTTGGCGTCAATTCGCTGAGGGGTTCAAAAATATTTTATATAATTATGAGTCACGAACGTACCATAAGTATGAGTTTTAAGAACTCGTACTTAACCTTATATTCTCTACCTATCTGTTATACGCTTGAGAAAAGAATCACCTTCTCCATAGGTATATAGCAAATAGCGCGGCGCAAACTTATCAATAATTATCCTAACTCCCTTCTCAATACGAATTTCATTCAACTCATATTCATAGTCCTTTCCTGAATCTGTACCAATTCATAGTACAACTGACACACGACATTCTTGCCGTAAACTTTTCAATCATTCGCTTGATCATTCTCACTACTATAACCTTATCCGATCACGGAGTGATCTTATCCTATATATTACTATATATTTCTATGCTATGATCGTTTTGTTTTACGATCTCCTATCCAATACCTTTAGTCATTTAGACTCTATCTATTCACCACTACTGTTCCCGTTTATTATCAGAGTTAGGGAACTCCGTATCTTTACAACTTACTGAGATTCGTCTTTGAATCTTACAGACATACTAACTCTATGTGAGTTAGATCATATCCTAATCACTACGGTTATTGGTCTAAGGTAACTCTACCCTAGATTTATAACCAACAACTTTGATGCCAAATGTAGTGCCCCCAAATTCGGGTCCTAAATAACCACAAATCTGGTGCACTAGTTCTAACTATTACAGAAGATATAAACATAAATTATTTATACATTAAATATTACACACTATCCCCAAGTTCGAGAACCTTCACATAAAACCTGATTCAATATTCTATCTAACATATAATGTTATTATCATACAATACTATTACATTTTAACTGCACATATACTCCAAAGCTGAACTTGGCTTTGACTTTTCTCGTATCTGACGTATTCGTCCTAATCTGTAATGTTTATCATGATATAGCAAGGGTAAGCAACAAGTTTGTCCAGTAAGTATAAGTTTAATTGAATATATATCATGATTGAAAGAATTGAATAACAATCTAGCTAACATTCAACAATATATACATTGTGAACTAGCATGAACAATTTTCATAGCTGAATGAATAATGAACATGGATAACTGTATCTTGACCAAATGGTAATGAAGGTGATCAGTCTTTCATACCTGATAAACACATGCAATATGCACCAAATGTGATTCAACAATTCATGGACGTGATAATCAGTAATGATTAATTACCAGCATCTATGAAATTTATAACTCAGGGTGGAGTTAAAGAGAACTTGCACAATAAATAAGTATAAGAAACTTGCCTGATCGGTTGATTACTACTACACATTATATTTAGCTTTGACTGAATACTTAATATAGATAATACCGATCTCCAAATATTAGAATAATATCATCATAGTATAAAATAATCTAAACACATTATAACATAATCCTATCCGTCTACACAACACATAAGTCCTATCAAGTCAAATTATTATAGTTTGAGTTAAGTCGGCACTATTTCGACATCCCGATGGCCCAGTTGGATAACTATCGAGCCTAATATCCATAAGACTCTGTCTAAACGCAACACAATTAACTTAGATAATTAATTATTCAGTCAAAATAATTTTCTTAGGCTCAGAAAAATTTTCACGTAATTATTATCATTTATTATAATTTTTCAATCATTAATATCATATTTATATGATTTAAATACTACTTAATTCCATTATCATTAATATTTATTTAATATTAATTATTAATGAAATCCTTAACATAATATTATAATATATTTATAATATATCAAAGTATTTTTAAAACATTATTATTGCCTTTAAATGATTTTAAAGTAATTAAAACCATTATTAAATAATTGTCCTTAATATTAAAATATTAATATTTTTCATGACAAAATATCAAAAGTTACATTTTATAACTTAAAATATTTTTATAACCTTTAAATTATTTTTTTATAATTTTTAAATCATTAATTCTATTTTTCCATAATTTATTTAATACATTTATTAAATAAATTAATTATCATTAATATTAATTTATTAATGAAATTCATCACAAAATATTAAAAGTCATCAAAAATAACTTCAAATATTTTCTTATACCATAATATAATTTTTCATGATTTTTCAAGTATTAAAATTATTTTTAAGTAATTTATTTAATATTATAATTAAATAAATTAAATACCAAAAATATTCCAAAAATATTAAATATTAATGAAATATATTCTAAATTATTAAAAACTCATTTTTGGCTTTAAAATAATTTTTAGGAATTTATTATGTATTTTTCATAATTAAAAACTATTTAATACTAATTATTTAATAAAAATAATAATTTTGTAATTAATCTGTCGCTAAAGGGGCCATATAGCAACAGAACCGTCACTATAGGTGTTCTTGGCCAAACCCAGAACATTCAAACCCATTATCAGGTTGCCTACTTTGACCAATCACAGATCTTAGATCATAAGGATTCTGGGTTTGTATTTATGTTTATGTTGTAGTATACATGTAATACTACAACCACAAATCGATTTCATGACCAAACTATAACAAAACTGAGAGATCAAAGCTCCAGAAAATCTGTTAGAAGTTGTTCTTCATTTCTGGGTTTTCCAGAAATGAAGAACAGTCCGAGTTGGCCACTTCTGACCTCCATAACTTGTATCATGTGCTTGCTAAGTGTAATCTGAATGTGCTAACTTGTAGTCCTGATATCAGAGAACAACAACATATCACTAAATCATCTTAACAACAACACAAATGACAGATCAAGGCTGGTCAAAGTGCATGCCAAGAATTGCCTTTGAAGATTTCTGGGTTGCCCAGAATCTTCATCCGGCATTATGGTCAACGCTTGTTTGACCCACAATATCTTTGATCCTGTTATGGATCTAAGTTATCTAAAGGCATGATCATGTAGCCTACATGTCAGACAACAACATCAAAACACTAACATAGCATAACAACTTAAACACATCAAGATTTAAGGCTTTGGAAAGCTTGTCGAAAATTCTGGGTTTCTGGGTTTACCAAGATTTCCAGTTTTCGTGATTGGTCAACGTACTTTGACTGCTTATATCTGGAGATCTAGACATGATATAGGCTTGATTCAAGTTCCAGATCAAATCCCTTACATCATACTACAAGTCTATAACTTAAAACACAACAAACAACTAACATACAAGGATCTGTGAGGCATGACATTTGCTCGTCAGACAACATTTTCCAGTTTTTCCAAATTTCTAAAAACTTCAATTTGGAGCATCTATATTATGGATCTAGGAAGTAACAACCCAGATCACTAATTGACACAATCTAACACTGTTCTAAACAATAAATCACAACATCTAACATAAGATCACATGATTTTTCAAGTTTGGGGTTTATACCTCATTTTTGAGCTTGATCTTGATTCTGACCTTAATGTTTGTTCTTGGCAAGCTAAAGGCTGATATTGGCTTTGTTTCTCACTCACTTTCACTCTAAAATTTCAGATGGGAGAGAGAGAGAGAAGACTTGGCTAGGTTGAAAAGTAAAGTGTGCAACTTTTCTAGACTTGTATGTCTTTAATCCATGATACAATGTATTAAATCTAACAAGTTTGCTTATACTTTAGATATAGGGCACATGGCTAGCTAGAGTTGGTCACCAACCACAAGTAGGGCTAGATCTACACTCCATCTCATTAAAATATTCAAAAAGGGTAGTTTGGACATTTGACTTGTGAAGTAAATGGCAACTTGATAACTTGTCACAACCCTTAGGTTTTAACCCTTAGGGTTTGACCCTTAGGGTTTAACCCTAAGGTATTACAAATTTATTTTCTAGGCTTTTCTAATTAGGTTTTTAGAAATAGAAAATTAAGATTATAATTAGGGTTTCCTAATTATAGTAAAGTTTACTAATCACATTCAAGCTTGCTAATTAGGATTAATATCTCCTAATTCAAATTGCTAATTTAGCATTTAGGTTCCATAATTGTACATTAGGGTTTTCAGCTGAACAATTAGGGTTTTCTAAAAATCAATTAGGGTTATCCATAATTAAATATATAATCAATAACATAAAAACCTTATACTTATTTTCAAGCTCCCAAATTAGGGTTTTAATTTTCAAGCTCCCAAATTAGGGTTTTAATATTCTGAATTAGGGTTTCGGATTTTCGAAACTGAAACTAGGGTTTCCTTATCAGTCGATATGGTTTTATAACTGAACGTCGAGGTTCTTAATATAATATTAGGGTTCGTCACTAATATAATTTATCTGGTCAACACTTGACCCTTAACCACATACTGTACACATATTTGACCATATACACAGAACGTATACACTTATTTTCTGTCTAGGTCTATTATTTAACCACTATTCAATCTTTTAAGAATTTATTAAATTGTGTAAATTCTCTTGTTATCACAGTTGTACCTTGACATCTCTACTACATGACTGATAGGATAATGTGTTAATGTGTTTGACTTGAGGTTAGGTCTTATGTGTTTTATAGACTGATAGGATTATGTGTTAATGTATTTAGGTTATTTTATAACCGTGATGATATTATTCTAATTTGTATATAGATATTATTAATATTAGGTATTCAGACAAAGCTAAATAAATTGCGTAGTAGTAGTCGGCGATAAAGGCAAGTTTCTTATACTCACTTATTGTGCAAGTTTTCTCTAACTCGATCTCGAGCTGATATTATAAAATATGCTTATGGTTAATCATTGCTTATTACCATGTCTATGAATTATTGATTCGCACTCTGTGCATATTGCATATGTTCATCAGGTATGAAAGGCTGATCACCTTCATTACCATCTGGTTCGGTTGATTTGTTTATGTTCAATATTTGTTCAGCTATGAAAATTTGTTCATGCTACTTCACAATTATATTGTAGAACTTTAGCCAGCTTATTGTTCAATTCTTTCAATCATGATATATCCTTAATTGAACTTATATTTGTTGGGCAAACTTGTTGTTCACCCTTGCTATATCACGACAAACATTGCAGATAAAGACGAATACGTTGGATACAGGAAAAGTCAAAGACATGTCCAGCTTTGGTTTATATGTGCAGCTAAATTTGTAATAATATTGTATGATAATGACATTGTATGTCAATTAGGTTATGAATTATGTAATAAGTGAAGGTTCTCGACCTTAGGGATAGTGCGTAAATTTTAATGTATAAACAATTTATGTTTATATCTTCCGCAATAGTTATAGAAATAATGTACCTGATTCGTGCTGATTGGGACCTGGATCTGGGGTCCTCACAGTTGGTATCAAATTTGTAGGTTATAAAACCTTAGGCAGGGTTACCTTAGGCTAATAACCTAAGTGGATAAGGATAAGAACTAACTCAAATAGAGTTAATGCGTTGATAAGATTCAAAGACGAATCTCGATAAGTTAAAAAAGAATCCAGAGTTACCTAACTCAGATAATAAAGGTGAATAGTAGTAATGAATAGATAGAGTCTAAAAGACTAATGGTATAAAAGGGAAAGAAGATCGCAAAATTGTTGTGTGTCAGTTGTACTATGAATTGATATGGTGCCAACTCAGAAAAAGGGTTAGGGGTGATGCAATACGGATTGAACAAAATTCGTATGGAGAAAGTATGGGGTTAGGATATTAAGTGTGGGATTTCAATTGAGGACTCAGGTGATAGCTGAGTTGTACAAGCCTTTGTATGGGAAGAGGTTTTGTGCTTGGTTTAACGACCACTTAGTCTATCACTTTGATAATCATTGAAATGTTTGTGTCGCGCTATTTGCTATATATGTGTTGAGAAGGTGATTCTTTTCTCATGTGTATAACAGATAGGTAGAGTATAGTTAGAGAATATACGGTTAAGTTGCGAGTTCTTAAAACTCATACTTATGGTAAGTTCGTGACTCATAATTATATGAAGTGTTTTTGAACCCTTCAGCGAATGGACGCCAAAGGTCTGTCTAGGATAAGTTCTTAAACTCATATGATTGTGGAAAGTTCCTGAACTTATAACGTGTGATAAGTTTGGCGAACTAGGTAGAACTAAGTGTGAATTGAGTATTGAGGATAATAGAAATAGATAGATATATTAAGCAATGGATCATTAGTGGAGACATAGATTTTCTAAATCTTCTAGTTATGCTAGACTTCGAAATTTTTAACGTCAAGCTAATTACGCACTATGTGCCTTTTAAAAATAAATTTTTATTCTCAACTCCGGGTGACCATTGTGTATATGTGGACTTTGGGCCACTGACACATCGTTACCTGTTGAGATGATAAAACTGATTTGCAATGATTTTTGAACGGTTTAAAGAATAGTCTATGCTACTTCTTTCGCCTAGACGAAAATGATTTGAAATATCAAAATGTGTTTTACTTATCATTAATGCATCATGTAACCTGGTGCAGAGATGATAAAAAGTTGATGGAGTTGTAAATACAGGAATACTTAGTGTTGAATTCGATCTAAAAATCGTTGTTCCACTATTGTATGATGTGTTATGATAAAGTCACTTGATGACGGCATCCTCAAACTGGCTGTTAATACAGTACGGCATCATGACGTCATTTTCAAACTATATTTAAAATTATAATTTGCCAACAGGGTTTGGCTATACATAAATGTTTCGGTTGAATTTGATTATTGGTATGAGTCTAAGCTATTTGATTCAGCTAGACCAACATTTATAAAACTCTAAGCATTCTTTAAGGCTGTAAAATGAGCAAACAGTTCGGGCTCAATTCGTACTCGCTCAACTAAAAGTTCGATTCGAGCTCGACTCGAAATATAAATGAGTCAAATATGAGCAAATTTTAAAGTTCGATAAATTACTCGAACCTCCTCAAATTATAATTTTCTATTGATACTCGGATCATATTCGTTCAAAAAATTCAAACTGCTCGGGCTCGATTCAGAATCGTGCTCGACTCGGTAGCTAAATGAGCCTCAATCAAACCTTATTTTATACTCGATAAATTTTGTGAACCAAATCTGAGCAACTCAATACTCGGATCGACTCGATTCGTTTACACCCTTGCCGTTCTTTGAAAATTTTCCCGAACCGAGTTGTTTTGATGCGGAATCCGATAAAGACTGAGGTAAAATGTTTATGCGCCTAAGGCGAATAAGAGGAACAGGAAAAATTGTTTCAACCAACAGTACTTAATTAATAAGTATAGGGCATAACTGGCTAATTACTCACTTATGTCTATAAGACATGACGGTTTGCAGATAAATTTCTGTATAAACCTTTTCGAAAATGAAAGTTTGTAGTCTATATGAGACTCCTCAGCATGATTTGAAAATTTTAACTCTTGTGAGTGTTGTTTTGGGTAACATGTGATGCTGTGTATGAAAGGTGTAAAGTGTAAGGTAAATTTTGGGGATGAAATTTTTAGAAGAAGGGGTGAATGTGACAACTCGAGAATTTAGACAATTTAATAAAATCTTAAAAGATTGAATTAAGGTTAAATAATAGACCTATACATAAAATAGGTGTATGGATTTGACATTTCTGAGAAGGATTTTTGAGAATTTAAAAAAAAATTGGTGGAGACTTATAGGGTTAAGTGTTTGAGTGTATACGATTCTGTATATACTGATTTTATGTGTATAGTATGTGGTTAAGGGTCAAGGGTTGATTAAATAAATTATATCAGTGACAAACTCTAAGGATATATTAAGAACATTGACGTTCAGTTAGAAAACCCTAACGATTTGTAAGAAACCCTAATACCGGCTTTGGGAACCCTAATTTTAGTTCCGGAAATCCGAAATCCTAATTCAAAATATTAAAACCCTAATATGGGAGCTAAAAGGTTAAGTTTATGGCTTCAGTGTAATGATTTACAAACTTAATTAGGGGAACCTAACAAATTAGTTAGAAAACCCTAATTGCTAAATTAGAAACCCTAGTGTATAATCAGAAAAACAACCTAATTGCTAATTTAGAAATTATAATGTTAATTAGGAAACATTAATCCTAATTTGCAAGCCCTAATATGATTAGGAAATCTTAATATAATTAGGAAATCCTAATTATAATTTAGAAATCTTAATTTTCTATTTAAAAACCTAATTAGAAAATGCTAAAATTTTAAATTTGTAAACCCTAAGGGTTGGTCAAGTCACTAATAAGCCATTAAAATGGTAAGCAAAATGTCCAAAATGCCCTTTTTGTATTTTTATAAGATTGTGTACAAATCTTGCCATATAATTGGACTCACCAACTCTAAAATCTTCCATGTGCTCAATATATCAGCAACCTCAGCTAACTTGTTAGATCAAATACATTGTATCAAGATATATATAGATTAAAGAGAAAGAAAAGTCAAAACACTGGCTAATTTATTCACAAACACCCAGGCAAGCTATTCTCTCTCTAGACCTATGAAAATACTAAGTGGATCAGTCTCTAGAATGATCCTTAGCAAGCCCAGATCAGATCATGATGATCAGATTCAAGATCATAGCATTAAAAAGGTATAAAACCCTAAACTTAAAAATCATGTGATTTGATGTTAGATGTTGTTATTTGTTGGTTAACGTTGTGTATGAGGATGTTATTTAGTGATCCAAGATGTTACATCAAGGATCCATAACATCTAGATGCACGAAAATCAAGTTTTCAAAACTAACTTTGAACCCTAATTTTTGTCTGACAACCAAATGTCAGGACCCATAGATCTCTGTTTTTTAGATGATATGTGTTTTAGATGTTATAGATATGTTCTCTGTCATGAGGAGAGTAGATTGGAACTGGAATCAAATCCATACCATGTTTAGATCTCTAGATATAAACAGTCAAGCACGGTTGACCGATCAAGGAAATGGAATTCTGGGTAACCCATATTTTCCAGAAAAACTCTGACAGGCACTTTTAAGGCCTCTGATCTTGTTGATCTTTGATAGATAGGCCATGTTGTTGTAATAGACTTGTAGACTGACATATGGACTATCGATCCATGCCTCTAGAACACTTAGATGCTTAACAGAATCAAAGTTGTGGGTGGTCAAACAAGCGTTGACCACCAGCCTTAAGAACATTTTTGGAAAACCTAGAAAGTTCAAGAACACGTTTCTGACAGTAGTTTGACCGGCCAAGATCTCTTACATATGTTGTTGTTAGACTGATTTAATGTTGTATAGTTGTAACCTGACATCTCTACTACATGACTGAACCTTTAGATCACATTAAGTAAGCTCAGGATCAAAGTTACAAGGCTCTAAAAAAGGTACCATGAACTGTTCTTCATTTCTGGGTAACCCAGAAATGAAGAACAGCCTCTGACAACAACTTTGAGATATTAAATCTCTCTGTTGTGTTATGATTTAGCCAAGAAGTTGGTTTAGGATTGTAGTACTATATCAGTACTACAACATTAACAACTTAGCAAGCCAGAACACTTTAGGATCAAAGATCTATGCATGGTCAAACTTAGTACCTTGATAACTGCCTATGAATTTTTGCATTTGCTCAAGAACGCTCAAGAACACCTATAGCGACAATTTCGTCGCTATAGTCCCTTTAGTGACACTTCCTATATAAAAATTAATTATTGTATTTAATAAATAGAGAAAAATAGTTTTTATTTATTAAAAATTCATAATAAATTCCTAAAAATTATTTAAAGTCTAAAAATGGGTTTTTTAATAATTTTGAATATATATCATTAATATTTTAATATTTTTGAATATTAATAGTATTTAATTTATTTAATTATTATATTAAATAAATTACTTAAAAATGATTTTAATACTTGAAAAATCATTTGAAATTATATTATGGTATAAGAAAATATTTTAAGTTATTTTTAATGACTTTTAATATTTTGTGATAAATTTCATTAATTAATTAAAATTAATGATAATTAATTTATTTAATAAATATATTAAATAAATTATGAAAAAATAGAATTAATGATTTAAATATCATATAAAAATGGTTTAAAGGGTATAAAAATATTTGAAGTTATAAAATATAACTTTTGATATTTTGTCATGAAAAATATTAATATTTATATATTAATGGCAGTTATTTTAATAATGGTTTTAAATGTCTTATAATTATTTAAAGGCAATATTAAGGTACTAAAAATACTTTGAGATATTATAAATTATTTATAATATTATGTTATGTATTTCATTAATATTTGATATTAAATAAATATTAATAATATTAATGGAATATTATGGTATTTAAATCATATAAATATGATATTAAAGATTGAAAAATCCTGATAAATGATAATAATAATTTAAAAATTATAATGAGCCTTTGAAAAATATTTTGATTAATAAATAAATTATTTAAGATAATTGTTAAGTGTTTAGGCAGATTCTTATTGATATTAGGCTCGGTGATTAACCGATTAGGTAATCAGGATGTCAAAAGTATACCGAACTCGACTCAGACTGTAAAAATTTGACTTGAGGTTAGGTCTTATGTATTTTATAGACTGATAGGATTATGTGTTAATATGTTTAGGTTATTTTATAACTGTGGTGATATTATTTTAATTTGTATATCGATATTATTAATATTAGGTATTCAGACAAAGCTAAATAAATTGCGTAGCAGTAGTCGGCGATAAAGGCTACTTTCTTATACTCACTTATTGTGCAAGTTTTCTCTAACTCTATCTCGAGTTGATATTATAAAATATGATTATGGTTAATCATTGCTTATTATCATGTCTATGAATTATTGATTTGCACTCTGTGCATATTGCATATGTTCATCAGGTATGAAAGGTTGATAACCTTCACTACCATCTGGTTCAGTTGATTTCTTTATGTTCAATGTTCGTTCAACTATAAAAATTTGTTCATGCTAGTTCACAATTATATTGTAGAACTTTAGCCAGCTTATTATTCAATTCTTTCAATCATGATATATCCTTAATTGAACTTATACTTACTGGGCAAACTTGTTGCTCACCCTTGCTATATCATGACAAACATTGTAGATAAGGACGAAAATATCGGATATAGGGAAAGTCAAAGACAAGTCCAGCTTTGGTTTATATGTGCAGCTAAATTTGTAATAGTATTGTATGATAATGACATTGTATATCAATTAGGTTATGAATTGTGTAATAAGTGAATGTTCTCGACCTTGGGGATAGTGTGTAAAGTTTAATGTATAAATAATTTATGTTTATATCTTTCGCAATAGTTATAGAAATGATGTACCAGATTTTTGGTGATTGGGACCCGGATCTGGGGTCCTCATACTCATGCTCCCCGTAGGCATTTTCCAGGCATTAATGTGACGATTCCAAATCTTCTAGGTGATTTGAGTCGCCACCCCTCAGTTTACTTACAGGCAAACGAGGTGTAGACACTCAAAATTTTCTGCACATCTATCACTAACATTGCAGGAGGGCAGATTTGTCTTTCAGAGATGACCTTGGAAGACTGATCATATCCAGTCCTGATACTACCAGAAGTTCAGTCTCAACCCCGGAACACATACCGAGAGTATCAGTTCCAACCTCGGAGGTAACCCCGAGGCATGTCGTTTAAATATCGGAAATTCCACTAAAGAAAGCCGATTTATCCCGGAGATAACCCCGAGATATTCAGTCTCAGTCCCAACACTGGGAATAGCAGTGCTAACCTTAGAGATAACCCCAAGGAGTGCAGTTGCAGTTCCGGAGATAACCCCAAAAATGCTCGTGTCAAATGCATGCAATTAGCTTCAACCTCGTCACTCACACTGAGGCACTTAGTACAAGACCCGGAGATAGCACTGGGAAGACAGGCACACCTCAGAGATGACACTGAGGACCTTCAACACTTGAAACAGTCCAATCTCAGAGATAACCCTGAGCAACGTCTGCTCTATAGGCCCAAATCGGAGATAACCCTGGTGAGGGACAAAGTCATCATCTTGCCACCTTGACTCCACATCGCACCGTCTCAACATTTTACATATACATTTCTACACAGCTGTGATGCTGTGACGCCCCCAAAATAGGTATACATCACCTATCTTGAGTCGCCAAATACATGGTAAAAAATTTAAATACAACTTAATTATACAACAGTCGTGTAAAATACGACAAAACATAATCTAAGAGTTTTAATACAAATATTGTCATCTAGACAGTATTAAAACTCAAAATAAGTCCTCAATACATTTATTGTCACAGTATCTAACAGAATAGTGAGGACTACTAATGCTATCATCTGGACAGTCACTCCGTTCCCCGACTAGTCCCGACTACGTACTCATTTCTTGAAGAGAACTGTGAAAGAAAGGGTGAGCTCAACTAACCCATTAAGAAATATTATGACTAAGATAATGCAGAATAAATTATTGTTAGCCTTCAACAGTGTTAAACTGATACTATATAACAAACATCAAGTTTAACTGCAGCGGAATGAGCAATCCATTAAAAGAGTCAAGTAGAGAATAAAATCTACTATCTTTTATAATTTAAAAAGGTTTTTCATCACTTTTATCGCTTAGACTCAGCTTAACAAATAATCCACAGCATCCCTGCACTACGGCCAAGGATATTCATTAGTATCACGACCACAAATTATCCATGCACGATAGGCCAAGGATATTTGTGTATTCATCAATGGTCATGATCATGCCAACATCTGTCTATCAATGCACTATGGGCCAATGAGGACTTTTACCACATCATTTGTAACATTACGGTCATGATTACACCGAATAATCCCTGGTCATAATCTTACCAAGTCCATCTATGCACTATAGGCCACAGATGACTTTCAACAAAATATAAACATGAGAATGATGACAATGATATAAGAATTCAATAAAACAAGTTCAAGAATTAATTTTTCCAGGAACCAATAACGTCCAAATTGTCAACATGATACTACTTTGTGGGGTAAAACTCAAGAATGCTCGGAAGAATATTTTCATAAAAAGATACTGGATGAAGCGCAAATATCAAGGATATTCCACTAATTTCAAGGAGTATAAAAGCCAAAACTTTAACCAACTGAGTATAATAAATAACAAAAAAAATCACCAGGCATGCAATAGACCGCACAGACAGGTTATTCCAACAGAATAATAAATAACGGAACCAGGTCACGCGTAAACGCACAGACATGATATTCCAACAGAATAATAAATAACAGAACCAGCTCATGCGTAAACGCACAGACAGGATATTCTAACAGAATAATAAATAATGGAATAACAGAAAAATTTCACCATGTATGTGGTACTTCGAATATACAGGTTATTCCAACAGAATAATAAGGAATGGAATAACAGAAGAATTTTACTAAGTATAGGGTAGTCCACGTATACAGGTAACTCCAACACAATAATGAAGAATGGAATAACAGAAGTTCTTTTCATGAATACGAAAGAAATAATACCCCTTACTAGTACAACAAATAATATCCCTTATCGTAAAAGAAGAGTATTCCGACTGGTAAGGCGAGGATATTCTTGAAGAAAACTTGCACTACGCTCAAAGCTTATTAAAACTCTAAAGAAATATGCTCAAGATTATAGAAGAATTCTCTGAACTTCTGGTGTGGTTTTCAATTCTAACTAAGCATCATATTTATAGGAAAATAAAAAGGATACTATTCTATTTATAATCAAATAAAACAAAACTTTATAAAAAGTATTCTGGTTTATATAAAAAGATTTTACTATACAAACACTATGCAGGCACTATACAAATACTATGCATAATAAAATATAATATATTATATTTATAGTCTAATAAAATAAATAACTTTATAAAAGTATTCTGTTTTATATAAAAAGATTTTACTATGCAAAACACTATGCATAATAGAATATAATATATTCTATTTATAGTCTAATAAAATAGATAACTTTATAAAAGTATTTTGTTTTATATAAAAAACTTTTCTATTTTATTACATTAATAATACTAATAAAATAAAATTTATATAATATATATATATATATATATATATATATATATATATATATATATATATAAACTTCCGTGACTTCATAAAAAGACACCTCAATATAATTAACAATATTTATCATCATTATTATAATTCACAATATTAATCGACCAGGTCGTTCCTAGGAAAGAGGGGGCTTTCCAATAAGGATTTCTCCCTATTGGCGCGTAATTAGGTGACCAAATCTCTCCTTGACAGAACTTCTAGACATCGTTAATATTACAAATAATAATATTAATAACTTTGTCGTCTCAATTATTGATTATAAAATATTGACAATAATTGAATCAAATAACGTGAGATACTATGCAGCAATTACTGTAACGATAATTGAACAAAACTGAGTGACTTCTCACGTAAGCATCAATAATCAATACCGTGTGCTACTATGCAACCACGCGTATTACTGTACTTTTAACACCGGGTATTTCAACAGTTAACGGTAAAACTTTTGCCGTTATTTTCATAAAGTATTTTTGTCATTTTCTCAATTTGACAATAATTTCGTTGTGGGGTCCACCAATGATTGTGCCTCGTATAAATATTCCCTGTTAAAACGAATATTCATCGACCAATCGAATATTATACAATAACTTGCGTACTTTGTAAAATTTATAAATATTACCCACAACTATAACATTATATCAAATTCATTCCATAATATTTTAAAATGATATTTATAGAAAATTCATCTTTATTAAAAAAATTTGGGGTTTTACAACCTCCCCTTCTTATGAAATTTTGTCCTCGAAATTAAGGTACGTACCTGGTATGTCGAAGAGGTAAGGATACCTTGATTTCATTTTAGATTCTAACTCCCAGGTCATTTCCTCAACATCGTGGTTTCTCCACAAAACTTTGACTTGAGGTATAGCCTTGGAGCGTAGAATATGTTCCTTCTTATCCAAGATTTGAACAGGAACCTCTTCATACGTTAAATCTTCCGCTATTTTGTCATGTTCTAACTCAATAATGTGGTTCGGGTCTTTCATATATTTACGTAACATGAATATGTGAAAAAATATTATGAACACGAGACATACTTGACGGTAAAGCGAGTATGTAGGGCACAGTTCCTACTCGGTCAAGGATTAAAAATGGACTAATTAAATCAAGGCTTGAGATAACGCCTTCTTGAACTTTCTTCTTCACATTCATCAGCTCTAAGTATGTAGCTTGAGCGGCTTTAACTTTATCGATTAAAGTCGATTCTAATCGTATATTCGATATCACCACGTGGCTCCCTAGAGTCTTTAACTCTGTCTCCATCCTTTACAAGTCACACAAAATGGGCCTTTGTGTTGACAATATCACACTCGTACCCGCATATGATCTTCTACTCAATGCGTCATCTACCACGTTGGATTTTCTAGGATGGTATTGGATGGTATGATCATAATCTTTCAACAGTTCAAGCCAACGTCGCTGTCGCATGTTGAGTTCCTTTTGAGTGAAGAAATATTTGAGGCTTTTATAATCCGTAAAGATCTCCACTTTCTCCCAATACAAGTAATGTCTCCAAATCTTTAGTGCAAAAACGACTGCTGCCAACTCTAGATCATGAGTAGGATAATTTCTCTCATATTCTTTGAGTTGTCGAGAGGCATAGGCTATGACTTTTCCATGTTGCATGAGAACACATCCTAACCCTTTGCCCGAAGCATCACTGTAGATGATAAATCCCTCCGAGCCAGATGGTATTGTCATAACATGTGCTGAAATGAGTCTCCTCTTGAGTTCTTGAAAACTCTTCTCGCATTTCTCGCTCCAACCAAATTTTGTATCTTTCTGAGTCAGCTGAGTTAGTGGAGTAGCGATTCGAGAAAATCCTTCCACGAATCTCCGATAATAACCAGCTAAGCTGAGAAAGCTACGTACTTCAGTCACTGATTTGGGTTGCTCCAAGCTTTGAATAGCTTCAATCTTTGTCGGGTCAACAAATATTCCATGACTTGATACTACGTGCCCAAGGAATGCTACTTCTTCAAGCCAGAACTCACATTTCTTCAACTTGACATAAAACTTGTTTTCACGAAGCTTTTGGAGTATCAGCCTCAAGTATTGCTCATGATCGTCACGGCTTTTGGAATAAATAAGGATGTCATCAATAAAGACGACCACAAAGTGATCCAAATATTTTTTGAATACTCGGTTCATCATATCCATGAAGGCAGTAGGAGCATTAGTCAATCCAAAAGACATGACTAGGAATTTATAATGCTCGTACCGAGTTCTGAAAGCCGTCTTTGGAATGTAATCGGTTCTAATCTTCAATTGGTTATATCCGGAACGAAGATCAATCTTTGAAAAGAATTTGGCGCCTTGCAACTGGTCGAACAGGTCATCACTACGTGGCAATGGGTACCTATTTTTGATGGTGACATGATTCAACTCCCGATAATCAATACAAAGTCGCATACTTCCATCCTTCTTCTTCACGAATAGAATAGGAGCACCCCAAGGAGACGTACTAGGACGAATGAAACCGATGTCTAACAATTCCTGCAGTTGGGTCTTTAACTCCTGAAATTCAATAGGAGCCATTCGATATGGGGCTTTAGAAATGGGTTTTGTACCGGGTTCAAGGTCGATACAAAATTCAATTTCATGCTCTGGGGGTAGGCCAGGAAGTTCTTCAAGGAATACGTCAGGAAATTTATTAACAATAGAAATATCATTTAAAACTGACGTATTTTTGTTTAGATCCGTAACATGAGCTAAGAAAGCTTGACATCTGTTTTTTAATAAACGAATAGCTTTATGGCTTGAGGTGACAGTGATTGATTTTAATGGTTTGGTTGTTTGAATTCGCATAATAGGTTGGTTAGGAATACGAAACCTAACAACCTTACGAAAACAATCAATTTTTTGCATGATGAGTAGTTAACCAATCAATCCCTAGAATTACGTCAAATACAAGTATTTTCAATGAAATAAGATTAACAGGTAATGTGAGGGTACCGATTTAAACCAAACAAGACTTTCAACAGATAAGTTAAAGTTTAATTTCTCTAGAGTCAAATTTAAACGTTGAGCGCAAGTAGGAGAAATAAGAGAATGGGTAGAACTGGTATCAAATAAGGTATATACTTTGCTAGAGTTTATGATAAGCTTACCCGTGATGACCTCGTTCGGGTTCCTTGCTTTCTGGGAGGTCACGACAAACGCTCTCCCTTGAACTACCGATTTTATCTTGTCTGGGACAGCATTTGATGCCTCCATCCCAGCTGGACTTAACTTTGGTGCACGATAAAATCGGGCTAGGTGACCTTCTCTTCCACAATTGTAACATGTTTTGGATGGCATCGCGCAGTTTGGACTGATGTATCCCTCCCTTCCACATTTGAAGCATATAATAGGTGGTCGTTCTCTTTCCTTAACGACGGGTGTTGATGCTGACGTCTTTCCATCATTGTTGAATCTCCTCTTCTTGAAATGTCCATTCTTATTGTTTTGGCCATGATTATCACCGAAGTGGTTACCATTACTGGCATGTTGATTCCCTCCACACTTATTGTCACCGCTTCGATGACTGTTATCACTGGTATTATCATTTTGTCGGATGCTCTCTTTTGGTTGGGTTGACTCATTATCGCGTTCCAATAACTGAGCCCTATTAACAACATCTGAATAGAAACACAGTTTATGAGAGATAAGATATTGGCGTATCACCGGCTTCAAACCACTTAAAAACATCCGCGTCATTCTCTCCTCATTATCAACTAAATGGGACGCAAACCGGGACAACTCAGCAAACTTGGCTTCGTACTGCGACACGGTCATGTTGTTTTGCTCCATCTTGATGAACTCTACCTCTTTCATGTGACGAATACTTTTGGAAAAGTACTTGTCGTTGAACAGTTCTTGGAACTTCTCCCAAGACATCTTCAGTACGGCAGGTTGAGTATGCTT
The DNA here is from genome assembly GCA_016801055.1 of Panax notoginseng. Classification (NCBI taxonomy): domain Eukaryota; kingdom Viridiplantae; phylum Streptophyta; class Magnoliopsida; order Apiales; family Araliaceae; genus Panax; species Panax notoginseng. The sequence continues at coordinate 106,727,742 of CM029023.1, read as the reverse complement.
TACAGATTCCCACCAGTAATCTGCCTCTGCCCGCAACATGAAGGTGGCAAAGGGAACCTTTTGCTCCTCGGAGCATCCCAAGACACCAAATATCTTGTTGATCTGCTTTATCCACGTCTTCGCCTTAAGTAGTTTTGGCTCTCCAAAAAACTCCGGTGGTTCCAGCTCCTTGAACTGTTTGGCGGTGATCGTCCGAGAGTTGCCAATGTTTCTACCTGCATTTTGGACTCCTCCGCTCTCGCCTAATGTTGCATAAATTGCATAAAGCCTCTGAACATTCTATCGTTCATCATTTGGTCAGTGTTGTTGTTTGCATTATGATTGTCGCCTTCCTGATGCACATTATCCTGATTATTGATCTATGGAGACTCAACGGTCTCATGTGCTCCATTGTTATTCTTAACATTCTCAGATGTCATTTTCAAATATTGCCACAAAACAAAGGTTAATTAGCATATCACATATTATCCCTATACTCTGACCAACCAATTAATTGCCAAATAAACTTAGGTAAGTCATACTAGCGAAGGAATTTCTCGTCTCTCCCCTCCTAGTTCTTGTCTCACATCTTAGCCAGGGATCATATCCCTAGGCTTTGATACCAACTGTGACACCCCCAAAATAGGTATACATCACCCATCTTGAGTCGCCAAAAACATTGTATAAAATTCAAATACAACTTAATTATACAACAGTCATGTAAAATACGACAAAACATAATCTAAGAGTTTTAATACAAATATTGTCATCTAGACAGTATTGAAACTCAAAATAAGTCATCAATACATTTATTGTCACACTATCTAACAGAATAGTGAGGACTACTAATGCTATCATCTGGACAGTCGCTCCGTTCCCCGACTAGTCACGTCTACTTTCTCATTTCCTGAAGAGAATAGTGAAAGAAAGGGTGAGTTCAACTAGCCTAGTAAGAAATATTATGACTAAGATAATACAGAATATATTATCGTTAGCCTTCAACAGTGCTAAACTGATACTATGACAACCCCAAAATAGGTCCATTCCACCCAACCTATTCTGAGTCGCCAAATACATGGTACAGAAAATAACTACAACTTTATTACAACAATTATCGTGCAAAATACAACAACACATATGATGTGAGTTTTGATACAAATATATACCAACTGTGACTCTCATCCCAACCTTGGATAGCACGTCACAATGGCACCTTATATAAAGGTATAGTCAAAAATTGTTTTAGAAATTAAAATCTTTGGAAAGTGCTCAAGGAAACCTTCGTACATGGGAGCCTATGCGTCTAGGTTATGATAGATATCATATGCCCACAGAATTATCCTTGGTTGACCTAATAGACCCCAAAGAAAAACGAGAAGATTACTATCATATTCTTTCCAATGGTGAGTCTTCTCTTGACATATCATTATCTCCACTGTCTCTAATTGAGCATTATACTTCAACCAAACACCAAGATTGTATAGGTAGTGCTCGTAGATATACTCAGCAAGTGGATGTGCATAATCCTGTCCTATGATGACACGAGGTTGTATGTCATTAGACATCCTGTATGATAGTGGTAAAATACTCTTCCAACGTTGGGTTTGCCCTTCCTTATTGGATTCACCAAATATAACTACTAAATGATGTATAAAATACAACACACTTTTTTATACTATTTAGGGAGAACTCCACAGCTAGAGACCACCGTTCTATTCCCTTGTTACCCCCGCTCGACCCAGCTACACTCTTATTACCTGAAAGGAATTGTGAAGTAAAAGGGTGAGCTCAACTAGCCCAGTAAAGAATATCATGACTAAAGATAATTAAATTATCAATAGCCTTCATCAGTAATAAATCAGAGATTTAGAACATATGGTAGATGATAAAAATTTTCAACCATAGTTGCAGCGGAACGAGCAATCCATTAGAAGAGTCAAATAGACCATAAAGTCTATTATCTTCTACATGTTAAAAATTCACCAACAATGTTTTATCCCTGTAACATCAATAAACAGTTCTGGTCCACAGTCATATGAATAACTCATAATTATAATTATGGTTCTAAATTCCTCTTCTCATCCAGGACGAAGATAATTTTTATCACCTATCTTTACCTGAAACATCGAAGATCCCATGTTCATAATCATACTAATAAATTCATCTTTGCTCTACGGGCCAAAGATATTCATTAACAGTCATCTTTGCACTAATGGCCAAAGATATTCAATAACAGGTCATCTTTGCACTACGGGCCAAAGATATTCATCAACAATTCATCTTTGCACTACGGGCCAAAGATATTCATCAACAGTTCATATTTGCACTACAGGCCAAATATATTCCTCAACAGTTCATATTTACACTACAGGCCAAATATATTAATATCTCAAAGAAATATGTAATCATTTCAGATTTTATATAAACAATAATTATAACCATGTTAATCAATTCACATTTGCACGTAAGCTAAAGATATTCAATTATAAATTCAATGGACATGATCATACCAGTCAACAATTCAACTTTACACTACTGGCCAAAGAGAACTCATAGTCACGATCATACCAATAATCTACCCATCTTTACACTCAAGTCAAAGAGAAATTTCTTCACCAGGATTATAAAAATATTATATATGATAATAAAAATAATATGATCAAAACACGAATTTAATTTCAGGAGTAAAATTCATTAATCAACGATAATTTGGTCAGAAAAAGAAACCAATTTTGTCGTGAATAGTAACTCCTGAATAGTAACTCGTGAATAGTAATTCATGAATAGTAACCCCGACATGAAAAAGGTAGAAATTCCACAATAAAATCCATACCAATATTTTGGTATAATGATATTGAAAGAATAACATTTCTTAAACTTATAAATAATTTATTTTAATTGTTTACACTTTACTAAATAATGCATTTAATTATCCTAAAATGCTAAACTCATAAGATTTCATCACCAATAACCAAAACCCTCATCAAAAATCTGCATATACCTCATATAGGATTCTCAAGCCATAAAATCCTATTTTTCAATTTTCTTACTTCGCATAACATATTTAATTCATTTACTCATAACTAATTTATTTTCATGAAAAATTCCAAATCAGTCCCAAAAATATTTTTTTTCTGGGATTTAGCATAATATAGTCCCATATTGAACATATATTTTTTTCGAAATTTTTAAAATTAATTTACTATTTTTTATATGGCCAAAATTGTCGAATATTTAGACATTTATCATAAACTGTACTTTTGTCCAAAAATTCCAAAATCTACAGAGTATACTTCTGTTATATACATGTACTCTCAATAAAAATTTCACTAATTTTGGAGTTAACCACAAGGAGTTATAAGGGTTTACTTTTAAAATAGTCTTTTCCCATAAAAATTCATAACTCTTAATCTATACATCCAAAAATCGCTATTTTTGGACACAATCTAGAAAACTCATCAAATTATCATTTTAAATTTTTCTAGAATTTTTGAAGGTCAGAAAAATTATGAAACTGAAAAAATAACAACCCTTAAAATCCCTTACCTCAAAAGAGCAGTATTTCTAACTTGAATATCGGATATAACGCTGAACGAACTTCCGTCGTATAGCAACACTCAAGATATCCAAAATACTCACAAAAATAAGATCGATAATATAGAGAGAGAGAACTTCAGTTTCTGGTGTGATTTTCAATTCTAACTTAAACGCCTATTTATAGAAAAATGCTAGAACGCCAAAGGAGACTAAATTAATAAAATACTATTATTTTCTTTCCTTCCTCCACGCACACCTCATTTGATTTGTTTGAGCAGCCAACTTGGAAGAATCTAGCAGCCCACATGTTTTCAACAACAAAAGTGGGTCCCACCCAATTTTAATAAAAAATATTTTATTTTTCGAAACTTCAATAATTCATAGAAAATAGTCCGTTTTTCAGAAAAATACGAATTTTATGTCCATGCCACACAAAATCGAATTCTCTACAACTTTGTAGCTTTAAGTTTTTCCAAATTCCAGACAGAAAATATTCGAAATCCACAAATGGAAGATTTTTAACACCTTTTAAAATTCATAACAAATCAACCGTTAATTTTCAACGGTTCAAAATTTGTGGATATATACTCAACTCATATATGTATAACATATACAAAAATCACAACGATCCAACGGTCGGATCAAAATTATAACTCACCCAATAGAGCTTAAAAACATCGATTTGATCTTTTAATACCTCCAATCCGACAAAATACTGATAAAATACCTCAACATTAATTCTTTCATTTATGACCACATAAATAAATCTATCATTTATATCCACATTAAATAAATATTTCTTTATCATATAAATCAATAATTAATTATTCACAAATAATATTACAGAATCACAATAATGACAATCAGGCAGTTCCCAGGAAAGAGGGGGCTTTTCGATAAGGATTTTTCCTTACTGGCACGCAATTAGGTGACCAAACCTCTCCTTGACAGAACTTTCTAGACATTGCCAATAATGCTATCTAATAATATTATTCAAATAATTTGAATTATTGATCTGATAATGAGAAATACTGTGCAGTGACAATTATTGAAACAACAATAATATAAAATATCAACGCAACAATTATTGAATCAATAAAATAAAATATTGAACAGTAATTACTGTAACAATTATTGAGTAGCTTACGTAAGAATCAATAATTCAATAATACTGTGCAATACCGTGTGCTACTGTGCAACCACGCGTATTATTGTATTTTAACCACCGGGTATTCTAACAGTGTTAACGGTAACAATTACGCCGTCATTTATAAAAACTCAAATTTGTAATTTTCTTCATCCGACAGTTATTCTGTTATGGGGCCCACAAATGGCTGCGCCGTCGTACGAATATTCCCCGACAACAAGAATATTCCACGACCAAACGAATATTCCCCGAAAATAATAAGTATTTTATAGCCACTTGCTTGTTTTGAAAAAATTTTACATATCACCCTTAACTTTAAACTTTTATCAATTTAACCATTTACTAAATAGTAATTATAAGAAAAATTGAATACTTTTATTTCATAAAATTCGGGGTCTTACAGTACAATATAACAAACATCAAGTTTAACTGCAACGGAATAAGTAATCCATTAAAATAGCCAAGTAGAGAATAAAATCTACTATCTTTTATGATTTAAAAAGGTTTTTCATCACTTTTATCGCTTAGACTCAGCTTAATAAATAATCAACATCATCCCTCAACTACGGCCAATGATATTCATTAGTATCACGACCATAAATTATCCATGCACTACGGGTCAAGGATATTTGTGTATTACACAATGGTCATGATCATGCCAACATCTGTCCATCAATGCACTACGGGCCAATGAGGACTTTTACCACATCATTTGTAATATTACGGTCATGATTACACCGAATAATCCCTGGTCATAATCATACCAAGTCCATCTATGCACTACAGACCACAGATGACTTTCAACAAAATATAAACATGAGAATGATGACAATGATATAAGAATTCAATAAAACAAGTTCAAGAATTAATTTATCCAGGAACCAATAACGTCCAAATTGTCAACATTATACTACTTTGTGGGGTAAAACTCAAGAATGCTCGGAAGAATATTTTCATGAAAAGATACTAGATGAAGCGCAAATATCAAGGATATTCCACTAATTTTATGGAGTATAAAAAAGCCAAAACTTTAACCAACTGAGTATAATAAAGAATGGAATAACAAAAGAAATCACCAGGCATGCGATAGACCGCACAGACAGGTTATTCCAATAGAATAATAAATAACGGAACTAGGTCATGCGTAAACGCACAGACAAGATATTCCAACAGAATAATAAATAACGGAACCAGGTCATGCGTAAACGCACAGACAGGATATTCCAACAGAATAATAAATAATGGAATAACAGAAAAATTTCACCATGTATGCGGTACTTCGCATATACATGTTATTCCAACATAATAATAAGGAATGGAATAACAGAAGAATTTCATCAAGTATAGGGTAGTCCACGTATACAGCTTACTCCAACACAATAATGAAGAATGGAATAACAGAAGTTCTCTTCATGAATACGAAAGAAATAATACCCCTTACGAGTACAACAAATAATATTGCTTACCATAAAAGAAGAGTATTCCGACTGGTAGGGCGAGGATATTCTTGAAGAAAATTTGCACTATGCTCAAAGCTTCTTAAAACTCTAAAGAAATACGCTCAAGATTATAGAAGAATTCTCTGAACTTCTGGTATGGTTTTCAATTCTAATTAAACATCCTATTTATAGGAAAATAGAAAGGATACTATGCTGTACTATGCAATAAAATATAATATATTGTATTTATAATCAAATAAAACAAAACTTTATAAAAACTATTCTGTTTTATATAAAAAGATTTTACTATACAAACACTATGCAGGCATTTTGCAAATACTATGCATAATAAAATATAATATATTCTATTTATAGTCTAATAAAATAAATAACTTTATAAAAGTATTCTGTTTTATATAAAAAAAATTTACTATACAAAACACTATGCATAATAGTATATAATATATTCTATTTATAGTCTAATAAAACAGATAACTTTATAAAAGTATTCTGTTTTATATAAAAAGCTTTTCTGTTTTATTACATTAATAATACTAATAAAACAAAATTTATATATATATATATATATATATATATATATATATATATATATATATATATATATATATATATATAAACTTCCGTGACTTCATAAAAAGACACCTCAATATAATTAACAATATTTATCATCATTATTATAATTCACAATATTAATCGACCAGGTCGTTTCCAGGAAAGAGAGGGCTTTCCAATAAGGATTTCTCCCTATTGGCGCGCAATTAGGTGACCAAACCTCTCCTTTACACAACTTCTAGACATCGTTAATATTACAAATAATAATATTAATAACTTTGTCGTCTCAATTATTGATTATAAAATATTGACAATAATTGAATCAAATAACGTGAGATACTATGCAGCAATTACTGTAACAATAATTGAACAAAACTAAGTGACTTCTCACGTAAACATCAATAATTAATGCCGTGTACTACTATGCAACCACTCGTATTACTGTACTTTTAACACCGGGTATTTTAATAGTTTTAATGGTAAAACTTTCGCCGTTATTTTCATAAAGTATTTTTGTACAAATATTCTCTGTTAAAACGAATATTCTCAGACCAATCGAATATTATACAACAACTTGCGTACTTTGCAAAATTTATAAATATTACCCACAACTATAACATTATGTCAAATTCATTCTATAATATTTAAAAATAATATTTATAGAAAATTTATCTTTATTAAAAAAATTTGGGGTCTTACAGACGCCCCCAAAATAGGTCCATTCCACCCAACCCATTCTAGGTTACCAAATATATGGTACAGAAACAAATACAACTTCATTAATACAATTGTCGTGCAAAATACGACAACACATATACTGTGAGTTTAAATACAAATATTATTTAATAGACAATATTCAAACTCAAAAGGAGTCCTCATTACAATTATCATAACACTATTTTATAAAATAGTGAGGACTGCTAAAATAACTTACTGGAAATATCACTCCACACTCCAACTAGTTCCCGCTATATTCTCGCCTCCTGAGAAGAAAAATAGAACAAAAAGGAAAAGGGTGAGCTCAACTAGCCCGGTAAAGAATATTATGACTAAGATAATATACAACAAATTATCATTAGTTTTCAACAGGAAAAAATATGATAGAATATAATAGACAACAAGTTTTAGATCAACAACTGCAGCGGAAACAACAATCTATTAGAAGAGTCAAGTAGGGAATGAATTCTACTATCTTCTAAGATTTAGAAGTCCATCATCAATATTTTATCCCTGTAACATCAATCAATATACATCTTGAATCACATATTCATCTTTGCACTACAGGCTAACGATATTCATTTGTATCACCAGTTGGCCATATACATTCCAACACCTGTTCATCTTTGCACTACGACCCAAAGATATTCATCAGTCAATCATTCATCTTTGCACTACATGCCAAAGATATTCAGTAATATCATCATTTAGGACTGAGAATGTTGAAAATATTTTAAAAAAAACGAATCTAGTGAGATAAAGAACAAAGATTAGAGATTCGTACTTTAGTTTATCCAAGTTCAAAAATACTCCATAATAATCAATTGTGGAGCAGAAATAAAAAATAATGATCAAAATATAGCTCCAATCAAAGATAGGAACCATAACAAAAACTCTTGGACACAAAATAGAAAATTTAATTTTTCTGTAAATAGTGCCGTATTCGTGAATAGTGTCGTATACGTGAATAGTAACTCCGACACTAAAAGGTAGAAATTCTACAAGAAAAATGATAATACTTCGTGAATAGTACTCATGAATAGTAACTCATGAATAGTAACTCATAAATAGTAACTCGTGAATAGTAACTCATGAATAGTAACTCCGACATAAAAATGTAAAAATTTCATAATAAAATTCATACCAATATTCTGGTATAATAATATTGAAAGAAATAATATCATTTATGAAAAAAAATAACATCCCTTATCTCAAAAGAATAGTACTTCTGGCTAGAATATCAGATATAATGCTGAAGGAAACTTGCACCGTATAGCAACACTCAAAGTATATAAATACTCACAAAAATACGCTCGATAATATAAAGAGAGAAAACTTCAGATTCTGGTGTGATTTTCAATTCTAACCTAAGCATCCTATTTATAGGAAAATGCTTAGAACACCGAAGAAGAAAATTTAATAAAATAATATTATTTATTAAAAAAATTCTTACGCACACTTTGAAAATCTGATTTTAGAATTTTGCACCATCAAGTGGGGCTCACCAACACACAAAACATGTTTTTATCATTTAATACAACAAAATCAATTCAGACCCAATATTCTGAAACTTCAATAATTCATAATAAATAGCTCTTTTATCAGAAACATTCGAATCTTCCGTCTATTCTATAGGAAATTTAATTCTCTACAATTTTGTAGAAGAAAGTTTTTCCAAATTCTAAATGGAAAATGACCGAAATCCACATACGGATGATCATGCAGGCTATAATCAAATTTCAGTCAAAAATGGGATCCACCAACATGTTTAACATGTTTTTAGCATTTATTATAACAAAAATACTCTTTCTCCTCATTTATTCATATATCACACATTCATTGTAAAAATATCACAATTATTATATTATTATATTATCACATTATACATTTATAATGTAATATAATAATATAGATAAAATATCAATTTTTAATAATTGTCATTTTTCAAAAAATTCTTCCATTTATATCCACATAAAATAAATATTTTCCTTATAATATAAATCAATAATTAATTATTCACAAATAATATTACAGAATCACAATAATGACAACTAGGTCGTTCCCAAGAAAGAGGGGGCTTTTCGATACGGATTTTCCTTACTGACACGCAATTAGGTGACCAAACCTCTCCTTAAACAGAGCTTCCTTAGACATTGCTAATAATGCTATCTAATAATATTATTCAAATAATATGAATTATTAATCTGATAATAAAAAATACCGTGAAATGACAATTATTGAATCGACAATATAAAATATCAACGCTGTAATTATTGAATTAATAAAAAAAATATTGAACAGTAATTACTATAACAATTATTGAGTAGTGCCTTCTTACGTAAGAATCAATAATTGGTGCAATACTGTGTGCTACTGTGCAACACCGCTTATTACTGTGTTTTAACCACCGGGTATTCCAACAGTGTTAACGGTAAGAACTACGCCGTTATTTATAAAAACTCATACTTGTCGTTTTCTTCATCCAATCGCTTTTCGCTATGGGGCCCACAAAAGGCTGCATCGTCGTACGAATATTCCCCGACAGCAAGAATATTCCACGACTAACCGAATATTCCCCGACAACAATGAATATTTTATAATCATTTGCTTATTTAAAATATTTACACATTTTACTCATAACTAACCACATTAATCAAATCAATCCCTTACTATTTCAAAATAATAAATAGAGGAAATTCCATTTTATTAAAAAAAAATTAGGGTCTTACAACCTCCCCTCCTTGTGAAATTTCGTCCTCGAAATTGATGTACGTACATGGTATTTTGAAAAGGTGAGGATACCTCGCCTATATTTTCGTTTTCAATTCCCAGGTCATTTCCTCAATATCATGGTTCCTCCACAAAATTTTGACTTGTGGTATAACCTTTGTGTAACATGCTCCTTCCTATCCAAAATCTTAATTGGTACCTCCTCGTATGTTAAATCTTTGGCTTTCTCGTTTGGTTCTAACTCAATAATGTGGATAGGGTCGTCCACATATTTACGTAACATCGATATGTGAAAAATGTTATGTACACGCGACATACTTAGCGGTAAAGTGAGTCTATAGGCCACAGTTCCTACTCGATCGAGGATTTTAAATGGACCAATAAATTGAAGGTTTGAGCTTTTCTCTCTTTGTCGACTCTTGCTTCTAGAATAACACATTCTTGTAGTTTCATTTTTATATTCATCAGCTCCATGTCTGTAGCTTGAGCAACTTTAACTTTATTGATTAAAGTCGATTCTACTCGTATATTTATCATCACATAGGTCCTTGGAGTCTTTAACTCCATCTTCATCTTTTGTACGACGTACGAAATGGGTCTTTGTGTTAACAATGTCGCACTCGTAACCGCACTCGTCAGCTCGAGTCAACGTCGTTGCCGCATGTTGGGTTCTTGGAAGCTCTTCTCACATTCCTCGCTCCATTCAAATTTTGTATCTTTTCGAGTCAGCTGAGTTAATGGAGTAGCGATTCGAGAAAATCCTTTCACGACTCTCCGATAATAACCAGCTAAGCCTAGAAAGCTATATATTTCGATTACTGACTTAGGTTGCTCTCAACTTGTGACTCATATCCCAATCTTGGATAGCACGTCACAGTGACACCTATCAGTTTACCACCGCACGAATATGACGTCCCCTATAGAGAGTCTGGCTTCGATACATTCCATAAAGGAAGTCACCAGATAGAGGCTAAGGTACCAACTCTTGTAGTTAAGCTTTTAACTCCTGAAGTTCAATAGGAGCCATTCGATATAAGATTTTAGAAATGGGTTTTGTACCGGGTTAAAAGTCGATAAAAAATTCAATATCACGCTCTGGGGGTAGGCCAGTAAGTTCTTCAGGAAATACGTCAGGAAATTCACGAATATCATTCAAATCTGACGTGTTTTTATTCAAGTCCGTGACATGAGCTAAGAAAGCTTGACATCCGTTTTTTAATAAACGAATAGCTTTATGGCTTGATATGACAGTGATTGACTTTAGTGGTTTGGTTGCTTGAATTCACATAACTGATTGGTTAGGAATATGAAAACTAACAACCTTACGAAAATAATCAATTTTGGCATGATGAATAGTTAATCAATCAATCCCTAAAATCACATCAAATGCAAGTATTTTCAAAGAAATAAGATCGACAGGTAATGTGATGATACCAACTTGGATCAAGCAAAATTTATAAATAGTAGATGTAATGAAAGTTTCTCCTAACGGAGTCTCAACAGATAAGTCAAAGTCTAATTTTTCCGGAGTCAAGTTCAAACGTTGATCATGTGACGCCCCCAAATCCAGTTTCTCTAACCTCAGATTCGATGCTCACGATCTATCATCATCATAAGCATTCTATATCTATTACGGAAATAATAAACATACATTGTTCATTATAATAAAGTTTCATAACATGGTCCCAAGGTTTACATAAAAAATCCCATTAGATAATAATAATTAACATTCATTCTAAACTATTCCTGGATCTTGCCCTTGCCCTTGTCCTTCGTGTTGGATCCTTCATGATATAGCAAGGGTAAGTAACTAATTTGCTTAGTAAGTTTATATATAAGGGAGATATATCATGACTGGAAAGAAGTTTTGCTTTCAATGTTCAACAATAATATAAGGTTGTGAAGGAACATGAATTAATAATTAACAATTGAATATTCGAATAATTGAATAACATGAACTGAGTGGTTTTGAAATAACCATAGACATTTGCCAAGGTTCTCAGTCATTTAAACTAGACCTCTTAATAAGTTTTGGTATTCAATGGGATCAACCTTTCATACCTCGTGATTTATGCATAAACACTTAATAATCCGACATTGATATCATGCCTTAATCAAATTCGTTCTTTTCTCAGTCAAGAGTTCTTATCATATCAATTTAATAAGATCAGCTTTTTAAAATACATTTGATTTAACAAATTTAAACATGCTTGATCTAGCTGATACAATTAGCATAGATCTACCTCATAAACAGTTCATGAATGAAGAACTTTAATTTAATTCATAGTTCAGTAATAGTAGAACAGGAATTCAATTACACAAAGTGTGAATTTCAATAATCATTATAGAAGTAAATAATCATCAATAATTATTCACTAACATGCTTTGAAAATAATAACTCGAGTTTGAGTTAGGAAACTTGCCTCGTCTGTAGATTACGGCTACGCAATTAATTTATATCCACTATGCAGTTAAATTATCTTCCTTTGAGAGACCTATAGTTAATCTTTCAATTAGTCATAGTATAACATTAGATTATGTAATCACATAAATATTATACATTACATTTAGTTCTTTATAAATATTATCCTATCTTGATAATGTTACTATTAAATAACAACATAATATTATTAATCTTAAGAATATTTAATTCACCTCTTAGTATTATTAGTTTCCTAATAATACTTTCATTTGCTTACTAATATTATTAACATCTTAATAATATTTTAATACCTTACTAATATTATTAATCCTCTTAATAATATTTTAATTATGCATTAATATTATTACTTTAATAATATCTTGCTTATGCTTTAGTATCATTAATCATTTAATATTATTTTATTCTTTTAATATTATTAATCATTTAATAGTATTTTATTCCATTACTAATATTATTAATTATTTAATAATATCTTATTCCATTACTAATATCATTAATCATTTAATAATACTTTAATCATTTATCAATGCTTAAATCAAATATTATTAACCATTTAATAATATTTTAAAGAAATTTTAATCTTAATATTTTTATTTACTTATCAATATCATATTCTAATATTATTCATATCATAATAATATTTTAATAATTTATTGGATTAATAAACAATTTATTCTAATTGTTCACCCTTTATTAAACCTCTTATTTAATATCCATAAAAGGTCATAAATAATATTTATTATCATAAATTACTAAAGTGCTCTAAGATAGTCATGATATGATATATTATGAGTATTCAAACATAAAAATCACATTTTTCTTATTAAAGACATCATTTAACTATTTATTTCCATTTATTCATAACTTAATCATTTTTAGGAAAAATAGCAAACTGATTCCAAAAATTCGTAGCTTCTGTATTTTGACAGAATATGAACCCACAAGGATCCCCAAATTTTTCTGAAATTTTAGAAAATGATCTACTATTTTTAAAGTTCCCAAAACACTCGGATCTTGCTTCATTTTTAATAAATTGATTTTTGCTCAGAAAAATCTAAATTTTTTAGAGTATGCTCTCCTAACATATATGAACCTACTGTAACAATTTCGGAATTTTTCAGTGTATATACAGTGAGATATTCGAAGGTAAAGTTTTAGGAGTCCTTTACGGAAATAGTCATTAGGCACAATCTATAACTCGAAACATGTCCGTTCTTTTTCCTAAATGTAGATAACTTCTCAAGGTACCTCTGTAAATTTTTCTAGATTTTTAAGGGACATGAAACTATCCGAAACAGACCCAAGAAAAACAGGACAGAAGTTATTTTAGGGTTTTTGAACCCTTAACAATCCAAGTGGACTGTTTTGGGGAAATCAGTCCCAAAAGTTTCAAAACTTGCTAGATTTGTGTCCTATCACTTGGGTTTACTAGATAACTCATGTATCTAGCACCCCCCTTCGACGGATCACAAATCTAAGTTGGAAAACTTGAGTCACACAAGATTTAGTAGAATAAAACAAGAGTTTTCACCCTTAGAGAACATATGCTCATATTTTCCTCTAGGCCTTTGATCTAACAATCAAGATACTTAGTTCCATACATGATGATATGTATGACTAGGGTATCTTGAGTACTTTTTCATAACCCCAACAAAACTCAAGCAAAAAAAACAAAGTAGAAGAAGAAGATGAAGGTTAGGTTATACTTTGATTTAATGGCAACCTTCCTTGATTTACCAAAGTAAGTGATGAACTTTGGATGCATGAACAAACTAGCACTCCTCTCTCTCTATATATGGCCGAAACGCTCTCTCCTTTCTCTCTCTAGAAGTGGCTAGCTTGGGAGAAAATTATAAGAGGAAAAATGAGAGAAGAAATGAAATGAAAAATGAAATAAAAGGATACTTGCAAAAAAATATAGATACACTTAGTGTATCTAGCTATTATCCCCCACACTTTCTTTAACCCATAGATGAAAGCTTTGCCTTAGCACTTTAATTAGTTTTATCATGATTAAGGATGCTTAATAAAGTGGAAACCAATGGGAGCTTGACAACCATGTCCTTTTATGTAAGAGTTTCTACTAATGGACATTGTTCAACTTAATCATCTTGCCATAAAAAGTCTAATTTGGCCGGTCCCTCTAGCCCCATTTTAACTCCCAATTTGCTTTTATTTTAAATGCCCAATGTTGATTAATCAAATGTCTACAATACCCTTAATCAAATGGCCTAAGTATTAGTTTGCATTTTATTTCATTTGGGCTTCCTCCTTAATTGTTTTGGGCTATGTAATAAGCATAGCCTAGCAATTTTAATATGTGTTACCCAATTTGATTATTTAGGGTTTTCATTCCTAATCTTATGAAATTTAATTACCTATACATGTGACTTTAGCTCATAACCTAATTAGGTTCACAAGAATTAGGTTTAAAATTATTAGTCACTTGAAATAATAAGATTATCCACTTAAGTTAGTATACATATTAAATGCTAACCTCTCATTAACACCATAACCCTTAGGTTATTTAATTGTCTCACCTAATGTATAATTAGGTTACGAAACTTTCAATTTTAATGAAATCTATAAATGTATATATCCATAACTATAGCATACATGTTAATTGACACATGCACCACTTCACATATGTTGTCACATATTAAATCACTGTATAACACAAAGTTTTAAATATCAATAATGTACATACATATATAGTGACTTAAAATTCATGGTTATTACCCCTTATAAGAATTTCGTCCCCGGAATTACCTATAGGGTTACTCAAAAAGATGTGGATAATTTTCCCTCATCTTTTCTTCGAGTTCCCACGTAGCTTCTTCCGCATTGTGGTTCCTCCAAAGAACCTTTACAGAATGTATAACCTTATTTCGCAATTTCTGTTCTTTTCTATCTAAAATTTCAACTGGAATTTCCTCGTACGACAAATCCTTTTTGACCTGAATTGGCTCGTACGAATTACCTATAGGGTTACTTAAAATTCATGGTTATTACCCCTTATAAGAATTTCGTCCCCGGAATTACCTATAGGGTTACTCAAAAAGATGTGGATAATTTTCCCTCATCTTTTCTTCGAGTTCCCACGTAGCTTCTTCCGCATTGTGGTTCCTCCAAAGAACCTTTACAGAATGTATAACCTTATTTCGCAATTTCTGTTCTTTTCTATCTAAAATTTCAACTGGAATTTCCTCGTACGACAAATCCTTTTTGACCTGAATTGGCTCGTACGATATCATGTGCTTGTAATTAGGCTTGTACGGTCGTAGCACTGACACATGAAACACATTATGAATATGTTCCAGTTCAGGAGGTAGAGCTACCTCGTACGCCACTTCGCCTATCTTCATCAAGATCTCGAAAGGTCCAATAAATCCCGTACTCAGTTTACCTTTCTTTCCAAACCTTATTTTCCCTTTCCAGGGAGATACCTTCAAAAATGCATGGCTTCCCACCTCAAAATCTCTCTTCTGGCAATGTAAGTCTGCATACTTCTTCTGGCGATCTTGAGCTGCTACCAGTCGGGCTCTTATCACCTTGATGATCTCTATAGTCTGCTGCACCAGTTCTGGTTCCAACAGTTGACGTTCACCCACTTCATCCCAGCATAAGGGCGTTCTACATTTCCTTCCATACAGTGCTTCGTACGGCGTCAATCCGATGCTGGCGTGATAGCTATTGTTGTATGCGAACTCCACTAATGGAAGATGATCCTCCCAGCTACCCTTAAAGTCCATCACGCAAGCTCTGAGCATGTCTTCAAGTGTTTGAATCGTTCTCTCGCTCTGCCCATCGGTCTGTGGATGGTACGCGATGCTCATCCGTAGTTGCGTCCCCATTCTTTCTTGAAGACTCTTCCAGAAGTTTGACGTGAATTGCGGATCCTTATCCGACACAATAGATACTGGTACGCCATGTCTCGAGATAATTTCTTTTATATACAATTTGGATAGCTGGTCCAAACTAAACCTGATCTTGATCGGCAAGAAGTGAGTCGACTTCGTAAGACGATCTACAATCACCCATATGGCATCGTGTCCTTTTTGTGTTGTTGGAAGTCCCACCACAAAATCCATTGTGATGTGCTCCCACTTCCACTCTAGAATCTCCAAAGGCTGTAGTAATCCACTCGGTCGTTGATGCACTGCATTGACTCTCTGACAAGTTAGACATCTGCTGACGCATTCGGCAACCTCTCTCTTCATGTTTGGCCACCAAAAGTGTTGACGCAAATCTTGATACATTTTTGTGCTTCCTGGGTGTATCGAGTACCTCGTACTGTGCGCTTCTTGCAAAATCTCTTCTCTTAGTTCTGGTACTAGCGGTACCCAAATTCGCCCTTCGAATCTCAGCAGTCCGGTGCCATCAATCTTGTATTTCAATTCATCCCCTTCAGCTAACCGCTTCTTGATGTTGTCGCAATCTTCGTCCTTCTCTTGAGCGTCTTTAACCTTATCTAATAGAGTCGGGCTCGTTGTCACTGTAAATAATTTCTCGTTGGTCTCCATCGGATACTTCAAGTCGTTCGAAATCTTTCACCAATTCCTCTTGAATGGTCAACTTCAGTAACTTCTCTCTACCTTTTCTGCTCAGGGCATTTGCCACTACATTTGCTTTTCCTGGATGGTATAGAATCTCACAATCATAATCCTTGATCAATTCTAGCCATCGACGCTGCCTCAAATTTAGCTCTTTTTGCGTGAAGATATATTTCAGACTTTTGTGATCCGTATATATCTCACACTTCTCGCCATACAAATAGTGCCTCCAAATCTTCAAGGTAAAAACTACTGCTGCTAATTCCAGGTCATGAGTCGGATAACCCTTCTCATAGTCCTTCAGCTGACGTGAAGCGTACGTAATGACCTTGCCATGCTGAATCAGTACACAGCCAAGACCCTTGTGTGACGCATCACTATACACTATAAATCCTCTCGTGTTGTCTGGTAAAGTCAACACAGGTGCTTGACTGAGCCTCTTCTTCAATTCCATGAAAGTCTCTTCACATTTCTCCGTCCAAACGAACTTCACTGTCTTTCTGGTAAGGTTGGTCAATGGTGATGCTATCTTTGAAAAATCTTGGATGAATCTCCGATAGTATCCCACTAATCCCAAGAAACTCCTAATTTTTGTCGGCGTCTTTGGCTGTTCCCAGTTGATAACCGCTTCTACCTTTGCTGGATCTACCAAAACACCATCCTTGTCGATAACGTGACCCAAAAACTGCACTCTCCGCAACCAAAACTCACACTTGGAGAACTTTGCATACAACTGATCAAGTCCATTAATGCTGCTGGCGCATTTGTCAACCCAAAAGACATTACCAGAAACTCAAAGTGTCCATTTCGAGTTCTGAATGTCGTCTTTGGAACATCCTCCTGCCTCACCTTTAGTTGGTGATAACCGGTCCTCAAGTCGATTTTTGAAAAATATTTCGCCCCTTTCAACTGATCAAACAAATCGTGGATCCTGGGCAACGGGTACTTGTTCTTAATGGTGACCTTGTTCAATTTTCGGTAGTCGACACAAAGCCTTAATGACCCATCCTTCTTCTTTATGAATAAGACTGGTGCTCCCCACGGTGATACGCTCGGTCGAATGTATCCCTTATCTAACAATTCTTATAGTTGAATCATCAGTTCCTTCATTTCTACCGGAGCCATACGATACGGTGCTTTGTATACCGGTGATGTCCCTGGTGTCAAATCGATAACAAACTCTATCTCTCTATCTGGTGGCAATCCCAGAATCTCATCTGGGAAGACTTCAACGAATTCCCTTACAATAGGTATCTGACCCAGTTCACCCTCGACTCTGCGGGTATCCACAACGTGAGCCAAATAACCTATACAACCTTTCCTAAGCAACTTCTTTGCTTGCATCATCGTCAGACAACAAGATTGTCTCGGCGATTTACTGCCATGAAATACCACCTTTGACTTATTCAACGTCTTTAGGTGTACGCACTTTTCCTTACAGTCAATGACCGCCCCGTGACTTGATAATCAATCCATCCTGAGGATTACATCAAACTCTCCAAGACGAATCGGTATCAAATCTACGTTAAGCTTAAACCCTCTTACATCAGCACAACAGTTCCTATGTATGTAGTCTACAGGGATAGTTTCTTTGTTTGCTACTTCTACACTCATTGGGTGTTCTAATAGTTCACGAGGTAAACTTAATCGTTGAGCAAAATCATCAGATACAAAAGAACATGAAGCTCCCGAATCGAATAACACATAGGCATTTATATCATTGATCGAAATTATACCTGACACCACCTCCCTGGATGCCACGGCATCTTGCACTGTCATATTGAATGTCCTCGCTGTCGGCTTGTTTGGTTGGGCTGGTCCTCCACTGGTTGTCTTAGTGTTATTGCCCCTGTTGCCGTTTCCGCCATCCGTGCTTTTCTTCTTTGGGCAATCCTTGATCCGATGTCCCAATTCACCACAGTTAAAACAACCTCCCTTCTTCACCTTAGAACAATTGGGTGAGGTATGCCCCTCTTGTCCACAGGTATAACACACCGTTTTTCCTTTCAAGCACTCTCCCGAGTGACCCTTTCCACAGTTTCCACACACTAACTTCTTTTGTTGCACACTTCCTTTCTGAATCTCCAAATTACTACCCCCACTGCTCCATTTTCGCTTCTTGTTGTTGCTACCGCCACTGCTAACATTCTGATTCCCACATTCTACTTTCTTTTTATTCTTCTCTCGATTGTACTTTGAGACCGCTTCGCTTCCACCTTCCGCTATGAGAGCTTTCTCCAACAGAGTTGAGAATGACGTGATTTGTAGAACCACTACCTTACTGTAAATCCACGGCTTTAATCCATTTTCGAACCTTCTTGCTTTCCTCAACTCCGTGTCTACCTGATGTGGAGCGAATTTGGCCAAATCATTAAACTTTGCGGCGTACTCTGACACTGACATATTCTCCTGTTTCAATTCCAAAAACTTGATCTCCATTCTCGCTTGTGTACTCTCAGGGAAGTAGTTCTCAAAGAACAACTTCTTGA
This sequence comes from Panax notoginseng, assembly GCA_016801055.1. NCBI lineage: Eukaryota > Viridiplantae > Streptophyta > Magnoliopsida > Apiales > Araliaceae > Panax > Panax notoginseng. The sequence continues at coordinate 106,708,135 of CM029023.1, read as the reverse complement.
ACGCTTCCCAAGTCACGATTCCAGTCCCGGCTTTGTTCTGGTTGGCCTCCCACCAATAGTTAGTGTAGCACCCCTTCCCGAAAAGGAAAGGGAGGTCACGTGCAAAGCACAACAAACCTCAAAAATTAGTAAGCAGAGTACTAATAACTTCAAAATATTAATAATGATATCCATCAATAAAGTACTAAATATAATTCTCCAACTAGAATCAAAATAATCAAAACCAAAAATTTAATCAACCTAGATGGTCAAGGGAACACTCTCATCACACTAGCCCTTAATCACCCCTGCAAACCTGCCGGAAGAAAAACACAGCATGAGTCAATTGCCCAGTACTGATACAGATATACAAAAGATATACAACTGATATACGAAAATAATTGAGACAAAATACTGAACAAAGCCTCAAGTGTAAATACAGACGAAAATATAATCTCTAAATATCTGAATGGAATATATCTGAATAAACAAAATTGACGAAACCAATAGAATAATAAAGAAATAACGAACTGAAGTAACTAACTCAATGAATTGAACTGAACACAAACAAACAAAACTAATACAATGAAATAATAGGCTGAATCAAATGGTTGAGTGTTATTTCATACCGAGTGAGCTCAGAAATATACATTGTCACACAGGTAAGTCAAAATAATGCCACATAGGCAAATCAAGACAACGCCACACAGGCAAATCAAATGATGCCACACAGGCAAGTCAAGTGATGCCACACAGGCAACCAAAATAATGCCACACAGGAAAATCACACATTGGACCGCGAATCCAAATGTATGCAAATCGGATAGTGTGTTTAGCACAACATCACCAATCTGCAGAACAAAAAACTAGGGTTAACCCATACGCCTCTCACAACAAAACACCAAATGGCCCACTTCCTCCGGAGCCCAAAACGGAGACGCCGTGGACTAATCACACTGCCACGGAAAGTGTCATGCCTCTCGTGCCAAGACGACATTCCTGTGGTACCCCCACAAGTGGTTATAGCTCAGGTATACCCTACGGTATATTCTAACAAAATACCATGTCACAACACATGCGACATAATACCAACAAAAAGGGTTCTATATGTACATGTTGAACCAAATCAAATTATAGTCGCAATATCTCAAAAGGAAGGTAGCACCATGTACCGCTCAACAATTATCAAGAATAAATACTAAGCATGATAACCTAACTCAATGAGTACAAATACGAGTCATATATATCAACTCCAAAACGAAACTATTATATGAATTTCACAAGAAACAATTATGTGAAATAATAACGAAATTCGAAATAAGGGACAAAACAAACAAATCAAATTTAACAAGAATGTCGCTGAAAGAGTACGAAATCCGTACCTGATACTTCCAAACCATTTATAGAACACTCCACAAAATCTTACCCTCAAATGCCAACGATGTCAAATACGAAACGTTATTCACAACCTAAACATATTTACCTCAAATTAAAAATAATCCAAACTAATAATTCTAAAATAATTCATAATCTATTTAATATGCCTTTAATTATCGACTTATATCAATTATTAATACTCCTAAATTTATATTCCAAATTGTAACTCTATAAATTCCTTCCGTTCGAACTAATTAAACAAAATAATAATAAATATAAGTTACTTAATAACTATAATTTATAATAACATGAATTTATTTTATAATTTACATCAGTTTTATGACACAAATCCAAATTAAATTATAAAATATGTTTTAATCATTTCTATTTTATTATTGGGACCAATCAGTAATTCTATTCTATATATATAAATATATATAGACTATATATGAACACTGTAATAACAGTAGGCTTTAAAAAAAAGTTACGAAATTCTTTTTTTTTTACTCATATTATTATTATTTTCATGTAAATTCCCAATTCAATCTTTCAAATAATTCTATATAAGATCATAACTTTATTAAGAATCTGAATTATTAATTTGATGTAGACAATCCTTATATACCATTTATCTATCTATCTATATATATATATATATATATATATATATATATATATATATATATATATATATATATATATATATATATATAATAAATAATGTATCCTCCGATCCAAACTAGGATATTCATATTGCATAATATAATCAATTCACTCTTTTACTTTATATGATGACCGCCCATCAAAATTATATAACAGTTTTCACGATTCTTAGTTGTAAATTAAAAGAAATTAAAACATAGTAACAATTAATACACATAAGGGTAACAAAATGAAAAGAAACAAAACAAAACAAACCTGTGCTCCTTTTCTTATTATTCTGTTACACACTTCTCTCAGAAATACGATAAGAGGCTGCTTCCTCCTCTTTCTCTTTCTCAAGTTGTATAATGAAAATTAAATTAGGTTTAGTTATTTATTCACTTAAAACAGATTTTATTAATTAATATAATATATTATTAGCTCTCCAAATTTTAATAGGATTTTAAAATTACACAATTATAAATTAGACCCACTTAGTTTAAAACCTAATTTTATCAATTTAATTTATCCATCACTTATTAATATCTATTAGCCCATGTAAATTAAATGACCACTTTGACCCAAATAAAATACAAAGTCCAATTAATATGTTTTTAAAACAAAATAATTTTATTATTTAATATTTATTTATTATTATTTAAATTACTTTTTTTTTCCGGGTATTACATCTCATACCCTTTAAAAAGGATTCCGTCCCCAAAATCAAAAGAATGAACGTAGCTAATTATCAAAAAGATGCGGATACTCCGCTCGATCTATCTCCAAAGTAGCTTCCCGCTCCGAATGATTTTACCACAAGACTTTAACAAAAGGAATTATCTTCCTCAATTTTAATTTAATCAGTTATTTAATTATCTACTAAAAGAATTTAATTTTCCAAACAAAACAAGGAAGAAAATAGGGAAACAAAATCATTTACCATTTCTAATTCAAATACAATTGTATACAATAAAATTAATTAATATTTAATTTTAAAAAAATATGGGTTATTACATTTTTCACCCCTTAAAAATAATTCCGTCCTCGGAATTCAAATAAGCTACAAAATAAATAAATAAATTTAGTTACGACACAGCGTCGCAATTTATAACGATCAACGCGGATAAGTCATCGGTCAACATTATTATCAATGTACTTGTAAAAGATTCGTCAACTACCGTGTCAAGCCTTGGTAAGGTTGTTCGTGTTGCATCAAATTAGATCACATGATCCATCGTTGGTGCGGCTGCCGTCGCTAATATCTTTGAGTCTAATTCTTGTAAATGTACTCTTCGGAACATAATTCAAAATCACAAAAATTTCTCTTCATCCAAATACGATTCGAATACCCAAAATATTTAAAGTTATTTTTAATTCATAAAACGTTTATGTTCCACACATGATAAAGATTTAACAAATTATTTTTATTTAATTTACATAAAATCATACAAAACTCCAAGGATATCGGATAAACCAAACAACTCTACAAATTATATCAACTTTCCTAAATCCTCAAGAGTTTCAAAATATTCAAACCTAGAATCAAATTAGTTCTCAAATAATATTACACCAAAAATATTTTTCTACTAAGATCTCTTCATCACCATACCAAACTCCAAATCATATATCCTACTATCTGAATAAGCAAACTATAGCTTTCAGAATCTCGTAAAGATTCAACACTTATTATATATCTAATCATTCAATAAATCAATCATTCTCTTAATGCAATTCTTAACCCAACAAATTCCAAGATCTCCACATACTATCACTCAAAATTTCATATAAGATAACTCTAATATTCTACTAGAAAATAATCACAAAATTCATTTACTCTAAGAGATTAATCTAATTACCTCGAATCTCTACAACAACTCAAAATTACAAGGGATCCTCTGTACTTAATAATTTTCACTTTGTCATATTATCCCACCGATTCACATACCTCAATTTATTCACAACTTAACAAAAATCAAAAATCTAACCTAAATCAAATCCTCAATTCCAAAATCAGAATAATTTGTAATTACCTGAAATAACTCCAACAATTAATTCTCCTATATTAAAACTCGCATATACAAATGCTCATATCATAATCGTACAATCATTTCTTAACTGAACAAAATAGACATTATTCTCCTTAATGATCTAATCACAATCCTTAACTAACAATTGCTCCAACGCATAACAATAATAATCTTAACAAATTATCACGGCTTACTCAAATCAATTACAACTCAATGAGCTAAAAACACTTGGTCAAAATCAAGACCAACCACACAGAGAACAAAATCGGATCAAACTCCTATGTCTACCCCGTGATTTACCCACAACTCACAGGTCAAACCTAAATAGATTTTCTACAAGAAAGAACCTAAGCTCTGATACCATCTCTGTAACACCCCCTTCCCAAAAAGGAAAGGGAGGTCACGTGCAAAGCACAACAAACCTCAAAATTAATAAGTAGAGTACTAATAACTTCAAAATATTAATAATGATATCCATCAATGAAGTACTAAATATAATTCTCCAACTAGAATCAAAATAATCAAAACCAAAAATTTAATCAACCTAGATGGTCAAGGGAACACTCTCATCACACTAGCCCTTAATCACCCCTACAAACCTGCTGAAAGAAAAACACAGCATGAGTCAATTGCCCAGTACGGATACAGATATACAAAAGATATACAACTGATATACTAAAATAATTGAGACAAAATACTGAACAAAGCCTCAAGTGTAAATACGGACGAAAATATAATCTCTAAAGATCTTAATGGAATATATCTGAATAAACAAAATTGACGAAACCAATAGAAGAATAAAGAAATAACGAACTGTAGTAGCTAACTCAATGAATTGAACTGAACACAAACAAACAAAACTAATACAATGAAATAATAGGCTGAATCAAATGGTTGAGTGTTATTTCATACTGAGTGAGCTCAGAAATATACATTGCCACAAAGGCAAGTCAAAATAATGCCACATAGGTAAATCAAAACAATGCCACACAGGCAAATCAAATGATGCCACACAGGCAAGTCAAGTGATGCCACACAGGCAACCAAAATAATGTCACAAAGGCAAATCACACATTGGACCGCGAATCCAAATGTATGCAAATCGGATAGTGTGTTTGGCACAACATCACCAATCCGCAGAACAGAAGACTAGGGTTAACCCATACGCCTCCCACAACAAAACACCAAATGGCCCACTTCCTCCGGAGCCCAAAACGGAGACGCCGTGGACTAATCACACTGTCACGAAAAGTGTCATGCCTCTCATGCCAAGACGACATGCCTGTGGTACCCCCACAGGTGGTTATAGCTCAGGTATACCCTACGGTATATTATAACAAAATACCATGTCACAACACATGCGACATAATACTAACAAAAAGGGTTCTATATGTACATGTTGAACCAAATCAAATTATAGTCGCAATATCTCAAAAGGAAGGTAACAACATGTACCGCTCTACAATTATCAAGAATAAATACTAAGCATGATAACCTAACTCAATGAGTACAAATACGAGTCATATATATCAACTCCAAAATGAAACAATTATATGAATTTCACAAGAAACAATTATGTGAAATAATAACGAAATTCGAAATAAGGGACAAAATAAACAAATCAAATTTAACAAGAATGTCGCTGAAAGAGTACGAAATCCGTACCTGATACTTCCAAACCATTTATAGCACACTCCACAAAATCCACAAAATCTTACCCTCAAATGCCAACGATGTCAAATTAAAAATAATCCAAACTAATAATTCTAAAATAATTCATAATCTATTTAATATGCATTTAATCATCGACTTATATCAATGATTAATACTCTAAAATTTATATTCCAAATTGTAACTCCATAAATTCCTTCCGTTCGAACTAATTAAACAAAATAATAATAAATATAAGTTACTTAATAACTATAATTTATAATAACATGAATTTATTTTCTAATTTACATCAGTTTTATGACACAAATCCAAATTAAATTATAATTGATGTTTTAATCATTTCTATTTTTTTATTGGGACCAATAAGTAATTCTATTTTATATATATATATATATATATATATATATATATATATATATATATATATATATATATATATATATATATATATATATATATGAACACTGTAATAACAGTAGGCTTTAAAAAAAGGTTACGAAATTCTTTTTTTTTTTACTTATATTATTATCATGTAAATTCCCAATTCAATCTTTCAAATAATTCTATATAAGATAACCTTATTAAGAATCTGAATTATTAATTTGATGTAGACAATCCTTATATATATATATATATATATATATATATATATATATATATATATATATATATATATATATATATATATATATATATTAAATAAATAACGTATCCTCCGATCCAAACTAGGATATTCATATTGCATAATATAATCAATTCACTCTTTTACTTTATATGATACTTTATATGATGACCGCCCATCACAATTATATAATAGTTTTCACGATTCTTAGTTGTAAATTAAAAGAAATTAAAACATAGTAACAATTGATACACATAAGGGTAACAAAATGAAAAGAAACAAAACAAAAACGAACATGTGCTCCTTTTCTTATTATTCCGTTACACACTTCTCTCAGAAATACAATAAGAGGCTGCTTCCTCCTCTTTCTCTTTCTCAAATTGTATAATGAAAATAAAATTAGGTTTAGATATTTATTCACTTAAAACAGATTTTATTAATTAATATAATATATTATAAGCTCTCCAAATTTTAATAGGATTTTAAAATTACACAATTATAAATTAGACCCACTTAATTTAAAGCCCAATTTTATCAATTTAATTTATCCATCACTTATTAATATCTATTAGCCCATGTAAATTAAATGACCACTTTGACCCAAATAAAATTCAAAGTCCAATTAATATGTTTTTAAAACAAAATAATTTTATTGTTTAATATTTATTTATTATTATTTAAATTACTTTTTTTTTCGGGTATTACAGTTAGCCTCACCCTTCATTAAGTAGGTAGCAAAAATTGTTTTCTATTCTTCTGCTACTTTAGCAATAATGAAGGCCTTCTCAATCTCCTTCATTCACGTCTGGACCTCTATCGGGTATGTTGTTCCTCTAAACTTCGGCGGTCCTACTGCCTTGAAGTCCTTAAAGTTGGCTAATTGGTTTCCCGCCTGATTTCCCCCAGGTTGAGCTTGATTCCTCATGGCTTCAACCATCATGTTGACAAAGTCTTGCATTGGGTTTGGTTGAGCTCCCGCTACATTATTAACTGACTCTTCGATCTCTTGGTTTCTTAGTACACGTCTGGGCGGCATTATCTAGTTAAACAAAATTCTAACACGTTACTCGGGTTTTATTATCATATAAGTACTTAGCATGCAATACTATGTATTCAAACAATCAGATGATCATTATGTGAGAGTTTTAAATTACCAAGATTTGGAAGCCTTTCTCCCTGATGAGTGGTTTAAGTTTGTTAAAAAAAAATTCCAATTCAGTCTACTGGATTCACATAACATTAAATAGACAATTTACTATTTAAATTTTTCCAACACATATCATAATAATAATGCATTTATATTCATATACCAATCTTTAGTGTCTCACATGATTAATACAGGTATATTCTTATAAATACGACTATCCCATTTTAAACACAAAAGATGGGATTAACTCAAAATGATACTTCCCTACAAACACAAATAGGGATATTACCTAACTACCTACTACCTCACACCTGCTGAGGTTTACATCAACATAAAACTCTATTACACAAAAGGGGTACTAATGCATCTATCTACAACTAGTCCATAGCATAATCATCACTGGTGGCCCTGCTGGGTCACCTGAACATGCTTATGATGATGATAGATCGACTACCTCCATATGGGCTTGATAAACCGCCTCCTTAGACCTTCTGTGAACTGGAGTGTGTGGTTTTCAACCTCCAGTTCTCCCACCCCTGCCTTTCAATTGACTAATTCTCCTCAACAAATCCTCTATCAGAGGACCATGAGGGGTTTCTTCTTTGACCTCATGCTCAATGGGATCCTGATCTACTAAGTGACTGCCCTGGCGATCGTCAGACATCCTACAAACACCATAAATAAAACCAACATCAGTACCACAATAAAATATATTCATTGATAAAATGAAATAATATTTTATTAAGTACAACACAAACTCGATAAATTTCCACAATCCATCTCCTAACATACTCTATAAGAGTTTTCTACTAAGGTTATAACCTAGGTTTCGCATTCCTAATGTTTATAACCTACGACTTTGATACCAACCTGTGACGCCCCCAAATCCAGGTTCTCTAACCTCATATTCGGTGCTTACGATCTATCATCATCATAAGCATTCTATAACTATTACCGAAATAATAAACATACATTGTTCATAATAATAAAGTTTCATAACATGGTCCCAAGGTCTTTTTAACCTTAACTTAAACGCACCATTCATATTACAAAAGGTTTACATAAGAAATCCCATTAGATAATAATAATTAACATTCATTCTAAACTATTCCTGGATCTTGCCTTTGCCCTTGTCCTTCGTGTTGGATCCTTCGGGCTTAGCTGAAATAAATGTCATGATATAGCAAAGGTAAACAACTAATTTGCTTATCAAGTTTATATACAAGGGAGATATATCATGACTGGAAAGAAGTTTTGCTTTCAATGTTCAACAATAATATAAGGTTGTGAAGGAACATGAATTAATAATTAACAATTGAATATTCGAATAATTGAATAACATGAACTAAGTGGTTTTGAAATAACCATGGACATTTGCCAAGGTTCTCAGTCATTTAAACTGGACCTCTTAATAAGTTTTGGTATTCAAGGGGATCAACCTTTCATACCTCGTGATTTATGCATAAACACTTAATAATCCGGCATTGATATCACGCCTTAATCAAATTCGTCCTTTTCTCAGTCAAGAGTCATATCAATTTAATAAGAACAACTTTTTAAAATACATTTGATTTAACAAATTTAAACATGCTTGATCTAGCTGATACAATTAGCATAGATCTACCTCATAAACAGTTCATGAATGAAGAACTTTAATTTAATTCACAGTTCAATAATAGTAGAACAGGAATTCAATTGCACAAAGTGCGAATTTCAATAATTATTATAGATGTAAATAATCATAAATAATTATTCACTAACATGCTTTGAAAATAATAACTCGAGTTTGAGTTAGGAAACTTGCCTCGTCTGTAGATTACGGCTACGCAATTAATTTATATCCACTATCCAGTTAAATTATCTTCCTTTGAGAGACCTATAGTTAATCTTTCAATTAGTCATAGTATAACTGTAACACCCCAGTCCCACACCAAAAGATAGGGAGAAAATTTGTCTGTATATGAGGAATTAAGTAACTACCAATAGTACCTTCAAGTCATGACCTTTTGGGAGCCTGTGGTGGGCTAAGATGACCCAAGAAGATATTATTGGGTCAGTGGTTTGAGGCCTTATTTTGATGGATTTGATTCGATTCGGACTTGGGATTTGACCCGAGATTTGTTCCGGACTCGGGAAACCCGTGTTGTTTCATATGGTATCAAAGCCGACTCTCGAAAGCTCGGGTCGGGTCATTCGATCGGGTTGCCGGAGGTGGGGACACGAAGGCTGGTGGTATTATCCCACAATGGAGAGATGGAGGTCCAGAGGTGGGGACACGAAGCCAGCCGGTATTATCCCACAATGGCTAGAGAGGCAAAGATCTTTGGGCCGTGTGTGTGATCAGTTCTGACGGGGACGTCAGAAATTTAAGTGGGGGAGTTTGTAACACCCCAGTCCCACATCGAAAGATAGGGGGAAAATTTGTCTGTATATGAGGAATTAAGTAACTACTAATAGTACCTTCAAGTCATGACCTTTTGGGAGCCTGTGGTGGGCTAAGATGACCCAAGAAGATACTATTGGGCCAGTGGTTTGAGGACTTATTTTGATGGATTTGATTCGATTCGGACTTAGGATTTGACCCGAGATTTGTTCCGGACTCGGGATTTGACCCGTGTTGTTTCAATAACATTAGATTATGTAATCACATAAATATTATACATTATATTTAGTTCTTTATAAACATTATCTTGTCTTGATAATGTTACTATTAAATAACAACATAATATTATTAATCTTGAGAATATTTAATTCACCTCTTAGTATTATTAGTTCCCTAATAATACTTTTATTTGCTTACTAATATTATTAACATCTTAATAATATTTTAATACCTTACTAATATTATTAATCCTCTTAATAATATTTTAATCATGCATTAATATTATTACTTTAATAATATCTTACTTATGCTTTAGTATCATTAATTATTTAATATTATTAATCATTTAATAATATTTTATTCTTTTAATATTATTAATCATTTAATAGTATTTTATTTCATTACTAATATTATTAATTATTTAATAATATCTTATTCCATTACTAATATCATTAATCATTTAATAATACTTTAATTATTTATCAATGCTTAAATCAAATATTATTAACTATTTAATAATATTTTTATTTACTTATCAATATCATATTCTAATATTATTAATATCATAATAATATTTTAATAATTTATTGGATTAATAAACAATTTATTTTAATTGTTCACCCTTTATTAAACCTCTTATTTAATATCCATAAAAGGTCATAAATAATATTTATTATCATAAATTACCAAAGTGCTATAAGATAGTCATGATATGATATATTATGAGTATTCAAGCATAAAAATCATATTTTTCTTATTAAAGACATCATTTAACTATTTATTTCCTTTTATTCATAACTTAATCATTTTTAGGAAAAATAGCAAACTGATTCCAAAAATTCGAAGCTTCTGTATTTTGACAGAATATGAACCCACAAGGATCCCCAAAATTTTCTGGAATTTTAGAAAATGATCTACTATTTTTAAAGTTCCCAAAACACTCGGATCTTGCTTCATTTTTAATAAATTGAGTTTTGATCAGAAAAATCTAAAATTTTTAGAGTATGCTCTCCTAACATATATGAACCTACTGTAACAATTTCGGAATTTTCCAGTGTATACACAGTGAGGTATTCAAAGGTAAAGTTTTAGGAGTCCTTTACGGAAATAGTCATTACGCACAATCTATAACTCAAAACGTGTCCGTTCTTTTTCCTAAATGTAGATAACTTCTCAAGGTACCTCTGTGAATTTTCCCAGATTTTTAAGGGACGTGAAACTGTCTGAAACAGACCCAAGAAAAATGGGACAGAAGCAATTTTAGGGTTTTTGAACCCTTAGCAATCCAAGTGGACTGTTTTGGGGAAATCAGTCCCAAAGGTTTCAAAACTTGCTAGATTTGTGTTCTATCACTTGGGTTTACTAGATAACTCATGTATCTAGCACCCCCCTTCGATGGATCACAAATCTAAGTTGGAAAACTTGAGTTACACAAGATTTAGTGGAATAAAACAAGAGTTTTCACCCTTGAAGAACATATGCTCATATTTTCCTCTAGGCCTTTGATCTAACACTCAAGATACTTAGTTCCATACATGATGATATGTAGGACTAGGGTATCTTGAGTATTTGTTCATAACCCCAACAAAACTCAAGCAAAAAAAATAAAGTAGAAGAAGAAGATGAAGGTTAGGTTATACCTTGATTTACCAAAGTAAGTGATGAACTTTGGATGCATGAACAAACTAGCACTCCTCTCTCTCTATATATTGCCGAAACTCTCTCTCCCTTCTCTCTCTAGAAGTGGCTAGCTTGGGAGAAAATTATAAGAGGAAGAATGAGAGAAGAAATGAAATGAAAAATGAAATAAAAGGATACTTGCAAAAAAATATAGATACACTTAGTGTATCTTGCTATTATCCCCCACACTTTCTTTAACCCATGGATGAAAGCTTTGCCTTAGCACTTTAATTAGTCTAATCATGATTAAGGATCCTTAATAAAGTGGCAACCAATGGGAGCTTGACAACCATGTCCTTTTGTGTAAGATTTTCTACTAATGGACATTGTTCAGCTTAATCATCTTGCCATAAAAAGCCTAATTTGGCCGGTCCCTCTAGCCCCATTTTAACTCCCAATTTGCTTTTATTTTAAATGCCCAATGTTGATTAATCAAATGTCTACAATACCCTTAATCAAGTGGGCTAAGTATTGGTTTTCATTTTATTTCATTTGGGCTTCCTCCTTAATTGTTTTGGGCTATGTAATAAACATAGCCTAGCAATTTTAATATGTGTGTTACCCAATTTGATTATTTAGGTTTTTCATTCCTAATCTTATGAAATTTAATTACCTATACATGTGACTTTAGCTCATAACCTAATTAGGTTCACAAGAATTATATTTAAAATTATTAGTCACTTGAAATAATAAGATTATCCACTTAAGTTAGTATACATATTAAATACTAACCTCTTATTATTGTCTCACCTAATGTATAATTAGGTTACGAAGCTTTCATTTTTAATGAAATCTATAAATGTATATATCCATAACTATAGCATACATGTTAATTGACCCATGCACAACTTCATATATGTTGGTCACATATTAAATCATTGTATAACACAAAGTTTTAAATATCAATAATGTACATACATATATGGTGACTTAAAATTCACGTTTATTACAGAGCACAAGTAGGAGAGATAAAAGAATGGGTAGAACCGATATTTAATAAGGTATAAACTTAGCAAGAATTTATGATTAACTAACCCGTGATAACTTCATTCGGGTTACTCGTCACGAAAAACGCTCTCCCTTAAACTACCGACTTCATTTTGTCCGTATCCACCTTTAGTGCCACCGTCCCATCTGGACTTGATTTCACTATAGGACAAAATCGAGCTATGTGACCGTCTTTTTCACATCTAAAATATACCTTGGAAGGCTGTGGACAGTTGGGACTTATGTTTCCCTCCTCTCCGCATCTGTAGCATCTAACCGGCGGTCGTTCTCTTCCCCTAGAATTTGTTGTTGGTGCTGGTGCTGCTGCCGACATCTTCCCATCATCGTTAAATCTTCTATTCTTGAAGTTTCCACTTGAATCATTTCTTCTATTATCTTGGCTATGATTACCATCGAAGTGGCTACCATTTTTGGCATGATAATTTCCTCAATGATGGTTATCATTGTTCCGATGGCCGTTGCCACCGCTATGATTATTATCGTGTTGTTGGTCGTTAACTTTTGGTTGGGCTGACTCATTATCGCGCTACAATAACTGAGCCCTATTCACAACATCTGAATATAAACAAAGTTTGTGAGAAATGAGGTATTGGCGTATTTCGGGTTTCAAACCTCGCAGAAACATTCGCGTCATTCGCTCCTCGTTGTTTACTAAATGGGATGCAAACTGAGATAGCTTAGCAAACTTAGCTTCGTACTGCGACACGATCATATTATTTTGCTCCATTGCTCGTCTCAAAATTTTTAGATGTCATTCTCAAATACTGTCACAAAACAAGGGTTAGTTAAAAAAATGACATACCACATAATATTCCTATATTCTGACCGACCAATAAATAAGCTTAGGTAGGACACACTAGTGAAGGATTTACTCGTCTCTCCCCTCCTAGTTCTATTCCCCGATCTCCGCCAGAGACCATATTCCTAAGCTCTGATACCAACTGTGACGCCCCCAAAATAGGTCCATTCCACCCAAACCATTCAGGGTCGCCAAATACATGGTACAAAAATAAATACAACTTCATTAATACAATTGTCGTGTAAAATACGATAATACATATACTGTGAGTTTAAATACAAATATTATCTAATTGACAATATTCAAACTCAAAAGGAGTCCTCATTACAATTATTATTATACTATTTTATAAAATAGCGAGGACTGCTAAAATAACTGACTAGAAACATCACTCCACACCCTGACTAGTTATCGCTATATTCTCGCCTCCTAAGAAGAAAAATGAAACAAAAAGGAAAAGGGTGAGCTCAATTAGCCCAGTAAATAATATTATGACTAAGATAATATACAACAAATTATCATTAGTCTTCAACAGGGAAAAATCTGATAGAATATAATAGACAACAAGTTTTAGATCAACAACTGCAGCGGAAACAACAATCCATTAGAAGAGTCAAGTAGGGAATGAATCCTACTATCTTCTAAGATTTAAAGGCCCATCATCAATATTTTATCCCTGTAACATCAATCAATATACATCTTGAATCAAATATTCATCTTTGCACTACAGGCTAAAGATATTCATTTGTATCACCAGTTGGTCATGTTCATCTCAACACCTGTTTATCTTTGCACTACGGGCCAAAGATATTCATCAGTCAATCATTCATCTTTGCACTACAGCCCAAAGATATTCAATAATATCATCATTTAGGACTGAGAATGATGAAAATATTTTAAACAAAATGAATCTAGTGAGATAAAAAATAAAGATTAGAGATTCGTATTTTAGTTTATCCAAGTTCAAAAATACTCCATAATAATCAATTGTGGAGCAGAAATCAAAAATATTGATCAAAACATAGATCCAATCAAAGATAGGAAGCATAACAAAAAATCTTGGACACAAAAAAGAAAATTTAATTTTTCTGTGAATTGTGGTCGTATTCGTGAATAGTGTCGTATACGTGAATAGTAACTCCGACACAAAAAGGTAGAAATTCCACAAGAAAAATTATCATACTTCGTAAATAGTACTCGTGAATAGTAACTCGTGAATAGTAACTCATTAATAGTAACTTGTGAATAGTAACTCATGAATAGTAATTCCGACATGAAAAGGTAAAAATTTCATAATAAAATTCATATCAATATTCCGGTATAATGATATTGAAAGAAATAATATTATTTATGAAAAAAAATAACATCCCTTACATCAAAACAATAGTACTTCTGGTTGGAATATCAGATATAACGCTAAAGGAAACTGGCACTAACAATACTCAAAGTATTAAAATATTCACAAAAATACGCACGATAATATAGAGGGAGAAAACTTCAGATTCTGGTGTGATTTTCAATTATAACCTGAAGCATCCTATTTATAGAAAAATGCTTAGAACACCAAAGTAGAAAATTTAATAAAATAATATTATTTATTAAAAAAATTCCTACGCACACTTTGAAAATCTGATTTCAGAATTTTGCACCATCAAGTGGGGCCCACCAACACAGAAAACATGTTTTTATCATTAATGTAACAAAATCAATTCAGACCCAATATTCCAGAACTTCAATAATTCATAATAAATAGTCCTTTTATCAGAAAAATTTGAATCTTACGCCTATTCTATAGGAAATTTAATTCTCTATAACTTTGTAGAAGAAAGTTTTTTCAAATTCCAAACGAAAAATGACCGAAATCCACATACGGATGATCCTGTAGGCTATAATCAAATTTCAGTCAAAAATGGGATCCACCAACATGTTTAACATATTTTTAGCATTTATTGTAAAAAAAATACTCTTCCTCCTCATTTATTCATATATCACATATTCATTGTAAAAATAAAACCATTATTATATTTTTATATTATCACATTATACATTTATAATGTAATATAATAATATAGATAAAATATCAATTTTCAATAATTGTCACTTTTCTAAAAATTCCTCCATTTATATCCACACAAAAAAAATATTTTTCTTATCATATAAATTAATAATTAATTATTCACAAATAATATTACAGAATCACAATAATAACAACCAGGTCGTTCCCAGGAAAGAGGGGACTTTTCGATAAGGATTTCTCCTTACTGGTGCGCAATTAGGTGACCAAACCTCTCCTTAGACAGAACTTCCTTAGACATTGCTAATAATTCTATCTAATCATATTATTCAAATAATATAAATTATTGATCTGATAATGAAAAATACTGTGAAATGATAATTATTGAATCGACAATATAAAATATCAACGCATCAATTATTGAATTAATAAAATAAAATATTGAATAGTAATTAATGTAACAATTATTGAGTATTGCCTTCTTACGTAAGAATCAATAATTGGTGCAATACCGTGTGCTACTGTGCAACACCGCTTATTATTGTGTTTTAACCACTGGGTATTCCAACAGTGTTAATGGTAACAACTACGCCGTTATTTATAAACACTCATACTTGTCGTTTTCTTCATCCAATCACTTTCCGTTATGGGCCCACAAAAGGCTGCGCCGTCGTACAAATATTTCTCGACAGCAAGAATATTCCATGACTAACCGAAAATTCCCCGATAACAATGAATATTTTATAACCACTTGCTTATTTAAAATATTTGCGCATTTTACTCATAACTAACAGCATAAATCAAATCAATCCCTTACTATTTCAAAATAATAAATAGAGAAAATACCATTTTATTAAAAAAAAAATTTGGGGACTATTCAGTAAATGGTTAAATAAATTGATAAAAGATTAAAGTTATGGGTGAAATGTGCAAAATTTTTAAAATAAGCAAGTGGTTATAAAATATTCATTGTTGTAGGGGAATATTCGTTTGGTCGTGGAATATTCTTTCTGTCGGGAAATATTCGTACGACGGCGCAGCCATTTGTGGGCCCATAACGGAAAATGGGAGGATGAAGTTAACGACAAAATTGAGTTTTTATAATAACGGCGTAGTTGTTACCGTTAACACTGTTGGAATACCCGGTGGTTAAAATACAGTAATACGCGTGGTTGCACAGTAGCACACGGTATTGCACAGTATTTTGAATTATTGATTCTTACGTAAGAAGACACTTCTCAGTAATTGTTACAGTAATTACTGTTCAATATTTTATTTTATTGAGTCAATAATTGCTACATTGATATTTTATATTATTGTTGTTTCAATAATTGTCACTGCACAGTATTTCCTATTATCAGATCAATAATTCATATTATTTGAATAATATTATTAGATTGCATTATTGGCAATGTCTAAGGAAGTTCTGTGTAAAGAGATGTTTAGTCACCTAATTACGCGCCAGTAAGGAAAAATTCTTATCGGAAAGCCCCCTCTTTCCTGGGAACGACCTAGTTGTCATAATTGTGATTCTGTAATATTATTTGTGAATAATTAATTATTGATTTATATGATAAGGAAATATTTATTTTAGGTGGATATAAATGGTGGATTTATTTATTTTATGTGGTTATAAATGAAAGAATTAATGCTGAGGTGTTTTATTAGTATTTTGTCGAAATGAGGAATGAAATTTGGAAAATTTCAGAAAATTAGTTTATTACTTGATTTTGTAAAATCTATAACTCTTTATGTATAATGAGTTAGGAGATGAGCCATATATCAAAAGAAAGCCCTGGAAGTAAGCTAAACGTAGAAATTGGAATCAAAAATGCATTGTGGATTTTTCGTGGTGACTGTTTGAATGAAACTGGTTTGAAGGACTCATAATCCAAAAAATCAGTGTTCTTGAGATATATTGCGTGAGTTAAAATTTTTAATCTAACTGTTGGATCGTTGTGATTTTTGGATATGTTATACATATATACGTTGAGTATATGTCCACAAATTTTGAACCGTTAAAAATTAATGTATGATTTGTTATGAATTTTAAGAGGTGACTGATTCAGAAATTATTGAAGTTTCTGAATTTATAAATAATTTTGGAAATTTCTAAAATTTATGGGCTCCACTTTTGGTTGGTGAAGAAATGTGCTAAAATTTTTGGTGGGTGGAATAGTAGCAGGTAAAGCCATCAGGTTGCAGGTCAAGTCTACTTTAGCGTTCTAACATTTTCCTATAAATAGAGTGCTGAGTTAGAATTGAAAATCACACCAGAAACAAGTTTTCTATCTTTCTCTCTCTATATTATCGAGTGTATTTTGTGAGTATTTAGATACTTTGTGAGTTGCTATTCATCAGTGCAAGTTTCCTTCAGTCTTATACCTGATATTTCAGTCGGAAGTACGGTTCTTTTGAGGTAAGGGATGGTAAGGGATGATAAGGGATAGTAAGGTATTGTAAGGGATAGTAAGGGATATTAAGGGATGTTATTTTATTCATAATGATGTTATTCTTTCAATATCATTATACTGAAATATTGGTATGGATTTTATTGTGGAATTTCTATTTTTTTGAGTCGAGATTACTATTCACGTATACGACACTATTCACGTATACGGTACTGTTCACGTATACGACACTATTCATGTATATGGCACTATTTACGTATATAATATTATTTACGTATAATGTATTATGTACGATTACGGAGTAGTATTCACGAGTTACTATTCACGGGTTCTATTCACGATAAAATTGATTTCTTTTTTTTACCAAATTATCGTTGATTTATGAATCTTACTCTTGAAATTAAATGCAATTGTTGATCTGTTATTGAATATCTTTGGCCTGTAGTGCAAAGATGATCTATTGTTGAATATCTTTGGCCTGTAGTGCAAAGATGATCTGTTGTTGAATATCTTTGGCCTATAGTGTAAAGATGACCTGTTGTTGAATATCTTTTGCATGTAGTGAAAATATGACCTGTTGTTTAATATCTTTGGCCAGTAGTGCAAAGATGAACTGTTGACGAATATCTTTGGTCGTAGTACAAAGATGAATTTATCAGTATGATTATGAACAGGAACTGTGATTTGGTATAACCATGATCTTTGATGTTTCAGGTAAAGACAGGTGATGAAAATTATCTTCGTCCTGGATGAGAAAAGGAATTTAGAAGCACAATTATGATTATAAGTTATTCTTATGATTGTAGACCAGAACTATTGATTGATGTTACAGGGATAAAACATTGTTGGTGGACTTTTAACATGGAGGAGATAATAGATTTTATGGTCTAATTGACTCTTCTAATGGATTGCTCGTTCCGTTGCAACTATGGTTGAAAATTTTTATCATCTACCATATGTTTTAAATCTCTGATCCATTACTGACGAAGACTATGTATAATTTAATTATCTTTAGTCATGATATTCTTTAATGGGCTAGTTGTGCTCACCCTTTTGCTTCACAATTCCTTTCAGGTAATAAGAGTGTAGCTGGGTCGAGCAGGGGTAACATGGAAATAGAACGGTGGTCTCTAGCTATGGAGGTTCTCCCTAAACAGTATAAAAAAGTGTGTTATATTTTATACATCATTTAGTAGTTATATTTGGTGAATCAAATAGGGTGAGGTGAACCCAACGTTTGAAGGGTGTTCTGCCACATAATATAAGATGTCTAAGGACATGCGACTTCATGTTATCATAAAACAGGGTTGTGCACATCCACTTGCTGAGTATATCTACGAGTACTACCTATATAATCTTGGAGTTTGGTTGAAATATAATTTTCAGTTGCAGACAGTGGAGATAGTTATATGTCAAGAGAAGACTCACCATTGGAAAGAACATGATAGTAATCTTCTCATTTTTCTTTGGGGTCTATTGGGTCAACCAAGGATAATTCTGTGGACATATGATATCTATCATAAGCTAGACGCATGGCCTCCCATGTACGAAGGTTTCCCTGAGCACTTCCTAAAGATTTTAATTTCTAAAATAGTTATTAACTGTACCTTTATGTAAGGTGACATTTTGACGTACTATCCAAGGTTGGGACATGAGTCACAATTAGTATATATTTATATTAAAACTCACAATATATGTGTTGTTGTATTTTACACGACAATTGTAGTAATAAAGTTGTAGTTATTTTCTATACCATGTATTTGGCGACTCAGAATAGGTTGGGTGGAATGGACCTATTTTTGTGTTGTTACAAATGTCCCACAAGAACCAAGGAAGTCCAATTCCGAGTGACTATTGCGCAGGGCAACTGATAGAATTTGAAGCTTGAAGACCGGAGGGCATAGTCCTATCTTCCTGACTTCGTACAACCTCTAATCTCATGTCATTGCGTAACTCTCTACAACGGCGGTCCGAAATAGGTCTTATACACCTCAATCGGATGCCTAGATTGAAGTTCTGAAAGTTCGAGCAGACATCACGTTGCATGCGTGCACGTACTTCGAGACGGGGGGACCCGCGGAGCACGGGGCACCCCGGGCAGTCGCAGGTATACCTGTGGCTCCCCCCTCTATAAATAGAGGGCTTGGGGTGGCCATTTGAAAAGAGAAAAAGGCGAGGAAGCCCTGTCAAATTTGCTCTATACACACCCTAAACTGAGTGCTTTCTCATTTTAAACATTTGTAAGCTCACATATAGCTACTATTGTACCGACGGGAGCCGAGTGTTCATCCACTTTCAAGTTATAGAAGTCTTCTTTGACAGCCCACCGTAAGCCTTCTTACACACTTTAAAGCCTTTCTCTTCATCTTTGCACACAACATTCTTCACGTTGAGAGTCGTTTTGTGTGTGTTTGCCCGGACTTCAGTCCATGGTTTTATTTTAGTTTGTATAAATATATATACTTATATATTTTTTTTATATATATGGACTAACATTATCGAGTTATGACTCGATTGAGCGTAGACTTATATGTCTGAAGCGTTTAATTGCTTTCATATATATATATATATATATATATATATATATATATATATATATATATATATATATATATATATATATATATATATATATGTATGTATATATATGTATCAACTGTTGTCGAACTTTGTTCGATGAGCCTGGATTTTACATCCGGTGCATTTACCGCTTATATATATATATATATACATTTTGTCCTGCTTGGAGTTTACTTCGTGGCGGTTGATTGCTTTTATAGCTTTCTTTACTTTTCGTCCCGCCTGGAGTTTACTTCGGGGCGGTTGATGACTTTTACAGCTTTATTTACATTTCTGATCCCCCATGGAGGTGCTTCGTGGTTGGTGATCATGTTTATATATATATATATATATATATATATATATATATATATATATATATATATATATAACTGCTTACTTCTTTCATATCAATTGAGGCATTATGTGAGCCTAGGAATCATGTGATCACAGATTCGGTCTACTGAATCTAGATTCGGTTCCCGTGATGGACATTTTCAGCTGTACACAACTTGTAAATTTATTTAGGGTGTCTGGATTTCCTCAGATGGTTTTCATACCCATGAGGAGTTCGGCACTGCCATGCACATTATTTTCTCGAAGATGCTTCGCATCTCAAAAATAAAAGCAATCAAGCCGAACATTTAATAAAATGGAAGTATCAAAGGCCTCAATTACTATTGAGCACAAGGGTTTGAAAAATCTCTTTTTATAAAATATCACTGCTATATCTTGTTTAAAACTGAATTTTTATACAAATTCAAACCCTTTGTATATAGGTGTAAACGAGGCATAGCATTACTTCCAAATAACAGCACATTGACCCCCTCCCTCCACACACACGCATTCATATAACATTTTCTTAAAAAGTGGCGGTCACCGTGGTAACACGGATGTCGGGGGGTGCCTAACACCTTCCCTCCGCATATACAAGTCCCAGGACCCTAATGAATCTCGGTTTCACATACCCGTTTAGCAGTGTCACATCACTGGGTCAATGTGCAAACCTTTTCTCGATTGTGTTGGTACAACTAGTTAAAAAACCAACTGGAGACTCTTAACAGTCCATCGTCGACGTGATACATGTCAGATCTTCTTCACTTATTTTTTCAAACAAATCTCACCTAACATGAGAACACCAAAGAACAAAAACAAAAAGGGACAAATAAAATTCCCGACGTTGACAGGTGGCGACTCTGCTGGGGACGCCAGTAAGAGGACTTAAGCCGCTATTACAAGCTTTTCAAAATTGTTATATGCTTGTGTGTGAATGTTGCATTTATATTTGATGAATGTGTACGAATGCAATTTTAATTAACTGTACTGTAAAATATTTATATGTGATATTAGTGCTTCGCACATGCCATCATTTTCATAAACGGTGAACACGTTGTATGTGAATGTATGTTGTGTGGTTCCTCCACCAGGAGGCTATCTTGTCGGTGTTTGATTACTGGACTCGTAGGAAGACTAATTCCAACGAGGCTCAGGAAAGGCACCACCCAAATTCGCACCAGTTGAAAGACCGGATTAACTTCCCGTTGAGTAAATTGCGATGATTTGGGAATCTTCATGCCAAAAAGCCGCGAGAGTAACCTAAGATAGGTCAGCCTCTGATAAACCAAACGCGGAGAAAAGTCTCTTCATGCTTTCTCATTTCAAATTACTCGTAAAGTCAATTACTTATAATTTCATTCCATATTCATCTCCATGTAATGAGAAATATGAAGAAATGTGTGTACATACATATTTACACATAATTACATGCTATCCTATATTACAAATAGCTAATATCCATTTTGCAGGATAAAATTCCTAAAACGGATACATCACATAGCATGTAAACATTTATACATTCCCTAAGACTAAACTATGCAAGTCTTTCGCAGGGAAACAAGCGGACCCATTACTCGGTCAAAGTCCAAAAAGGCCACGAGCCTACAGTCAATTATGTCGTCATCAAACCAGACTGACCTTAATCCAGTTTCTCAAAAAGAATTTGACGGATTAAGTAAACAAATCACAGATTTGGTTGTTCTGCTTAAACAACTACACCAGTCTACTCAGGGTAGAAGGATACCCGTACATGTTGAATCCTCTGCACAAGGAGGAACCCAAGGGCCTGATACAGTACCTGAACTTCAGTTGAATACGACCAACAAAATTCATGATGCCACCCATCTCAAAGAAGATCCAGACACCGGTGACATCAGGAAGAAGGTCCTTCAAATGGAAGAAACCCTTCGTTCTATCAAAGGAATTGGAGCACACGGGAGTGTATCATATGCTGACCTTTGTATATTCCCTGGTATTCATTATCCAAAGAAGTTTAAAATTCTTGACTTCGAAAAGTACGATGGGTTAGGAGATCCTTACGCACATTTGAAGGTGTTCATTGGAGAACTTGGATCTTATGCAGAGGACGAGAAGCTCAGAATGCAGCTGTTCCAAAAGAGTCTGACTGGAGAAGATCGTTCGTGGTATACCAGATTAGACAACTCAAAGATCCATAGCTGGGAAGAACTAGCTCATGCCTTCCTTACATAATTTATAGCTTCCAGTCTCAGATGGCTCCTGACCGGTACCAGATTACCAAGGTCAAGAAATAGTCCAATAAGTCTTTCAGAGAATATGCTCAAAGGTGGAGGCGCCTTGCTGCTCAAGTTATTCCTTCTATGACAGAGTCAGAAATGGTCATGACCTTCATAGATATACAAGAAGCTCCTTTCTATGAGAGGGTTTTAGCTAGTATTGGTAAACCATTTTCTGAGATGATCAAACATGGAGAGATGGCTGAGATGGGGTTGAAGTCAGGAAAGATTCAAGACCTAGCCGCTCTTAAAGCAGTTACTGAACACATCCAGTCTGGAACTTATGGAAACCACCCTTGGAGGGTCCATAAAAAGAAAGAGGAGGATGCTTCCTTGATACTACAAGGTCAAAAGGGCAATCAGAATATGCCTATTCATAGGAGAAATTACCTTCCTTTTCAAGCACAATCTTCAAACCCTCCAATGCCCAAGGGTGGAGAAGTCAAACGCCCTCGAGTGTTCACCCCTAGGGCACTCGCTCGAGAACATTCTCAATCTTCTGACCACTCAGAAGAAAATTACACATCTTCTTCCACCAGCCAACCTTAATGGGAAGGGTTTCAATGTTGCTCGAAAATGTGCTTATCATGCCGGGGAACCTAACTCAGGCTTGTTGGGCCTTGAAACACAAGATCCAAGATTTGATAGACAACGGGGAGACTATGGTCACCAAACCAGATCAACCTCACGTACAAGATAACCCTCTTCCTCAACACAAAGAAATTGGATCAATGGACAGAGTTCTAATTTTAACGGTGAATCATCCCAGACCATCAAAGACGGTATTGACAAGTGGGATTATGCCAAGTTCCAGTTTGTGATGGAACGAACGATGAAAGCTTTGTGTAAACAGATTGAGCAATTGGCAAAACTAGTGACCTATTAGCATCAAGTCGCACGCCAATTAGTCAGCCAGAAGCATGCTAGTCTCCTCCTTTTTGTTAGGAATACTCCCTCATCGCCTTCAGAAAATGAAACACTGGAAGGCAAAGTGACGAAGAGAATAAAAGCCAAAGCCCATCGGGATTTTGCCAATAGAAGGGAATTTACATACCTGGGCCAACCTATGGAGGAGATACTTCAGATATTGATCAATGAAAGAAGGATCACTTCCCTTCTACCTCCAATTAATCCCTGTTCAGGACGGTTTAATTCTGATGGAGTATGTCAATATCACTCCCATTCTCGCGGTCACAGCACGAAAGAATGCTGGGCACTCCGCCACCTTATTCAGAATCTAATTGGCAGCGGTGTCCTGCAACTGGCAGACGATGATACTGTGCTATTTGAGAGTGGGAATACCTGTCCTACTAAATGGAAGGGATTGGTAGCAGTTATATTCACTGAGGCTGATGAGACTATCAAACCATTCACAATACAAGCAACTCAAAGAAGTTGACAATCCTTTGAAAGTGGTTGCTCCAGAGTCAATTAGCTTACCATTCAAACCACAATATCCTGTTATCAGCTTACAAAAAGTTCCATGGAATTATGGAGAAGCTGAAGGATCCACCTCTCACACAACTGCTGCAGTGTCGAAGGAAAATCCATTGTATCTTTCCCAACGGGTGATGAAGCTTGACATCAAATCAAAGGGGAAATTCTCATGGAGAAGATTGAAAAATTCCTCCATAGTATGGGTCATACTGAAGCCAAGGTGGTTTTAAGCTTTAAGAGAAGCTCCACATCAGATTTCAATACTGGACTTGGTTTTAACTTCCGAGGGTCACAGGAAGATCTTACTAAAGGTTTTGGAAGAAGTCTACTTACCGAAATCAGTGGATGTGGAAAAATTTCAACATGTGGTTGATCACATTTTCAACAACAATATGATATCTTTCACTGATGACGACATACCGCCCAAAGGGGGCGGTCATTGCAAGTCGTTACACATTGCGATTTTGTCCTCCGGATACATGCTAGCTGTAGTCTTGATAACTGGAGGTTCGTCTCTGAATATATGTCCTTACGTTACGTTGGTGAAAATGAACGTCAATCTCAAACGTATCCGAAGCAACCATTTGGTTATTAAAGCTTTTGATGGAGCCCGCCGGAATTCAGTTAGAGAGATTGAACTACCAATTGAGATTGGTCCCCTTACATTCTGTGTATCTTTTCACGTGCTCAAGATAGATTCAAGATACAACCTGCTATTGGGGAGACCATGGATTCATATGGCTGGGGTCGGGTCCACTCTTCATTAGTAACTTAAATACATTATCAACAATAGCCTAGTCACAGTCAACGCTGAATCAGAATGTCCTCAACATGGTGATATACCACTCATCAACGTCAATCCAAATGTTGAGCCGGTCAGTTTTCATACCTTGGAAGTGAGCAACACTCAATATCATTCCATTGGGACGCCATTTCTCATACCCAAGATTTCTACCGAAGTGATGGCAGCTACTCAAGAAATGATATCATTGGGACACCAGCCTAGCCGAGGGCTGGGTAAAAGTCATTAGGGTATTAAGCACCCGACTCAAGTGTCCAGTTAAACTAGGATAGCCGGACTAGGCTATTCTGCTAGTTCCAGTCACATGAATACACATAATCATAAGCAGATTCCTCCAACTTCAGTTACACGGCGATTTACTCCACCTGCGAATCCTGAGTCCTCACAACCTCCGGTAAAGGTGCCAGGCAATGTAATAGCTATGTTATTTCCCAAGCCAATACCGGTAAAGAAGGAAGTCTTTGTTCCAGATCCCAAGGTGGAAGAAGAGGAACGAAGAATTAAACAAGACATCGTCAGGATGATGTCAGGAATACGCATCATTGTCCATAATGAACATACAAATAGATACACCCCAGACGATGATTGCCCAGACATAATGGTCATAATTCGGGAGATGGAGGGCGATGACAACCCCTCCATCACTGCATTCCACCAGGACTTTGTCATTTCCAATTGGAGCAGCACTCCTTGCATTGGTCAACAAGGGTAAAACGAGCAGGAACTCCTTCTGCCCTGTAGATAATCATAACTGTTTACTTTTCTGTACAGTATTAGCAGTTGTTTTGTCAGTACATGCTAACACTTTGTATGATTAAACAATTTCATATATATTAAGCGAAAGCATATTTTGTTTCAGGACTCTGAACTTAGAAGTGCATGTACTTGCTGATAAGATGCCTCTTCTCCACAAGGATTGTAACTTTGATGAAAAGTTGGATTCAAACTTGATGAAAATACTAAAGGACATTGAGGTGCCTCCGGAGATCAGAGAATGGGTTGAAGACAAACCTAAACCCAACCTTGATCAAACAACCTCCTTCAATCTCGGAACCTTAGAAAGCCCTAAGTTAATCCAGATTGGTTTAGACCTTACTCCAAACCAGAGGAATGACATGGTTACACTACTAACTCAATTCCAGGATGTGTTTGCATGGTCTCATGAAGACATGGTGGGGTTGTCCACTGACACTATCCTTCATTGCCTTCCCATTAAAGAGGGATTCAAGCCAGTCAAGCAGAAGCTCAGGCGATTGAAACCTGAGTGGAGATTAAAGGTGAAAGAAGAAATTGTGAAACAGTTTTAAGCTGGTATTATCATGGTGTCCACATATCCTGAATGGATATCAAACATCGTTCCCGTGCCTAAGCCTGGAGGAAAGGTGCGAGTTTGCGTGGATTACCGGGATCTGAATAAAACTTACCTCAAAGATAGCTTTCCCGTGCCATTTATCCACATTCTCATTGACAGTACTGCTCAATACGGCATGTACTCCTTTGCTGATTGCTTTGCAGGGTACCATCAGATCATGGTTGCTGAGGAAGATCGTGAGAAAACTGCTTTCATCACGCCTTGGGGAACTTTTTGTTATAGACGGTTGTCTTTCGGCCTCATCAATGCCGGAGCCACCTATCAACGAGCCATGATGGCTCTTTTTCACGATTTAATGCATAAGGAGATAAGAGATCTATGTGGATGACATCATTGTCAAGTCCCGAAGGGAGGAAGACCTAAGACCATCTCAGAAAGCTCTTCAACAGGTTACGTAAGTACAACTTGAAGTTGAATCCAGCCAAGTGCGCCTTTGGCATTAAATCAGGTAAGTTGCTAGGATTCCTAGTCAGCCACAAATGGATTGAGCTGGATCCCACCAAAATCTAGGCCATCACGGAAATGCCCATTCCTCAAACAGAGAAGGAAATACGAGGATTTTTGGGAAGAATCAACTTCATTAGCAGGTTCATTTCTCAACTCACAGCAACCTGTGAGCCTATCTTTAAATTATTAAGGAAGAACTCCTCCATGAAATGGAATGATGAGTGCCAGAAGGATTTTCTTACAATCAAAGAGCAGCTAGTTAAAGCTCCTTTTTTGATACCACCCAGGGATGATGTTCCCCTGTTCATATACATGTCCATAAGTGACAATGCCATGGGCTGCATACTGGGACAGAAGGACGGTAGAGGTCAAGAGCGAGCTATCTACTACCTCGGCAAAAGATTCAGCAGCAGTGAACACAAGTACACTCTGATTGAGAATACTTGTTGTGCTTTAGCATGGGCTTCCATGAGGTTACAGTATTCCCTCCATGGTTACACAACCCATCTTATATCCCGCGTGGATCCTCTCAAGTATGTGTTCAGTAAACCCATGCTGAATTACCGACTGTTCAGATGGCAGTTGATCCTACAATAATTTGACATCATTTACGTGACGCAGAAGTCCATTAAAGGTCAAGGAATTGCGGATCAACTAGCCGCCGTACCTTCACGGGATTTCAAACCCTTGGAAACATATTTCCCCTATGAAGGGGTAATGGCAATTCAGCAACACCATTAGTACGATGCATGGAAGATGTATTTTGATGGAGTTGTAAACATGGAACGTTCTGGGGCTGGAGCAGTTCTAGTATCAAGCAGTATCCCATCGCCGTTAAATTGTAGTTTGTGCACCAACAACACAGCTGAGTATGAAGGTTGTATCATGGGGCTAAAACTTGCATGTTCAATAGGCATCAGGCGGTTAACTGTCTTTGAGGATTCGGAGTTGGTAGTCAAACAATCCACGGAAATCTATCAAACCAAAGAGCTACATTTGCTGCCTTACCATCGGCAAGTTTTATAGATGGCTTTGGAGTTCGAAGAAATCTCCTTTCTACACATTCCTCGTAATAGGAACGACTTCGCAGACGTGCTAGCAACTTTGGCCTCCTTGATTTATACCTAACAAGGAACACATACCAAGCGTCACATTTGCCCTGCAAAAGGCACCAGCCTATGGGAACTATATTGGAGAAGTATCAGATGAGCTACCTTACATCCATCATCCTTGGTATCAGCACATCAAGGAGTATTTACGAGACGGATATACACCCGCTGAGGTGAGCCCGACTGAGAAAAGGCAGATCCATCGACTTGCTATGAAATTCTACCTGAGCGGAGATGCAGTTTACAAAAGAGATGTAGGATTAGGTCTCCTCAAATGTCTTGACCAAGACCAAGCTCAGAGACTTATGGATGAGGTTCATGGTGGAGTCTGTGGCCCACACATGAGCGGCCCTCTACTTGTAAAGAAGATCCTCAGAACAGGACATTACTGGCTCTCTCTTAAGGCTGACTGCAATGACCACGTTAGGAGATGTTATCAGTGCTAAATTCATGGGAATGCTATCCACGCCCCTCTGAGGGAGCTCCACAATATGAGTTCGCCTTGGCCCTTCTTAATGTGGAGAATGGACGTGATCGGGGCCCATCGAGCCCAAAGCCAATAATGGGCATCGATTTATCTTCACCATGATCGACTACTTCACCAAGTGGGTAGAAGCAGCCTCCTTCCCAGGGTTACTAAAGAAGTCAACATTTCTTTCATCAGAAACAATGTCATTTGTCGATATGGACAACCAGAGGTAATTGTATCAGACAGTGCTAAGAACCTCAACAACAAAGATGAATGATGCTGTTGAAGCGACTAACAAAAACATCAAGAAGATCATGCAAAAGATGGCCGCAAATCACAAAGGATGGTCTGACATATTACCTCTTACTTTCCTCCAGAACCTCAATGCGCACTTCAATTGGGGCAACCCCCTATGCATTAACCTATGGGATGGAAGTAGTGCCCCCCCATAGAAGTTGAAATAGAATCCCTCAGAGTGTTGATAGACGCTCAGCTGGATGATGATCAATGGTTACAAGACAGGTATCACCAATTATCTCCAATAGATGAAAGGCGAACCGCGGCTATCTTCCATGGTTACATGACTTGGTTTTGAAGAAGATCATTGACAACCAAGATCAATCTAAGGGAAAATTCACCCATAACTGGGAAGGCCCGTTTATTGTCAAGGAGGTATTGACAGGAGGTGCTCTCAGATTGCAAGAAATGGATGGCGATGAATTTTCGCAACTCATCAACTCGAATACCATGAAACGGTACTATGTCTGAGGTTACCATCAAGCAAACATCCTAGTGTTGGATCATCATATCACCAGTCATTCCGGTTCTTTAACCCTTCACTACATACAACTCTTTTCCACACTTTGCCCCTCAGGGAAACACACTTTTCAAGCCAGCAACCTAGTTTTCAGATCACAAGATCGTTTTCTCTCCACTTGGTTTTTTAACCCTTACTCAACTTCGGTTATCCCACTAGGGATTGAACCTTTCACACTTGCGGTTTGTCCCCAAACATGGGATCAAACTTTTCACCCCTGCAGTTTATCAGAACTTAGGATCAAACTTTCTTTTTCCCCGTAGTTTGTCCTCCATATAGGATCAAACTTTTCGTTGGCTACAAATCGTCCTGAGGGGCTAACTACGTCGACCAGATCTCCTTGATACACGTGAGTACGCAGGCAACCATTTTATATGGCCCGGTCGCAATAAAATAAAAACAACAAAAATAACAAAAACATTCCTACACCCTTCTTCTCATTACAAAAAACCACACAAACCTTCCTACACCCTTTCTGCCACATACAGTGTTGAACCTCTTACACCAGGTTCGAACTACGCAGACCTGATCACATCCTCAATAGGAGTACGTAGGCAGCCATTTATGGTTCGATCTCACCCTCTACCAGAACACAAATACTTGTCAACGGTACTGGGATCATACTTCAATCCACTACATTTCATTGGTTTCAGACCAAAGGGATGGAACTACTTGACCTCCTCCTAAATAGGAGACTCGGCGACCATCTAAGCTGCGGTTGTTCCTTGAAGAGCAATACCAATCCATAAGAGATGGAATTAACTAGGCTCCTCCTAAATAGGAGTACTGGCGACCATCTGTGGTACGATCAATCTCAGAGAGGAAAGTCATACTCCTCTCCATATTTCCATACAGAAACTAGTCCCAAGACACCAAAGATGGTAGGGATACACACAAATCAATGATCCATTCTGAACATTCCAGAGACAACTCAATGTCCATCCATCAAGGAGGAATTCAGAATACATCAAGATCACAAGCCCTGAAAAAGCAGGCAAAATATCAAGCAAGTATCCAGGCATATCTAAAAGGGAAGTGATCAAAAATATATTTCCCTGCTATATATAATGTTGTTTGATATACACAATGTAAACTGTATATGACAAAATGGCTAAGCTAGTCTATGCAGGAAAATACAAGCCCATCTACAAATCAGTGTATATGCGAGCCAGCAAGCCCAACGTGGCATCCCTCTCAAAAGAAGGAGGTAAAGATGTGGTCTCCTGTACGAGGGTATCCACATGAGCTAATAGATCTACAGCCATCTGCCTAGTGACTCTATGCTCATCGATGTACGTGATCATCTATGCAATCATGCCAGTGGTAAGGGACCTCACTGTGGTACTATCTATGACGGCTACATCCCGGGCAGATATGGCGCTATCCCTCTCAACTATCACTGCATCTCTGGCTGATCTGGCCTCATCCCGCTCAACAACAGCAGCATCTCTACGAGCTAATGCCTCGTCTCTCTCTAATAGAGATGTGTCTCTCCCATCAAGGGCTGTCAACATCAAGGCTCTAGCCTGATCTCTTTCAAAGGTCATCAGATGAAGACTCTGCTTAAAGTATTGTGCTAAATAATGGATCACGACAGTGCTAGTACTAGGAGAATCTAAAGGAGATGTTGACAACCCAGTAGATGGCTCCTCCTCGATGTGGGAATCAATGTCCTTCGTGGTCTCTACATCATCTGAATCACTACTCGGTAATGTGGATACTGTCGCAGCCGATGAAGTATGTGTCTCCATCCACGCAAAATACTCTGGCAAACAGCCCGGATGGCTAATAGAAAAAGCAGCTATCTCACACTGATCCCAGCAAGCATACACTCGGGATCGATCCTCTGCTGAGAGATAGCGAGAAGCTAAACGCTGACCTAGCGCCCCCTGAAAAGGGTGAAAGTCTTGGAACTGGTCAAACTGCGACATCACGGCCAGTGGGTGGTAGGTAGTCATACCCCTCAAACCAGCTAGAGGGAGATAATCCATGCCCGGAGCATGAGTAATAAATTTGTAGGGTGAGCTGAGCCCTGAACACGGCAGGATGTCAAACGGATCTCTGATCTCCGCCAAAAACACTAACCAAGACATAGCATCTATACACTCCGATGGCTGAAAGGAGTAGGACATGGCTATATCATGGGTAAAGCAGTACCCGTGTCAGCGGAAGGTCCCAATCGGTCTCAAGTGTGATATAAACCACATGTATAGCATGGCCGAACTACCTGTGAACACCCCTGTAGGTAAGTGCTGCAGAATGTGGCTGACCTCAGTGTCTCCGCCACAATCATCGGAATAATGGTACGACCCTCCCTGAGAGCTCTCACCGCCATGATATCCAGCTCATCCATATATCGTGGCATGTACACATACACCACTATGCACATCAAGAATGTATCCACTCTGGTCATATGCCACTGGTCCTCTAGTATGATGAAATTCGTAGAATGCCGAGCATAGCTGTCCTCTGAGCCAAATCTGTCAATCAGAAAACGCTGGGATATCACGTGGCCGGATGTGATCTCATCCTGCACAACTCTACGCCTCAGTCCGGTGAGGGTTATGAATCGTCGACTCATGTCCCCAAGAGCCATATGCACGCAAGGTCTATCAAGTGGTAGCATCGTCAAACGTGTATACTCCTCCAGAGTCGAGGTCAACTCCTGGGTCTTAAATCGAAAAACCTGCCTCTCCGGTACCCAATGATCCAGCATGCCCTCCACAAATCCTGCGGGAACCTGAAACATCAAAAGGGTCATAGTATGCTACAATAGCTGATCTACAGTCACCCTGTCTGATGGTGACATACTATCATACCACGATCTCAGACGAGATGCCACCAATACTAGTGGGGTGTGATCAATGCGGCTAACTGTTAAAGAAGACGTGTGGGCCGTATCATAAGACCATCCAGGGGTCAATATGGAATACCTCTGGACATATATACATATGCATAACATGATTCATGCATTACAGATAATAGATGGTAATATGATATAGGGAATGAAAAACTGTACATACATTCCTAAGTATATCATAATCTACATACATCATCTCTATACAGCTAAAAATACAGGGAAATGGGGCATAGACGCCCTACTACTAATAGAGGCCTATCAAAAGATATAGCGAGAATGGGACACAACCACCCAATATCTAACAGAGGCCTGTTAAAAGAGATAACGAGAATACACATCAGAAGAAGACAATGGTGTCAATATCTACATCATCAATCCTGTCCACCTGATGTAACTCCTCTTGAGTCACTGGATCTCTATCAACAGGGATTTCAGGCCTATACAAAGGAGGATCTGCACCGACAAAGCCAAATGGGTCATCTGAGGGGCCAGCGCCTGAGCTGGAAGGATCAATCGAATCTACCTCTGCAGGATCTCTGCCCAAATGCCCGGTCCAGTCGCTGGGTCAAACTGTCAATCTATGTCAAATGAGTCGGATCTCGGACACAGGCTAGTCAATCCGTCATCATCACAGATCCTGGAACCATATCCCCCATGAACTAAGTGGCGCGGGTTTGGGCTACAATAGTACGAGGGAACCACCAATGCTGGAATATCTCCTAAGTATAGGGACCCTCTGACAGTGTAAAACCATCAACACCCAACAATGGGATATCAGTGACGGGTGACTGCGATACAGGCTAATAACGCCTGGCAGGAGGTAAGATCGGCATGCAAATCTCTCATGTGGTGCTCTTAATAGTACACTCTCCTAAATAGAGCTTCCATCCTCCATTAGTAAAGAGAGGAACCCTACGGGTGAAAATCACGTACTCGACACTAGTCGGGTACCCATCCTCATATCCAATGGCCAAATGCTCCCTAGAATAGGGAATCCATATGATGACATCAGCTGTCAACAACTCCAGCTATAGGCGACAATGAGTAAAACCCTTAGCTACAGGGACCTCTGCCAATATGGAATGATGTCATCGCCGTCCTCGTGGGTAGGTATCCAATCCTAACACACTCACAGGACGCAAGCATGGGAGCCTTTCCCCTAAAACTGCCAACACAAAGGCAAAACATCTACTGTCAGTAAACACTCTTAACCTATACATGGGAAATTACAAGAGAAATACTCACCAGTAAAAATGGGTAGAATCCTAACCACGCCTCGATCAAGCCCTGCTAACACATACGCATGCCCCTGAGGAAATAGGCAAAGGTGTAGGAACCCCAATCATAATCTCCTATACGGTCCACATGTCGTGTGGCACTGATCAAAGCGAACGACACCGTAGAAGAGTTATCTGCTATGAAGTAACCCCTAATGATCATCAGGAACAATCGCCGAAGAATGCGATCCCTAACTCTGACATCAACTGGTATAGGCTCACTCAACAGCCCACTCATAACATCTACGCTCAAAGGACCCGTACGGACAGTCCTGCCCTTGAGCGCCTCTACCGGAACTCCTATTAAGGATCTGACGGTAGTCGGGGTAATATCCACCATACAAGGCACTGGTGCCCCTCCAAACTTTATACCGGTGATAAATCGCCAATCCATCGGCGTCATCATCACCTCACAGTCCAGCAAATGGAGTGACTGAGTCTGGTGAAACCAATTCTTAGACAATGCCTTGAGGTAACCTTAGGGACATCGGCAGGGAAGAATAGAAAAGAACGCCCCAAAGCCCCAGTCATGCACAATCGCTCTATAGTCAGGATGCAAAGCCTGGTACATGGAGTGGATGATTAACCAATTCCCTCGAGGCTGTGTAAAGCCAGGAACCTACATGAAATGCAGATCAACATCAAAACCCTTTGCTCCTTATCAATAGGAAAGAAGGAAGATTAAGATCTAACTTTATACCTCGTTAGCGTGCAACTACATCGAGGGATGTCAACTCAGATCACCCAGGAGCTCTGAGTTTGCCACCTAAATACTCGGGAGGTCCCTACGGGGAACATGTCCAGTAGGAGCGGGGTCCGCACTAGGAACATCCTCCTTATTGTCCTCAACGTCCGGCACATCAACCGGGACTGGAACGAGGCTGCCTAACAGAACGGGGTCGAGGCACTTCAGAAGCCCTCCTCCGTACACCTGAAGTAGTCCTACGGGAACTACTCGGCTAATTCGGATCCATAATATCTGGACAACAAGTCTCCAAATCACCTCAGAAAGGGTGTGGTAATTTTAAACCTAGAGCTTGCTTTTCAAAATGCATTTTATAATACATGCATGCATGCATTACTTTAACATACGTCTACAGTAGAGTTAAAAATACATGACTATTCAATGCCTACATTTTGGAAAATTTTTGCTATAGTCCCCTTTGTAAATAGGACTATCCACATGCACATAGGCATGACTGTAAGACCCCAATTTTTATAAATAAAAATAAATTTTCTATAAATATCATTTTTTAAATATTATGGAATAAATTTGATATAATGTTATAGTTGTGGGTAATATTTATAAATTTTGCAAAGTACGCAAGTTGTTATATAATATTCGATTGGTCAGAGAATATTCGTTTTAACAGGGAATATTCGTACAACGACACAATCATTGGTGGACCCCACAACGAAATTATTGTCGGATTGAGAAAACGACAAAAATACTTTATGAGAATAACGGCGGAAGTTTTACCATTAACTGTTGAAACACCCGGTGTTAAAAGTACAGTAATACGTGTAGTTACACAGTAGCACACGGTATTGATTATTGATGCTTACGTAAGAAGTCACTCAGTTTTGTTCAATTATTGTTATAGTAATTGCTGCATAGTATCTCACGTTATTTGATTCAATTATTGTCAATATTTTATAATCAATACGACGAGGTTATCAATATTATTATTTACAATATTAACGATGTCTAGAAGTTCTGTCAAGGAGAGGTTTGGTCACCTAATTGCACGCCAATAGGGAGAAATCCTTATTGGAAAGCCCCCTCTTTCTTGGGAACGACCTGGTCGATTAATATTGTGAATTATAATAATGATGATAAATGTTGTTAAAAATATTGAAGAAATTTTTATTAAGTATTTGTTGTAATTTTTGGCGTATTTTATGGACCCCATTTACTCATTTTTCAAAATAATTGGTAGAAAGTTAATTAAATATTATGGGACCTATCTATGATTATGACATGTTGGTGGGGGGGGGGGGGGAACATGTGGGGCCCACAGGGGAGAAAATGAATTTGAAGAAAAAGAATCTAGCAAGTGGTTACGGGTGGGAATAAGAATTCAAATAACATGTGTTATATTTATATATATGTATTATTTTAGTTTTGTTTGTATTAGATAGTTTGATTGCTTTTCAATAAACCAAAGGTGGCGTATGATGGCCGTAAGTCCTTGAATTATTCGTCTGTGAATTTTCGTTACATAGTGCCCCTTCAATTCTCCTATAAATAGGATGCTTAGTTAGAATTGAAAAATACACCAGAAATTCAGAAAATTCTCTTCTATAATCTTGAGCGTATTTCTTTAGAGTTTTAAGAAAGCTTTGAGCGTAGTGCAAGTTTTTCTTGAGTATATCCTCGCCCTACCAGTCAAAATACTCTTTTTTTACGGTAAGGGGTATTATTTCTTTTGTATTCATGAAGAGAACTTCTGTTATTTCGCTATTTATTATTCTGTCAGAATATCATGTCTGTGAGTTTACGCCGGACCTGGTTCCATTATTTATTATTCTGTCGGATTATCATGTCTGTGCGTTTACGCCGGACCTGGTTCCATTATTTATTATTCTGTCGAAATATCCTGTCTGTGCGTTTACGCCGGACCTGGTTCCATTATTTATTATTCTGTCAGAATATCCTGTCTGTGCGTTTACGCCGGACCTGGTTCCATTATTTAGTATTCTGTCGGAATATCCTGTCGGTGCGTTTACGCATGACCTGGTTCTGTTATTTATTATTCTGTTGGAATAACCTGTATGTGCGGTCTATCGCGTGCCTGGTGATTTCTTTTGTTATTCCATTCTTTATTATACTCAGTTGGTTAAAGTTTTGACTTTTATACTCCATGAAATTAGTGGAATGTCCTTGATATTTGCGCTTCATCCAGTATGTTTTCATGAAAATATTCTTCTGAGCATTCTTGAATTTTACTGCACAAAGCAGTATCATGTTGACAATTTGGACGTTATTAGTTCCTGAATAAATTAATTCTTGAACTTGTTTTATTGAATTCTTATATCGTTGTCATTATCCTCATGTTTATATTATATTGAAAGTCATCTGTGACCTGTAGTGCATAGATGGACTTGGTATGATTATGACCAGGGATTATTCGATGTAATCATGACCGTAATGTTACAAATGATGTGGAAAAAGTCCTCATTGACCCGTAGTGCATTGATAGACAGTTGTTGGCATGATCATGACCATTGATGAATACACAAATATCCTTGGCCCGTAGTGCATGGACAATTTGTGGTCGTGATACTAATGAATATCCTTGGCCGTAGTGCAGGGATGATGTGGATTATTTATTAAGCTGAGTCTTAGCAATAAAAGTCATGAAAAACCTTTTAAATCATAGAAGATAGTAGATTTTATTCTCTACTTGACTCTTCTAATGGATTGCTTGATCCGCTGCAATTAAACTTGATATTTATTATATTTTATCAGTTTAACATTGTTGAAGGCTAACGATAAATTATTCTGCATTATCCCAGTCATAATATTTTTTACTGGGCTAGTTGTGCTCACCCTTTCTTTCATTGTTCTCTTCAGGAAATGAGAACGTAGCTGGGACTAGTCGGGGAACAGAGTGATGGTCCTAGATGGTGCATTAGTAGTCCTCACTATTCTGTAAAATAGTGTGATAATAATTATAATGAGGACTCCTTTCGAGTTTGTATACTCTCTAGTAGACAATATTTGTATTCAAACTCACAGTTTATGTTTTGTCGTATTGTATACAACAGTTGTATTATTAAGTTGTATTTGAATTCAGTACCATGTATTTGGCGACTCAAGATTTTGGGGGCGTCATAGTTGGTATCAGAGCTTAGGGATATGATCCCTGGCTAAGATGTGAGACTAGAACTAGGAGGGGAGAGACGGGGAATTCCTTCGTTAGTATGACCTACCTAAGTTTTTTTTTGGTATTTAATTGGTTGGTCAGAATATAGGGATAATATAATATGTTACATGTCAATTAACCTTTTGTTTTGTGGCAGTATCTGAAAATGACATCCGAGAATGTTGAGATTAGCAATGGAGCACAGGCGACCATTGATTCACCACATATCAATAATCAGGATAATGTGCATCAAGAAGGCGATAATCCTCATGCAAACAACAACACTGACCAAATGATGAATGATGGAATGTTCAGAAACTTTATTCAATTCATGCAACAGCAGGCGAGAGCGGCTCCTATCCAAAATGTAGGTGGAAACACTAGAAACTCTAGGACGGTCATCGCTAAACAGTTCAAGGAGCTGGGACCACCGGAGTTTATTGGAGAGTCAAAACCACTTAAGGCGGAAACATGGATAAAGCATTACCAAGATATTTGATGTCTTGGGATGCTCTGAGGAGCAAAAGGTTTCCTTTGCCGCCTTTATGTTGCGAGGAGAGGCAGATTACTGGTGGGAATCGGTAAAGCGTACTTAACCTACCGCACTGAAGATGTCTTGGGAGAAGTTTCAAGAACTATTCAACGACAAGTACTTTCCTGAAAGTATTCTTCACATAAAAGAGGTAGAGTTCATCAAGTTGGAGCAGAATAATATGACCGTGTCACAGTACGAAGCGAAGTTTGCCGAGTTGTCTCGGTTTGCGTCCCACTTGGTGGATAATGAAGAGAGAATGACGCGGATATTTTTAAGAGGTTTAAAGCCGGAGATACGTCAACATCTTATTTCTCATAAACTACATTTGTATTCAGATGTTGTAAATAGGGCTCAGTTAGTAGAGCGCGATAACGAGTTAACGCAACCAAAAGAGAGCAGCCGACAAAAAGATAATACCAATGAAATCAGTCATCAAAGCAGTGACAACAAGCGTGGAGGGAATCAACAGGCCAGAAGTGGTAACCACTTCGGTGGTAGTCAGGGCCAAAACAATAAGAATGGACATTTCAAGAAGAGGAGATTCAACAATGATGGAAAGACGTCAGCACCAACACCCGTTGTTAAGGAAAGAGAACGACCACCTATCATATGTTTCAAATGTGGAGGGAGGGACACATCAGTCCACACTGCGTGATGCCATCCAAAGCATGTTATAATTATGGAAGAGAAGGTCACTTAGCCCGATTATGTCATTCACCGAAGCCAAGTTCAGCCAAGATGAAGGCACCAAAGGCGATCCTAGAAAAGTCAAAGCCGGTAGTGCAAGGGAGAGCGTTTGTTGTGACCTCCTAGAAAGCAAGGAACCCGAATGAGATCATCACGGGTAAGCTTATCATAAACTCTAGCGAAGTCTATACTTTATTTGATACCGGTGCTAGCCATTCTTTTATTTCTCCTACTTGCGCTCAATGATTAAATTTGACTCCGGAGAAATTAGACTTTTGACTTATCTGTGGAAACTTCGTTAGGAGAAACTTTTATTACATCCACTGTTTATAAGTCTTGTTTGGTTCAAATCGGTACACTCACATTTCCTGTCGATCTTATTTCATTGAAAATACTTGCATTTGACGTAATTCTAGGGATTGATTGGTTAACTACTCATCATGCAAAAATTAATTGTTTTCGTAAGGTTGTTAACTTTCATATTCCAAACCAACCTGTTATGCGAATTCAAGCAACCAAACCATTAAAATCAATCACTGTCATCTCAAACCATAAAGCTATTCGTTTATTGAAAAACAGATATCAAACTTTCTTAGCTCATGTCACGGATCTAAACAAAAATACGTCAGTTTTGAATGATATTCTATTGTTAATGAATTTCCTGACGTATTCCCTGAAAAACTTCCTGGCCTACCCCTAGAGCGTGAAATTAAATTTTGTATCGACCTTGAACCCGGTACAAAACCCATTTCCAAAGCCCCATATCGAATGGCTCCTATTGAACTTTAGGAGTTAAGGACCCAACTGCAGGAATTGTTAGACATTGGCTTTATTCATCATAGTACTTCTCCTTGGGGTGCTCCTGTTCTATTCGTGAAGAAGAAAGATGGGAGTATGCGACTTTGTATTGATTATCGGGAGTTGAATCATGTCACCATCAAAAATAGGTACCCATTGCCACGTATTGATGACCTGTTTGACCAGTTGCAAGGAGCTAAATTCCTTTCAAAGATTGATTTTCGTTCCGGATATCACCAATTGAAGATAGACGGCTTTTAGAACTCGGTACGGGCATTATGAATTCCTAGTCATATCCTTTGAGTTGACTAATACTTCTGCTTCCTACATGGATATGATGAACCGAGTATTCAAGGAATATTTGGATCACTTTGTGGTCGTCTTTATTGATGACATCCTTATTTATTCCAAAAACCGTGAAGATCATGAGCAACACTTGAGGCTGACACTCCAAAAGCTTCGTGAATACAAGCTTTATGCCAAGTTGAAGAAATGTGAGTTCTGGCTTGAGGAAGTAGCATTCCTTGGGCACGTAGTATCAAGTCAAAGAATATCTGTTGACCCGGCGAAGATTGAAGCTATTTAAAGCTGGGAGCAACCTAAATCAGTGACCGAAGTACGTAGCTTTCTCGGCTTAGCTGGTTATTATCGGAGATTCGTGGAAGGATTTTCTTGAATAGCTACTCCATTAACTCAGCTGACTCGAAAAGATACAAAGTTCGGTTGGAGCGAAGAATGTGAGAAGAGTTTTCAAGAACTCAAAAGGAGACTCATTTCAGCACTTGTTCTGACAATAACATCTGGCTCGGAGGGATTTGTCATCTATAGTGATGCTTCGGGCAAAGGGTTGGGATGTGTTCTCATGTAACATGGGAAAGTCATAGCCTATGTCTCAAGACAACTCAAAGAATATGAGAGAAATTATCCTACTAATGACCTAGAGTTAGCAGCTGTTGTTTTCGCACATAAAATTTGGAGGCATTACTTGTATGGGGAGAAGGTGGAGATCTTTACGGATCATAAAAGCTTCAAATATTTCTTCACTCAAAGAATATGCGACAACGACGTTGGCTTGAACTGTTGAAAGATTATGATCATACCGTCCAATACCATCCTGGAAAAGCGAACGTGGTAGCTAACACATTGAGTAGAAGATCATATACAAGTACGAGTGCGATATTGTTAATACAAAGGCCCATTTTGTGTGACTTACAAAGGATGGAGATAGAGTTAAAGACTCCAAGGACCCATGTGATGATGACGAATATACGAGTAGAACCGACTTTAATTGATAAAGTTAAAGTTGCTCAAGCTACAGACCTGGAGCTGATGCGTAGGAGGAAGAAAGTGCAAGAAGGTGTTATGCCGAAAGCAAGAATCGATGAAGAAGGAATACTTCGAGTCAACTCCAAACTTTGTGTTCCTAACGATCCTGATTTAAAGTATAAAATCATGATGAAGGCGCACAACACACCGTTTGTAATCCATCTTGGGAGTACCAAAATGTATCATGATCTTCGTCATATATTTTGGTGGAGCAATATGAAGAGAGAGATAGCGCTGTTTATCTCAAGGTGTCTAACTTGTCAACGAGTTAAAGTGGAGCATCGAGTACCAAAAGGTCCATTGCAACCACTTGAAATTCCAGAATGGAAGTGGGAGCACATTACCGTGGATTTCGTTACCGGTCTTCCCAAGGTTTCTCAAGACATAGATGCAATTTGGGTCATTTTTGATAGATTGACCAAGTCTGCTCATTTCTTACCAATACGAAAAACTTATACCCTTGAACGTCTTGCTCGTATGTACATAAACGAGATTGTAAGACTGCATGGTATGCAGGTATCCATAGTTTCTGATCGAGACCCAAGATTCACTTCACGATTTTGGGTTAGTTTGCAAAAAGCTATGGGCACAGACTTATGATTTAGTTCGGCATATCATCCTCAGATGGACGGACAGCCAGAGAGTACTATTCAAACTCTTGAAGATCTATTAAGACTCTGTGTCCTTGATTTCAAGGGAAGTTGGGACAAGTTCTTACCATTGGTGGAGTTTTCCTACAACAACAATTATTAAGCATGTATTGGCATGGCTCCATTCGAAGCGTTGTATGGAAGAAAGTGTCGTTCTCCAGTATGATGGGATGAGGTGGGTGAAGCAACATAGCTGGGACCGGAGTTGGTACGTATGACTACAGAAAAGATTCAAACGATCCGGCAACGTATAAAAATCTCACAAGATCGACAAAAAAGTTATGCTGATCTTCATCGAAAGGATGTAGAATTCGATATTGGAGATCATGTGTTGTTACGTGTTGCTCCATGGAAAGGAGTTACAAGCTTTGGAAAGAGAGGGAAGTTAAATCCTCGATTCATTGGCCCATTTTTAATCCTCGATCGAGTAGGAACTGTAGCCTATAGGCTTGCCTTACCGCCAAGTATGTCTCGTGTTCATAACGTTTTTCATATATCAATGTTACGTAAATATGTGAAAGACCTGAACCACATTATTGAGTTAGAACCGGACAAAATAGCAGAAGATTTGACGTATAAAGAGGTTCCTGTTCAAATCTTGGATAAGAATGAACATATTCTACGCTCCAAGGTTATACCTCAAGTCAAAATTTTATGGAGAAACCACGATGTTGAGAAAATGACCTGGGAGTTAGAATCTGAAATGAAATCAAGGTATCCTTACCTCTTCGACATACCAGGTACGTACCCTAATTTTGAGGGCAAAATTTCATAAGAAGGGGAGATTGTAAGACCCCAATTTGTATAAATAAAAATGAATTTTCTATAAATATCATTTTTTGAATATTATGGAATAAATTTGATATAATGTTATAGTTGTGAGTAATATTTATAAATTTTGTAAAGTACGCAAGTTGTTATATAATATTCGATTGGTCGGGGAATATTCGTTTTAACAGGGAATATTCGTACAACGGCACAATCATTGGTGGACCCCACAACGGAATTATTGTCGGATTGAGAAAACGACAAAAATACTTTATGAGAATAACGGCAGAAGTTTTACCATTAACTGTTGAAACACCCGGTGTTAAAAGTACAGTAATACGCATAGTTGCACAGTAGCACACGGTATTGATTATTGATGCTTATGTAAGAAGTCACTCAGTTTTGTTCAATTATTATTACAGTAATTGCTGCATAGTATCTCACAATACGACGAGGTTATCAATATTATTATTTACAATATTAACGATGTCTAGAAGTTCTGTCAAGGAGAGGTTTGGTCACCTAATTGCGCGCCAATAGGGAGAAATCCTTATTGGAAAGCCATCTCTTTCCTAGGAACGACCTGATCGATTAATATTGTGAATTATAATAATGATGATAAATGTTGTTAAAAATATTGAAGAAATTTTTATGAAGTATTTGTTGTAATTTTTGGCGTATTTTATGGACCCCATTTACCCATTTTTCAAAATAATTGGTAGAAAGTTAATTAAATATTATGGGACCTATCTGTGATTATGACATGTTGGTGGGGGGGGGGGAACATGTGGGGCCCATAGGGGAGAAATTGAATTTGAAGGAAAAGAATCTAGCAAGTGGTTACGGGTGGGAATAAGAATTCAAATAACATGTGTTATATTTATATATATGTATTATTTTAGTTTTGTTTGTATTAGATAGTTTGATTGTTTTTCAATAAACCAAAGGTGGCGTATGATGGCCGTAAGTCCTTGAATTATTCGTCTGTGAATTTTCGTTACACAGTGCCCCTTCAATTCTCCTATAAATATAGGATGCTTAGTTAGAATTGAAAAACACACCAGAAATTCAGAATATTCTCTTCTATCTTGAGCGTATTTCTTTAGAGTTTTAAGAAAGCTTTGAGCGTAGTGCAAGTTTTCCTTGAGTATATCCTCGCCCTACCAGTCAAAATACTCTTCTTTTACGGTAAGGGGTATTATTTCTTTTGTATTCATGAAAAGGACTTCTGTTATTCCGTTATTTATTATTCTGTCAGAATATCCTGTCTATGCGTTTACGCCGGACCTGGTTCCATTATTTATTATTCTGTCGGAATATCCTGTCTGTGCGTTTACGCCGGACCTGGTTCCATTATTTAGTACTCTGTCGGAATATCCTGTCGGTGCGTTTACGCATGACCTAGTTCCGTTATTTATTATTCTGTTAGAATAACCTGTCTGAGCGGTCTATCGCATGCCTGGTGATTTTTTTTGTTATTCCATTCTTTATTATACTCAGTTGGTTAAAGTTTTGGCTTTTATACTCTATGAAATTAGTGGAATGTCCTTGATATTTGCGCTTCATCCAGTATGTTTTCATGGAAATATTCTTCTGAGCATTCTTGAATTTTACTGCACAAAGCAGTATCATGTTGACAATTTGGACGTTATTAGTTCCTGAATAAATTAATTCTTGAACTTGTTTTATTGAATTCTTATATCATTGTCATCATCCTCATGTTTATATTATGTTGAAAGTCATCTATGGCCTGTAGTGCATAGATGCACTTGGTATGATTATGACAAGGGATTATTCGGTGTAATCATGACCGTAATGTTATAAATGATGTGGAAAAAGTCCTCATTGACCCGTAGTGCATTGATGGACAGTTGTTGGCATAATCATGACCATTGATGAATACACGAATATCCTTGTCCCGTAGTGCA
Organism: Panax notoginseng; assembly: GCA_016801055.1. NCBI lineage: Eukaryota > Viridiplantae > Streptophyta > Magnoliopsida > Apiales > Araliaceae > Panax > Panax notoginseng. Next base: position 106,663,855 of record CM029023.1, on the reverse strand, counting down.
TGGACAATTTGTGGTCGTGATACTAATGAATATCCTTGGCCATAGTGCATGGATGATGTGGATTATTTTTTAAGCTGAGTCTCAGCAATAAAAGTCTTGAAAAATCTTTTAAATCATAGAAGATAGTAGATTTTATTCTCTACTTGACTCTTCTAATGGATTGCTTGATCCGCTGCAATTAAACTTGATATTTATTATATTTTATCAGTTTAACATTATTGAAGGCTAACGATAAATTATTCTGCATTATCTTAGTCATAATATTTCTTACTGGGCTAGTTGAGCTCACCCTTTCTTTCACTTTTCTCTTCAGGAAATGAGAACGTAGCTAGGACTAGTCGGAGAATAGAGTGATGGTCCTAGATGGTGCATTAGTAGTCCTCACTATTCTGTAAAATAGTGTGATAATAATTGTAATGATGACTCTTTTTGAGTTTGTATACTCTCTAGTAGATAATATTTGTATTCAAACTCACAGTTTATGTTTTGTCGTATTGTATACTACAATTGTATTATTAAGTTGTATTTGAATTCTGTAACAATCCAGATTTTTATTATAATATTTAAATATTTATTGAATTATATAAATATTTAATGGATGTGTTTATTATTGAATAAGTATTTGTTTAATTGATTTGATGTGATTTGATTATTTATTTGTTTAATAAATAATTAATGAGTTAAGGAAAGTAAATATTTTGAAATAGTAATCTAATTTAATTTAATAATTAAGTTAGAGAATTTATAATGATTAAATAAATTATTATATTATGCAATGAATTGTTATTAGAATTAATTAAATTAAGTATGAAAACTTAATTAATTTAGAAGTGTGACAAATAACTATATTATAAGTGGTTATTAAAATAAATTAAAGTAGTTGTAATTTATTTTGCCAAACAAGGCTTAAGTTCATTAAGTCTCCCAGTTTTAAATTGTTTTGCCAAACAAAGCCTTATGGCTTTTGATTTTTTTTTTTTTAATTTTGAATTAATAATAAAACAAATTAAATAAATAAAATATATTTATAATGGATATACGCTTATTATAGTGTAACTGATATATTTAGTATTGGAATTAAGGCCATATCGGTTTCTTTTATTTTACGTATGCTTGAGTTATCAGTTTTATTATTTGCTATCCTGAGGAAGAGAGAGTACAGAGAACTTGAGAGAGAATAGAGGGAGAAGCTGAGAGAAAGTCTAAGAATTTCAAACAATTTATGTGGTGAACAAGTATTTTTTAAGCAAGAAAAGGTATGTGACTATAACTTTAATATATGTAAGTATATATGTTTTACGTCATTATGCCTAAGTCTCTGTGTTCTTCACTTATGTATAAAGTTTTTACAAAAATTATATGTAAACCATGATTTTATAATTGGTTAGGAAATTATGTGTATTTATAATTTTAATGGTTATACTAGCATAAATGTATATATATGTTGTATGCTAAAATACGTTCAAAGAGAAAGAAGAAATTAGTTTTACAGTGGACATGAGGATGAACATGAACATGTTTTGGAGTATAACAAAATTAGTATTTTATCGTATGCTAATTGTGAAATTGAAGCTTATGTATGTTAATTGGGTATGAAATTCAAAGAATCGTACTTTAAAGTAATCAAGTTTGGGATATTATTGATATTATATAGTGTTAAACAACGTTAACAACGGAGTTTTTCTTAAAAACAGTGTTTTCAAATAATGAAGTTTTCTAAAGTAGTTGCTTAATTGTTGGTAATTGTTATATGGATGATTGTTAAACGTTTATGTGTAGTTTCCGATTAAGTTATGGATGTTAATTAGTGTTAGAAATTAAGTTATAGGCAAAAATTTAGTTGTTCTGTTCTTCGTGGTTGGGTTGTGCAAGTTTCGGCGCCCCAGCGCCAAAATTTGAGCCCCAGCGCCAAATTTCGCGACCCAGCGCCACTGGGTAGCTTATAATTCGCGCCCCAGAGCTAGAGCTCGCGCCCCAGCGCTGTAACTCGCGCCTCGGCGCTGGTACTCACGCCCCGGCGCTGGTACTCGCGCCCCGGCGCCACTGATCCGCACCCCAGCGCCAGATTTGTGGTCTGACTTGGACAGTTTTGACCTCCTGTAGTAAAATAGCCATAACTTCCTCATACGAACTCCGATTGAGGTGATTCAAGATGATCCGGAAAGAGGACGAGTAGACCTACAACTTTAGTTCTTTAATTTTTCAATTTGAGGTCATTAGGATGGGTCAAAATGGTCATCTTTAGGACTATTGTGTTTTCGGAGGCAATCGGAGGGTGTCGGGCATGCACATATGCATGTGTAGTGCTCTTGACCATAAAAGATGATGTCCTAAGTTATAAAACATGAATATTAGTAATTATAATGATGCTTAACATTAATACATAATGTATTAGATGAGTTATAGAAGTATAGTAAGCTTACACAAGAGAGGCAAATCGGGCGTGTGACGAATGAACGTCGAAACGCCGTGCCAAGTGTTAATGAACTTAAAAAGTGTTTCAATTCAATTGAAATGGATATTATAAGATATGGAATGGGTTTAATATAAAACCAATAAGTAGTCCTAGCAAGACTTAAGCACTTGAATGAACTGCGACTATGAAATACAGTGAGATATAAGTTGAAAGTTAACACAATATAATTAAACCTTGTGTGCTAATTAATAGGAAAGATTATGAGATGTGGAGTAGAGTTTACATTACAATTACTATGTGTTGTTATGTGACTAATATTTGATGTGTATGATTATATAATTGCGTAGGGCACGTGAAGTGCAGATAGCTGTAAGCTGTTAAACTGTTATTGGTAAACAACGATCAAGGCAAGTCTTTCGGTTCCTATTTATTTAATTTGTGTAGGCTCATAAATATTAATAAGAGATGGATAAATTAATTTAGTACAATTTGGGGCCTTATTATTAATTGAACCTAATTAGAAGTGTAGTAAATAAAAAAAAATTTAAAAAAAAAGCCTCTTAGTTAATAAACAGCTCGACCTAATTTTATTTCATTATACGAATTGGGAGAAAGAAAGGAGGCGGTAGCAAAACAAAAGAAGAAGACGAGCAGCGGCGGTACAAGAACCAAGATGAGGAATTGAGTTCCTTTTATTGTCCATGTGAGTCTCTGCCTGGTTATTGAATTAATAGGGTAGTACAACAATCATTGTGAAATCATCATGTAAAAGTCGGTTGTATAAGGCGTGTACACAATTGATATTAATTGACTTAGTGCTGAGTATCATGTGAATTAGATAATGTGGATACTAATTGAATAATAATGAATATTAAAATAATATATTCATGAATCCTGTAATCATAGGTATATATATATATATATATATATATATATATATATATATATATATATATATATATGGAGACTTGGGCTGTTAATAATCTGAGATGCAAAGCCAGTGGTCGGTAAAGTCAATATGTGTAATATTTTAGAAATTAATTAATTATATATAATGATTAAACTTATGAACGGTTTTGAGATTTTTTTTTATATATTAAATCAAACTGAATCATTTTGCTGATTAAAAGTTATAACAGTAAATTAATAATAAATTATCGGTATCATGTTATTAATGACTAGATTTCTAATAAAGTTTTATTTTATTTTATTAGATCGACTTGATGGAGATTAACATAATCTTATTTAAATTTTGGGTATATTATCGCTAATATTAAAACAGTTAAATTTATAAAAAGTTAATACATAAATTTTGTAAGTTAGTAATTTAATTAATGGTCTTGTGTTATTTTGATAATTATATAGATCGGATTGAGGAGGTCTAGCAGTGTAATATTTGTGTTCAGTGAATTATTTCAGTATTATATTCAGGTACGGATTTCGTACTCTTTCAGCGACATTCTTGTTAAATTTGATTTGTTCGTTTGGTCCCTTATTTCGAAATTTTGTTATTAATTCACATAATTGTTTCTTGTGAAATTCATATATTTGTTTCATATTGGAGTTGACACCTTGGACTCGTATTTGTACTCTTTGAATTTGGATCTCATGTTTAGTATTTATTTTTGATAATTATAGAGCGGTACATGTTGCTACCTCCTTTTGAGACTTTGTGACTAGAATTTGATTTGGTTCAACATGTACATATAGAACCCTTTTGTTGGTATTATATCGCATGTGTTGTGACATGGTATTTTTGTTAGAATATACCGTAGGGTATACCTGAGCTATAACCACCTGTGGGGGTACCACAGGCATGTCGTCTTGGCACGAGAGACATGACACTTTTCGTGACAGTGTGATTAGTCCACGGCGTCTCCGTTTTGGGCTCCGGAGTAAGTGGGCCATTTGGTGTTATGTTGTGGGAGGCGTATGGGTTAACCCTAGATTTCTGTTCTGCGGATTGGTGATGTTGTGCCAAACACACCTATCCGATTTGCATACATTTGGATTCGCGGTCCAATGTGTGACTTGCCTGTGTGGCATTATTTTGACTTGCCTGTGTGGTATTATTTTGGCTGCCTATGTGGCATCATTTGATTTGCCTGTGTGGCATTAGTTTGACTTGCCTGTGTGGCAATGTGTATTTCTGAGCTCATTCGGTATAAAATAACTCCAGCCATTTGTTTTAGCCTATTATTTTATTGGATTAGTTTTGTTGGTTTCTGTTCAGTTCAAGTCATTGAGTTAGTTACTTCAGTTCGTTATTTCTTTATTATTTTATTGGTTTCGTCAATTATGTTGATTCAGATATGTTCATTACGTTGATTCAGCTATATTCTATTCAGATCTTTGGATATTATATTTTCGTTCGTATTTGCACTTGAGGCTTTGTTCAGTATTTTGTCTCAGTTGTTTTCGTATATCAGTTGTATATCTTTTGTATATTATATCTGTACTGGGCAATTGGCTCATGCTGTGTTTTTCTTCCGGCAGGTTTGCAGGGGTGATTCAGGGCTAGTGTGATGAGAGAGTTGCCTTTGACCATTTATGTCGTTTCGAAATTTAAGTTTTGATTATTTTGACTCTAGTTGGAGAATTGTAATTAGTACTGCATTGATGGATATCATTATTACATATTTTGAAGTTATTAGTCCTCTGTTTACTTATTTTGAGGTTTATTGTGGTTTGCACGTGACTTCCCTTTCCTTTTCGGGAAGGGGGTGTTACAGAGATGGTATCAGAGCTTAGGTTCTTTCTTGTAGAAAACCTATTTAGGTTTGACCTGTGAGTTTGTGGGTAAACCATTGGGTAGACGTAGGAGTTTGATTCGATTTTGTTATTTGTTTGGTTGGTCTCTATTTTGACTAACTGTCGATTTCTTTTAGATTTGTAGTTGATTTGAGGAAAGTGGAATAAATCATTAAGGTGATTTGAGTAATGATATTAGTTAAGAATTGTGATTTAATCATTGAGATGGATAAAGTTATACTTTGAACAGATAAGAAATGATTTTATACGAGATGCGATTATGATGTGAGTATTTGTATCGACAAGTATTTTATTTTGGAGAATTATTTTTGTTAGAGTTGTTGTTGTTTTTTTTTTTGTGACAATTTTTATGATCGTTGAATTGAGGATTTGATTTGAGTTAGGTTTTGATTTATGTTAAGCTTGTGGATAATTTGAGGCTTGAGTATTGATGGCATATTATGATAAAGTGAAAATTATTAAGTATAGAGGATTTCTTGTAATTTGAGTTGTTGATATTCGAGGTAATTAGATTAATCAATTGGAGTTAATGATCAACTTTGTGGCTATATTTTTTGTTGGATATTGGAGTAAATAAATTTGCGGTTATTTCCTAGTAGAATATTGGAGTTATTTTAAATGAAGTTTTTGTGTGATAGTATGAGGAGATCTTAGAATTTGTTGGGTTAAGGTTTACATTAAGAGAATGATTGATTCATTGAATGATTAAATATATAATAAGTGATGAAATTCAATAGATTTTGAAAAGCTATAGTTTGCTTATGCGGATAGTAGAATATGTGATTTGGAGGTTGATATGGTGTTGAAGATATCTTAGGATGTTAATTTAATTTTTTTTTGGTGTTATAATATTTGAGAACTAATTCAATTTGAGGTTATGATATTTTGAAACTCTTAAGGACTTAGGAGAATTGGTGATAAAGAGATATTAGTAGTATATTCTTTGGTGTAATATTATTTGATGAATAGAACAAATTGAGGATGAGATATTTTGAAGCTCTTGAGGACTTGGGGAGAGTTGGTAATATAGTTTGCATAGTTGTTTTGTTTATCTGATGCCCTTAGAGTTTTGCATGAATTTATGTAAAATAAAACAAAAATAATTTGTTAGATCTTTGTCATGGGTGGAATATAAACATTTTACGAGTTACAAATAATTTTAAATATTTTGGGTATTCGAATCATATTTAGATGAAGAATTTTTTTTGTGATTTCGAATTATGTTTTGAAAAGTACGTTTACAAGAATTAAACTCAAAGATATTAGCGACGGGCCGCACCAACGATGGATCATGTGATCTAATTTGATGCAGCACGAAGAATCTTACCAAGGCTTGATACGATAGCTGACGAATCTTTTACGAGTACATGGATAATTGTGTGGACCTATGGACTTACCAAGCTTGATCGTTACAAATGGCGACGCTACATCGTAACTAAATTTATTATTATTTTTTTTGTATCTCATTTGAATTCCGAGGACGAAATTATTTTTAACGGGTGAAAAATGTAATAACCAATATTTTTTTTATTAAATATTAATTGATTTTATCTTATACAATTGTATTTAAATTGGAAAAAGGTAAATGATTTTGTTTCTCTCTTTTCTTTCTTGTTTTGTTGGGAAAAAAAATTAAATTCTTTTAGTAGATAATTAAATAATTGATTAAATTAAAATTTAGGAAGATAATTTCTTTTGTTAAAGTCTTGTGGTAAAATCTTTCGGAGCGGGAAGCTACTTGGGAGATAGATGAGTCTATTCGAGCGGAGTATCCGCATCTTTTGATAATTAAGTACATTTATTCTTTTGATTCCGGGGACGGAATCCTTTTTAAGGGGGAGGTAATGTAATATCCCGAAATAATAATAATAATAATATTAAATTTATATTCTTAAAACATATTGTTTGGACTTTGTCATTTATTTGGGTCAAACTATTTATTTAATTTGTGTAGGCTCATAAATATTAATAAGAGATAGATAAATTAATTTAGTACAATTTGGGGCCTTATTATTAATTGAACCTAATTAGAAGTGTAGTAAATAAAAAAAAATTAAAAAAAAAAGCCTCTTAGTTAATAAACAGCTCGACCTAATTTTATTTCATTATACGAATTGGGAGAAAGAAAGGAGGCGGTAGCAAAACAAAAGAAGAAGACGAGCAGCGGCGGTACAAGAACCAAGATGAGGAATTGAGTTCCTTTTATTGTCCATGTGAGTCTCTTCCTGGTTATTGAATTAATAGGGTAGTACAGCAATCATTGTGAAATCATCATGTAAAAGTCGGTTGTATAAGGCGTGTACACAATTGATATTAATTGGCTTAGTGCTGAGTATCATGTGAATTAGATAATGTGGATACTAATTGAATAATAATGAATATTAAAATAATATATTCATGAATCCTGTAAGCATAGGTATATATATATATATATATATATATATATATATATATATATATATATATATATATATATATATATATATATATATATATATATATGGAGACTTGGGCTGTTAATAATCTGAGATGCAAAGCCAGTGGTCGGTAAAGTCAATATGTGTAATATTTTAGAAATTAATTAATTATATATAATGATTAAACTTATGAACGGTTTTGAGATTTTTTTTATATATTAAATCAAATTGAATCATTTTGCTGATTAAAAGTTATAACAGTAAATTAATAATAAATTATCGGTATCATGTTATTAATGACTAGATTTCCAATAAAGTTTTATTTTATTTTATTAGATCGACTTGATGGAAATTAACATAATCTTATTTAAATTTTGGGTATATTATCGCTAATATTAAAACAGTTAAATTTATAAAAAGTTAATACATAAATTTTGTAAGTTAGTAATTTAATTAATGGTCTTGTGTTATTTTGATAATTATATAGATCGGATTGAGGAGGTCTAGCAGTGTAATATTTGTGTTCAGTGAATTATTTCAGTATTATATTCAGGTACGGATTCCGTACTCTTTCAGCGACATTCTTGTTAAATTTGATTTGTTCGTTTGGTCCCTTATTTCGAAATTTTGTTATTAATTCACATAATTATTTCTTGTGAAATTCATATATTTGTTTCATGTTGGAGTTGACACCTTGGACTCGTATTTGTACTCTTTGAATTTGGATCTCATGTTTAGTATTTATTTTTGATAATTGTAGAGCGGTACATGTTGCTACCTCCTTTTGAGACTTTGTGACTAGAATTTGATTTGGTTCAACATGTACTTATAGAACCCTTTTGTTGGTATTATGTCGCATGTGTTGTGACATGATATTTTTGTTAGAATATACCGTAGGGTATACCTGAGCTATAACCACCTGTGGGGGTACCACAGGCATGTCGTCTTGGCACGAGAGACGTGACACTTTCCGTGACAGTGTGATTAGTCCACGGCGTCTCCGTTTTGGGCTCCAGAGTAAGTGGGCCATTTGGTGTTATGTTGTGGGAGGCGTATGGGTTAACCCTAGATTTCTGTTTTGCGGATTGGTGATGTTGTGCCAAACACACCTATCCGATTTGCATACATTTGGATTCGCGGTCCAATGTGTGAATTACCTGTGTGGCATTATTTTGACTTGCCTGTGTGGCATTATTTTGGCTGCCTATGTGGCATCATTTGATTTGCCTATGTGGCATTAGTTTGACTTGCATGTGTGGCAATGTGTATTTCTGAGCTCATTCGGTATAAAATAACTCCAGCTATTTGTTTCAGCCTATTATTTTATTGGATTAGTTTTGTTGGTTTCTGTTCAGTTCAAGTCATTGAGTTAGTTACTTCAGTTAGTTATTTCTTTATTATTTTATTGGTTTCGTCAATTATGTTGATTCAGATATGTTCATTACGTTGATTCAGATATATTCTATTCAGATCTTTGGATATTATATTTTCGTTCGTATTTGCACTTGAGGCTTTGTTCAGTATTTTGTCTCAGTTGTTTTCGTATATCAGTTGTATATCCTTTGTATATTATATCCGTACTGGGCAATTGGCTCATGCTGTGTTTTTCTTCCGGCAGGTTTGCAGGGGTGAGTCAGGGCTAGTGTGATGAGAGAGTTGCCTTTGACCGTCTATGTCGTTTCGAAATTTAAGTTTTGATTATTTTGACTCTAGTTGGAGAATTGTAATTTACTAGCATTGATGAATATCATTATTACATATTTTGAAGTTATTAGTCCTCTGTTTACTTATTTTGAGGTTTATTGTGGTTTGCACGTGACTTCCCTTTCCTTTTCGGGAAGGGGGTGTTACAGTGGACAAGTTCATATTTCTGGCGGATTTCATAGTGCTTGATTTTGAGGAGGATAGGGAGGTCCCGATAATATTGGGCAGGCCATTCTTGGCAACTGGGAGGACATTGATCGATGTTCAGAAAGGGGAGTTAACAATGAGGGTACAGGATCAAGAAGTGACGTTTAATGTTTTCAGATCAATGAAGTATCCTAATACCCCTGAGGATTGCTTCCAGATTAATACCATTGATAATTCAGTTAATGAGGCATTCTCAGAAACTTGCATTAAGGACCCTTTGGAAGCCATGTTGACTGGGGCCAGCACTACGGATGAGCCCACACAGGTGGAATGTGCCAAGTGGCTTGATGAGACCCAAAGATCAAAGAGATTTCATCGACAGTTTGTGTCTTTGAATGATAATGAGGCGTCCACTTCCAAGGCTCAGCCGTCGGTAGTCGAGCAGGTCCTTGAGCTCAAACCTTTGCCGAATCACCTAAGGTATGCTTATTTAGGGAATTCATCTTCTTTACCTGTGATAATTTCTGCTTCTCTAACAAAATGTCAGGAAGAAAAGTTGATGCTTGTGCTCAAGAAATACAAAACTGCCCTAGGATGGTCTATTTCTGATATAAAAGGGATCAGCCCGACTCTATGCATGCACAAAATATTATTGGAGGAAGTCTCGAAGCCATCTATAGAGCATCAGAGGCGGCTAAATCCCATTATGAAAGAGGTCGTTCGGAAAGAGATCATAAAGTTGCTCGATACGGACATTATCTACCCCATCTCTGATAGCCCTTGGGTTAGTCCAATCCAGTGTGTGCCCAAGAAAGGAGGGATGACAGTTATGTCCAATGAGAACAACGAACTGATTCCCACAAGGACAGTGATCGGGTGGAGAGTGTGCATGGATTATAGGAAATTGAACAAATCAACGTGTAAGGATCATTTTCCCCTTCCATTCATTGATCAGATGCTTGACCGGTTGGCAGGGCACGAATACTATTGTTTACTTGATGGGTACTCGGGGTACAATCAGATTTTCGTTGCTCTTGAAGATCAGGAGAAGACGACATTCACATGTCCTTATGGAACCTTTGCTTTCCAAAAAATGTCTTCTGGCCTATGTAATGCTCCCGCAACATTCCAGCGGTGTATGATGTCAATCTTCTCTGACATGGTTGAAAAGACCTTGGAGGTCTTCATGGACGACTTCTCAGTTTTTGGGAGCTCATTTGACAACTGCTTGCAAAATTTAACTGCCGTTCTCCACCGATGTGTCGAAACCAACCTGGTGCTAAATTGGGAGAAGTGTCACTTCATGGTTAAAGAGGGCATTATTTTGGGTCATCGGGTTTTAGTCGGTGGAATTGAGGTTGATAAGGCAAAGATAGATGTGATCAATAACCTTCCACCGCCCACCTCAGTAAAAGGGGTAAGGAGTTTCCTCGGGCACGCCGGATTCTACTGAAGGTTTATTCAGGACTTCTCGTGCATCACCAAACCATTGTGCACTCTTCAGGAAAAGGATCAGCCTTTTCAGTTCGATGCTGCCTACCTAAGCGCTTTTGAGTTATTAAAGAAAAGGCTTGTCTCGGCACCTATTGTGGTAGCTCCAGACTGAGCCTACCGTTTTGAGCTGATGTGCGACGCTAGTAACTTAGCTATAGGGGCAGTGTTGGGCCAGAGAAGGGAGAAGGTCTTTCACACCATTTATTATGCCAGCAAGACATTGACTGATGCTCAGTTAAATTACACCACTACTGAGAAGGAGCTGCTGGCGGTGGTTTATGATTTTTACAAGTTCCGTTCCTACCTCATTGGAACGAAGGTGATTGTATACACTGATCACTCGGCCATCAAGTATTTGATAGAAAAGAAGGATGCTAAGCCGAGATTGATAAGGTGGGTTCTGCTTCTTCAAGAGTTTGATTTGGAAATCCGAGATAAGAAAGGGACAGAAAATCAGGTTGCCGATCACTTGTCAAGATTGGAAAACACCACGCCTTCGAAAGACACTGAAAAAGCCATAAATGACTTTTTCCCGGATGAGCAACTTTTTGTAGTCCATAACAAGGTTCCGTGGTATACGAATTTTGCCAATTATGTTGCTTGTAAAGTTCTTCCTAATAATCTGAGTTATCAACAAAGGAAGAAATTCCTCAACGATGCCAAGCAATATCTTTGGGATGAGCCCTTCCTGTTCAAGCAGTGTTCCGATCAAATTCTGCGTAGATGTTTGCTTGAAGAGGAAGTTGAAGGTGTGATACATCATTGCCATTCTTCTAACTATGGCGGTCATTTCGGAGGCCAACGAACTGCTGCTAAGGTGCTTCAGTCGGGATTTTACTGGCCCACCCTCTTCAAGGATGCCCATACTTATGTTATGAACTGCGACAGATGTCAAAGGGTGGGCACCATATCAAGACGGCATGAATTACCCCTGCAAAATATCCTGGAAGTGGAGCTATTTGATGTTTGGGGCATCGACTTCATGGGACCATTCCCGTCCTCCTTCAACAATCTTTACATCCTAGTGGCAGTGGATTATGTCTCAAAGTGGGTGGAAGCAGTGGCCTTGCCGACTAATGATGCTAAGGTGGTGCTTCAGTTCCTAAAGAAGAACATTTGCACCCGTTTTGGCACACCTCGGGCCATAATTAGCGATGAAGGGTCGCACTTCTGCAATAAGTATTTTGAAGCCCTTCTAGCCAGGTATGGGGTAACTCATAAAATAGCCACTGCTTACCACCCTCAGACCAGCGGCCAAGCTGAAATTTCGAACCGAGAGGTGAAGCGAATCTTTGAAAAGATTGTTAACCCAACCTGTAAGGATTGGTCGAAGAAGCTGGATGATGCATTATGGGCCTACCTCACAGCTTATAAAACGCCCATCGAAATGTCTCCATACAGGCTAGTTTATGGTAAAGCATGTCATCTCCCGGTCGAACTGGAGCACAACGCTTACTGGGCGATTCAAAAGCTTAACTTTGATCTTGAGGCAGCCAGCGAAAAGCGGCTATTACAACTGAATGAAGCAGATGAGTTTCGTCTGCAGGCGTATGAAAATGCCAAGTTGTACAAGGAAAGGACCAAGAAATGGCATGACAAGAAGATCCTTGAGAGGCATTTTGAACCGGGCCAGCAAGTTCTTTTGTTTAACTCCCGGCTTAAGTTGTTTCCCGGGAAGCTAAAGTCCCGATGGTTGAGCCCTTTCACTGTTGCCAAGGTTTATCCGCATGGAGCAATAGAGCTTAGGGACCCAAATTTCGACTCAACATTCAAGGTGAATGGGCAATGTGTAAAGCACTACTGGGGCGGCGAGGTTGACCGTCAAAATACCTTTATTACACTTGGAGACCCGATCTAAGTTGGGATGATAGTCAAGCCAACGACTATAAAACAAGCGCTTGGTGGGGAGGCACCCCCATCTCGGTATAGATTTTATATGTTTTTTCACTCATTTCTAGTTTACTTAGTGACTGTTCATTTTATTATATAACTTAGCTGATAGATTTTATGTTTTGTGTCTCTCATTTACGAGCAACATGTTTTGTATGATAATCTGCATATTATAATAGTGTTTACTGTGTTTTTAACAGTATATGTTTGCTTGTGTAGTATAGTTGTTGTACTTGTTTTGGTATGTGCAGATAACAGATGAAAAAACTCAGAGTTCAGCACTCGCGCTGTGGCATCGGCTCCTATACTGTCTTTCGCGCCGCGGCGCCACAAGAAGCACCCGGCTGCTCGAGTAATGAGCAAGCATCCGCGCCGCGGCGCCGGTAGCGTGTTTTTGAATTCCAATTGCAGTTATAAGCAGGCTGTTCGGCTAAGACTCCTCATTTCTCCCATTTCTCTCAACAATCTCAGCTCTCTCTCTTGGCAGCCTAAAAGAATACGACCCATCAGCCGCATCACTCCCAACAAATCCGAGCAACCATCGATCGTGTCTCTTCTCAACCTACAAAATCAGACCATAGCAGCGATTGTTTGTCAAAGGCATCCCCACTCAAGTGCAGGGATTTTATTCTTAAGGTATTTTTGAGGGTTTTCAGTCTATCAGAGATTTTGTTGGTTTAATTACTTTTCTGTGTTCTTCTTCTTGTGTGATTTGGGGTGATTTCCACTACTGGAAATCTGGTTAGAGCAACAACAAGCAAAGGGTTGTCCAATTATAGTTTGGAAAACGCACACAAGGTGTTTGCTTATTTGCCTCAAAGAGTAATCGAACTGTTTTGGCCTGTTTTCGCTGGATTTGTTTTGGGGGTTTGTTTTGCATTGCTTCAAGGGTCATCTCTTCAGATTATTGGCACTGTTAAGGGCTGTTTGTGGGAACCTCATCAACAAATTACATCATGGCACCCAAAAGGCAACAACTTAGCGTCGGTGGTTCTTCTTCATCTTCCGCGGCTCCACCACAGGCTTGGGACCCCGCCAAGTTTGTCAGTGAGGAAGCTTTCAAGCGGTACAGAAACTCTTTCGTCAAGCGCAATTTGATTCCTGAGCGGGGGTTACGGCCGGATCGAAAAGATGGGGAACTCATGAATATGATCATCGAGTGAAAGTGGCTTAACTTCACCAAACTGCCAGTATCAGCTATTGTCCCGGTGGTTCGGGAATTCTATGTCAATGCCAGTCTTGAGGGTCCTGCTGTGGTTCAAGTCAGGGGAAGGTCCGTAGCATTTAATAGTATATCCATCAATGCACTATTCGGGGCACCAAACTACGCGGGAAATTATTATATACAGCTAGGATTCCGTTGCTATGACCAGGAGGATGTCATCCGAAGGCTCTGCAGACCCGGGACGACCTGGAAGAAAAATGTTTATACCTGTGAAAAGACTAACTTCCCGGCTGCTGCGCTCAGTCGCTATGGAAAGGTGTGGTACAATTTCATTTGTGCCACCATGCTCCCGACTCGTCACCTAAGCGATGTGACTAAAGAAAGGGCGATTCTACTTTTTGCCATTGTCACGGGTTTGAATGTGGATATCGGAGTTCTCATCCACGATTCGATCATCAAACCTATCAAGAGTACAGTCGTTGCGGGACTTCCCCATCCATCCGTGATCACGCTTTTGTGCAAGCAGGCCGGGGTGCAGTGGGGTCCAGATGAGATAGCTTCACCGCCCATGACTGTCATCGACCATCAAACGATCAAGCGCTTCACTGTTTGGGATGGGGCAGAATCTTATGTCAGGGGCGAAGGATACGAACCCCCTATAGAGCCGCCTCTTTCAGCCGACCCAGAGCTAGAGATAGAGCCCTCTCAAGCACCTGAGGCAGGCTCAGCTAGTCGGGGTCTTTTAGCAGACATCATGGCATCCCTCACCCTGCTGCATCAGTAGCAGGACGCTGAGGCACAGAGGCAGCAGAGGCATATCGCAGCGGTGGCTCAGAGACAGGAGATAGCAATGCAATACCAGGCTGAGCTGGTGAACACAATGCAGAGCATCTACATTGACTTTTGTGGCGAGGGCATTGAGTTCATGCCTACCAGTTTCCCGACCCTCCTGTTTTTCCACCATACCCTCCGCCATCACCGCCTGCCGAAGCTGATCAGGACGCGCCAGACGAGGAAGAAGCCGAAGCCGATGCCACTGCTGAGTGAGTGATCTTCAGGGAAGCCCTCTTGTATTCAATTGCTTTATGTTTAGCAATGAGGGCATTGCTCACTTCAAGTTTAGGGGTGTTTTAGCCTTTATCTGTCTATCTCATTACTGCCATTTTAGGATTACTAGACTTGCTATCTTTATTATGTTTGTATTTATCAGTATTGTGGTGCAGTCTTTGAATATTTTTATCTTTATGGATGCCATAAACTGCTTTTGGTTTTATCTAGCCATCTTTTTGGGGCTTATTCAGATTTATATGCTTGTGCCATGTAAATGGCCTTTTCACCCTATTTTGAGCTGCTATTTAGCAAGGGTGTTATATTTATCATTGCTGATTTTTTGTTTGTGTCTATGTCTAGCGCCAAAGGCATGTACTAGGGGTTTATTAGTTGATAAGTTTAGACTGTTATTGATCCGTCCTTCTAGCAAGCACCGATCAACTGTGTTAACTAATTATTTTTCGAGTATAGTTTGTGTGTTTATTGTGTTGAAAATTTGTTCACTCTTATAAACTTTCATTTGTGCAAGGTAATAAAAGATTTAGGTTTTTTTGCAGTGTTGGATCTTGGATTCTAGCTTGTTTTGATAAAAAAAATTTTTGGGAATAAGATTAGAATAGAAGTGTTTATATCAAAAGTTTTGCGGTGGGTCGAGATGGAGCGTAAAACGCACTCGCCCATAAACGCAGGGCCGATATCGAGATGGAGCATAAAATGCACTCGCTGATTAATCTTCGTTCTTGTTGTGAAGTCTCAGTTGGCTTATGTTGATTACGTGGCCTTTACTGCTCGAGTTATTAAGTTCTTAGGGGTGTTCTACACCTAGTGCCCTAAAGTCGTCTGACTTGGGAGTCACTGATCAAAAGCTCATTCATGGGTAGTTCTGTTGCCTAAGGTAATTAAGTACTGTCCGAGTCTGATTTTACTGTCGGCATGCTAGAGCCTTTTGATCTTCTCCTGCATTTGTGCCTTGTTCTTAATGCTTGTTGAATGTTTAAGTTGCGAAATTTGCTTGGTTTTAACTTTCGACTGTGCAAACTTAGTTTAGCTATGATTAGTCAGGACGGTTGGTATTCACACAAGCACTTAGAATGGATCGAATACAGTCTTATGCTTGAAATATAATGATTACTCATTCCCGTGTTTGACTTATTCTTTGGGAGTAACTTAATTAGAGATTCGTAGCCACGATGCTAGTATAGATTGTTATATATATATTCCTTTCGCATTTTGAGTGTCTACTGTTATTATTGTGTTAGATAGTTTGCTCGAGGACAAGCAAAGACTTAAGTTTGGGGGTATTTGATGAGTGGGAGTTAAACCTGTGAATCGAATACTTTATGACTTAAACACTTGCCTGAATTCGTAGTTTTTATGTAGTTTTATAGAAATATGGTGTTATTGGGTTTAATCGTGCATTGCAGAGCTTCACAGTGTTTTTGCAGCTTTAAAGGGGCAAAAAAGTCATTTTGCTCTTGTTCGCGTCGCGGCGCCATCTTCAGGCTCAATGGTCGCGCCGCAGCGCCATGGCCTGACCCATGCTGACGTAATCCACACCGCGGCGCCATACATCCTCCTTTGGCTCGCGCTGCAGCGCGAGCTCCGTGTCCCAGTTCTTAATGTGGCGCCGCAGCACCACTCAATACTTGGTGTCCCGCGCCGCAGCGCCACCTCCGATTTCCAGGCAGACAAGGACTTTGTTTGACCTAGCAAAAATGAGGAAGCAGGTGATAAGGTCGGCAACTGAGATATAGAAGAAATATACCAGAAAATAGAGAGAGGAAGGAAGGAAGAAGCTTGAAGGAGGAAAGATCAATTGCTCTCCACATTTTCCGACTGTGCATGTGAAGAGAATATTTGGCAGAAGATAACTTCTTTCTACAGGGGTTTTTCTTATTTCAAATATTCTATTTATTGTATTTGTCTGATAATGGATAGTGCAGTAGAAATTTGTGTTAGTCCCATAGTTATGAACTAACTACATTTTTAGGATTGCAATGTAACCTTTGAATAGCTTAACCGACTTTCTCTCTCGTTTTATATAATGAAGCATTTTGGAATGGGTTGTTGTATTTTACTTTTATTGTCTGATTTCTTGATAAAGAAATTGGTACTGATAGTAATGGAAATTGATAAATGGATATTACTATTTGTCTTTAAATGCAGCAACACCTGTTATGACCTTGACATTTGAATGTGGGGCTAATGTGCCAATAGGATAGACATATCCTTATTTGCCTTGTGCGACCTTGTGAATGTGCTTAATGACCTCAACCCAGTTAGTTCCACCCATAGACATATGGTGTTCTAGCTTGTTAGTGATGTGCATTTGACCTTCGACAGAAGTTTATGCCTATTATTGTTCTAGGTCGACCATTCCTTGTTTCGTTTGTATTGCGGAGAGTTAGACGATTAGGCGAAGCATTAGGGGAGTTGTAATCCTATCTTACCTTCCTAGCACAACCAACGTCTCTTAGTTAGTTTTCTTATTAAAATAGCTTAACCAACCTTTACTTTCAATCGTTTAGATAAGTTTAGTAACGACTTTACCTTAGTATTTGTTTCCGTTAAATCTTTGTCCTCGTGGGTTCGACACTCTACTTTCTTATATTACTTGTTAAGACCGCGTATACTTGCACGTGTTTTGCGGTTGTGAAATCATCAACAATGGGTCACCCTAACCCATTGGATCATAGCTTGGGCTTAGGTTTAATTTGCTTAACTTAAGCTTTGGGCTTGTATTAACCAACTTAATTGGACTTCACATTAACAAACACTTGGGCTTGCACATTTAATTTTATTGGACTTTACAATTTGCTAAACAATCCTACAAGCCCATTTCAATTGGCTAAAAGCCTTATACGTATTGTTTACGTATTATTCTCGTATTCTAACTCGTATACTAATAATTCATAATATACGATATACCATCATTCATACATACTCGTATAATACTTCGTATCATACTCGTATTCATTTCCTCGTACAATACATACGTATCATATGATCATTACAATAGTTTCTTAACGCCTTATTTTCCCTAACGTTCTCAAATTAAGTCCGTAGGCGAAAAATTACGTTTTCCATACTTGAATTATTATTACATAATCCATCTCACCTCGATACTCTATCGTTACGTATTTCTCGGAAGTTCAAAAATAATTCCCAAGCGGAAATCGATGAATAATATTTTTCAGAAAATTTCTCGGAAAGCTTTTATTTTCGTCTTGGAAATTCAAATACTTTAAATCCTTCACGTAGTCAAAACACTACGACTTTCTGACGTTTCTAGGTTATAGAACGACATTCATCTTACTAACACATAATAATAACAAATAATATAATTTTATTCATTATTTAATTAAATAAAATTATTTTACAATGGATATGATTTTCTCGATCGTTATATGAGAAGTTTGCGTGAGAGAGAGAGAGATTTGAGTTGTGTAGAGTTCTATAGATTTAGTTTTAGGTCTGTAGAGAGAAGATGCCGAATTTGAGTTTAAGTAGGAATGCCGAATTTAAGTTCTGTCTGCTTTTAAAATCAGAAATAAGAGTCGGGCGTAGCTGCGCGAGGTTTAGCTTTGGTGGGGGCGCAGCTGCGCTGTGTTCAATACTGCTCTATCATGAGGCACAACTGCGCCAGTTTTGGCCTATGCAAGGGCGCAGCTACGCTGCCCTGAGCCCGGTTCTGGTTAAATGTTCTCACTGTCACGTTTTGCACTGCTGTGACCTGATGTTTGAACTTTTCACATTGTTGCCCAATTGATTATTCCTGGAAAGGATCAAAATGCACTATCAAACTTTATTTAATTCTAACCAATACTTGCTATTAACATTTAATTAACTATAGTAAGAATGAATTTATTAATTAAAGCAGTAAGAATTAAACAATGGGGAAGGAAAGTGATACAACATAGGTAATGGAGAATTAAACAAATAGGGAGAGAGAGATTTGATGGGGTGCCTCCCATCGAGCGCTCGGTTTATAGTATGTTAGCTGGACTCTTTTCTTGACACCGCTATCCGATTCCTCTACGATAAGCTAGAAACCCTCCATCCATTAGAATTGCAATGTGCGTTGGTAGGTTCCCCATCGTGAGAGTCTTCCAATTGAAGCCACCTAGCATATTTCTTGTACATAATGTCCCTATTTCCATTGCATAGCTACGTGCTTCTTCCGTTGTATTTGTGAATAGATTCTTTCATTGAGGCATGCAAAATACAACATACTTTTCTTCTTCTATTTTCCCCTCCTCAATAAACCATGGTTTGTAAAATGCCTCATTATCATAGAGATCTTTGCCTTGGTTGTGACTACCAAGGGGACATGGGTGTGCAAAATTCACTGGATTTTTCAACTCTGGTTGAGAAGGCACTTGGGGTATTGTGACAACCCAAAAATTTAAATAATTATTTAAATCTAAAATGATGGATTAAAGGTTGAATAATAAACCTAGATATAAAATAAGTGAATGGATTTGAGATTTCCGAGAAGGAATTTTGTGAATTTAAAAAATTTTGTGGTGAGTATTAAGTGAATAAGTGTATATGTTCTGTGTAAGTGGATTTATGTGTGCAGTTTGTGGTTAAGGGTCAAGGGTTGACTAGATAAATTATATATATGACAAACCCTAATCATATATTAAGAATAATGACGTTTAGTTAGAAAATTCTTTTGATTAATAAGAAATCCTAGAAATTGGTTATGGAAATCCTAATTTCAGTTTCAGGAATCCGAAATCCTAATTCAGAATTAGAAAACCCTAATTTGGGAACCCTAATGCTAAGTATAAAACCCTAAGTGTTAAAAGTTATGTGAGCAATGAATATGAATATTATGTATTTGTTCTTATTTGTTTATTATATAAACAAATAAAAAAAATTATGGTAATCTAATTATATTAGGAATGAAAAATTGAATAACTTAAAGGTTATGGTATGGGAGAATAATGGTATTTATAATATATACTAATCCCAAGAGATTTATTTTATACATCTCAATTAATTAATTTTATAGCCTAATTATAGCAAGTCTAATTGGGTTAAGAAATTAAATGTGCATGAGTAAGGATTTAATTTATAATTGAGAAAATGAAAACCCTAATTAAATGATTTGGGTTGGATAAGAATTAAATGTATTGGACTATGTAAATTTTATGGCCCAAGTAATTAATTCAAAAGCCCAAAAGAATTAATTTGTAAGCCCAAAATATTAAATTGAAGCCCAAACTTTTAGCCAAATTAATAAGAGACATTTTGGGCAATTAGTAAGCTAATAAAGCATGAAAACAAAATAAAAAAATTGGAAGAAAAAGCCTAGAAAATTTGGTGGAAGAAAGAAGAGGAGAGAAAGGGAGTGTTTGTAATTATTACTTCACTTTAGTAGGTTAACAACTTCTTACCCACTCCCTTAGGTGTCACTTGTTTATTCAACCAACATATTTATACAAGAGTGCAAGCAATCCATGTAGTAAATAAGAGAGAGAAGGAGCAAGATATAGGGAGATGATTATAGATATAGCAAATATAACTACACAAATTTTACTAACATCAAATGTCTTTCTCTTCCATTTTTTATTTCTTCTCATTTTACTTAACTAACAAAACAAAGCTAGAGAGAGAGAACACAGATTTTGGCAGCCATAGAGGGAAGGAAATATGAGATTTAGATCTTCAAACTACCCAAGATCATCATCTATTTTGAAAAAATAAGGAAGAGTAACCACAAATTAAAGGTATAAACACATTTTGTTTATGTATTTTTGATTATAGTAAATCAAACCTTGAATATATGTTTCTAAACTTAAAAACTCTAGATTTACATGTTAATGAGTGTTTCATGTTTAGATATACCCATATTGGGTGTTAATTTGTTTGAAAATCAAAAGTAAAGAAAAGTGATTTTTCTAGGTTATAAACCATAAAATTTCTATGTATTTTGGATTTTCACTATTTTTGATCTACACCTTCTTTTTGTGATCCGTCAAAGAGGGGTGCTAGATATATAAGTTATCTACTAAACCCAATTGGTAGCACTCAAAAATATTGAGTACACAATCCGTAGCGACAGTTTTAGTCAAAACAGTTTTGACTTTTGAAAGTAAAACTGACTGTTTTTGGATAGTCAAGGGTAAGGGCGGTTTCGTCATTTTATCGGATATTCAAAAATTTTGGAAATATTTGGGAGAATACTATGATAAGTTTTCTAACATGGAGAGTGGAATCACTGAAAAAGAAGTTGTAGATTTTCGTATGGATTATTTTTAACAAAGAAAGAAAAAACCGTTTTTCCAAAATAGCTACTGCCTATAACTTTCCAGGGGTAGTTTCAGCCACTTAAATTGTGAAATAAATTCCGGCATTTTGGGACATGAAAATATATGGTATAAAGTACCTCCTGTCCAAAAATGAGCTCATTCCGACTTAAAATGACCAAGTTATGGTCATTTCAATTTTTAAGATTTTTTGACAAAAATTGCT
Source organism: Panax notoginseng (assembly GCA_016801055.1). Taxonomy (NCBI): domain Eukaryota; kingdom Viridiplantae; phylum Streptophyta; class Magnoliopsida; order Apiales; family Araliaceae; genus Panax; species Panax notoginseng. The sequence goes on along the minus strand of CM029023.1, from coordinate 106,642,317 downwards.
ATAACCGAAGTTCTATAACTCCGATGGCCACAAAATTTAAACTGGAGGCTCACGTTAACACATATAAAATTGTATCAAGAGATGGAAATTTTTACAGTTAAGCATGATAGGGCTAATTTCTTAAGCTACGCACTAAAAATAATTTTTGAAAATTACTAAAGTAAGTTGGAAAATTATGGAAAAATATTTTTTGTGTATGAAATATATGTATATGTGTTTGGACAAAGGATAAAAAAATAATAAGCTGATTTGGTATTTTCTTGAAAAGGATATGGAATCCAGCTTGCTGGATTGAATAATTTATGAATCCAGTTTGCTGGATTGCAATCCAGTTGCTAGATTTGGAATCCAGTTTGCTAGATTACAGTTTGGTTTGCTGGATTGACTATCTAAATGCTGGATTTGGAATCCAGGTTGCTGGATTTAGAATCCAGGTTGTTGAATTGCAATCTGGGTTGCTGGATTGGTATTTGACTTATTAGTTGTTAAAGAAGAACTTGTAATATATACGATTAAAGTATTTAAATCCTATAAATATGATAGTAATGATTGAAAAATCATGATAAATGATAATTATTATGTAAAAATTATTATGAGACTTGAAAAATTATTTTGATTGATAATATAATTATCAAAGATAATTTTTAGGTGTCTAGGCAGAGTTTAATTGAACTTAAACTCGATATTTATCCAACTAGGCCGTCGGGATGTCAGAATTGTGCCGGATTCAACTCAGACTGCAATAGTTTGACTTGATACTAGGTCTTATGTGCTGTATAGACTGATAGGATTATGTGTTAATGTGTTTAGGTTATTTTAAATATTGTGATAATATTATTCTAATTTGTAGATCGATATTATTTATATTAGGTTTTCAGACAAAGCTAAATAGAATGCGTAACGATAAACATCGGGACAAGCAAGTTTTCTCTAACTCGACCTCGAGTTGATATTGTTGAAATATGCTTGTGGTTAATCTCTACTGATTATACCATGTCTATGAATTATTGATTCGCACTCTGTGCACATTACATGTATTCATCAGGTATGAAAGGCTGATCACCTTCATTACCATTCGGTCCAGTTATATTTGTTCATGTTCCATGTTCGTTCAGCTATGAAAACTTGTTCATGCTAGTTCATAACTATATTGTAGAACTTTAGCCAGCTTATTGTTCAATTCTTTCTATCATGATATATCTTTAATTTATTGAACTTAAACTTGCTGGGCAAACTTGTTGCTTACCCTTGTATATCATAATTAACATTGCAGCTTAAGACGAATACGTCGGATACAGGAAAGGTCAAGCTAAGTCCAACTTGGAATTATTATTGTGCAGCTAGAATTGTAATAGTATAATATGATAATAACATTATATGTTAGATAGTTTATGAATTGTGTATAAGTTAAGGTTACTCGATCTTGGGAAAATATGTGTAAAGTTTAATGAATAAACAATTTATGTTTATATCTTTCGCAATAGTTATAGAAATAGTATACCAGATCCTTGGTGATTTGGGACCCGGATATGGGGCCGTCACAGTTTGACACTGATACCACTGTTAGTTTGTAAGATCCATGTACAAAATTAAATTGCATAAAAGTAGTGGAAGCATGGTAAAATCAGATTTTAAAATTTTACAAACCATATATCTGGATCATATTTTATGCGCAATTATTAATTAACGAAAGAGATGAAGAATAAGATTCATAACCTTTTAGAACAAAGCTTCCTCAGGTACGAGTTTTATGACGCCCCCAAAATAGGTATACACAACCCATTCTGAGACGCCAAATACATGGTACATAATTTAAATACAACATTATTTATACAATACAATAAAAATGTAGCTGAGAGTTTTAACACGAATATTGTCTCATAGACAATATCCAAACTCAAATAGAGTCTTCATTACAATTATTATCACACTATTTTATAGAATAATGAGGACTACTACAACCACCATAACGGACCGTCACTCCATTCTCTGATTAGTCATGGCTATGTTCTCATTTCCTGAAGAGAAACATGAAAGCAAAGGGTGAGCTCAACTAGCCTAGTAAGAAATATTATTACTAAGATAATGCAGAATAAGTTATCATTAGCCTTCAACAGTGTTAAACTGATAGAATACAATAAACAACAAGTTTAACTACAGCGGGACAAGCAATCCATTAGAAGAGTCAAGTGGAGCATGATATCTACTAACTTCTATGATTTAAAAGTTCATCATCAATATTTTATCGCTGTAACACAGCTCAATAAATAATTCACATCACTGAATTATCCATGCACTACGGGCCAAGGATATTCGTTAGTATCACATCCACGAATCATCCATGCACTACGGGCCAATGAGAACTTTTACCACATAATTTATAACATTACGGGTCATGATTATACCGATACATAGTCATAATCATACCAATCAATAGTTCATCTATGCACTACGGGCCAAAGATGACTTTCATCACAATATAAGCATGAGGATGATGACAATGATATAAGAATTCAATTAAATGAGAGAAAAGATAAATTTTAAAGATTTATAATTCAATTTATCCAGAATTCAATAATGTCCAAATTGTCAACATGATACTGCTTTGTAAAGTAAAATACAAGAATAATATTGTATCAAAAATAATTTGGACAGAAAGAAAATTAAATTTTTTTTCCTGAATCGTACCCCGGGTGGATAGTACCCGAGTGAATAGTATCCTATGAATAGTACTTCATGAATAGTACCCCGTGAATAGTACTCTGACATGAAAAGATTAAACTTTAACAAGAATGGTCAGAAAAATATCCGTGTGAAACGGTACTAGATGAAGCGCAAATTTTAAGGATATTCTACTAATTTCAAGGAGTATAGAAGCAATACTTAACAAAATGAGTGTAGGATTCAGAATCTGAAATAAAATAATATTACTTACATACAACAGAGTATGGAAGAAAATATTATTTCTTACGAATATTGAACAAAAATAATATCTCTTACCTTAAAAGGAGAGTACTTCTGAATGGTATAGCGGGGATATTTTTGAAGAAGACTTACACTGTTTTCTACACTCAAAGATTCCTTAAACTCTAAAGAAATACGCTCAATATTATAAAAGAAAAATTCTCTGATTCTAGTGTGATTTTCAATTCTAAACTAAGCATCCTATTTATAGGAGAATGGCTAGATACTATTTAGAAAATAAAATCACGGACTGCACAGTAAGGAAAAATCACGGCCGACGTTCGATTGAATTCGTTGAAATTTTTTTTGATTTTACTATGATATACTATGCATACTATGCAGTACTATACAATACTATTATGTACTATGCAATCAAATAAAATATAATATATTCATATAACAAAATTGAGATAACTTTCTCCCGACTATTTTTAAAAGTAGGTAAGTGGGGGTCCATTTAATAAGCAAAATTTACAACAAATACTTTAATAAAAACCACTCTATTTATTTCAACTCACTTGGCTTCACAAAACACATTTTTAACAATATTTATTCATTATTAATATTATAATTCGTAATATTAACAACCAGATCATTCCTAGGAAAGATGAGGCTTTCCGATAAGGACTTCTCCTTATTAGCGCGCAATTACTCCTTTCCTCGACAGAACTTTCTAGACATTGTCAATAATGCAAATAATAAAATGAATAACTTTGTCATCTCAATTATTGATTTAATAATATAAAATATTGTGACAATAATTAAAATAATAATGTGAGATACTATGCAACAATTACTGTGACAATAATTAAAATAAACTGAGTGACTTCTCACGTAAGCATCAATAATCAAAGATATTGTACAATACCGTGTTTTACTATGTAACCACGCGTATTACTGTACTTTTATCACCGGGTATTTTAACAGTTAACGGTAAAACTTTCGCGGTTAATTTTATAAAAAGTTATTTTTGTCGTTTTCTCACTCCGATGATTGTGGGGTCCACTTGGATTGTGTCGTGGTACGGATATTTCCTGATAAAACGAATATTCCCCGGCCAATCGAATATTTTATAACAACTTGCTTACTTTGCAAAATTTGTAAATATTACCCACAACTATAACATTATATCAAATCCATACCATAATATTCAAAATGATATTTAGAGGAAAAAATTAATCTTTATTCATAAAAGTTGGGGTGTTACAACCTCTCTTTCTTATGAAATTTCGTCCTCGAAATTGGTGTACGTACCTGGTATGTCGAAGAGGTGAGGATACCTTGATTTCATTTCAGATTCTAAGTCCCAGGTCATTTCCTCAACATCGTGGTTTCACCACAAAATTTTGACTTGAAGTATAACCTTGGAGCGTAGAATATGTTCCTTCTTATCCAAAATTTTAACAGGTACCTCTTGATACGTTAAATCTTCCGCTATCACGTCTGGTTATAATTCAATAATGTGATTCGGGTCTTCCACATATTTACGTAACATAGATATGTGAAAAAAGTTATGAACACGAGACATACATGGCGGTAAAGCGAGTCTATAGGCCACAGTTCCTACTCGATCGAGGATTTCAAATGGGTCAATAAATCGAGGATTGAGCTTTTCTCTCTTTTCAAATCTTGTAACTCCTTTCCATGACGTAACAACACATGATCTCCAACATTGAATTTCACGTCCCTTCGATGAAGATTATCATAACTCTTTTATCAATCTTGTGAAGTTTTTATACGTTGTCAGATTATTTGAATCTTTTCTATAGTCATGCGTACCAATTCCGGTCCTAACAACGTTGCTTCACCCACCTCGTCCCAGCATACTGGAGAACGACCCTTGCGTCCATACAACGCCTCAAATGGAGCCATGCATGTACTTGCTTGATAACTGTTGTTATAGGAGAATTCCACCAATGGCAAGAACTTGTCCCAACTTCCTTTGAAGTCTAGGACACAGAGTCTTAATAGATCTTCAAGAGTTTGAATAGTCCTCTCCGACTGGTCGTCCATCTGAGGATGATATGTCGAATAGAATCTTAAATCTGTGCCCGTAGCCTTTTACAAACTAACCCAAAATCGTGAAGTGAATCGTGGGTCTCAATCAGAAACTATGGATACTGGCATATCTTGCAGTCTTACAATCTCATTTATGTATATGCGAGCAAGATGTTCAAGTGAGTAATTTTTTTGTATAGGTAAGAAATGAGCAGACTTGGTTAATCTATCAATAATGACCCAAATTGCATATATTCCTTGAGAAACCTTGGGAATACCAGTAACAAAATCCATGGTAATGTGCTCCCACTTCCATTCTGAAATTTCAAGTGGTTGCAATGGACCTTTTGGTACTTGATGCTCCGCCTTGACACGTTGGCAAGTTAAACACCTTGAGATAAACTTCATGATTTCTCTCTTCATATTGCACCACCAAAATGTATGTCGAACATCACGATACATTTTGGTACTCCCAGGATGGATTGCAAATGGTGTGTTGTGCGCCTTCATCATGATTTTATACTTCAAGTCAGAGTCGTTAGGAACACAAAGTCTAGAGTTGACTCGAAGTATTCCTTTTTCATCGATTCTTACTTCCGAAATAGCACTTTCTTGCACTTTCTTCTTCATACGCATTAGCTCCAGGTCCGTAGCTTGAGCAGCTTTAACTTTATCGATTAAAGTTAGTTCTACTCGTATATTTGACATCATCACATGGGTCCCTGGAATCTTTAACTATATCTCCATCCTTTGTAAGTCATACAAAATGGGTCTTTACTTTGACAATATTGCACTCGTACCCGCATATGATCTTCTACTTAATGCGTCAGCTACCACGTTTGTTTTTCCAGGATAGTATTGAATGGTATGATTGTAATCTTTCAACAGCTCGAGCCGACGTCTTTTGGCGTATGTTACGTTCGTTTTGGGTGAAAAAATATTTGAGGGTTTTGTATCGGGTTCAAGGTCGATACAAAATTTGATTTCACACTCTGGGGTAGGCCAGGAAGTTCTTTCAGGAATACGTCAGAAAATTTATTAACAAAAGAAATATTATTCAAATTTGACGTATTTTTGTTTAAATCCGTGATATGGGCTAAGAAAGCTTGACATCTGTTTTTCAATAAATGAATGGCTTTATGGCTTGATATGACGGTGATTGACTTTAGTGGTTTGGTTGCTTGAATTCACATAATAGGTTGGTTAGAAATATAAAAGCTAACAACCTTACGAAAACAAACAATTTTAGCATGATGAGTAGTTAACCATTCAATCCCTAGCATCACATCAAATGCAAGTGTTTTCAAAGAGATAAGATCGACAGGTAACGTGAGGGTGCCGATTTGAATAAAACAACATTTATAAGCAGTGGATGTAATGAAGGTTTCTCCCAACGGAGTTTCAACAGATAAGTCAAAGTCTAATTTCTCTGGAGTTAAATTTAAACGTTGAGAGCAAGTAGGAGAAATAAAATAATAGGTAGAACCAGTATCAAATAAGGTATAGACTTCACAAGAGCTTATGATTAGCTTACCCATGATAACTTCATTAGGGTTCCTCGCTTTTTGGGAAGTTACTACAAACGCTCTCCCTTGAACTACTGATTTTAACTTGTCTGGGATAGCCTTTGGTGTCACCGTACCAGCTGGACTTGACTTCACTGCATAACAAAATCGAGCTAAATGACCTTCTTTTCCATAATTATAACACGCTTTGGGTTGCTGTATGCAGTTTGGACTGATGTGTCCCTCCCCTCCGTATTTATAGCATACGACCGGTGGTCGCTCTCCTTCCTTAATAACAGGTGCTGGTGCTGACGTCTTTCCATCATTATTGAATCTCCTCTTCTTAAAATTTCCACTTCTATTATCTTGGCCATGATTACCACCGAAGTGGTTACCATTTCTGGCATTTTGATTTCCTCCACGTTTGTTGTCACCACTTCGTTGACTGCTACCACTGGTATTATCATTGTGTTGGTTGCTATCTCTTGGTTGGGTTGACTCATTATCGCGTTCCAATAACTAAGCCCTATTCACAACATCTGAATACAAGTAAAGTTTGTGAGAAATGAGGTATTGACGTATTTCGGGTTTCAAACTTCTTAGAAATATTCACGTCATACGCTCCTCATTATCTACCAAATGGGATGCAAACTGGGATAACTAGGCTAACTCTGCGACACAGTCATATTATTTTGCTCCAACTTGATGAATTCTACCTCCTTCATGTGACGAATACCTTTGGGAAAGTACTTGTCGTTGAACAATTCTTGGAACTTCTCCCAAGACATCTTGAGTGAGGCAGGCTGAGTGCGTTTTATAGATTCCCACCAGTAATTTGTCTTTCCTCACAACATGAAGGTGGCAAAGGGAACCTTTTGCTCCTTGGAGCATCCCAAGACATCAAATATCTTGGTGATCTGCTTAATCCACGTCTCTGCCTTAAGTGGTTATGGCTTTCCCAAAAACTCTGATGGTCCCAGCTCCTTGAATTGCTTAGCGGTGACCATCCGAGAGTTGCCAGTGTTTCCACCTGCATTTTGAACAGGAGTCTCTCTCGCCTGATGTTGCATGAATTGCAGAAAGCTCCTAAACATTTCTTCATTCATCATTTGGTCGGTGTTGTTGTTTATATGAGGATTATTGCCTTCCTGATGCATATTATCCTGGTTATTGATCAACGGTGACTCAACGGTCTCATGTGTTCCATTGCTTAACTCAACAATTTCAGATGCCATTTTCAAACACTGCCACAAAACAAGGGTTTATTAACATGCCACATATTATCCCTATATTCTGACCGACCAATTAAATAACAAATAAGCTTAGGTAGGTTATACTAGCGAAGGATTTACCCGTCTCTCCCCTCCTAGTTCTAGCCTCAAATCTCAGCCAGGGATCATATCCCTAAGCTTTGATACCAACCGCGACGCCCCCAAAACAGGTATACACAACCCATTCTGAGTCGCCAAATACATGGTACAGAATTTAAATACAACTTCATTTATACAATACGATAAAAACGTAGCTGAGAGTTTTAACACGAATATTGTCTCATAAACAATATTCAAACTCAAATAGAGTCCTAATTACAATTATTATCACACTATTTTATAGAATAGTGAGGACTACTATAGCCACCATCTCGGACCGTCACTCCATTCCCCGACTAGTCCCGGCTATGTTCTCATTTCCTGAAGAGAATCATGAAAGCAAAGGGTGAGCTCAACTAGCTCAGTAAGAACTATTATGACTAAGATAATGCAGAATAAATTATTGTTAGCCTTCAACAGTCTTAAATTGATAGAATACAATAAACAACAAGTTTAAATACAGCGAAACAAGTAATCTATTAGAAGAGTCAAGTAGAGCATGATATCTACTAACTTCTATGATTTAAAAGTTCATCATCAATATTTTATCGCTGTAACACAGCTCAATAAATAATTCACATCACTGAATTATCCATGCACTACGGACCAATGATATTCAATAGTATCACATCGACGAATAATCCATGCACTACGGGCTAATGAGGACTTTTACCACATCATTTATAACATTACGGGTCATAATTATACCGATACATAGTCATAATCATATCAATCAATAGTTCATCTATGCACTACGGGTCAAAGATGACTTTCATCACAATATAAGCATGAGGATGATGACAAAGATATAAGAATTCAATTAAATGAGAGAAAGGATAAATTTTAAAGATTTATAATTCAATTTATCTAGAATTCAATAATGTCCAATTTGTCAACATGATACTGCTTTGAGGAGTAAAATACAAGAATAATATTGTATCAAAAATAATTTGGACAGAAAGGAAATCAATTTTTTCGTGAATAGTACCCCGGATGAATAGTACCCAGGTGAATAGTACTCTAGCACCTCGTGAATAGTACTCTGGCATGAAAAGATTAAACTTTAATAAGAATGTTCAGAGAAATATCATGTGAAAGAATACAATATGAAGCGCAAATTTCAAGGAGTATAGAAGCAATACTAAACAAAATGAGTGTAGAATTCAGAATCTGAAACGAAATAATATTACTTACATACTACAGAGTATGAAAGAAAATATTATTTCTTATGAATATTGAACAAAAATAATATTACTTACCTTAAAAGGAGAGTACTTCTGAATGGTATAGAGGGGATATTCTTAAAGAAATACGCTCAATATTATAGAAGAAGAATTCGCTGATTCTGGTGTGATTTTCAATTCTAAACTAAGCATCCTATTTATAGGAGAATGGCTGGATACTATTTAGAAATAAAATCACGGACTGCATAGCAAGAAAAAATCACGGGCGACGTTCGGCTGAATTCGTTGAATTTTTTTTTGATTTTATTATGTTGTATTATGCAGTACTATGGAACACTATGCAGTACTATACAATACTATGATGTACTATACAATCAAATAATAAAATATAATATATTATATTTTTATAAAAAACAAAACTTATATTAATATATATATATATATATATATATATATATATATATATATATATATATATATATAACAAAATTGAGATAACTTTCTCCCGACTATTTTGAAAAATAGGTAAGTGGGGGTCCATATAATAAGTAAAATTTACAACAAATACTTCAATAAAAACCCCTCTATTTATCTCAACTCACTTGGCTTCACAAAACATATTTTTAACAACATTTATTCATCATTAATATTATAACTCAAAATATTAACAACCATGTCATTCCCAGGAAAAGAGGGGGCTTTCCTATAAGGACTTTTCCTTACTGGCGCGTAATTAGGTGACCAAACCCCTTTTCTCGACTGAACTTTCTAGACATTGTCAATAATACAAATAATAATATGAATAACTTTGTCGTCTCAATTATTGATTTAATAATATAAAATATTGTGACAATAATTGAATCAATAACGTGAGATACTATGCAGCAATTACTGTGGCAATAATTGAAATAAACTGAGTGACTTCTTACGTAAGCATCAATAATCAAAGATATTGTACAATACCGTGTGCTACTATGCAATCACGCGTATTATTGTACTTTTATCATCGGGTATTTCAACAGTTAACGGTAAAACTTTCGCCGTTAATTTTATAAAAAGTTATTTCTGTTGTTTTCTTACTCCGACAGTAATTCCATTATGGGGTCTACCAATGATTGTGTTGTGGTACGGATATTCCCTGATAATACGAATATTCCACGACTAATCGAATATTTTATAACAACTTACTTTGCAAAAATTGTAAATATTACCCATAACTATAACATTATATCAAATCCACACCATAATATTTAAAGGGAAAAAATTAATCTTTATTCATAAAAGTTGGGGTCTTGCAAGTTCACCTCCTAGTCCTTCGTAGTCACCTTGAATACGCGGGATTAGATTCCTTCTTTTGATCAACGCTAGCCACCCAAGCGATTGGCCTCTATAAGTGATCCACCAAGGAAAAACAAAAATCAAGAAGTATATTTGGCAAAACCATAGTTTTTCCTATCTCTATAGAAAAGGTGTACTCTCCCAACTCTTGTAATAAAAGTGTGTAACTTGTGTTACCTATCGACGTCGGGATTTTTATTTGTCCCTTTCTATTCTTGTCTTTTGGTGTTCTCATGTTAGGTGAGATTTGTTTGAAAAAACAAGTTATGAAAAGGTCCGACATATATATGTTGACGATTTGTTTAAATGGTTACACCAACTCAACCGAGAAATGATTTGCACTAGACCTAGTGATATGACACTGTTTAACTGGTCTGTGAAATCAAGATTTGTTAGGGTCCGGGGGATTGATTAAGCAGAGGGAAGGTGTTAGGCACCCCCTGGCTTCCGTGGTGACACGATTACTACCACTTTTCAATTTAAACTTTTATCTGAATGTGTGTGTAGGTCTATATGCAATTATCTGGAAGTAGTGCTAAGCCTCGTTTGCACCTATATACAAAGGGTTTGAATTTTGTATAAAAGATCAATTTTAACGAGATATGGCAGAGATGTTTTGTAAAACCGATTTTTCAAACCCTTGTGCTCAAAAGTAATTGAGGCCTTGATACTTTCATTTTATTATGTGTTCGACTTGATTGCTTTTTATTATTTTCGAGATGCGAGGCATTTTCGAGAAAATAAGGTACATAGCAGCGCCGAACTCTTTGTGGGCATGAGAGCCATCTAAGGAAATTCAGATACCGTGAATAATTTACAAGCTGGATGCAGCTGAAAATGTCCAACACAGGAACCGAATCTAGATTCAAGAACTAAATCTGTGATCACATGATTTCTAGGCTCACATGATGATGCAATATGTACAAAAGTTGTAAACAGTATATATATATATATATATATATATATATATATATATATATATATATATATATATATAAGTAATAAAAGCCACGGATCGACGATCCGGGCATACACACGTAACACGACTCTCAACGTGAATAAGTATGTGTGGATGGACATGGAGAAAGGTTGAAAGAGAGCTGAGATGACTTACAGTGGGCTGCCAAGAAGACTACAAATAGCTTTAAATGAATGAATACTCAGTTTTCACTGGTAAAATATAGCAAAACACAAGCTAACAGGTGTTTGGAAAAAGAAAGCACTCAGTTTAAATTGTGGACAAAGCAAAATGGACAGTAATTCCTCGCCTATTCTTTCTTCAAAATGGACACCCCAAGCCCTCTATTTATAGAGGGGGGAGCCGCAGGTGTACTTGCGGCTACCCGAGGTGCCCCGGGCTCCGTGGGCCTTACCGTCTCAAAGTACGTGCACGTATGCAACACGTTTGTCTGCTTGAACCTTCATAACTTTCAATCCGGGAATCCGATTGAGGCGTATAATACCTTTCTGGAATGCTGTTGTCGAGAGCTACAAAATGACATGGGATAAGAAGTTGTACGAAGCCGTGATGATAGGTCCATAACCAGATCTTCAAATCTTCAAATTCTATCCGGTGTATTGTCTTGCATAATAGTCACTCGGGATTTTAGTTATGGTTCTTGTGGGACACTTCTGTGTAGAATGTGGTGTGAAATGTTGACGGTGTGAATGTGGGATTAAGGTGGCAAAATGATGATTTTGCCCCTCATCAGGGTTATCTCTGACTTTAGGCTGATTTAGCAGTCGTTGCTCAAGGTTATCTCAGAGATTGGGCTGCTGTAGGATCTGAATGTCCTCAGGGTTATCTCTGAGGTGTGTCTGACCTCCCAGGGTTATCTCCGGGGTTGGAATTTAGTGCCTCGGGGTTAACTTCGAGGTTGAAATTGACTTCTGGGAATTAAAACGGACTCCTCCAGGATTATCTCCGGAACCGAAACTACATCCCTCGGGGTTATCTCCGAGGTTGGAACTAAATCTCCCGGGATTATCTCCGGGACTAGAACTAAATATCTCGAAGTTGTCTCCTAGACAAAAAACTGAGTATCCCGGGGTTGTCTCTGGGATTGAGCTGATTCGACTTTTAGGGTTATCTCCGGAAGACGATTTTGCCCTCCTACAAGGTTAGTAACAGGAATGTAAAATTTTGAGTATCTATATATGCCCTTCTTTATTATATTCATGCAATGTATGGGCATAGATAAAATAAAGAATACTAGACACTTGAAATATAACAGGATAATCATGATGCAATGTTATGCAGTATGATGCAAATGTATGCTGAATGTGGCCTGTTGGACCGTTTTTCAACAGGATATGATGACCGTCTGCTCCCACGCATTCTGTTGGGGGTTGGAGTTATCACTGATGATCCTGATGAACTGCTTGGGTGTCTACTCCAAAGCTCATAGGAACTTCCAGGATGTTGACATTGGTGTTATCACCAAAGTCCTTAATCCTTGATACAGACCCTCCACTGAAGATGTGTTTCTCATGTGCAAGAGACTCTTGGTGAGTTGAGCTCTGTCTAATGAATATTTGTACAATAGATTCCATCATCGGTCCTCCCCGATGAGGATGGATTCCCTAGTTTGTATCGCCAGGTCTTTACAACTCTCTATAGGAGTTACTGCCAACAGTTTGTGTTGTCAGGGCTATCTAACCCTCATTGAAATGTCCTTTAATGGCTACCATCATCGGACTATCTCCGATGCTTTGTTGGGTTTAATTGCCAACAACTGCAACATGTCAAGGCTGCTTGACCTTCGTTAAAATGCGCTTCAACGGCTACTATCATTGGACCATCTTCGATGCTTCATTGGGTTTAATTGCCAACGGCTGATGTCGACAGGGCTGCCTGACCTTCGTTGAAATGTCCTTCAACGAATGAACATCATCGGACCACCTCCGACGCTTCGATGGATTTAGTTGCCAACGGTTGAATAATGTCAAGGTTTCTTGACCTTTGTTGAAATGTCCTTCAACAGAGACTCCTGGGGAGTTGTGCTCTGTCTGATGAAGATTTGTATAATAGATTCCATCATTGGTCCTCCCCGATGAGGATGGATTTCCTGGTTTGTATCGCCAGGTCTTTACAACGCTCTGTTGGAGTTACTGCCAACAGTTTATGTCCTTCAATGGCTACCATCATCGGACTATCTCCGATGCTTTGTTGGGTTTAATTGCCAACAACTACAACATGTCAACGCTGCTTGACCTTCGTTGAAATGTGCTTCAACGACTACTATCATCGGACCATCTCCGATGCTTCGATGGGTTTAATTGCCAACGACTGATGTCGTCAAGGCTGCCTGACCTTCGTTAAAATGTCCTTCAACGGATGAACATCATCAAACCACCTCCGACGCTTCGCTGGATTTAATTGCCAACGGCTGAATAATGTCAAGGTTGCTTGACCTTCGTTGAAATGACCTTCAACGAATAAACATCATCGGACCACTTCTGACGCTTTGCTGGATTTAATTGCCAACGGCTGAATAATGTCACGGTTGCTTGACCTTCGTTGAAATGTCCTTTAACGGATGAACATCATCGGACCACCTCCGACGCTTTACTGGATTTAATTGTCAACGGCTGAAGAATGTCAAGGTTGCTTGACCTTCAATAAAATGTGCTTCAACGGCTAGGTCATCAGATTACTTCCGATGCTTCGCTGGATTTACTTGCCAACGGCTAAAAAACGTCAAGGTTACTTGACCTTTGTTGAAATGTCCTTCAACGGATGAACATCATCGGACCACCTTCGACACTTCGCTGGATTTAATTGCCAACAACTAAAGAACGTCAAGGTTACTTGACCTTCGTTGAAATGTGCTTCAACGGCTAAGGTCATTAGATTACTTCCGACGCTTCGCTGGATTTACTTGTCAGCGGCTGAAGAACGTCAAGGTTGGTTGATGTAATAACCTGATATTTTTTATATAATTAAATCAAAAATTTTGCATATAAATTTTTTTATTATTATTTTAATTAAAGGTGGGAATATGTGCAAGGTAATGTGTGTGTGTGTGTATATATATATATATATATATATATATATATATATATATATATATATATATATATATATATATATATATCTGTGTGTGTGTGTGTGTGTGTATGTGTGTGTGTGGTAAATAAAATTTATTTATTACATGATTATTTATAAATATTTTTTTTAGAATTATTGACCATTCTAAATTATATTATTATAATTAATTTTGTAGTAAAAATATTTTTTTATTATTTATTTTCCATGAAAGTAAGATTATATATTATTTAGATAATATATGAAACGATTATTGGAATTATTATAATTACTATTTTATTTTATGAATTTAAGTTTAAATTATTTAAGTTAATTATTTTAACTTAATTAATAATACTATATATGTAAGATAAATCAGATATGGAATCCAAACCCTAATTTTAGATTTTGATCAATGAATGAGAATAATAATATAATATTAATTATATTTCAGTGCTATAAATATGTACTGTATATGTGTAGACTTATAATTGTTGGTCAATTATGGTGTATCATGACAAACCCTAGTATTACTGTAATAAACTCTAATTGGAAACTCAAAACTGGAGTTTAAGATCGGTCATAAACTGTATTATATGAATTATGTTGTGTATTATAGAATTTAATATTAATTAGAGAAACCCTAATTAATATGTGAAAACCCTAATTATTAGAAACTCTATTATTAATTTGTTAAACCCTATTTTGAAACTAAATTATGAGTTCGAGATTGTTATGTAACTGTGTTATTATAATTAAGGTTAAGTATTATGGAATTTAATGATAATTAGGGAAATCCTAATTGTTACTTATAAAACCCTAATGATTAGAACTCTAATTATTAAATTAGTAACCCTAATTTGCTAAAATAAAACCCTAATTGCTATTGTAAGCCCTAATTACTAAATTAGCAATCTTATTTATAATTTGTTGAGCTTAAACCTAATTTTCATGTTCCATGTAATTAGAAACCTTATTTAATTAGCAAACCCGAATTTTTATTTTTAGAAACTAAAATTTTTATTTTTAAACCCTAAATAAAAATCCTACAAAAATCTAAATTTGTGGAACCTTAAGGTTAAAAAACCCTAATTGTAAGACTCCAAATTATTAATAAATAAAATTTAATTTCCTCTACTTATTATTTTGAAATAGTAAGGGTTAAATTGATTAATGAGGTTAGTTATGGGTAAAATGCGCAAATATTTCAAATAAGCAGGTGGTTATAAAATATTCATTGTTGTCGGAGAATATTCGTTTGGTCGTGGAATATTCTTGCTGTCGGGAAATATTCATACGACGGCGCAGCTTTGTGTGGGCCCCATAACGAAAAGCGATTGGATGAAGAAAACGACAAGTATAAGTTGTTTATAAATAACGGCGTAGTTGTTACCGTTAATACTGTTGGAATACCCGGTGGTTAAAACACAGTAATACGCGTTGTTACACAGTAGCACACAGTATTGCACCAATTATTGATTCTTACGTAAGAAGGCACTACTCAATAATGGGTACAAAAATTACTGTTCAGTATTTTATTTTATTGATTCAATAATTGTCACTACACAGTATTTTCCATTATCGGAACAATAATTCATATTATCTGAATAATATTATTCGATAACATTATTGGCAATGTCTAGAAAGTTCTGTCTAAGGAGAGGTTTGGTCACCTAATTGCGCGCCAGTAAGGAGAAATCCTTATTGGAAAGCCCCCTCTTTCCTGGGAACTGCCTGGTTGTCAGTATTGTGATTCTGTAATATTATTTGTGAATAATTAATTATTGATTTATATGATAAAGAAAATATTCATTTTATGTGGATATAGATGGAGAAAATTTTAAAGTGACAATTGTTGAAAATTGATATTTTATCTTTTCTGATAAAATAATATTTTATTATATTATTATAATATAATAATGATGATATTTTTACAATGAATGTGGGATATATGAGTATATGAGGAGAAAGAATATTTTTATTGCAAAAGTTGTTTAAAACATGTTAAACATGTCTGTAAGCCCATTTCTTGACTGAAATTTGATTATAGCTTGTAAAATCGTCCGTTTATGGATTTCGGTCAATTTCTGTTTGGAATTTGGAAAAACTTTCTTCTGTAAAGTTGTAGAGAATTGAATTTCCTATAAAAAGTAGCGAGATTCAAATTTTCTGATAAAAGGGTTATTTATTATGAATTATTGAAGTTCTGAAGTTCCGAAATAATTATTTTTTAAAAGTTTTAAATTTGTTTTAAAAGAAAAACGTTTTTGTGGTTGGTTGGTGGGCACATGTGTTGCAAAATATGCTGAAATCAAAATTTCCAAGTTTGCGTATGATTTACATAAATTTAATATTAACTTATTAAATTTTCTGCTTTGGTGTTCTAAGCATTTTCCTATTAAATAGGGTGCTTAGGTTAGAATTGAAAATCACACCAGAAACTGAAATCTTCTCTCTGTTTCTCTCTCGATACATTGAGCGTATTCTTGTGAGTATACTTTGAGTGTTGTTATACGGTGCAAGTTCCCTTCAGCCCTATATCCAGTAGTCCAGCCAGAAGTACTATTCTTTCGAGGTAAGGGATGTTATTTTTTTCAAAAATGATATTATTTCTTCAATATCATTATGCCAAAATATTGGTTGGAAATCTTTATCAAATTTGAAACTTTTCATGTCGGGGTTACTATTCATGAGTTACTATTCACGAGTTACTATTCGCCGAAAAATAAAATTTTTTTCTTTTCGTCCAAATATCTATTCTGGATACTAGCTTTGATTGTATCCATGTTTTGATCATTCTTGAATTTTACTTCACTATGATTATAAGGTATTTTTGGACATGGATAAATCGAAATACGAATCCTTAATATTTGTTATTTTGTTTCACTGGATTCGTTTCCTTTAAAATATTTTTCATCATCCTCAGTCCTAAATGATGATATAACTGAATATCTTTGGCCTGTAGTGCAAAGATGAATGATTTCTGATGAATATCTTTGGCCCGTAGTGCAAAGATGAACAGGTGTTGAGATGAACATAACCAACTGATGAATATCTTTGGCTTGTAGTGCAAAGATGAATATTGATTGATGTTACAGGGATAAAATATTGATGATGGACTTTTAAATTCATAGATAATAGTAGATTTCATTCTCTATGTAACTCTTCTATGAATTATTATTTTCCGCTGCGAATATTGATTTAAAACTTGTTGTCTATTGTATTCTATTATATTTTTCCCTGTTGAAGACTAACGATAATTTGTTCTATGTTATCTTAGTCATAATGTTCTTTCTGGGCTAGTTGAGGTCACCCTTTTCCTTTTTGTTCCATTTTTCTCAGGAGGCGAGAATGTAGCGAGTACTAGTCGGGGTATGGAATAATGGTTCTAGAAGTTATTTTAGTAGTCCTCACCATTTTTGTGAAATAATGTATCAATAACTGTAATGAAGACTTATTTGAGTGTGGCTATTGTCTAGATGACAATATTTGTATTTAAACTCACAGTTCTTATGTTGTAATAGTAAAGATGTAGTTGTTTCTGTACCATATATTTTGGCGACTTAGAATGGGTGTTGTATACCTATTTTGGGGGCGTCACAGTTGGTATCAGAGCTTAAGGACGTGATCTCTGGCGAAGATCGGGGAATAGAACTAGGAAAGGAGAGACGAGTAAATTCTTCGCTAGTGTGTCCTACCTAAGCTTATTTGTTGGTCGGTCATAATATAGGGATATTATGTGATATGTTAATTTGTTAAATTAACCTTTGTTTTATGGCAGTATTTGAGAATGTCGACTGAGAATGTTAACAGTGGAGTAAATGAGACGGTGGAGATGCCTATACTCACCAACGAGGAGAACGTGCAACAGGCTGGCAATGTTCCTCCTGTAAACAACACCACTGAGCAGACGATGAACGATGAGATGTTTAGAAGCTTTTTGCGATTCATGCAAAACCAGACGAAGGAGATTCCTGTTCAAAATATAGGAAGAAACAATGGCAATGCACAGCTGGTCACAGCCAAGCAGTTCAAAGAGTTGGGACCACCAGAATTCTGGGGAAAGCCGGATCCGATTAAGGCGGAGACATGGGTCAAGCAAATTACCAAGATATTTGATGTCTTGGGATGCTCGGAGGAACAGAAGGTTCCATTCGCCACCTTTATGTTCCGTGGCGAGGCAGACTACTGGTGGGAATCTGTGAAGCGTACCCATCCAGCCGCACTCAGCATGTCTTGGGAGACATTCCAGAAACTGTTCAATGACAAGTACTTTCCTGAAAGTATTCGTCATATGAAGGAGGTAGAGTTTATTAGACTGGAGCAGAATAACATGACGGTGTCCCAGTACGAGGCGAAGTTTGCAGAGTTGTCCAGGTTTGCACCTCATTTGGTGGATAATGAGGAACGTATGACGCGGATGTTTCTGAGAGGTTTGAAACCCGGCCTACGTCAATATCTCATTTCTCATAAATTTTCTCTCTATTCAGATGTTGTCAACAGGGCTCAATTATTAGAGCGAGATAACGAGTACGGTCAACCGAGGGACCATAACCAGGATCATATCGGTGACAGCAGTCATCAGAACAATGATAACCAGCAGAGAAAGAAAAATACAGACAAGAACGGCAACCACTCTGGTGGTAATCGTGGCTATGAAAATAGAAGAAGCGAGTCGGGAGGAGATTTTAAAACGAGGAGATTCAACAATGACAATACGAAGACGTCAGCACCAGCAGCAACTGGTTCCAAGGGAGGAGAACGACCACCGGTTATATGCTATAAGTGCGAAAAAGAAGGACATATCAGCCCAAACTGCCCACAACATTTTAAGGTATGTTATAATTGTGGAAAGGAAGGACATATCGCTCGAGATTGCACTGTAACGAAACCAAGTCCAGCGGGGATGGTGACTCAAAAAACTGTCCCAAAAAAGTCAAAGTCAACGGTTCCTGAAAGAGCATTTGTCGTGACTGGTCAACATGCGAGGAACCCAAACGAGGTGATCACGGGTAAGCTAATCATAAATTCATGCGAAGTTTATACCTTACTAGATTCCGGTGCTACCCATTCGTTTATTTCTCCTGTTTGTGCTCAACGTTTAAACTTGACTCCGGAGAAATTAGACTTTGATTTATCTGTGGAGACTCCGTTAGGAGAAACTTTCATCACATCCACTGTTTATAAATCTTGTTTGATCCAAGTTGGCACCATCACCTTACCTGTTGACCTTATCTCTTTAAAGATACTTGCATTTGACGTGATTTTAGGAATTGATTGGTTAACTACTCATCATGCCAAAATTGATTGTTTTCGTAAGGTGGTTAGTTTTCATATTCCTAATCAACCTGTTGTGCGAATTCAAGCAACTAAGCCATTAAAATCAATCACTGTTATATCAAGCCATAAAGTCATTCGTTTATTAAAAAACGGATGTCAAGCTTTCTTAGCCCATGTTATGGATTTGAATAAAGACACGTCAAATTTGAATAATATTCCTGTTGTTATTGACTTTTCTGACGTATTTCCTGAAGAACTTCCCGGTCTACCCCCGGAACGTGAAGTTGAATTCTTTATTGATCTTGAACCTGGTACAAAGCCTATTTCTAAAACCCCATATCGAATGGCTCCTATTGAACTTCAGGAGTTGTGGGTCCAACTACAAGAGTTGTTGGACATCGGTTTCAGTCGTCCTAGTACATCTCCTTGGGGTGCTTCTGTTTTATTTGTAAAGAAGAAAGACGGGAGTATGCGACTTTGTATCGATTACCGGGAATTAAACCATGTCACTATCAAGAATAGGTATCCGCTACCTCGTATTGATGACCTGTTTGACCAGTTACAAGGAGCATAATTCTTTTCAAAAATCGATCTCCGTTCTGGATATCATCAGCTGAAGGTTAAAATTGAGGATATTCTGAAGACTGCCTTCAGAACTCGGTACGGGCATTATGAATTCCTAGTCATGTCTTTTGGATTGACTAATGCTCCTGCGGCTTTCATGGATATGATGAACCGAGTATTCAAGAATTATTTGGATCAATTCGTTGTTGTCTTTATTGATGACATCCTCATATATTCCAAAAGCCGTGAAGATCATGAGCACCATTTGAAGCTGGTACTCCAAAGGCTGCGTGAAAACAAGTTATGTGCTAAGTTGAAGAAATGCGAGTTCTGGCTTGAGGAAGTAACATTCCTAGGGCACGTGGTGTCAAAATAAGGAGTATCTGTTGACCCGGTGAAGATTGAAGCAATACAAAGTTGGGAGCAACCAAAGACGGTGACCGAAGTACGTAGCTTTCTGGGCTTAGCTGGTTATTATCGGAGATTCGTGGAAGGGTTTTCTCGAATCGCTACCCCGTTAACTCAGCTGACTCGGAAAGATATCAAATTCGTATGGAGCGAGGAATGCGAGAAGAGTTTCCAAGAGCTTAAGAGGAGACTCATTTCGGCACCTGTTTTGAACATACCATCTGGTTCGGATGGATTTGTTATCTACAACGATGCTTCAGGCAAAGGGCTAGGATGTGTTCTCATGCAACGTGGGAAAGTTATAGCCTATGCCTCGCGACAACTTAAAGAATAGGAGAGGAATTATCCTACTCATGATCTAGAGTTGGCAGCAGTCGTTTTTACACTAAAAATCTGGAGGCACTATCTATATGGGGAGAAAGTGGAGATATATTCAGACCATAAAAGCCTCAAATATTTCTTCACTCAAAAAGAACTCAACATGCGGCAACGACGTTGGCTCGAGCTGTTGAAAGATTACGACAACACTATTCAATACCATCCTGGAAAAGCAAACGTGGTAGCTGACGCGTTGAGTAAAAGAACTTATGCAGGAACGAGTGCAATGATGTCAAGTATACACGTAGAACCAACTTTAATCGATAAAGTTAAAGTTGCTCAAGCCACAGACCCGGAGCTGATGCGTATGAAGAAGAAAGTGCAAGAAGGTGCTATTCCAGAAGCAAGAATTGATGAAGAAGGAATACTTCGAGTCCACTCCAGACTTTGTGTTCCTAACGATTCTGATTTGAAGTACAAGATCATGATGGAGGCACACAATACACCATTTGCAATCCATCCTGGAAGTACCAAAATGTATCGTGATCTTCGACATACATTTTGGTGGAACAATATGAAGAGAGAGATTGCAAAGTTTATCTCGAGGTGTTTAACTTGTCAACGTGTAAAGGCGGAACATCAAGTGCCAAAGGGTCCATTGCAACCACTTGAGATTTCAAAATGGAAGTGGGAACACATTACCATGGATTTCGTTACGTGTCTTCCCACGGTTTCTCAAGGCATAAATGCTATTTGGGTAATTGTTGATAGATTAACCAAGTCTGCTCATTTCTTGCCGATACGGGAGACTTATTCCCTTGAACGTCTTGCTTGTATATACGTAGATGAGATTGTGAGACTGCATGGCATGCCAGTATCCATTGTTTCGGATCGTGACCCAAGATTCACTTCAAGATTTTGGGTTAGCTTGCAAAAAGCTATGGGCACAGATTTACGATTTAGTTCGGCATACTATCCTCAAACGGACGGACAATCAGAGAGTACTATTCAAACTCTTAAAGATCTATTAAGACTTTGTGTCCTAGATTTCAAAGGGAGTTGGGATAAGTACCTACCATTGGTGGAATTCTCCTACAATAACAGTTATCAGGTAAGTATAGGTGTGGCTCCATTTGAAGCATTGTATGGACGAAAATGTCGCTCTCCAGTACGTTGGGATGAGGTGGGAGAAGCAACGTTGTTAGGACCAGAGTTGGTACGTATGACTACGGAAAAGATCCAAACGATTCGACAACGTATACAAACAGCACAGGATCGACAAAAGAGTTATGCGGATCTTCATCGAAAGGATGTAGAATTTGACATTGGGGATCATGTGTTGTTGCATGTGGTTTCATGGAAAGGAGTTACAAGATTTGGGAAGAGAGGAAAGCTCAATCCACGATTTATTGGTCCATTTCAGATTCTTGACCGAATAGAAAATGTGGCCTATAGACTCGCGTTACCTCCAAATATGTCTCGTGTTCATTATGTTTTTCATATATATGTACTATGTAAATATGTGAAAGACCCAAACCACGTACGAAGAGGTATCTGTCAAGATCTTGGATAGGAAGGAGCATGTCCTACGCACGAAGGTCATACCACAAGTTAAAGTTTTGTGGAGAAACCATGCTATTGAGGAAATGACCTGGGAGTTGAAAACGAAAATGAAAGCGAGGTATCCTCATCTTTTCGAAATACCAGGTACGTACGTCAATTTCGTGGACGAAATTTCATAAGGAGGGGAGGTTGTAAGACCCCAAATTATTAATAAATAAAATTTAATTTCCTTTATTTATTATTTTGAAATAGTAAGGGTTAAATTGATTAATGAGGTTAGTTATGGGTAAAATGTGCAAATATTTTAAATAAGCAGGTGGTTATAAAATATTCATTGTTGTCGGAGAATATTCGTTTGGTCGTGGAATATTCTTGCTATCGGGGAATATTCGTACGACGGCGCAGCTTTGTGTGGACCTCATAACGGAAAGCGATTGGATGAAGAAAAGGACAAGTATAAGTTGTTTATAAATAACAGCGTAGTTGTTACCGTTAATACTGTTGGAATACCCGGTGGTTAAAACACAGTAATACGCGTTGTTGCACAGTAGCACACAATATTGCACCAATTATTGATTCTTACGTAAGAAGGCACTACTCAATAATGATTACAGAAATTACTGTTCAGTATTTTATTTTATTGATTCAATAATTGCTGCGTTGATATTTTATATTATTGTTGTTTCAATAATTGTCACTACACAGTATTTTCCATTATCGGAACAATAATTCATATTATCTGAATAATATTATTAGATAACATTATTGGCAATGTCTAGAAAGTTCTGTCTAAGGAGAGGTTTGGTCACCTAATTGCGCGCTAGTAAGGAGAAATCCTTATTAGAAAGCCCCCTCTTTTCTGGGAACTGTCTGGTTGTCAGTATTGTGATTCTGTAATATTATTTGTGAATAATTAATTATTAATTTATATGATAAAGAAAATATTCATTTTATGTGGATATAGATGGAGAAAATTTTAAAGTGACAATTGTTGAAAATCGATATTTTATCTTTTCTGATAAAATAATATTTTATTATATTATTATAATATAATAATGATGATATTTTTATAATGAATGTGGGATATATGAGTATATGAGGAGAAAGAGTATTTTTGTTGCAAAAGTTGTTTAAAACATGTTAAACATGTCTGTAAGCCCATTTCTTGACTGAAATTTGATTATAGCCTGCAAAATCGCCCGTTTATGGATTTCGGTCAATTTCTGTTTGGAATTTAGAAAAACTTTCTTCTGCAAAGTTGTAGAGAATTGAATTTCCTATAAAAAGTCGCGAGATTCAAATTTTCTGATAAAAGGGTTATTTATTATGAATTATTGAAGTTCTGAAGTTCCAAAATAATTATTTTTTAAAAGTTTTAAATTTGTTTTAAAAGAAAAACGTTTTTGTGGTTGGTTGGTGGGCACATGTGTTGCAAAATATGCTGAAATCAAAATTTCCAAGTTTGCGTATGATTTATATAAATTTAATATTAACTTATTAAATTTTCTGCTTTGGTGTTCTAAGCATTTTCCTATTAAATAGGGTGCTTAGGTTAGAATTGAAAATCACACCAGAAACTGAAATCTTCTCTCTCTTTCTCTCTCGATACATTGAGCGTATTCTTGTGAGTATACTTTGAGTGTTGTTATACGGTGCAAGTTCCCTTCAGCCCTATATTCAGTAGTCCAGCCAGAAGTACTATTCTTTCGATGTAAGGGGTGTTATTTTTTTCAAAAATGATATTATTTCTTCAATATCATTATGCCGAAATATTGGTTAGAAATCTTTATCAAATTTAGAACTTTTCATGTCGGGGTTACTATTCATGAGTTACTATTCACGAGTTACTATTCACCGAAAAATGAAATTTTCTTCTTTTCGTCCAAATATCTATTCTGGATACTAGCTTTGATTGTATCCATGTTTTGATCATTCTTGAATTTTACTTCACTATGATTATAAGGTATTTTTGGACATGGATAAATCAAAATACGAATCCTTAATATTTGTTATTTTGTTTCATTGGATTCGTTTCCTTTAAAATATTTTTCATCATCCTCAGTCCTAAATGATGATATAACTGAATATCTTTGGCCTGTAGTGCAAAGATGAATGATTTCTGATGAATATCTTTGGCCCGTGGTGCAAAGATGAACAGGTGTTGAGATGAACATAACCAACTGATGAATATCTTTGGCTTGTAGTGCAAAGATGAATATTGATTGATGTGACAGGGATAAAATATTGATGATGGACTTTTAAATTCATAGATAATAGTAGATTTCATTCTCTACGTAACTCTTCTATGAATTATTATTTTCCGCTGCGAATATTGATTTAAAACTTGTTGTCTATTGTATTCTATTATATTTTTCCCTGTTGAAGACTAACGATAATTTGTTCTATTGTAAGACCCAAAATTTTATAAATAAAGATGAATTTTCTATAAATATCATTTTTGAATATTATGGAGTTAATTTGATATAATGTTATAGTTGTGGGTAATATTTATAAATTTTGCAAAGTACGCAAGTTGTTATATAATATTCGATTGGTCGGGGAATATTCGTTTTAACAGGGAATATTCGTACAACGACACAATCATTTGTGGACCTCACAACGGAATTATTGTCGGATTGAAAAAAATGACAAAAACATTTTATTAAAAATAACGGCGGAAATTTTACCATTGTTACTATTGAAATACTCGGTAGTAAAAGTACAGTAATACGTGTGGTTGCATAGTAGCACACGGTATTGATTATTAGTGCTTATGTGAGAAGTCACTCAGTTTGATTCAATTATTGTCAGTTAATAATATGAATTATTTAGCGATAATGACGTTTTGTTTTATTCGTATTATTAACGTAATAAAACAGAAACATCTTTTTATATAAAACAGAATACTTTATTAAAGTTATTCTATAAATAGAATATATTATATTTTATTTAAAAGATTTTTCTTTAAATATGGACCGTCAGATTAAAGTAATCAATCTGGACCGTTCATGGATTAGTTACTATGCATTCTATTTTTCTATAAATAGCAGCTCATTCCTTCATTATTTCTTACGAATTCACTGAACTCTAGAGAGAGAAACTATAGAGAGTGAGAAGAAGAGTATTCTGCTACTTAACTACTTCCTTATTTCAGCTCGTCTTCAAAACGGTAAGGAATATTATTTCTTTTATATTCATGAAGAGAACTTCTGTTATTCCATTCTTTATTATTCTGTTGGAATAACCAGTATACGCGGTCTACCCTATACTTGGTGACATTCTTCTATTATTCTGTTGGAACATCCTGTCTGTGTGTTTTACACCGGACCTGGTTCCGTTTTTATTATTATTCTGTTGGAACATCCTGTCTGTGTGTTTTACACCGGACCTGGTTCCATTATTTATTATTCTGTCGGAATATCCTGTCTGTGCGTTTACGCCGGACCTGGTTCCATTATTTATTATTCTGTCGGAATATCCTGTCTGTGCGTTTACGCCGGACCTGGTTTCATTATTTATTATTCTGTTGGAATAACCTGTCTGTGCGGTCTATCGCATGCATGGTGATTTCTTTTGTTATTCCATTCTTTATTATACTCAGTTGGTTAAGTTTTGACTTCTATACTCCATAAAATTTGTGGAATATCCTTGACATTTGCGCTTCATCTAGTATCTATTCATAAAAATATTCTCCTGATGATTCTTGAATTTTACTCCACAAAGCAGTATCATGTTGACAATTTGGACGTTATTAATTCCTGGATAAATTAATTCTTGAACTTGTTTTATTGAATTCTTATATCATTGTCATCATCCTCATGTTTATAAAATGTTGAAAGTCATCTGTGGCCTGTAGTGCATAGATGGACTTGGTATGATTATGACCAGGGATTATTCGGTATAATCATGACCGTAATGTTACAAATGATGTGGTAAAAGTCCTCATTGGCCCGTAGTGCATTGATGGACAGTTGTTGGCATGATCATGACCATTAATGAATATACGAATATCCTTGGCCGTAGTGCAAGGGTGATTCGATGATGTGGATTATTTTATTAAGCTGAGTCTCAGCGATCACAGTGTTGGAAAATCTTTTAAATCATAAAAGATAGTAGAGTTTATTTTCTACTTGACTCTTTTAATGGATTGCTTGTTCCGCTGCAGTTAAACTTGATGTCTATTATATTTTATCAGTTTAACATTGTTGAAGGCTAATGATAATTTATTCTGCATTATCTTAGTCATAATATTTCTTACTAGGCTAGTTGAGCTCACCCTTTCTTTCACTGTTCTCTTCAGGAAATGAGAACGTAGCTGGGGCAAGTCGGGGAACGGAGTGATGGTCCGAATGATAGTATTAGTTAGTAGTCCTCACTATTCTATGTAATGGTGTGTTAATAAATGTAATGAGGACTCCTTTTGAGTATGAATACTCTCTAGAAGATAATATTTGTATTCAAACTCACAATTTATGTTTTGTCGTATTGTACACGACAGTTGTATTAGTAAGTTGTATTTGTATTTTGTACTATGTATCTGACGACCCAAGATGGGTGATGTATACCTAATTTTGGGGGCGTCACATCTATGTTATCTTAGTCATAATGTTCTTTCTGGGCTAGTTGAGCTCACCCTTTTCCTTTTTGTTCCATTTTTCTCAGGAGGCGGAATGTAGCGAGTACTAGTCGGGGTATGGAATGATGGTTCTAGAAGTTATTTTAGTAGTCCTCACCATTTTTGTGAAATAATGTATCAATAACTGTAATGAAGACTTATTTGAGTGTGGATATTGTCTAGATGACAATATTTGTATTTAAACTCACAGTTCTTATGTTGTAATAGTAAAGATGTAGTTGTTTCTGTACCATGTATTTTGGCGACTCAGTTGGTGGAGCGCGATAACGAGACAACGCAATCAAAAGAGAGCAGCCGGCAAAATGATAATACCAGTGAGAGCAGTCATCGAAGCGGTGACAACAAGCGTGGAGGGAATCAACAGGCCAGAAATGGTAACCACTTCGGTGGTAATCAGGGCCAAAACAATAAGGATGGACATTTCAAGAAGAGGAGATTCAACAATGATGGAAAGACGTCAGCACCAACACCTGTCGTTAAGGAAGGAGAACGACCACCTATCATATGTTTCAAATGCGGAGGGGAGGGGCACATCAGTCCAAACTGCGCGATGCCGTCCAAAGCATGTTATAATTGTGGAAGAGAAAGTCATTTAGCCCGATTTTGTCGTTTACCGAAGACAAATTCAGCTAGGATGGAGGCACCAAAGGCCGTCCCAGAAAAGTCAAAACCGGTTGTGCAAGGGAGAGCGTTTGTTGTGAACTCCCAGAAAGCAAGGAACCCGAATGAGGTCATCACGGGTAAGCTTATCATAAACTCTAACGAAGTCTATACTTTATTTGATACCGGTTCTACCCATTCTTTTATTTCTCCTACTTGCGCTCATCGATTAAATTTGATTCCGGGGAAATTAGACTTTGACCAAGCTGTTGAAACTCCATTGGGAGAAACCTTCATTACATCCACGGTTTATAAGTCTTGTTTGGTTCAAGTTGGTACCCATACATTTCCTGTCGATCTTATTTCATTAAAAATACTTGCATTTGACGTGATTCTAGGGATTGATTGGTTGACTACTCATCATGCAAAAATTGATTGTTTTCGTAAGGTTGTTAGCTTTCATATTCCTAATCGACCTATTATGCGAATTCAAGCAACCAAACCATTAAAATCAATCGCTGTCATCTCAAGCCATAAAGCTATTCGTTTATTGAAAAACGGATGTCAAGCTTTCTTAGCTCATGTCACAGATCTAAACAAAAATACGTCAGCTTTGAATGATATTTCTGTTGTTAATAAATTTCCTGACGTATTTCCCGAAGAACTTCATGGCCTACCCCCAGAGCGTGAAATTGAATTTTGTATCGACCTTGAACCCGATACAAAACCCATTTCCAAAGCCCCATATCGAATGGCTCCTATTGAACTTCAGGAGTTAAAGACCCAACTGCAGGAATTGTTAGACATTGGTTTTATTCGTCCTAGTACTTCTCCTTGGGGTGCTCCTGTTCTGTTCGTGAAGAAGAAAGATGGGAGTATGCGACTTTGTATTGATTATCGGGAGTTGAATCATGTCACCATCAAAAATAGGTACCCATTGTCACGTATTGATGACCTGTTTGACCAGTTGCAAGGAGCACAATTCTTTTCAAAGATCGATCTTCGTTCTGGATATCATCAGCTGAAGGTTAGAACTGAGGATATTCCAAAGACTGCCTTCAGAACTCGGTATGGGCATTATGAATTCTTAGTTATGTCTTTTGGATTGACTAATGCTCCTGCTGCCTTCATGGATATGATGAACAGTATATTTAAGGAATATTTGGATCACTTTTTGGTCGTCTTTATCGATGACATCCTTGTTTATTCCAAAAGTCGTGAAGATCATGAGCAACACTTGAGGCTGGTACTCCAAAAGCTTCGTGAATACAAACTTTATGCCAAGTTGAAGAAATGCGAGTTCTGGCTGGAAGAGGTAGCATTCCTTGGGCACGTAGTATCAAGTCGTGGAATATCTATTGACCCGGCAAAGATTGAAGTTATTCAAAGCTGGGAACAACCTAAATCAGTAACCGAAGTACGTAGCTTTCTCGGTCTAGCTGGTTATTATCGGAGATTCGTGGAAGGATTTTCTCGAATCGCTACTCCGTTAACTCAGCTAACTCGAAAAGATACAAAGTTCGGTTGGAGCGAAGAATGTGAGCAGAGTTTTCAAGAACTCAAGAGGAGACTCATTTCAGCACCTGTTCTAACAATACCATCTGGCTCGGAGGGATTTGTCATCTACAGTGATGCTTCGAGCAAAGGGTTGGGATGCGTTCTCATGCAACATGGAAAAGTCATAGCCTATGCATCAAGACAACTCAAGGAATATGAGAGGAATTATCCTACTCATGATCTAGAGTTGGCAGCTGTTGTCTTTGCACTTAAAATTTGGAGGCATTACTTGTATGGGGAGAAGGTGGAGATCTTTACGAATCATAAAAGTCTCAAATATTTCTTCACTCAAAAGGAACTCAACATGCGACAACGACGTTGGCTTGAAATGTTTAAAGATTATGATCATACCATTCAATATCATCCTGGAAAAGCGAACGTGGTAGCTGACGCATTGAGTAGAAGATCATATGCAAGTACGAGTGCGATATTGTCAACACAAAGACCCATTTTGTGTGATTTGCAAAGGATGGAGATAGAGTTAAAGACTCCAGGGACCCATGTGATGATGGCGAATATACGAGTAGAACCGACTTTAATCGATAAAGTTAAAGCTGCTCAAGCTACAGACCTGGAGCTGATGCGTATGAAGAAGAAAGTGCAAGAAGGTGCTATACCGGAAGCAAGAATCGATGAAGAAGGAATACTTCGAGTCAACTCCAGACTTTGTGTTCCTAACAACCCTGATTTAAAGTATGAAATCATGATGGAGGCGCACAACACACCGTTTGCAATCCATCCTGGAAGTACCAAAATGTATCATGATCTTCGTCATACATTTTGGTGGAGCAATATGAAGAGAGAGATAGCGTTGTTTATCTCAAGGTGTCTAACTTGTCAACGAGTCAAAGCGGAGCATCAAGTACCAAAAGGTCCATTGCAACCACTTGAAATTGGAGCACATTACCATGGATTTCGTTACCGGTCTTCCTAGGGTTTCTCAAGGTATTGATGCGATTTGGGTCATTGTTGATAGATTGACCAAGTCTGCTCATTTCTTACCGATACGAGAAATTTATACACTTGAACGTCTTGCTCGTATGTACATAAACGAGATTGTAAGACTGCATGGTATGCCAGTATCCATAGTTTCTGACCGAGACCCAAGATTCACTTCAAGATTTTGGGTTAGTTTACAAAAAGCTATGGGCACGGAGTTACGATTTAGTTCAGCATATCATCCTCAGACAGACGGACAATCAGAGAGGACTATTCAAACTCTTGAAGATCTATTAAGACTCTGTGTCTTTGACTTCAAGGGAAGTTGGGACAAGTTCTTACCATTGGTGGAGTTTTCCTACAACAACAGTTATCAAGCAAGTATTGGCATGGCTCCATTCGAAGCATTATATGGAAGAAAATGTCGTTCTCCAGTATGCTGGGATGAGGTGGGTGAAGCAACGTTGTTGGGACCGGAGTTGGTACGTATGACTACAGAAAAGATTCAAACGATCCGACAACGTATAAAAACCTCACAAGATCGACAAAAGAGTTATGCTGATCTTCATCGGAAGGACGTGGAATTTGATGTAGGAGATCATGTGTTCTTACGTGTTGCTCCATGGAAAGGAGTTACGAGATTTGGAAAGAGAGGAAAGCTCAATCCTTGATTCATCGGTCCATTTTTAATCCTCGATCGAGTAGGAACTGTGGCTTATAGACTCGCTTTACCGCCAAGTATGTCTCGTGTTCATAACGTTTTTCACATATCCATGTTACGCAAATATGTGGAAGACCCGAACCACATTATTGAGTTAGAACCGGACGAAATAGCGGAAGATTTGACGTATGAAAAAGTTCCTGTTCAAATCTTGGATAAGAAGGAACATATTCTACGCTCCAAGGTTATACCTCAAGTCAAAGTTTTGTGGAGAAACCACGATGTTGAGGAAATGACTTGGGAGTTAGAATCTGAAATGAAATCAATGTATCCTTACCTCTTCGACATACCGGTACGTACCCTAATTTCGAGGGCGAAATTTCATGAGAAGGGGAGGTTGTAAGACCCCAAATTTTATAAATAAAGATGAATTTTCTATAAATATCATTTTTGAATATTATGGAGTTAATTTGATATAATGTTATAGTTGTGGGTAATATTTATAAATTTTACAAAGTACGCAAGTTGTTATATAATATTCGATTGGTCGGGGAATATTCATTTTAACAGGGAATATTCATACAACGACACAATCATTTGTGGACCCCACAACGGAATTATTGTCGGATTGAAAAAAACGACAAAAATATTTTATTAAAAATAACGGCGGAAATTTTACCATTGTTACTGTTGAACTACTCGGTAGTAAAAGTACAGTAATACGTGTGGTTGCATAGTAGCACACGATATTGATTATTAATGCTTATGTGAGAAGTCACTCAGTTTGATTCAATTATTGTCAGTTAATAATATGAATTATTTAGCGATAATGACGTTTTGTTTTATTCGTATTATTAACGTAATAAAACAGAAACATCTTTTTATATAAAACAGAATACTTTATTAAAGTTATTCTATAAATAGAATATATTATATTTTATTTAAAAGATTTTTCTTTAAATATGGACCGTCAGATTAAAGTAATCAATCTGGACCGTTCATGGATTAGTTACTATGCATTCTATTTTTCTATAAATAGCAGCTCATTCCTTCATTATTTCTTACGAATTCACTGAACTCTAGAGAGAGAAACTATAGAGAGAGAGAAGAAGAGTATTCTGCTACTTAACTACTTCCTTATTTCAGCTCGTCTTCAAAACGGTAAGGAATATTATTTCTTTTATATTCATGAAGAGAACTTCTGTTATTCTATTCTTTATTATTCTGTTGGAATAACCAGTATACGCGGTCTACCCTATACTTGGTGACATTATTCTATTATTCTGTTGGAACATCCTGTCTGTGTGTTTTACACCGGACCTGGTTCCGTTTTTATTATTATTCTGTTGGAACATCCTGTCTGTGTGTTTTACACCGGACCTGGTTCCATTATTTATTATTCTGTCGGAATATCCTATCTGTGCGTTTACGCCGGACCTGGTTCTATTATTTATTATTCTGTTAGAATAACCTGTCTGTGCGGTCTATCGCATGCATGGTGATTTCTTTTGTTATTCCATTCTTTATTATACTCCGTTGGTTAAGTTTTGACTTCTATACTCCATGAAATTTGTGGAATATCCTTGACATTTGCGCTTCATCTAGTATCTATTCATGAAAATATTCTCCTGATCATTCTTGAATTTTACTCCACAAAGCAGTATCATGTTGACAATTTGGACGTTATTAATTCCTGGATAAATTAATTCTTGAACTTGTTTTATTGAATTCTTATATCATTGTCATCATCCTCATGTTTATAAAATGTTGAAAGTCATCTGTGGCCTGTAGTGCACAGATGGACTTGGTATGATTATGACCAGGGATTATTCGGTATAATCATGACCGTAATGTTACAAATGATGTGGTAAAAGTCCTCATTGGCCCGTAGTGCATTGATGGACAGTTGTTGGCATGATCATGACCATTAATGAATATACGAATATCGTTGGCCGTAGTGCAGGGGTGATTCGATGATGTGGATTATTTTATTAAGCTGAGTCTCAGCGATCACAGTGTTGGAAAATCTTTTAAATCATAAAAGATAGTAGAGTTTATTTTCTACTTGACTCTTTTAATAGATTGCTTGTTCCGCTGCAGTTAAACTTGATGTCTATTATATTTTATCAGTTTAACATTGTTGAAGGCTAATGATAATTTATTCTGCATTATCTTAGTCATAATATTTCTTACTAGGCTAGTTGAGCTCACTCTTTCTTTCACTATTCTCTTCAGGAAATGAGAACGTAGCTGGGGCAAGTCGGGGAACGGAGTGATGGTCCGAATGATAGTATTAGTTAGTAGTCCTCACTATTCTATGTAATGGTGTGTTAATAAATGTAATGAGGACTCCTTTTGAGTATGAATACTCTCTAGAAGATAATATTTGTATTCAAACTCACAGTTTATGTTTTGTCGTATTGTACACGACAGTTGTATTAGTAAGTTGTATTTGTATTTTGTACTATGTATCTGACGACCCAAGATGGGTGATGTATACCTAATTTTGGGGGCGTCACATCTATGTTATCTTAGTCATAATGTTCTTTCTGGGCTAGTTGAGCTCACCCTTTTCCTTTTTGTTCCATTTTTCTCAGGAGGCGGAATGTAGCGAGTACTAGTCGGGGTATGGAATGATGGTTCTAGAAGTTATTTTAGTAGTCCTCACCATTTTTGTGAAATAATGTATCAATAACTGTAATGAAGACTTATTTGAGTGTGGATATTGTCTAGATGACAATATTTGTATTTAAACTCACAGTTCTTATGTTGTAATAGTAAAGATGTAGTTGTTTCTGTACCATGTATTTTGGCGACTCAGAATGGGTGTTGTATACCTATTTTGGGGGCGTCACACTAAGGGTCAAACCCTAAGGGTTTGTTAAGTTACCTTTGTGCCAATAAATTTGTTAGCCAAAAGACATAAATACCCCTCTTGCATTATTTGAGATAACTTGTATATCTAGCAATAATTGGAGTTGGAGAACTAACCTTGACTTCCCAATTGACCAAATGATCAGCAACTTAGCCATTATATCAGCCATTACATTACACTTTGCTATATATATAGATTAAGGAGAGAGAAATTTCATTTTTTTTAAGCCTTTTGATCACCAACCACTCAACCAACTCTTTTTCTCTCAAAACCCACGAAATACTTTAGCATTTCAGTTCCAAAACCAAGCCCCACGAATTCCATTAACAGATAAAGAGCCTAGAATCAAGATTTGTTCATATAAAGGTATAAACCCTAATCGAAAATATCCTCTGTTAAAAGTTATGTTTTAGTATTAAAACATGTTGTATATAGTGTATATTGATTATCTGGGTTGATAGATGTTAGATCCATAACATCTATAGGCTCGGATTTTAAGATTTCAAGAATCTGGAAATTTTTTTGTTTATTGTCTGACAACGAATGTTAGACCCTATAGATTTCATTCTGTTTATGTTTTTGGTTGTTTAAATGTTTGAACATGTAGTATGCTATGAGATCTTGGATCTAGAACTCAAATCAGGGTCAGATCTGTTGCAGGTTGCAAGTTATGGGTGGTCAAACCCCGTTGACCGACCATGACTTTGTAAATCTGGGTAACCTAGATGTTACCCAGAAAGCTCTGACAAGATGTTTAGGGGGCTCGGATCTTTCAATTGTTTGTTGTTTTGTTCTTGTAGTTGCATCGAAGTTTTAATATGTTGGTTGGACTACAATCTTATGCCTTTATATCACTAAAACATCATATATGTTGGATTTAGTGGACGGTGATAAACTAGGTAGTATGGGCACGAAAGTAATTTTCTGGGTAACCCAGAAAACTTATGAACGCAGCGTCTGACATGGTTTAACCAGCATGGATCTAGAGCTTGTGTTGTTGTTGTGATGATTTTATGCAATAGATATGTTCATTTACTTGTTGGCTACACACTAAAACCTTTAATTCATAAAAACAATACATAGAAAACAAGTAATGGAAGCCTAAATATGGCCACACGAACTGTTCTTCATTTCTAGGTAACCCAGAAAATGAAGAACAGTCCTGACAGTCATTTTGCAAGCTTAGATCTCATTCGTGTTATGCTTTTTGATCTTGTTTGTTGTTGGATCATGTAGTATTGCACTAGTACTACACGATATGATCCTTAGCATGCCCAGAAACAACTTATACAGAGATTTATGATTGGTC
Source organism: Panax notoginseng (assembly GCA_016801055.1). Lineage (NCBI taxonomy): Eukaryota > Viridiplantae > Streptophyta > Magnoliopsida > Apiales > Araliaceae > Panax > Panax notoginseng. Next base: position 106,607,221 of record CM029023.1, on the reverse strand, counting down.
AAAGTAGGTCACCCCAAACTGGCGTATGAATGTTCTTGGTGCTCAAGAACTCCTAAGGCGACGCTTTCTGTCGCTAAAGGCTATAGCGACAGACTTTTTAATTTTATTTAATTTATTTTCTAAAAATCATTTAAAAATAGAAATTAATTATTAAAAATTCCAAAAATAGTTTTAAAAATTATTTTAAGTTATAAAAATTAACTTTTAATAATTTACCATATTTTTCATAAATATTAATATTTATTTGGATATTATTGATATTTAATTTATTTAATAAATACATTAAATAAATTGATTAAAAATGATTCTAAGATATTAAAAATCATTTTAAATGATAATAAAGTATTTGATAATATTTTAAGTTATAAAACATAACTTTTAATATTTTAAGATAAATTTCAATAATTATTTAATATTAAGGATATTAGATTTATTTAATAATTATATTAAATAATATTGATTAAAAATGATTTTAATATTTTAAAAATCATTTTAAATGAAAATAAATAGTTTAAAAATATTTTAAGTTATAAAATATAACTTTTAATATTTAAAAGTAATTTTCATTAATAAATCATATTAGATTTATTTAATAATAATATTAAATAAGATTGATCAAAAATGATTTTTAATATTTTAAAAATTATTTTAAATAAAAATAAAATGTTTAAAGATATTTTAAGTTATAAAATATAACTTTTAATATTTAAAGGATAATTCTATTAATAATTTTAATATTAATGATATTTGATTTATTTAATAATTATATTACATAAATAATTTAAATGGTCTTATTAATTTAAAAATTATTTAAAAAGGATATAAATGGTTTAAAAATATTTTTAAGTTATAATAAATGACTTTTAATATTTTGATAAATAGTACATTAATATTCAAATATTAATGGTAATTATTTAAATATGATTTTAAATATTTTAAAAATCATTTAAGGGTAATATTAATGTTTTAAAAAATTCTTTAAGTTATTATAAATAACTTTAATATTTTGGCAATGGTTTCATTAATTATTTAATATTAATTAAATATTAATGATAATAAAATTATGTAATATTTAAATAATTTAATAATGATTCTAGAGTTTGAAAAATCATGATAAATTATAATAATTATATAAATATTATTATAAGCCACTGAAAAATAGTATGACTGATAATTTAAATATCCAGAATAATATTGAACTACAGACTAGAGTTTTAGACTCGTTAATTACCCGATAAAATCGAGGGTACACCGAAATGTTTCAGAAATTGATCTGGACTTATATAATTTGTCTGTAGAAGTGTTTGTTTATGTTTCAATGACTGATATAACTATGTTATAATGTGTTTAGGTTATGTGCTGACTGCAAATAGTAGTACTATGTGTTACGATATGTTATTCTAATCTATAGAATGATCTTATGAATGATAGGTCTCAGTATAAAAGATAAAATTAAGTTGCGTAATTGTAAGCAGTAGCTCAGGCAAGTATCCTATTTTTGTATTTACTTTATGCAATGGACATGCGTAAGCAAATATCAAAACTATTCTTTTTCATTGTTCAAATATCTTAACCTTTGTATATACTTATGCAATGATTCTATATACGTAAGTGATTATGTTATAATCTGTTGTACAAGTTCTTTAATTCTGTTAGTATAGATCCAGTTATTTATTCTGTTCGTTAATTTCTAAAAATGGTTAGACAAGTGTCCTCACTTGGATAATTATTGTATTTAATCACATGTTGATATATACTTATTGGTTTTCGGTATGTATACGTTGACTTAAAAGCCGTCTAGGCTATTTGATTCGGCTACACACAAACTTAAAAATATTGTTGAACATGATAGAACTTTATTGTATCCAATCAAATTATTTTTATTCAGATTCCTGACTAAGTATGAACATCCCGAATATGGGAAAACTTTTATTCGCCTAAGGCGGATAAGATGAACGATAATCTCATTCTTGCATGTAGTATTGATCAATACAGGGCACATTGGGACGATCACCCTCGTGCCTGTAAGTTATGACGGTTTACGGATGAAGTTCTGCTAAACCTTAGCGAAAATTGAAAACAAAGTTCATAGTCTGTCGATTGCTCTTCATTTATAGTCAATACGTAGTTTCAAAATTTTGATATAAAATTGTTATGTTGTTATTATTGGTTCAGCTTACTTCACAACTATTGATTCGTTGTAGAAGTGTCATTCAAAGAAAACATTTAATCCTTTCAGCTTATATGTATTGTTGCTATTACTTGCTGGGCAATCAAATACTCATTCTTGCTTTAAATTTAAATGTTTTCAGCTAAGCGTGATCAACCGAAAGGTTCAGGCCAGAACAGGGGAAAAGGAAAGCAAACAGAATAAACTTATGTTATCTTATGTAATAGTTTGACTTTATTAAGACAATGATACCTATTAATTATCATGTAATGAATGTTTAAAGGTCGCGTACCTAAGATTAGACTCTGATATATATAAATCAAGTTTGGTATTTATATTATTGTTATTATTATTACTATTATTTCGCTCATAGAAATGGTATCGTGAAGCACCGAGTTCAGGTTTCAAGTACCTGAATTTGGGGGCGTCACAGTTAACCTTTGTTGAAATGTGTTTCAACGGCTGATGTTGTGTGAAATATCTGCTGGGGAGAGGTTGTTACTGGAATCACAATCTCAAGTTGATGGCATCGGACCTTTGTGAGGTATTGTCGAGCGTAGTTTGCAACATATGTGATCATCGGTGTTATGAACCCTGTGTCTGGGCGAATACCAATGAGTGATATGTAGACTCATAGTTTGATATTTAAAAATCAGGATTTCAGGCTTTTTTGATTAATCGTGTAGCATCTTTCTTCCTGACTTTGATTTTTCAACTTGTGAGACCTCCTTTGCAACTCAAATTGGACTGAGCCAGAGCGGTGGGACCCACCTAAGACAGCCATAAGTACACCAGCGGCAGTCGCAGATACACCTGCAGCAATCCGTGGGTGGTATTTGATGGTTATTTCCCTTTCACAAGTAATTTTCAAATTGCGCCACATAGAGAATCTGAGAGTTCTTCAAATCTGCTGAGTTCGGGCTATTTTCTACAAAATTCGTCACCGTACAAGTGTTCTGCACTATCCTGGTAACGTATGCATGTCTTCTTTTCATGTTTTTGTCCGTTGAAAAATGAGTTATCACATGAAATGATTCTAAACACATAGTAGTGAATATGCATGCTCATATGACTTGATAAAAAATATTCAACATAGTAAATGTTAGTATTTAGCCATGCTGAACATAATGATGTGAAAAAATTTGACTTTTAAAATAGTCAAATTGGCACCTTTTTTTGCTATTTCTTATCCTATTTGAGGATAAATGAGCAAAGGTTGTAAAGCAAAGTAATCCTGGTAATTAGGCTACCCTTACGGATTATGACTTTGACATTTTTATGCATATAGGATGTTTATGACCGTGGATTGGTGTGCTACTGAATAGCCACCTAGTCATGCCTACGTGCATGTGGATAGTCCTTTTTACAAAGGAGACTATGGCGAAATTTTTCTAAAAGTCTAGGCATAGAATAAACATGATTCAAGATGTATATTGATTGATGTTACAGGGATAAAATATTGATGATGGACTTTTAAATCTTAGAAGATAGTAGAATTCTTTCTCTACTTGACTCTTCTAATGGATTGTTATTTCCGCTGCAGTTGTTGATCTAAAACTTGTTGTCTATTATATTTTATCAGATTTTTTTCCATGTTTAAGATTAATGATAATTTGTTATATATTATCTTAGTCATAATATTCTTTACTGGGCTAGTGAGCTCACCCTTTTCCTTTTTTGTTCCATTGTTCTTCTCAGAAGGAGAGAATTTAGCAGGAACTAGCCGGGGTATGGAGTGATGATTCAAGATAGTTGTTTTAATAGTCCTCACTATTTTGTAAAATATTATATCAATAATTGTAATGAGAACTCCTTTTGAGTTTGTATACTGTCTATTAGACAATATTTGTATTCAAACTCACAGTATATGTGTTGTCGTATTTTGCACGACAATTATATTACTGAAGTTGTATTTGTTTCTGTCCCATATATTTGGCGACTCAGAATGGGTGATGTATACCTATTTTGGGGGCGTCACACACACACACACACACACACACACACACATATATATAAGTAATAAAAGCCATGAATCGACGATTCGGGCATACACACGCAACACGACTCTCAATGTGGATAAGTATGTGTGGATGGAAGTGGAGAAAGGCTGAAAGAGAGCTGAGATGTCTTACAGTGGGCTATCAAGAAGACTTCAGATAGCTTTAAATGAATGAATACTCGGTTTCCACCTGTAAAATATAGCAAAACACAAGCTCACGGGTGTTTGGAAAAAGAAAGCACGCAGTTTAAAGTGTGTATAAAGTAAAATGGACAGGGCTTCCTCGCCTTTTCTCTCTTTAAAATGGTCACCTCAAGCCTTTTATTTATATAGGGGGAGCCGCAGATGTACCTGCGGCTACCTAGGGTGCCCCGGGCTCTGTGGACCCCGCTGTCTCAAAGTATGTGCACGCATGCAACATGTTTTTCTGCTCGAACCATCATAACTTTCAATTCGGGCATCCGATTGAGGCGTATAATACCTTTTCGGAATGCTGTTGTCGAGAGATACATAATGACATGGGATAAGAGGTTGTACGAAGTCGGGAAGATGGGTCTATAACCAAATCTTTAAGTCCGGTGTACTGTCTTGCAAAGTAGTCACTCGAGATTTGAGCTATGGTTCTTGTGGGATACTTCTATGTAGAATGTGGTGTGAAATGATGTTGAGATGGCTTGAATGTGGGATCGAGGTGGTAAAATTATGATTTTGCCCCTCACCAGGGTTGTCTCTGGCTCTGGGTTGATTTAGCAGTCGTTGCTCAGGGTTATCTCTGAGATTGGGCTACTGTAGGTTCTGAATGTCCTCAGGGTTATCTCTATAGTGTGTCTGACCTCCCGGGATTATCTCTAAGGTTAGAATTGAGTGTATCAGGGTTATCTCTGAGGTTGAAACTAACTTCTAGGAATTAAAGCGGACTCCTCAGGGGTTATCTCCGGAACCGAAACTACATCCCTCGGGGTTATCTCCGAGGTTGGAACTGAATCTTTCTGGGTTATCTCTGGGACTGGAACTGAATATCTCGGGGTTGTCTTCGAGATAAAAAATTGAGTATCCTGGGCTTGTCTCTAGGATTGAACTGATTCGACTTCCAGGGTTATCTCCGGAAGATGATTTTGCCCTCTTTGCAAGGTTAGTAATAGGAATTCAAAATTTTGAGTGTCTACAGATGCCCCTCTTTATCATATTCATGCAATGTATTGGCATGGATATGATAAAGAATACTAGATACTTGAAATATAACAGGATAATCATAATGCAATGTAATGCAGCATGATGCAAATGTATGTTGAATGTGACCTGTTGGACCGTTTTTCAATGGGGTGTGATGACTGTCTGCTCCCACGCATTCTGTTAGGGGTTGGAGTTATCACTGATGATCCTGATGACCTGCTTCGGTGTCTACTCTAAAGCTTATAGGAACTTCCAGGATGTTGACATTGGTGTTATCACCAAAGTCCTTAATCCTTGATACAGACCCTCCACTGAAGATGTGTTTCTCATGTACGAGAGACTCCTGGTGAGTTGAGCTCTGTCTAATGAATATTTGAATAATAGATTCCATCATCGGTCCTCCCTGATGAGGATGGATTCCCTAGTTTGTATCGCCAGGTCTTTACAATGCTCTATCGGAGTTACTGCCAACAGTTTGTGTTGTCAGGGCTGTCTAACCCTCATTGAAATGTCCTTCAATGGCTACCATCATCGGACTATCTTCGATGCTTTGTTGGGTTTAATTGCCAACGACTGCAACATGTCAAGGCTGCTTGACCTTCGTTGAAATACGCTTCAACGGCTACTATCATTGGACCATCTCTGATGCTTCATTGGGTTTAATTGCCAACGGCTGATGTCGTCAGGGCTGCCTGACCTTCGTTGAAATGTCCTTCAACGAATGAACATCATCGAACCACCTACGACACTTCGATGGATTTAGTTGCCAACGGCTAAATAATGTCAAGGTTGCTTGACCTTCGTTGAATTGTCCTGCAACAGATAAACAGCATCGGACCACTTTTGATGCTTCACTGGATTTAATTACCAATGGCTGAATAATGTCAAGGTTGCTTGACCTTCGTTGAAATGTCCTTCAATGGATGAACATCATCGGACCACTTTCGACGTTTTGCTGGATTTAATTGCCAACAGCTGAAGAACGTCAAGGTTGCTTGACCTTCGTTGAAATGTGCTTCAACGGCTAAGGTCATCGGATTAATTTCGACGCTTCGCTGGATTTACTTGTCAGTGGTTGAAGAATGTCAAGGTTTCTTGACCTTCGTTGAAATGTCCTTCAACGGATGAACATCATCGGACCACCTCTGACACTTCGCTGGATTTAATTGCCAACAACTGAAGAACGTCAAGGTTGTTTGACCTTCATTGAAATGTGATTCAATGGCTACGGTCATTGGATTACTTTCGACGCTTCGCTAGATTTACTTGCCAGTTGCTGAAGAACGTCAAGGTTGCGTAACCTTCATTGAAATATGTTTCAACAGCTGATGTTGTGTGAAATATCCACTGGGAGAGGTTGTTGCTGGAATCACAATCTCAAGTTGATGGCATAGAACCTTTGTGAGGTATTGTCGAGCGTAGTTTGCAACAGCTGTGATCATCGGTGTTATGAACCCTGTGTCTGGGCGAATACCAATGAGTGATATGTAGACCCGCAGTTTGGTCTCTGAAAATCAGGATTTCAGGCTTTTCCTCTTAATCGCATAGTATCTTTCTTTCGAATTTTGACTTTTCAGTTTGTGAGACCTCCTTTGCAACTCAAATTGGACCGAGCAGAAGGGGTAGGACCCACCTAAGACAGTTGCAGGTACACCAGCGGCCATCCGTGGGTGGTATTTGATGGTCATTTCACTTTCACAAGTCATTTTCAAATTACGCCACACAGAGAATCTGAGAGTTCTTCTTCAGATCTGCTGATTTCGGGTTGTTTTTTGCAAAATCCGTCACAGTAAAAGTGTTTTGCACTATCCTGGTAACGTATGCATGTCTTCTTTTCTAGTTTTTGTCCATTGGAAAATGAGTTATCACATGAAATGATTCTAAACACATAGTAGTGAATATACATGCTCATATGACTTGATAAAAAATATTTAACATAGTAAATGTTAGTATTTAACCATGCTGAATATAATGATGTGAAAAAATTTGACTTTTGAAACAGCCAAATTGGCACCTTTTTTCTGCTATTTCTTATCCTATTTGAGGACAAATGAGCAAAGGTTGTAAAGCAAAGTAATTCTGGTATTTAGGCTACCCTTACGGATTATGACTTTGACATTTTTATGCATATAGGATGTTTATGAATGTGGATTGGTATGCTATTGAATGGCCACCTAGTCATGCGTACGTGCATGTGGATAGTCCTTTTTACAAAGGAGACTGGCAAAATTTTTCTAAGAGTCTAGGCATTGAAAAAACATGCATTTTAACTCTACTGTAGGCGTATGTTAAAGTAATGCATGCATGCATATAGTCATAAAATGCATGCTGCAGTGATTCGTCCTATCCGAGTTAAGGTACCGGATGTTGAGGAAGAGTAGGAGGATGTACCGATTGCGGCTCCCGTTCCTGCTGCTCATACTCCCAGCAGTTATCTTCCCGGCATTAATGTGACGATTCCAGAGCTTCTGGATGATTTGAGTCGCCCCCTCGGTCTATTTGCATGTGAACGAGGTAAAAGCTGGGTTTGATCTTCCTTTTTCCTATTGATGAGGAGCAAATGTTATGATGTTAATTTGCTTTTGTGATGTAGGTTCCTGACTTTACGCAGGCTCAAGGGAACTGGTTCAGCATACACTCTCTATATCAGACTCTTCATCCAGAGTATCGAGAGATTGTGCATGGTCGGGGCTTTGAGGCGTTCTTTTCCATCCTCCCCCGCTGTTGTCCCCGGGATTACCTCAGGGCGTTGTCTGAGCGCTGGTTTAACCATACTCAATCTCTCCATTTGTTGGACTGCGAGGTGATGATGACACCGATGGATTAGCGGTTTATCATCAGTATGGAGTTTGGAGGGGCGCCAGTGCCTTCTACGGCGAACATTCGCCTACTGCAATCAGATCCTTGCTAGAAGTCTCGGTTGAGGCCCTCAAAGGTAGGACGGTCCATACTGGTCCTTTGAGCGTAGATGCTATGAGTGGGGCGTTGAGTGAGCCCATACCTGATGATGTGAGAGTCAGGGATCGCATTCTTCGACGATTGTTCCTGGTCATCCTTCGGGGTTATTTCATAGCGGATAACTCTTCCATGGTGTCGTTCGCTTTGGTCAGCGCCGCACGAGAGGTGGACCGTATTGGAGAGTATGATTGGGGCTCCTATACCTTCGCCTATTTTCTCAGGGGAATGCGCATGCGTTCGTAGGGCTTGATAAAGGCTTGGTTAGGATTTTGCCCATTTCTGCTTATGAGTATTTCTCTTTTAATTTCCCATATACAGGTTAAGAGTGTTGACTGACCGCAGATGTTTGCCCTTGTATTGGCATTTTTGGGCCTATGAGAGGCTTCCATACTTGCGTCCCATTAGCGTGTTAGGTTTAGACACCTTCCCACGGGGACGACGATGGCATCACTCCACGTTAGCGAAGGTTCCTGTAGCTGAGGGTTTCAGCCATTATCGCCTACAGTTGGAGTTATTGACAGCTGATGTCATTACATGGGTTCCCTATTCTGGGGACCATTTGACAGTTGGCTTTGAGGATGGGTTCCCGACTGGTGTCGAGCATGTGATGTCCACCCGTCGGATTCCTCTATTCACAGATGGAGGATGGGAGCTCTATTTGGGAGAGCGTGCTATCAGGAGCACCACATGAGAGATTCGTATACCGATCTGCCCTCTTGTCAGGTGTTATTGATATGTGTCGCAGTCTCCTATTAGTGATATCCCGTTGATGGGAGTTGACGGCTTTACTTTGTCAGAGGGTCCATTCACTCAGGAGGTATTATACTGCTGGTGGTGCCCTCGTACCATCGGAGCCCAGACTCACGCCACTCAATTCATGGGGGATATGTTTCCTGGATCCGTGATGATGACGGATTGGATGGCCTGCGTCTGAGATCCTACTCATTTGACGCATATTGATAGCTTGACCCGGCAGCTGGACCGGGTACATTTTTTCATCCAGCATTTGGGTAGAGATCCTTCTGAGGCAGATACTTTTGATCCTTCCAGCTCAGAGGCTAGCCCTTCAAGTGGCCCATATGATTTTGTAGGTGCAGATCCTCCATTGTATCGGCCTGATATCCCTCTTGGCGGAGATCCAATGACTCAGGAGGAGTTACATCAGATGGATAGGATAGATGATGTAGACATCAACACCATTGACTTCTTATGATGTATAGCTATACCTTTTGGTAGGCCTCTATTAGATACTGGGTGGATGTGCCACATTCTCGTTATATTTTTTGATAGGCCTCTGTTAGTTGTTAGGCGGTTGTGCCCCATTTCCCTGTATTTTCCAGCTGTATACAGAGATGATGTATTAGATGATGATGTACTTAGGAATGTATATATACTGTATTCCATTCCCTATATCATATTTCCATCTATTGTTTATCATGCATGTATTATGTTATGCATATGTATGTCTAGAGATGTTCAGCATTGACTCCTGGATGGTCTTATGATACGGCCCACATAGATGTCTTCCTCGACAGTTAGCCGCATTGATCACACCCCACCATAATTGGTAGCCTCATGTCTGAGATCGTGGTATAATAGTTTGTCACCTCTAGATCGAGTGACTGTAGATCAGTTGTTGCATCACTCTATAACCCTCTTGATGTTCCAGGTTCCTATGGGTTTTGTAGAGGGCATGCTAGAGCACTGGGTACCGTAGAGGCAGGTGTTCCGGTTTGAGACTCAGGAGTTGACTCCCACCTTAAAGGAGTATGTGCGTTTGATAGATTTGCCACTGGACAGACCTTACGCTCAGATGGCTATCGATGATATGAGCTGACAATTTATGACCCTCACCGGGTTTAGGCGTAGAGTAGCCCAGGATGAGATCACCTCCGGTCATGTAGTGTCCCTACATTTTTTGATAGACAAATTTGGCTCATTGGACAGTTATGTACAGCATTTCGGGGATTTCACCACATCAGAGGATAAGTGGCGTGCTTCCAGAGTAGATATACTCATGATGTGTGTAGTGGCCTCTCTGTACATGCCACTATATATGGATTATTTAGACATCGGTGTAGTCATGGCAGAGACATATGTGGGAGGGACATATCATGTAGGGGTATTTACAAGTAGCTCGGTCTTGCTGTATGTGTGGTTCATGTCACACCTGAGACCGATTGGCACCTTCCAACGCCATGGGTATTTCTTTTCCCATGAGATAGCCATGTCTTACTCCTTTTAGCCGATGGAGTGTACAGACGATGCATCCTGGTCGGTGTTCCTAGCAGGGAATAAGGATCCATTTGACATCTTGCTGTGTTCAGGGCTTAGTTCTCCCTACAGCTTCATTACTCATGCAGCTGGCATGGATTATCTTCCTCTGGCTGGTTTGAGGGGTATGACCACGCATCATTCACTGGTTGTGATGACATAGTTTGACCAGTTTCAGGATGTTCATCCCTTTGAGGGAGCATTGGGTCAGCGTTTGTCTTCTTGGCATTGATCAGCAGAGGATAGATCCAGGGTGTACGCGTGTTGGGCTAAGTGTGAGAGGGTTGATTTCACTATTAGCCATCCGGGTCGTTTTACAGTGTATTCTTCATGGATGGAGGTAGAGATTACATCGGCTGGGGTTGTATCCACCGAGTAGGGGATTGATTCTGATAGTGGAGAGCCTATGGAAGACACTGATTCTCACATTGAGGAGGAGCTATTTGACGAGGCTAGATCATCTAGAGATGTAGTTGTGCTTGAGCGGGATGGCGCTATTTCTGCCCGAGATGCCGCTATTATAGATAGTACTACATTGAGGTCACATATTACTGATATCATTATAGAGATGAGCACGTTCATTAATGAGCATAGTGTCACCATGTAGATGGATGTGGATCTTGTTAGAGTTTATGCCCTAGAGGCCAATTATTTGATATAATTGCTTAACATTTTGATATTATATTTGATTGAATAAATAAATGATTTTATTATGGTTTTATTTATTGCGTTATATAAATGTTAACATAATAAAATTCCTTAGAATAGTGATACAAATTATATAGTTTCAAGAATGCGACTTGAACATGAGATTATATAATTACAATTAGTATCATTGTTCTTAAATGTCCCTAGTCGAGTATAATTGTTGATGGGATAACAATGATGCATTGAGACTAGTATGTGGATTAACTGATGACCAAATCTCATTGGTCATAAATATATGAGATATTAAGTCAATGCATAGGTACGTGTTAGAGAACGATGTACTGGACAGACCCACCGTGAGAATTCTATGTTGGGCATTATACGAAGTGTCATTAGCGATTCTCATAGTGACAATGATGTAATGATCCTCCAACCTAAAATTACTATATTACTACACGGGAATTTCTGTACTTTGATATCATCAAAGGTCACCTTTAATAGGGTGGACTATAAAGGTGATTATTGGGTACATCATGAATCTTGTGAGGAATATGAGTGATCTAGATGGAATTTAACCCTCCTATATATTATGTGTGATATCCATAGGCCTCTTGATTGAGTAGGACTATGAAATGAATGGTCATGCTCAAATAGTGATTTGTTTCATATAGTCTACTCATTGATCAAGAAAACTCAGATTAAATTATGAAGAGTATGACATATTCCATGACTCAAGTTTAATCTAGGATATTAAAATTAAAAGGATTAAATTACATTGAAACATTGGTCACGAAAAGATTGCATCGAATCATCGATCTTATTATTACTTGGGTAGCAGTGATGCATTACTAGATGCCGCTCACTGTTTATAATTTTATAATATGATTTTAAAATTATTGCCAACGTAATAATAACCTATAGGGTCACACACAAAGAACGTAATTAAAAGGGAATTAATTTAAATTATAAAGATTTAAATATGTCAATATGATTGATATAATTTAAATTACAAATTTAAACTAATAGGATAATTTATATATAGGTATATTAATTAAGTAATACTTAATTAAGATATATACATATATATAAATTCAGATTTTATTTTAATTAGATTAGGGTTTTGATTAATTCCTATTAACTACTATATATATGATATATAGCAGCCATTTTAGGTAACGAATCATAACCTAAGAAAACCCTAGCCGCTCTTAGAGAGAGACTAGAGAAAAATAGTTTCAAAAATCCTCATCCTTGGTGGCTAGTACCGCAGTTCCTTTTTTTGCAGATCGTACGACGATTCGCGGGGCGTTCGTGTGGATACCGTACAGACGCAGTTCGTTTGGATTGTGTTGGAGATTTGACCGTATCGATTCTAGCTTCAATAATCGGTATAAATTTTTAACCACTAAATTAATTTGGTTTTCGCATGGATCCTATTTTAGGGTTTCGAAATTTCACTTTAAATTATTTATATTCTGCTGCATTTTATGTGTCGAAACCCAACAGTGGTATCAGAGCTACTTGCGAAACGATTAATTCAGATTACGTATTTTATTATTTTTGATATATATGATATATGATGTTACAATTTTACCGATCTGAAATTAATTATATTATTTTTGATATATATGATATATGGTGATACAATTTTGTCGATCTGAAATTGAATATATTATATTCTGTTTGTCGACAAATTCTGGTATAATGAATATCAGTAATAGATATGCATGCATTTGATATTCTGTAAATTGTATCTTAGATGGTGTAATAACAATATACAACTTCTGTTGTAATTGGATTAGAAGCATGAAGGTTTAATATGATTAATTAAAACTGGACATATATGATATGTTTTGGGTGTACTGTTATTGTGAGTATTTTGGGGATTTGATATGATTCTAGAATTGTTTCAGAGATTCGTATGAAAAATTCTACAATACAGATTGTAGTTCAAAAATTTTTTCCAGGGGCGCTGCCCTTGACCCCGCTCGCTGACCGGTCAACGAGACCACCAGCCGGCTAATCGGTCAGCCGGACCACCTCCAGGGGGGAGACCACCCCCCCCCGGTCGTTGCGCACGATGGTCGTGACCCCAATATGTTATATATAGTTTTCTTTAATTATATATAAATTGTTATGTGCTTATTATGATATGCATGGTGCACAGTTATGGCCTTTTGACCCATAGGTTAGTGGTTTTTGGTTTTGAAATACGGCTTGCATGTCGTGCCTTTCTATAAATTCTGATGTAACATTCTCTTTTCATCTAAATCCCCTCGAATGTAACTCGAGGTTTCTTTATGTCATGTAATAATCTATTATTATGAAGATGACAAGATGAAGGACACGATGGAAAGATGATGATGGAGAGGAGGCACATGCTTGAGGAAGATCTAAGGAAGCTACTTATTTTAAGATCTTTTACCACCTTAGATTGACCTTCAATCTTTCATTAGCTTGAAAAGATTGACAGTGGATTGGGCCATAACTGTGACACATTTATTTTTTGCACTTTATTTATGCTTGTATGCGATATGATATGATAAATAATGTGCATGCCTAATAAGATTAAAATTGGTGAGATCTAAATTAATTTATAAAATCCCTCAATAAATTATTAAGTCTAAATCAGATGCCTTCCAATGAATAACACTCATCAAGACCTTGATCAATGGATGTAGGTTTGCCAAAGTAAAGTACCCTATTTATCTAGGTAAGATGCGATAGGATAATTGTGATATCCAAACTGTTAAAATCATTGGGCCCGGCTTAACTAAGTTATCTCAATAGGATTGTAGACTTAGAGGCATGGAGTTTGGTAGGTACCATTAGATGGACTAGAAACAAATGTTGTTTACCAAACTATCCAGGAGTTATATATAATATAATTGACAAGGGGTTGTCTACCTAAATAATTATGTTTTGAGAGAATAGCCAAAGCTAACTTAAGGCATAATGAAATATGGATCTTGGCTCACTAGAAAGATTTAATAGAAAATGCTTTCCGAATTAATGGTGAGGGCTATTAAATTGAATAAAATTGTGGGAGGGTATATTTTGAATGTACTATTATCAATTACATAATAACAAAAACTTTGCAATTTGACTTATTATTTTTGCACTTATAAATGGTAGATATCAATGGCAAACAACAACAACACAAGTAGTCTTTCACTACGATCAGTCCTTGAGAAGGACAAGCTGAGTATAATTAATTTCCTTGACTGGCATAGAAACTTGAGGATTGTCCTCAAACAAGAGCGCAAGCTATACGTCATTGAAAAGCCCATTCCTACAGTACCAACTGACACTGCACCACGTGCAGAGCATAATGGTTACAAAAAGCATCAAGATGATGCTCTGGACGAGAGTTGTATCATGCTAGCAACTATGAACGCTGAGCTTCAGAAGCAACATGAGTTGATGGATGTTTATGAGATGATCGAGCATCTCAAGAAATTGTTCGAAGGGCATGCTCGACAGGAAAGGTATGATACAAGTAAAGCGTTGTATCACTGCAAAATGGGTGAACGTGATCCAGTTGGTCCACATGTGCTGAAAATTATTGGGTATATTGATTACCTTGATAGGTTGGGTTTTTCGATTACTCCAGATGCCCAAACTGATCTTGTTTTGCAATCATTGAACATCAGCTACTCTCAATTTGTTATTAATTACCTCATGAATGAAATTGTGAAACCCCTTACTGAGTTATTGAGCATGTTAAGAACTGTCGTGAATAACATGAAAAAGGCAGGACCAAATAGGCTTTAAAACATAAAGGTGGGGTGGCTAAAGAAGGTAATTGTCACTTCTGTGGAAAACCTGGACACTGGAAGAGGAACTGTCATGCTTATTTGGAAGAAGTGAAGAAAAGGAAAGGAAGTGCGACTTCTGATTTAGGTATATGTGTTATAGAAGTCAACTTGTCTACTTCTACATCATGGGTATTGGATACTGGATGTGGTTCTCACATTTGTGTTAATGTGCAGGAACTCCGAAGGAGTAGGACTTTGGCGAAAGGAGAGATTGACCTACGAGTTGGAAATGGAGCAAAAGGTGCTGCACTGGCCGTAGGAACTTATCATTTATCTTTGCCCACTGGGCTAGTATTAGAATTACAGGATTATTATTATGCGTCTGCTATAAGCAAAAACATTATTTTTGTTTCTTGTTTGGACAAGAAAGGTTTTACATTTATAATAAAGAACAATCGTTGTTTGTTTTACTTAAATGATATATGCTATGGTGTTGCACAATTGTTTAACGGTCTTTATATTCTTGATTTAGAAATACCTATCTATAACATAAATATAAAAAGATTTAAATCAAATGATTCAAATCTGACATATCTCTAGCACTGTCGTTTGGGCCATATAAATGAGAAACACAAATCAAAACTCTATAAAGATGGATTTTTGGATTCATTTGATTTTGAATCATATGAGAAATGCGAGTTTTATTTATTAGGCAAGATGACTAAAGCCCCTTTCACTGGACACAGTGAACGGGCTAGCGATATATTGGGACTTATACATAGTGATGTATGTGGACCCATGAGTTCGTTAGCAAGAGGTAGGTTTTATTACTTCATTACATTTACTGACGACTTGAGTAGATATGGATATGTGTATCTTATGATACACAAATCCGAATCCTTTGAAAAGTTCAAGGAATTCAAGAATGAAGTTCAAAACCAATTTGGCAAAAGCATAAAAGCCCTTCGATCTTATCGAGGACTCAAGCCAAGACTTTGATAACCTTCTAAAGGAGTGTGGTATTATATCACAGCTCACTCCACCTGGAACACCACAATGGAATGGTGTATCTGAGAGGAGAAATCGCACCTAGTTGGACATGGTACGATCAATGATGAGTCATGAAGATCTTCCAATAAGCTTCTGGGGTCATGCCCTAGAGACAGCTGCATTCACACTTAACCGTGTTCCTACAAAGACGGTTCAGAAGACACCATATGAGACGTGGACTGGGAAACGTCCTAGTATGTCGTTCATGAAGATTTGGGGTTGCGAGGCATTTGTAAAACGTCTGGATTCTGACAAGCTCGGGCCCAAATCTGACAAATGTAATTTTGTGGGATACCCAAAAAAACAAAAGGGTATTATTTCTATAAACCTACTGTGAATAAAGTGTTTATTGCTCGAACTGGTATTTTTCTAGAAAGAGAATTTGTCTCTAAAGAAAACAGTGGGAGGAAAGTAGAACTCGAAG
The DNA here is from genome assembly GCA_016801055.1 of Panax notoginseng. Taxonomy (NCBI): domain Eukaryota; kingdom Viridiplantae; phylum Streptophyta; class Magnoliopsida; order Apiales; family Araliaceae; genus Panax; species Panax notoginseng. Next base: position 106,590,767 of record CM029023.1, on the reverse strand, counting down.
AAATTCGAGAACCACAAAATATCATTGAACTTGAGTTGGAAAGTGAGCAGGAACCACAAGATATTGTGGAAAGTGAACCTGCTCAAATTACACAAGGAATTCGTAGATCTGGTAGGACACGCCAAGAGCCTGAGAGATATTATGGATATCTTGTGACTCAAAACGGTGATGTGATGCTCATAGATCAGGATGAGCCTGCTTCCTACCAAGAAGCTATGAATGGACCAGATTCTGAGAGATGGCTTGAAGCCATGAGATCTGAAATGGACTCCATGTATACTAACCAAGTATGGACTTTGATTGATCCACCCAAAGGGGTAAAACCAATCGGGTGCAAGTGGATTTTCAAGAAGAAAACAGACATGGATGGTAACGTACAAACCTATAAAGGCCGACTGGTAGCAAAAGGTTTCAAATAAATTTAAGGTGTTGACTATGATGAAACCTTCTCTCCAATGGCAATGGTTAAATCCATCAGGATCTTACTTGCTATTGCAGCTTTTTATATATGATTACAAAATCTGGCAGATGGATGTCAAAACTGCTTTCCTTAACGAAAATCTCCTTGAGGATGTGTACATGACATAACCTGAGGGTTTTGTCAATCCAAAGGATGCTGGAAAGGTATGTAAGCTGTAGCGATTCATTTATAGATTGAAGCAAGCATCTTGGAGTTGGAATCTTCAATTTGATGAAGCAGTTAAAGAGTTTGGCTTTATTAAAAATGAAGATGAACCTTGTGTATATAAGAAGGTTAGTGGGAGTCACATTGTATTCCTAGTATTATATGTTGACGACATATTAATTATTGGGAATGACATTCCTTCATTACAGGCTGTAAAAACATGGTTAGGAAAATGTTTCTCCATGAAAGATTTGGGTGATGCTGCCTATATTTTAGGTATCAGGATCTATAGAGATAGATCGAGAAAAATGCTCGGCCTAAGTTAAAGTACATATATTGATAAAGTGCTGAAACGGTTCAGCATGCAAGAGGCTAAAAGAGGACACTTACCCACGACGGTGTAAAGATCTCTAAGGCCCAATGTCCTAAATCACAAGATGATGAGGAGCGTATGAGAAAGATCCCTTATGCTTCGGCAATTGAATCTATCATGTATACAATGATATGTACTCGTCTGGATGTCTCGTATGCTTTGAGCATGACGAGAAGATACCAGTCGAATCCAGGTGAAGGTCACTGGACAGCAGTCAAGAATATCCTCAAGTACCTGAAAAGGACTAAGGATTCATTCTTGGTATATGGAGGTGAAGACGAACTGGCAGTAAAGGGTTACACAGATGCTAATTTCCAGACTGACAATGATGACTATAAGCCTCAGTCAGGTTTTGTATTTTGCCTTAACGGTGGTGCTGTTAGCTGGAAGAGTTCAAAGTAAGAGACAATGACCGATTCTACAACAGAGGCTGAGTATATTGTTGCTTCTAGTGCGGCCAAGGAGGCTGTATGGATTAAAAAGTTCATCATTGAACTTGGTGTTGTTCCAACCATTGTTGATCTGGTTGCCCTATACTGTGATAATAATGGAGCCATTGTATAGGCTAAGGAACCCAGATCTCACCAACGATCCAAGCATATACTTAGACGGTACCATCTCATCCGTGAAATCATTGACATAGGAGATGTATATATAGGAAGAGTGCCAACAGATGATAATGTTGCAGATCCACTGACCAAGGCTTTGTCGCAGCAGAAATACGAAGGACACACTAGTTCCATGGGTATTAGATACATGAGTGATTGGCTCTAGTGCAAGTGGGAGACTGTTAGAGTTTATGCCCTAGAGGCCAATTATTTGATATAATTGCTTAACATTTTGATATTATATTTGATTGAATAAATGAATTATTTTATTATGGTTTTATTTACTGCGTTATATAAATGTTAACATAATAAAATTCCTTAGAATAGTGATACAAATTATATAGTTTCAAGTATGTGACTTGAACATGAGATTATATAATTACAATTAGTATCATTGTTCTTAAATGTCCCTAGTCGAGTATAATTGTTGATGGGACAACAATGATGCAATGAGACTAGTATATGGATTGACTGATGACCAAATCTCATTGGTCATAAATATATGAGATATTAAGTCAATGCATAGGTACGTGTTAGAGAACGATGTACTGGACAGACCCACCATGAGAATTCTATGTGGAGCATTATACGAAGTGTCATTAGCGATTCTCATAGTGACAATGATGTAATGATCCTCCGACCTAAAATCACTCTATTACTACACGGGAATTTCTGTACTTTGGTATCATCAAAGGTCACGTTTAATAGGGTGGACTATAAAGGTGATTATTGGGTACATCATGAATCGTGTGAGGAATATGAGTGATCTAGATGGAATTTAACCCTCCTATATATTAGGGGTGATATCCATAGGCCTCTTGATTGAGTAGGACTATGAAATAAATGGTCATGCTCAAATAGTGATTTGTTTCATATAGTCTACTCATTGATCAAGAAAACTCAGATTAAATTATGAAGAGTATGACACATTTCATGACTCAAGTTTAATCTAGGATATTAAAATTAAAAGGATTAAATTACATTGAAACATTGGTCACGAAAAGGTTGCATCGAATCGTCGATCTTATTATTACCTGGGTAGTAGTGACGCATTACTAGATGTCGCTCACTGTTTATAATTTTATAATATGATTTTAAAATTATTGCCAACGTAATAATAACCTATAGGGTCACACACAAAGAACGTAATTAAAAGGGAATTAATTTAAATTGTAAAGATTTAAATATGTCAATATGATTGATATAATTTAAATTACGAATTTAAACTAATAAGATAATTTATTTATAGGTATATTAATTAAGTAAGACTTAATTAAGATATATACATATATATAAATTCGAATTTTATTTTAATTAGATTAGGGTTTTGATTAATTCCTATTAACTACTATATATATGATATATAGCAGCCATTTTAGGTAACAAATCATAACCTAAGAAAACCCTAGCCACTCTTAGAGAGAGACTAGAGAAAAATAGTTTCAAAAATCCTCATCCTCGGTGGCTAGTACCGCGGTTCCTTTTTCTGCAGATCGTACGATGATTCGCGGGGCGTTTGTGTGGATACCGTAGAGACGCAGTTTGTTTGGATTGTGTTAGAGATTCGACCGCATCGATTCTAGCTTCAATAATCGGTATAAATTTCTAACCACTGAATTAATTTGGTTTTCGCATAGATCCTGTTTTAGGGTTTCGAAATTGCACTTTAAATTATTTATATTCCGCTGTGTTTTATGTGCCGAAACCCAACAGATCTCTTGGCTCGCGTTGATACCATAGGGCAGGAGCTTACAGTGTTGCCCCCTTCTTCTGAGAGGGATGCCATGTTGGATTTGATAGCGCGTATACACACTGATTTGTAGATGGGCTTGGATTTTCCTACACAGACTAGCTTAGCCATTTTTCTCATGTACAGTACATATAGTTTATATCAAACAATATTATATATGGTAGGGAAATATATTTTGATGCACTTCCCCTTTTAGTTATACCTTGTTACTTGCTTGATATTTGCATGTTTCTTCAGGGCTTGTGATCTTGATGTATTTTGAACTCCCCCTTGATGGATGGACATTGAGATGTCTCAGGATTCTTCAGAATGGATCGTTGATCTGTGTATATTCCCTACCTTTTGGTGTCTTTAGACTGGTTTCTGTATGTAGTTATGGAGAGGAGTGTGGTTTTCCTCTCTGAGGTTGACCGCCCCACAGATGGTCGTCAGTACTCCTTTGTATTGGTGATCCTAGGTAGTTCCATCTTTTATGGATTGGTGTTTCTCTTTGAGGACTCAACCGCAACTTAGATAGTCGTCGGTTCTCCCATTGGTGTGGGGAGGCCAGGTAGTTCCATCCCTTTGGTCTAAGCCGATGAAGTGTGGTTTGAAGGATGATCCCGGTACCGTTGATAAGTTTTTGTGTTTTGGTAGGGGTGAGACCGAATCATGAGCCTACGTACTCCCATTGATGAGGGGAGATCAGGTCTGCGTAGTTCGAACCTAGCGTAAAGGTTCAAAGTTGTATATGGCAAAGGTGTAGAGATGTGTTTGTTTTTGTTTTTTCTGTGGTGAGACCAGACCATAAAAATGGCCAAAATAGGTCCACACGACCCATTCTGAGTCGCCCGATATCACAATACAGAAATCAAATACAAACTTCATTTATACAACTGTTGAACTGTCGTGCAGAGTACAACAACACATAAGTTATAAGTTTTAATACAAATATATGTAACTCTCATAGTGCCTCGACCACAACACCTTACAATGGTACTTTACATAAAAGTACAATCAATAATTGTTTTAAAAATTAAAATCTTTGGAAAATGATCAAGGAAACCTTCGTACATGGTAGGCCATGCATCTAAGTTATGATAGATATCATATGACTCGAGAATTATCCTTAGTTGACCCAATAGTCTCCAAAGAAAAACGAGCAGATTACTATCATGTTCTTTCCAATGGTGAATCTTCTCTTGACATATAATTATCTCCGTTGTCTCCAATTGATAATTATATTTTAACCAAACTCCAAGATTATATAGGTAGTGCTTGTAGATATACTCAGCAAGTGGATGTGCACAATCCTGTCTTATGATAACACGAAGTCGTATGTCATTAGACATCTCGTATGATAGTGGCAAAACACCCTTCCAAAGTTGGGTTCGCCTCACCCTATTTGATTCACCAAATATAACTATTAAATGTCGTATAAAAATACAACACACTTATCTAAAGTTCTCAATAAAATTATTAAGGAGAGAACCACAACAGCTATAGACCACTGTTTTAATCCCATGTTACCTCCGCTCGACCCAGCTACACTCTTATTACCTAAAAGGAATTGTGAAGCAAAAGGGTGAGCACAACTAGCCCAGTAAAGAATATAATGACTAAAGATAATTAAATTATCAATAGCCTTCGTCAGTAATAAATCAGAGATTTAGAACATATGGTAGATGATAAAACTTTTTAACCATAGTTGCAGTGGAACAAGAAATCCATTAGAAGAGTCAAATAGACCATAAAGTCTATTATTTTCTCCATGTTAAAAGTCCACCAACAATGTTTTATTCCTGTAACATCAATCAACAATTCATGTCCACAATCATATGAATAACTCATAATATCAATATTTTACTATCTTCTACGAATTAAAAGTTTATTATCAATATTTTATCGCTGAGACTCAGCACAATAAATAATCCACATCACTGAATTATCCATGCACTACAAGCTAAGGATATTCATTAGTATCACGACCATGAATTATCCATACACTACGGGCCAAGGGTAATCGTGTTTTTATTAATGGTCATGATCACGCCATAAAATAATTCATCTTTACACCCTTGGCCGAAGAGAACCCATGGTCATGATCATACCAAAAACTGTCTATCAATGCACAACGGGCCAATGAGGACTTTTACCACATCATTTGCAACATTACGACCATGATTATACCGAATGATCCGTGGTCATAATCATAATAATCAACAGTCCATCTATGCACATAAGCTAAAGATGACTTTCATCAAAATATAAGCATGAGGATGATGACAATGATATAAGCATTAATCAAAAGAAATCAAGGATAAATATTAAACACTTTAAATTTATCCAGAGTGTGAGACCCCGAATGTTTATGAAATAAAAGTATTCAATTTTTCTATTTTTGTGAATAGTTAAATTGATAAAAGTTTAAAGTTAAGGGTGACATTTAAAATTTTTTCAAAGTAAATGATAATGAAGTTCTATTTTATTAGTATTATTTACGTAATAAAACAAAAAAACTTTTTATATAAAACAGAATACTTTTATAAAGTTATCTGTTTTATAAGACAATAATTAGAATATATTATATTTTATTATGTATAGTGTTTGTAAAGTGTTTGCATAGCAAAATCTTTTATAAAGTTATTCGTTTTATTAGATTGTAAATAGAATATATTATATTTTATTTAAAAGATTTTGCTTTAAATATGGACCGTCCGATTAAAAGTAAATCAATCTGGACCGTTCATGAATTAGTTACTATGCAGTCCATTCTTCTATAAATAGAAGCTCATTCTTTTATTATTTCTTACGAATTTACTGAAACTCTAGAGAGAGAAACTATAGAGAGAGTTCTTCTTCTATAATCTTGAGCGTATTTATTTAGAGTTTAAGAAAGCTTTGAGCGCAGTGCAAGTTTTCTTCGAGTATATCCTCGCCCTACCAGTCGGAATACTCTTCTTTCAAAGGTAAGGGATATCATTATTGTGTAAGGGATATTATTTCTTTCTTATTCATGTAGAGAACTTCTGTTATTCCATTCTTTATTATTCTGTTGGAATAACCTGTATATGCGGAATACCCTATACTTGGTGACATTCTTCTATTATTCTGTCTTTATTATTCTGTTGAAATATCATGTCTGTGTGTTTTACACCAGACCTGGTTCCGTCTTTATTATTCTGTCTTTATTATTCTGTTGGAATATCCTGTCTGTGTGTTTTACACCGGACCTGGTTCCGTCTTTATTATTCTGTTGGAAATAACCTGTCTGTGCGGTCTCTATCGCATGCATGGTGAATCCTTTTGTTATTTCATTCTTTATTATTCTATGGAATAACATGTCTATGTGGATTACCACATGCATGGTGAATGATCCTTTGTATTTCATTCTTTATTAAATTGTGGAAATAATATGTTTACGTTGATTATGATGAGAGTCATAGTAAAAGCATTGGACTGATGAAAATCATGGGTATATGTGGTATTAGTTAGTGCTATGATGAATTATGTTGGTTATTATGTGAAAACATGAAAGTTTCTTAGAAATCACAAGGGGTTGAAAAAATAGATTTTGGTGAAAACGGAACATGAAATTCAATTGACCATATCTCCTATTATATTTTAAATTTTTGAGTGTGGTCAAGTCCTAGAGTTAGAGCTATGTGTTTCCTAACTTATCCAAGTGGAATCACTGGAAATGGTAATGTAGATTTTCGTGTGAACTGATTTTAGCAAAAGAGTCCAAAGCTGCAAAATAACAAAAAGCTATTGTCCAGATTTTTAAAAGGGTATTTTCGGCCACTTAATTTATGAGAAAAATTTTGGACTTTTGGGACATGAAAATATATGTTATAAAGTACCCCCTGTCCAAAAATGAGCTCATTCCGACTAAAAATGAACAAGTTATGACCATTTCAATATTTAGGTTTTTCCGACGAAAAGCGCTATAACCGGAGTTCTATAACTCCGATGACCACGAAATTTAAACTGGAAGCTCATGTTAACATGTGTAAGATCCTACCAAGATTTGGGAATTTTTGGAGTTAACCTTGAGGTAACTAATTTCTTAAGGAATTAATTAGAAATTGATTTTTGAAAAATAGTAAATAAATTTTAAAAATGTCAAGAAAAATATATGTTCATTATGGGACTATATTATGCTTAATCCCAGAAAAGAATAATTTTTGGGACTGATTTGATATTTTTCATGAAAATAGTTTAGTTACGAACATATGAGTTAAATATGTTATGTGAAGTAACAAAGTTAAAAAATAGGATTTTATGGCTTGGAAATCCTACATAAGGTATGTGCAGATTTTTGATGAGTAATTTGATCATTGGTGATGAAATCTTATGAGTATGACATTTTTGAATGATTAAATGCATTATTTGGTAGAGTGTAAACAATTAAAATAAATTGTGTATAAGTTTATGAAGTGATTAAAATATTGTTATGATATTAACAATATTAGATTATGAGTTTATTAAATGATGGATAATATTTGGATAAATTTAAAGTCTTTAATATTTATCCTTGATTTCGTTTGATTAATACTTATAATAATGTCACCATCCTCATGTTTATAATATGTTGAAAGTCATCTGTGGCCTGTAGTGCATAGATGGACTTGGTTTGATTATGACCAAGTATTATTCGGTATAATTATGACCGTAATATTACAAATGATGTGGTAAAAGTCATCTTTGGCCCGTAGTGCATAGATGGACTTGGTATGATTATGACCAGGTGTTATTCAGTATAATCATGACCGTAATGTTACAAATGATGTGTTAAAAATCCTCATTTGTCGTAGTGCATTGATGGACAGTTTTTGGTATGATTATGGCTATGGATTCTCTTCGGCCAAAGGTGCAAAGATGAATTATTTTATGGCATAATCAGGACCGTTGATGAAAACACAATTATCTTTGGCCATAGTGCATGGATAATTCGTGGTCGTGATACTAAAGAATATCATTGGCCTGTAGTGCATGGATGATTCGATGATGTGGATTAATTATTGAGCTGAGTCTCAGCAATGAAATATTAATTCATGGATGTGATAATAATGAACATCTTTGGCCTTAGTGCAAAGATGATTTAATTAGTATGATTATGAGCAGAAATTGTGATTTGGTATAATCATGATTTTTGATGTTTCAGGTGATGATAGGTGTTAAAAATTTTCTTCGTCCTGGTGTGAAAAGGAATTCAGAATCACAATTATGATTATGAGTTATTCATATGATTTGTGGACAGGAATTGTTGATTGAGGTTACAGGGATAAAACACTATTGGTGGACTTTTAACATGGAGAAGATAATAGACCTGATGGTCTATTTGACTCTTTTAATAGATTACTCGTTCCGCTGCAACTATGGTTGAAAAGTTTTATCATCTACCATATGTTCTAAATCTCTGATTTATTATTGATAAAAGCTCTTGATAATTTAATTATCTTTAGTTATGATATTCTTTATTGGGTTAGTTGTGCTCACCCTTTTGCTTCACAATTCCTTTCAGGTAATAAGAGTGTAGCTGGGTCGAGCGGGGATAACAGGGGAATAGAGCGGTGGTCTATAGCTATTGAGATTCTCCCTAAATAGTATAGAAATAATTTTATTGAGAACTTTAGATAAGTGTGTCGTATTGTATATGTCATTTGATATTTAACTTTGGTAAACCAAATAGGGTGAGGTGAACCCAACTTTGGAAGGGTGTTTTGCCACTATCATACAAGATGTCTAATGACATACAACCTCGTGTTATCATAAGATAGGGTTGTGCACATCCACTTGCTGAGTATATCTACGAGCACTACCTATATGATCTTGGAGTTTATGTGAAATATAATTTTCACTTGGAGACAGTAGAGATAGTTATATGCCAAGAGAAGACTCACCATTGGAAAGAAGATGATAGTAATCTTCTCATTTTTCTTTGGGGTCTATTGGGTCAACCAAGAATAATTATGTGGACATATGATATCTATCATAACCTAGACGCATGGCCTCCCATGTACGAAGGTTTCCTTGAGCACTTCCCAAAGATTTTAATTTCTAAAATAGTTTTTGACTGTACTTTTATGTAAGGTGCAATCATGACATGAGTCAAAGTTGGTATATGTATTTGTATTTAAACTCACAGTATACATGTCGTTACATTTTGTACGACAGTTGTATAAATGAAGTTGTATTTAATTTTTATAGTGTATTTTTCTGGCGGCTCAGAATGGGTGATGTATACCTATTTTTGGGGGCGTCACATTTGATATCAGAGCTTAGGGATATGGTCGTTGGCGGAGATAAGAGTGTAGAACTAGGAGGGGAGAGACGAGTTATATACTTCGCTAGTGTGTGACTTACCTAAGCTGAAATTGTTTACTTGATAAATTGACATATGTCGATTAACCTTTGTTTTGAAGCTATATTTTAGAATAATATCTGAAATACAGGAGATGAGAAATGGAAAAATCATGATAGCGAGGAAATTACCGGGAAGGGACAATCTGAAAAGAAAGCAAGGTATTCTCATCTCTTCGAATATCAGGTACGTACGTAAATTTCGAGGGCAAAATTTCATAAGGTGGGGAGATTGTGAGACCACTACTAGAAAATCAGCCTATAGCGACGGTCGCCGACCGTCGCTATAGGCCAATAGCGACGGTCACCGACCCTAGCTACAGGTCATGGCAAAATCGTGTATTTGCTCTTTACTAACGGTCGCTGAGAGTTATTGCTACAGTCATGACCGTAGCTATAGATGTCTATAGCGACGCTCGGTGACCGTCGCTATAGGGATGTGTTTTATAGAACACTATAGCTACGGTCGATGACCGTCGCTATAGCCTTTTTATATTTAAAAAAAAATTAATAATGCACATTTATTCAACAAACACAAATACAATATAAAATAAAATATAAAAAATATTACATACATCATTTAAAATCATTCACACTACAACATTACAATATAAGAAGAGATATTTTACAACATTACAATCATTCACAATACAATCTTTCACAATACAATCATTACAACATTACAATCATATTCTACACAATGACCATCTACTGGTAGGCTTCTTGTACTAGTACTTGGAGAAGATGTACCAGACAGAGTCTCATTACCAAAAGGAACAATTGCACCATTTTCTTCATTTAGTTCAGAATATTGGCCTTGATTGCAACGCAAACAATTTTGAGTAGCCATACAGACATATATGATTCTTGTATCGACTTCAAACTGCAAGTTGATTCCATGTACGGAGTGTTGTTGTTAGATACTTAGATTATATTAATCATGTGTGCTACCGGAGCAAAATCCTGCAAGACATTGATTTATTTGCAGCTGAGTTTGCATAAAAATAGCCAGTTAGACACAGTATAGTAGCTGCTTTCTACCCTAGATACCTTCTTCTGGCTTTTACCATCTAGAAAATGTATTTGATAATATAGGGGATGGTGAACATTGCTACAAACAATTACTCCAATAAGCAGGCAAAACAAAAAGATCGGCTTCCCACATTTTATTTGTTGCCTATAAAATAAAATAATAAAACACAAAATCCAAGTTTTACCACTGCCTTCTCTTATTTATCTATATATAGGAAGAAAAGAGAGGAGATAGTTAGATGACATAAATGTTTATTTAACATAATTAGTTATGTAGCTGCCCAGTGTCCTATTGTCACATTGTCAAAATAATTCGGCGAAGAAATCTCATTTTTCCAAACATATCACTAACATTAGCTAGAATCAATCTACCTAAAATATAAGCAATGACACGTTAGGACTTCATGTCACTATATAGTCCAAAATTAAAAATATATCTCTATTTTTGGAATGAACATAAGGAAAATGTATCAACTAGAACGGGAGGAGTACATTGGAGTAATGCCATTCCAAGCTATGCAATAGTCTAACTCTAAGCATGCTATCAACTTGGATTCAAAACACATAAATAAAAGTGAAGGAACCCCATTGTAAATGCAAGAGGGAATGAAATTAATAAATTCTTAATCAGACATGCATGCCAACACTAAGTTGGAAAAGAAAGGGATAATGAAAAGAAGTGTAACCAATGAAGCACATTCAGTGTGCTGCATTTTTTTACTCATCAAATTAAGGAAGCACAATTAGAACCAAATTTAAGCTTTCTCATCCTTTCTAACCAAAACAAAATCAATTTCTTTCAAAGCAAATAAAACTAATTGTCCAAGTTAAATATAGTTTTTCATCTTCTGGAACTAAATACATACTCCATCCAAAAGCTTAATATTTTTTTCTCCTTCTCTTTGCTGGGCCAAAGAGCATAATTAAACAGAAGTAAAGCAACAAAACCCTTAAGAGATAAATGGCACTATAGTTAAAAAATATTTGAAATTTATACATTTTTCAAGTTACAGAAACCTTCATAGACTGCAAGAACAGAATCAAAAGCTTTCACCAGCGAAAGTAGAGACGACTTCCCACGACGATCTACAATTTCTGCACACACCCATTCATCAAACCAGTCAATTAGCACCATAATTAATAAAATATCAATCATAAGTCCCCAAAGCATTAAACCTAAAACTGATAACAAAAAAAAGAGTAAAAATCTCTCTAAAATTCTGCCACCACCATAACTTTGTTAAACTTGCCGATTGGGTCACAGTGTGGATGTTTAGGCATAAGCAGACTGATACATAAGGTCACACCCTTGTATATAAGTAACACTTATTCTACTAAGTTCTATCATTTTACAGACATTTTTTTGTAAGTACTAGAGTACAGGTACAGCAACATCAAAACAAACTATGACTTCTATTATTACCAGCAGCAGCAAGAAAACCAAATAGCAAAACAAAGTAGTAAAATATTGCACCAAAAAGTTAAAATGTCAAACCATATTCTAGTTTTCAATCAAATACCACTAAGGCAGACTAAGGACCAGCAAGTCATTACATAAAAATCCACTTCTCCTAACAAATATCAAAATTGACGTACTAGAAAAAAAAAATAGAAACAAAAATCACAGCTTAGACTCAGATATAAGAATCTTTCTTCAACAAATTTCCCATGCCAATCCCATAGATTTAAGAAATTCTACAGCAAAAACCATTATCACCAAATAATCAAATGCAATAAAATAAGTAAAATAATTGTACCACAAACACTTGCATAAGACCTAAATTAAACAGTCAAGAAAAAATACTACAAACTCACATATTTTGTTAAAGGCCACAATATCACAACACTGGATGTACTCATTCGAAGGCTCAACAGTAAGATAATCCTCTGTCAACAGACACCAAGTCATCAACAATAGTCATCATAATCTGCTGCTTCTTTATACCATATCCAACAGCTACATGTCCAGTGGTATGAGCCACAGCAACCTGAAACACAATCGGGTCATAGAAAACCAAGAATTACCAAAGACAGATCATCAAACCCAAAGATTTAGCAAACACAGAAATTCAAAACCCAAATAAACAACATAGTGCTGACCTTTGGGATATTAGGGTTTTCCAGATTGGTCTCGAAGGCGGAGGCAGGGTTGACGGGGAGGGGCATCGACAACGATGAGGAAGTTAGGGAAATCATCGGAAGTGTGGGTTCTGAGGATCATCTTATGAATGGAGAATGATCTGTCGGCACATGTGGTCGGAGGCGAGGGGAGCCAGTGGACGGTGAGAGATGGGAGAGATGAGAGTGAAGATAGTGAAATGATTTGGGGGAAGGTGGGAGAGTTTTATCTTCAAAAAACCTCTATACCGACGGTTCCGTGCCGACCGTCCCAATAGATACCCTATAGCGACGGTTTCGTGCCGACCGTTGCTATAGCTCGTCGCTATATGTCAAAATTCTAGTAGTGGACCCCGAATTTTTATGAAATAAAAGTATTCAATTTTTCTATTTTTGTGAATAGTTAAATTGATAAAAGTTTAAAGTTAAGGGTGACATTTAAAAATTTTTCAAAGTAAATGATAATGATGTTCTGTTTTATTAGTATTATTTACGTAATAAAATAGAAAAACTTTTTATATAAAACAGAATACTTTTATAAAGTTATCTGTTTTATTAGACAATAATTAGAATATATTATATTTTATTATGCATAGTGTTTGCATAGTATTTGCATAGTAAAATCTTTTATAAAGTTATTCGTTTTATTAGATTATAAATAGAATATATTATATTTTATTTAAAAGATTTTGTTTAAATATGGACCGTCCGATTAAAAGTAAATCAATCTAGATCGTTCATGAATTAGTTACTATGCAGTCCATTCTTCTATAAATAGAAGTTCATTCCTTCATTATTTCTTACAAATTTACTGAAACTCTAGAGAGAGAAACTATAGAGAGAGAGTTCTTCTTCTATAATCTTGAGCGTATTTATTTAGAGTTTAAGAAAGCTTTGAGTGTAGTGCAAGTTTTCTTCGAGTATATCATCGCCCTACCAGAGTTCAGAGTACAACAACACATAAGTTATAAGTTTTAATACAAATATATGTAACTCTCATAGTGCCTCGACCACAACACCTTACAATGGTACTTTACATAAAAGTACAATCAATAATTGTTTTAAAAATTAAAATCTTTGGAAAATGATCAAGGAAACCTTCGTACATGGTAGGCCATGCATCTAAGTTATGATAGATATCATATGACTCGAGAATTATCCTTAGTTGACCCAATAGTCTCCAAAGAAAAACGAGCAGATTACTATCATGTTCTTTCCAATGGTGAATCTTCTCTTGACATATAATTATCTCCATTGTCTCCAATTGATAATTATATTTTAACCAAACTCCAAGATTATATAGGTAGTGCTTGTAGATATACTCAGCAAGTGGATGTGCACAATCCTGTCTTATGATAACACGAAGTCGTATGTCATTAGACATCTCGTATGATAGTGGCAAAACACCCTTCCAAAGTTGGGTTCGCCTCACCCTATTTGATTCACCAAATATAACTATTAAATGTCGTATAAAAATACAACACACTTATCTAAAGTTCTCAATAAAATTATTAAGGAGAACCACAACAGCTATAGACCACTGTTTTAATCCCATGTTACCTCCGCTCGACCCAGCTACACTCTTATTACCTAAAAGGAATTGTGAAGCAAAAGGGTGAGCACAACTAGCCCAGTAAAGAATATAATGACTAAAGATAATTAAATTATCAATAGCCTTCGTCAGTAATAAATCAGAGATTTAGAACATATAGTAGATGATAAAACTTTTTAACCATAGTTGCAGTGGAATAAGAAATCCATTAGAAGAGTCAAATAGACCATAAAGTCTATTATTTTCTCCATGTTAAAAGTCCACCAACAATGTTTTATTCCTGTAACATCAATCAACAATTCATGTCCACAATCATATGAATAACTCATAATATCAATATTTTACTATCTTCTACGAATTAAAAGTTTATTATCAATATTTTATCGCTGAGACTCAGCACAATAAATAATCCACATCACTGAATTATCCATGCACTACAAGCTAAGGATATTCATTAGTATCACGACCATGAATTATCCATACACTACGGGCCAAGGGTAATCGTGTTTTTATTAATGGTCATGATCACGCCATAAAATAATTCATCTTTACACCCTTGGCCGAAGAGAACCCATGGTCATGATCATACCAAAAACTGTCTATCAATGCACAACGGGCCAATGAGGACTTTTACCACATCATTTGCAACATTACGGCCATGATTATACCGAATGATCCGTGGTCATAATCATAATAATCAACAGTCCATCTATGCACATAAGCCAAAGATGACTTTCATCAAAATATAAGCATGAGGATGATGACAATGATATAAGCATTAATCAAAAGAAATCAAGGATAAATATTAAACACTTTAAATTTATCCAGAGTGTGAGACCCCGAATGTTTATGAAATAAAAGTATTCAATTTTTCTATTTTTGTGAATAGTTAAATTGATAAAAGTTTAAAGTTAAGGGTGACATTTAAAAATTTTTCAAAGTAAATGATAATGAAGTTCTATTTTATTAGTATTATTTACGTAATAAAACAAAAAAACTTTTTATATAAAACAGAATACTTTTATAAAGTTATCTGTTTTATAAGACAATAATTAGAATATATTATATTTTATTATGTATAGTGTTTGTAAAGTGTTTGCATAGCAAAATCTTTTATAAAGTTATTCGTTTTATTAGATTGTAAATAGAATATATTATATTTTATTTAAAAGATTTTGCTTTAAATATGGACCGTCCGATTAAAAGTAAATCAATCTGGACCGTTCATGAATTAGTTACTATGCAGTCCATTCTTCTATAAATAGAAGCTCATTCTTTTATTATTTCTTACGAATTTACTGAAACTCTAGAGAGAGAAACTATAGAGAGAGTTCTTCTTCTATAATCTTGAGCGTATTTATTTAGAGTTTAAGAAAGCTTTGAGCGCAGTGCAAGTTTTCTTCGAGTATATCCTCGCCCTACCAGTCGGAATACTCTTCTTTCAAAGGTAAGGGATATCATTATTGTGTAAGGGATATTATTTCTTTCTTATTCATGTAGAGAACTTCTGTTATTCCATTCTTTATTATTCTGTTGGAATAACCTGTATATGCGGAATACCCTATACTTGGTGACATTCTTCTATTATTCTGTCTTTATTATTCTGTTGAAATATCATGTCTGTGTGTTTTACACCAGACCTGGTTCCGTCTTTATTATTCTGTCTTTATTATTCTGTTGGAATATCCTGTCTGTGTGTTTTACACCGGACCTGGTTCCGTCTTTATTATTCTGTTGGAAATAACCTGTCTGTGCGGTCTCTATCGCATGCATGGTGAATCCTTTTGTTATTTCATTCTTTATTATTCTATGGAATAACATGTCTATGTGGATTACCACATGCATGGTGAATGATCCTTTGTATTTCATTCTTTATTAAATTGTGGAAATAATATGTTTACGTTGATTATGATGAGAGTCATAGTAAAAGCATTGGACTGATGAAAATTATGGGTATATGTGGTATTAGTTAGTGCTATGATGAATTATGTTGGTTATTATGTGAAAACATGAAAGTTTCTTAGAAATCACAAGGGGTTGAAAAAATAGATTTTGGTGAAAACGGAACATGAAATTTTGACCATATCTCCTATTATATTTTAAATTTTTGAGTGTGGTCAAGTCCTAGAGTTAGAGCTATGTGTTTCCTAACTTATCCAAGTGGAATCACTGGAAATGGTGCTGTAGATTTTCGTGTGGACTGATTTTAGCAAAAGAGTCCAAAGCTGCAAAATAACAAAAAGCTATTGTCCAGATTTTTAAAAGGGTATTTTCGGCCACTTAATTTATGAGAAAAATTTTGGACTTTTGGGACATGAAAATATATGTTATAAAGTACCACCTGTCCAAAAATGAGCTCATTCCGACTAAAAATGAACAAGTTATGACCATTTCAATATTTAGGTTTTTCCGACGAAAAGCGCTATAACCGGAGTTCTATAACTCCGATGACCACGAAATTTAAACTGGAAGCTCATGTTAACATGTGTAAGATCCTACCAAGATTTGGGAATTTTTGGAGTTAACCTTGAGGTAGCTAATTTCTTAAGGAATTAATTAGAAATTGATTTTTGAAAAATAGTAAATAAATTTTAAAAATGTCAAGAAAAATATATGTTCATTATGGGACTATATTATGCTTAATCCCAGAAAAGAATAATTTTTGGGGCTGATTTGGTATTTTTTATAAAAATAGTTTAGTTACGAACATATGAGTTAAATATGTTATGTGAAGTAACAAAGTTAGAAAATAGGATTTTATGGCTTGGAAATCCTACATAAGGTATGTGCAGATTTTTGATGAGTAATTTGATCATTGGTGATGAAATCTTATGAGTATGACATTTTTGAATGATTAAATGCATTATTTGGTAGAGTGTAAACAATTGAAATAAATTGTGTATAAGTTTATGAAGTGATTAAAATATTGTTATGATATTAACAATATTAGATTATGAGTTTATTAAATGATGGATAATATTTGGATAAATTTAAAGTCTTTAATATTTATCCTTGATTTTGTTTGATTAATGCTTATAATAATGTCACCATCCTCATGTTTATAATATGTTGAAAGTCATCTGTGGCCTGTAGTGCATAGATGGACTTGGTATGATTATGACCAGGGATTATTCGGTATAATCATGACTGTAATGTTACAAATGATGTGGTAAAAGTCATCTTTGGCCCGTAGTGCATAGATGGACTTGGTATGATTATGACCAGGTTTTATTCGGTATAATCATGACCGTAATGTTACAAATGATGTGTTAAAAATCCTCATTTGTCGTAGTGCATTGATGGACAGTTTTTGGTATGATTATGGCTATGAATTCTCTTCGGCCAAGGGTGCAAAGATGAATTATTTTATGGCATAATCAGGACCGTTGATGAAAACACAATTATCTTTGGCCGTAGTGCATAGATAATTCGTGATCGTGATACTAAAGAATATCCTTGACCTGTAGTGCAGGGATGATTCGATGATGTGGATTAATTATTAAGCTGAGTCTCAGCAATGAAATATTAATTCATGGATGTGATAATAATGAACATCTTTGGCCGTAGTGCAAAGATGATTTAATTAGTTTGATTATGAGCAGAAATTGTGATTTGGTATAACCATAATTTTTGATGTTTCAGGTGATGATAGGTGATGAAAATTTTTTTTCATCCTGGGTGTGAAAAGGAATTCAGAATCACAATTATGAGTATGAGTTATTCATATGATTGTGGACAGAATTGTTGATTGAGGTTACAGGGATAAAACACTATTAGTGGACTTTTAACATGGAGAAGATAATAGACCTGATGGTCTATTTAACTCTTTTAATGGATTGCTCGTTCCGCTGCAACTATGGTTGAAAAGTTTTATCATCTACCATATGTTCTAAATCTCTGATTTATTATTGATAAAAGCTATTGATAATTTAATTATCTTTAGTTATGATATTCTTTATTGGGCTAGTTGTGCTCACACTTTTGCTTCACAATTTCTTTCAGGTAATAAGAGTAGCTGGGTCGAGCGGGGATAACAGGGGAATAGAACGGTGGTCTATAGCTGTTGAGGTTCTCCCTAAATAGTATAGAAATAATTTTATTGAGAACTTTAGATAAGTGTGTCGTATTGTATATGTCATTTGATATTTAACTTTGGTGAACCAAATAGGGTGAGGTGAACCTAACTTTGGACGGGTGTTTTGCCACTATCATACAAGATGTCTAATAACATACAACTTTGTGTTATCATAGGACAGGGTTGTGCACATCCACTTGCTGAGTATATCTACGAGCACTACCTATATGATCTTGGAGTTTATGTGAAATATAATTTTCACTTGGAGACAGTGGAGATAGTTATATGCCAAGAGAAGACTCACCATTGGAAAGAAGATGATAGTAATGTTCTCGTTTTTCTTTGGGGTCTATTGGGTCAACCAAGAATAATTCTGTGGACATATGATATTTATCATAACCTAGACGCATGGCCTCCCATGTACGAAGGTTTCCTTGAGCACTTCCCAAAGATTTTAATTTTTAAAACAGTTTTTGACTGTACCTTTATGTAAGGTGCAATCATGACATGAGTAAGAGTTGGTATATGTATTTGTATTTAAACTCACAGTATATATGTCATTGCATTTTGCACGACACTTGTATAAATGAAGTTGTATTTAATTTTTATAGTGTATTTTTCTGGCGACTCAGAATGGGTGATGTATACCTATTTTTGGGGATGTCACACAGAGTCTTAATGTGACACCCCCAAATCCTGGTACTCCATTTCCTCAAGATTTGGTGTTCACGTAATCAAAACATTCATTTCTAACTACCCAATTATAATAAAATTGAATAAATAAAACCTGCCCATACAGAATTAAATTTAAATAAATCTCTCAGGTTATCTAACCTTTACAAACATTCATTCATTCATGCAGAATAATTAAAATAACATTCATTACAATCTTTAAACAAGTCTGAAAATAAACTATTCAATCTATTACAGGTCTTCAGCATTGTTTCATCTTTCCTTTCCCTTTACTGGTGCTAGGTACATCACCAGTTTCAACCTTAGCTGTAAGAAAGTTTACAGGCAAGAGTGAGCAAACAAAGCCCACTTGAAATAATAATAGATAAATCATTTAACTTTACATCATTTGCCAATATTAGGTTTAATAGAACTGAACAATAAATTCTATTACTTTCTGAAAACTTTAATCAATTACTGAGGGTCTAATGACCACGAATCATGTCCACAGTTATAAGTAATCTTTCAACCTAAACTTTAACAGTCATAAGACTGTAAGGACTTCATGTACTTAGGGGGATCAACCCTTCGTACAATGTATTGTGCACAACCATTTCAACGCTAAGCGTAAACCTCTATTAAAAGAGTTGTTCATCTCAGTATTTAGAATACAAGTCCGCACCAAAGTAAGTTTGGTTTGGATAAGCTTTCAAGGAAATTTGGAATTTAACGAACATCAACTAAGGAGTAGTTGAATAAGACCAATAACACTATACTATAGAATAATAGTGATTGAATCAATCATAGTAAACTAAAGTCATGCATTAGGAATAATCTAATAGCATACAATTTGAATAACTATAGCATACCTTGCTTGAACAATACTAAGCCAAGGTTAATTAAAATTGAATACTAAACATGCATAGCAATTTATTTATGCATACTAAACAACAAGTGTAATACAAGAATAATTTGTTCAACATCAAACCAAAGTTTAGACAGCTTGCATCATTATAAGGTAATCGAATTGAAAACAATAATTAGTTCAATAAGATAAAGGATTAGAAATCTTGCATCGTCATGAGTAACTAAATACAATGACCTACTCAATAATAGACAATCTCGCTCTACGAAAATGTAGAGGTAGCAACTTACAACAATTGTAATTGAATTTGAAAACAATAATGTACCAAATGAATTTAAACTCGCACAATGAAGTTTTGAGTTAGAGAACTTGCCTTGTTCGTAGGCTAAACCGAATCAATTTGAATCACAATATCCTATATACATATGTCATCGTGACATAGTTAGTCATTAACACATAACTAATACATTCATCGTGTAGGTTAAACAATCACTACTCACGTTCACCAAAGGTCCTACACATATCACATGTATTGACAATACACATTAGTTATACTAACATTAGATTCATATAGCTTACTAACAAAATCGCATCTTTTCATGAACATCACTATTTAGCTTTATTACAACTACTTAAGTGATCATGCCATTGCACTATATACACATTAACAACTTGATACAGCATCCTATTACATGTCTAACATATTATCATTAGGTTATACTAATACACAAAGGATTGCACTTGCATCTGCGCATTCCGACGCCTTCCGATGGCCTCCAAATACACAACAGTCCTAAAGATAGCCATTTTGACCCTTCATAACGATTTCAAATTGAAACACTTAAAGAATAAAAGTTATAGGCCTATTCGTCCTCGTTCCGAATCATCTTGAATCGCATCAATCAGAGTTCGTATGAAAAAGTTATACTCATTTTAGTAAACTACGTTCGGTCAGTTTTTTTTTTCAAAATTTTGGCCTGACAGAACACCCCCCCCGCCGGGGCGGGGGTTTTTGCACTAGGGGGCCCGCCGGGGCGGGGGTCACTGCTGCGATTATGCGATTTTAGCTCTAGAACACTACGAAAAGCTAAATTAGGCCTCCAAACTCCTTTCTAACAACCATACCAAACTACCCAATGAGTAAATAGGTTTACATAAACATAATCTAATACTTTCTAACGCGTTTCTAGTCATCTAAATAACATAAACATCAAATTTACAACACCCGATTTCAATATTTTTGGCAAAACTCCATTGTTGACAATTTTTAATGAAAATCAACACTGTGATTTTGTTTTTCAATAAAAACAGAAATTTCAAAACATCATAGTTATGATTATACATACTTTATCAATTTCCATAATCAATTTATCAATTGAACAACTACTTAAACCTTAATTTCTATTGTAAACTAAGCCATGTTCATATATATTCATATAAACTCACTGTAATATGGGTTTCTTCACAAATTACATACATACATGAATTAATTGACTATTCCTATATATAACTTATGAAAAACAATTTTTATAACAAATAATTTAACATACAAAACCATATACCACACACAATTTATCCTTCACAAAATTTTTTTAGAGATTTTTTGGAAGAGAAGACAACTAAACTTTTGAAAAATAAAAGGGTTTAGATGATACCTTGTATCCTAGAAGATGATAACTTTGTTTAAGAAGATGATAACAAGACTTCTTTTCCCTCAATTTTTGTCACAATTTCTCTAGGATTATCTCAATTTTTCTCTGTATTCTTCTTCTTCTCCTCTCTTCTTCTTCTGAGTCTTTCTCCTAACTCTATTCTAACTTACGTACTAACAAAAAGATATAACGCATACTAATAATAATATAGGTATTAAGTATATAATATTAATATATGTATAACTGACATCAGTTATCTAATTTTTTTTTAAAATCAAAAGCCCTAAGGCTTGTTTGGCTAACATAATAAAAATAACTCATTAACTCTTACACCTTGTTTGGTAAACCTAATTAAAATAAATCAATTAATCCTTATACCTTGATTGGTAAAACACCATTAAATTAAAGACTTAATATGCATTAAAACTTGTTTGGCCAAAACTAAATTAAAGTCCTTTAATTTATTTTAATAACTCCTTTATAGCAAGGTTATTAGTCACACTTTATTTAATTAAATAAATAAAACATTAATCCATTAAATTACTTTAATCACATAAATAATTATAATTTCTTTTACAATTATAACTTCATTTAATCAACTAATATTTTAAACTACAATTTCTCATTTAAAATATTATTATTTATTTAAAATCATTATAAGCTCTCTAGCTTATTAAATTAATAATTATTATAAAATCTCATAACAACTAATTTATTTAGCTCCTTAATTAATTACACAACAAATAATTAATTAAATCACATCAATTCAAATTGTCATATAATTAAATAAATATTTAATATTGCCAATAAATATTTAATATTTACTATTTAATTATTTATCTGATTATTTATTCAATAATTAATTAAATACACCACATCACTCAAATTGAACAATTAATTATTCAATCAATAAACCTATCCATTAAATATTTATATAAATCAATAAATATTTATTATAACACTTTAAAATTATAGAATGTTACACTTAAAATATCCAAATTGTCAACATGATACTACTTTGTGGAGTAAAATTCAAGAATAATATTTAAGTGAATAGTAACCGGGTGAATAGTAACCCGTAAATAGTAACTCATGAATATTACTCCATGAATAGTACTCATAAAAGGAAAATACAAAAGAAAACAATATTCCATGACGAGTACAAAAGAAATGATATCTTATACGAGTATAATAGAATATACGAAACTGTAAATGGATTTTCACCCGTCATACGGTAATCCACGTAGACAGATCATTTTCACAATTTAATAAAGAATGAATACGTAGGGTCATTCACCATGCATGCGGTAGTCCGCGTAGAAAGGTTATTCCAACAAAATAATAAAGAATGAATACGAAGGGCCATTCACCATGCATGTAGTAGTCCGCGTAGACAGGTTATTCCAACAAAATAATAAAGAATGAATACGAAGGGTCATTCACCATGCATGCGGTAGTTCGCGTAGACAGGTTATTCCAACAGAATAATAAAGAATGGAATAACAGAAAAATTTCACCATGCATGCGGTAGTCCGCGTAGACAGGTTATTCCAATAGAATAATAAAGAATGAAATAACAACCCTTACGAGTATTGAAAGAAAATAACTCTCTTCATGAATACGAAAGAAATAATACCCTTTACGAATATTAAACGAAAAAAATATTCATACGAATACGAAAAATAATTTCTCTTTAGAATATAAAATAAATAATACCCCTTTCCAATACAACAAATAATATCACTTACCTCAGAAGAAGACTGGATACTGGAATAGTGAAGTAGCAGACTTCTCTTCTTCTTTCTCTCTATAGCTTCTCTCTCTATAGCTTCTCTCTCTATAATTGCTCTTGTGAGTCTTAGTGAATTGGTGAGAATGAAGGAAGAATGAGCTTCTATTTATAGGAAAATATAGTTTCGATAATTACACGTTTTGGGGCTCGAAATATTACAGTATAATACCTTCATCTTTTTCTTCATTTTTATTTAGTCCTGCAAGTATTATCAAACTTGCACCACCTCCCCTAATAGTATATCATGTGAATCAATAGTACTATCTTGTGACTCAATAGTTCTATACATGTGGAAAAAATAATTACAGTATAGTACATTCATCTATACCTCCATTTTTAATTTAGTTATGCAAGTATTATCAATCTTGCACCACCTCCCCTAATAGTACATGCATGTGACTCAATAGTACACACATATGAACAAATAGTTATAAGCATGTGAATTAATAGTAATTAATTGCTCATTTATCCGATTGATTACCCGATTAGTCAATATAACCTCCAGACATCAATTATTATCGAAATAAATGTCGATTTCCACCAACACTAATAATCCCAACACAATAGAACTATCAATTTCATCTTTAATCAACATAAAATTATTCATCATTAATATTATAACTCATAATATTTAACAACCAGATCATTCTCAGGAAAGAGGGGGCTTTTCGATAAGGATTTCTCCCTATTGGCGCACAATTAGGTGACCAAACCTCTCCTTGACAGAACTTTCTAGAAATTATCAATATTGCAAATAATAACATGAATAACTTTGTCGTCTTAATTACTGATTTAATAATAATAAATATTATGCAGAAGATACTGTGACAATAATTGAATCAATAATATGAGAGATATTATGCAGCAATTACTATAGCAATAATTGAGTATAACTGAGTAACTTCTCACGTAAGCATCAATAATCAAAGATAATGTACAACACCGTGTGCTACTATGCAACCACGCATATTACTATACTTTTATCACCGGGTAGTTTAACAGTTTAACGGTAAAACTTTCACCGTTATTTTTAGAAAAAGATATTTCTGTCATTTTCTAACTACGACAATACTTCCGTTGTGGGGTCCACCAATGATTATGCCGACGTACGAATATTCTCTGTTAAAACGAATATTCCCCGACCAATCGAATATTCCTCGACACAACGAATATTTTATATCAACTTGCTTACTTTGTCAAATTTTCACGTGTCACCCTTAACTTTAACCCTTTCTCAATTTAACCATTTACTAAATAGAATAATAATTATAAAAATTGAATACTTTTAATTTATAAAATTTGGGGTCTTACAATCTCCCCTCCTTATGAAATTTTGCCCTCAAAATTTACGTACTCGGTAGTTCGAAGAGATGAGAATACCTTGCTTTTTTTTCGAATCGCACCTTCCCGATTATTTCCTCTGTATCATGATTTTTTCCATTGCTCATCTCCTGTATTTCAGATATCATTCTAGAATATATCTTCAAAACAAAGGTTAATTGACATATCACAATTTGTCAGCTTATCAAGTAAACAATTTCAACTTAGGTAAGTCACACACTAGCGAAGTATATTACTCGTATCTCCCCTCCTAATTCTAGACTCATATCTCCGCCAGCAACCATATCCCTAAGCTCTGATACCATTTGTGACGCCCCCAAAATAGGTCCACACGACCCATTCTGATTCGCCCGATATCACACTACAGAAATTAAATACAAACTTCATTTATACAACTGTTGAACGGTCGTGCAGAGTACAACAATACATAAGTTGTAAGTTTTAATACAAATATATGTAACTGTCATAGTGCCTCAACCACAACACCTTACTTATACTTTACATAAAAGTACAATCAATAATTATTTTAGAAATTAAAATATTTGGAAAATGCTCAAGAAAACCTTCGTACATAGGAGGCCATGCATCTAAGTTATGATAGATATCATATGACTCAAGAATTATCCTTGGTTGACCCAATAGTCCCCAAAGAAAAACGAGAAGATTACTATCATGTTCTTTCCAATGGTGAATCTTCTCTTGACATATAATTATCTCCAATTGAGAATTATACTTCAACCAAACTCCAAGATTATATAGGTAGTGCTCGTAGATATACTCAGCAAGTGGATGTGCACAACCCTGTCTTATGATAACACGAAGTCGTATGTCATTAGACATCTCGTATGATAGTGACAAAACACCCTTCTAAAGTTGGGTTCGCCTCACCCTATTTGATTCACCAAATATAACTATTAAATGTCGTATAAAAATACAACATACTTATCTAAAGTTCTTAATAAAATTATTTCCATACTATTTAAGGAGAACCTCAACAGCTATAGACCACCGTTCCAATCCCCTGTTACCTCCACTCGACCCAGCTACACTCTTATTACCTGAAAGGAATTGTGAAGCAAAAGGGTGAGCACAACTAGCCCAATAAAGAATATCATGACTAAAGATAATTAAATTATCAATAGCCTTCGTCAATAATAAATCAGAGATTTAGAACTACGGTAGATGATAAAACTTTTCAACCATAGTTGCAGCGGAACGAGCAATCCATTAGAAGAGTCAAATAAACCATAAAGTCTATTATCTTCTCCATGTTAAAAGTCCACCAACAATATTTTATTCCTAAAACATCAATCAACAATTCCTATCCACAATCATGTGAATAACTCATAATCATAATCGTGGTTCTAAATTCCTCTTCGCACCCAGGACGAAGACAATTTTTATCACATGTCTTTGCATGAAACATCAAAGATCATGGTTATACCAAATCACAGTTCATGTTCATAATCATACTAATAAATTCATCTTTGCACTACGGGCCAAAGATATTCATTAATAGTTCATCCTTGCACTACAGGCCAAAGACATGCAACTATATTTTAGAAGAGTCAAGTAGAGCATGATATCTACTATCTTCTACGAATTAAAAGTTTATTATCAATATTTTATCGCTGAGACTCAGCACAATAAATAATCCACATCACCGAATTATCCATGCACTACAGGCCAAGGATATTCATTAGTATCACGACCGCGAATTATACATGCACTACGGGCCAAGGATAATCGTGTTTTCATCAACGGTCATGATCACGCCATAAAATAATTCAACTTTGCACCCTTGGCCGAAGAGAACCCATGGTCATAATCATACCAAAAACTGTCCATCAATGCACAACGGGCCAATGAGGACTTTTACCACATCATTTGCAACATTATGGTCGTGATTATACTGAATGATCCGTGGTCATAATCATAACAATCAATAGTCCCATCTATGCACATAAGTCAAAGATGATTTTCATCACAATATAAGCATGAGGATAATGACAATGATATAAGCATTAATCAAACGAAATCAAGAATAAATATTAAACACTTTAAATTTATCTAGAGTTTTAAAATATCCAAATTGTCAATATAATAATACTTTGTGGAGTAAAATTCAAGAATAATATTTAAGTGAATAGTAACCAACTGAATAGTAACTCATAAATAGTAACTCATGAATATTACTCCATGAATAGTACTCATAAAAAGAAAATACAAAAGAAAACAATATTCCACGACGAGTACAAAAAAAATGATATCTCATACGAGTATAATAGAATATACGAAACTGCAAATGGATTTTTACCTGCCATGCAGTACTCCACGTAGACAGATCATTTTCACAATTTAATAAAGAATGAATACGAAGGGTCATTCACCATGCATGCGGTAGTCCGCGTAGACAGGTTATTTCAACAAAATAATAAAGAATGAATACGAAGGGTCATTCACCATGCATGCGGTAGTCCGCGTAGACTGGTTATTCTAACAAAATAATAAAGAATGAATACGAAGGGTCATTTCACCATGCATGCGGTAGTCCGTGTAGACAGGTTATTCCAATAAAAAAATAAAGAATGGAATAACAGAAGAATTTCACCATGCATGCGGTAGTAACCTATGAAGAAATTCATGTTCAGATCGTCGACAAAAAAGAACAAGTTCTCAGAAATAAAGTAATACATTCCGTTAAAGTAATTTGGAGGAACCACAACTGTGAGACCCCAAATTTTATGAAATGAAATTATTAAATTTTTTTATAATTATTCTATTTAATAAATGGTTAAATTGATAAAATGTTAAAGTTAAGGGTGATATTTAAAAAAAATTTAAAGTAAGCAAGTTGTCATAAAATACCCGGTAGTAAAAGTACAGTAATACGCGTGGTTGCATAGTAGCACACGGTATTGATTATTGGTACTTATGTAAGAAGTCACTCAGTTATATTCAATTATTACTACAGTAAATGCTGCATCATATCTCTTATATTATTGATTCAATTGTTGTCACAGTATCATTTGTATAATATGTTATATTATTAAATCAATAATTGAGGCGACAAAGTTATTCATATTATTATTTGTAATATTTACAATGTCTAGAAGTTCTGTCAAGGAGAGGTTTGGTCACCTAATTGTGTGCCAATAAGGAGAAATTCTTATCTGAAAGCCCCCTCTTTCCTGGGAACGACCTGGTTGTTAAATATTGTGAGTTATAATATTAATGATGAATAAGTTTGTGTTGATTAAAGATGAAATTGATAATTCCATTGTGTTGGGATTATTGGTATTAGTGAAAATCAACATTTATTTCGATAATAATTGATGTTTGGAAGTTATATTGACCAATCGGGTAATTAATCGGATAAATGAGCAATTAATTGCTATTAATTCACATGATTATAACTATTTATTCACGTGTGTGTACTATTGATTCACATTCATGTACTATTAGGGGAAGTGGTGCAAGATTGATAATACTTGCATGACTAAGTTAAAAATGGAGGTATAGATGGAGGTACTATACTGTAATTCAAATTTTCACATGTATAGAACTATTGATTCACATGATTGAACTATTGATTCACATGATGTACTATTAGGGGAGGTGGTTCAAGTTTGATAATACTTGCAGGACTAAGTTAAAAATGGAGGTAAAGATGAATGTATTATACTGTAATATTTCGAGCCCCAAAATGTGTAATTATCGAAACTATATTTTTCTATAAATAGAAGCTCATTCTTCCTTCATTCTCACCAATTCACTAAGTCTCACAAGAGTAAATATAGAGATAGAAGCTATAGAGAGAAAGAAAAAGCGAAGTCTGCTACTTCACTATTCCAGTATCCAGTTTCTTCTAAGGTAAGGGATATTATTCTTTAGTATTCATGAAGAGAGTTATATTCTTTTAATACTCATAAGGGTTGCTATTCCATTCTTTATTATTATGTTGGAATAACCTGTCTATGCGAAGTACCGCATACATGGTGAAATTCTTCTGTTATTCTATTCTTTATTATTCTATTGGAATAACCTGTCTGTGCAGTCTATCGCATGCTTGGTGAATTCTATTGTTATTCCATTCTTTATTATTCTGTTGGAATATCTTGTATGTGCGGATTACGCATGACCTGGTTCCCTTCTTTATTATTTTGTTAGAATATCCTGTCTGTGCGGATTACGCATGACCTAGTTCCGTTCTTTATTATTCTGTTGGAATGTCCTGTCTGTGCGGATTACGCATGACCTGGTTCCATTCTTTATTATTCTGTTGGAATAACTTGTCTATACGGATTACCGCATGCATGGTGAATGATCCTTCGTATTTATTCTTTATTAAATTGTGAAAATGATCTGTCTACGTGGCATGGCGGGTGAAAATCTATTTACAGTTTCGTATATTCAATTATACTCATATGAGATATCATTTCTTTTGTACTCGTCATGAAATATCATTTTCTTTGGTATTTTCTTTTACGAGTTACTATTCATGAGTTACTATTCACCCAGTTACTATTCACTGTAGTATTATTCACTCAGATATTCAGGAAACTTTTCGTGCTGGAGTACTATTCACGAGTTACTATTCATAGGTTACTATTCACCCAATTACTATTCACTCTAGTATCATTCACTCTAGTATCATTCATTCGAGTATTCGGGACACTTTTCGGGTCGGGGTACTATTTATAGGGTACTATTCCCGAAGTACTATTCACGGGATACTATTCATCCAAAAAATATATTCTTCTATGTCTAAATTATTTTTGGTACATGAATATTATTCTTGAATTTTACTCTACAAAGCAGTATCATGTTGACAATTTGGACGTTATTGATTTCTGGATAAATTAAATTATAAATCTTTAAAATTTATCCTTGAACTTGTTTTATTGAATTATTATGTCATTGTCATCATCCTCATGCTTATATTGTGATTAAAGTCATCTTTGGGTTACGTGCATAGATGGATTTGGTATGGTTATGACCATGGATTATTCGGTATAATCATGACCGTAATGTAACGAATGATGTGGTAAAATTCCTCATTGGCCTGTAGTGCATTGATGGACAATTGTCAGTATGATTATGACCAGGGATTATTTGCTATAATCATGACCATTGATGATTACATGAATATCCTTGGTCGTGGTGCAGGGATGATTCGATTATATGGTTTACTTATTAAGTTGAGTCCTTAAATTATAAATCTTTAAAATTTATCCTTGAACTTGTTTTATTGAATTATTATGTCATTGTCATCATCCTCATGCTTATATTGTGATGAAAGTCATCTTTGGCTTACATGCAGAGATGGGCTTGGTATTGTGACACCCCCAAATCCTGGTACTTCATTTCCTCAAGATTTGGTGCTCACGCAATCAAAACATTCATTGCTAACTACCCATTCATAATAGAATTGAATAATAAAAGAAAACATGCCCATACAGGATTAAACTTGAATAAAATTCTCCCAGGTTATCTAACCTTTAACAACAATCATTCAAATGCGGAAATTAAATAAACTTTATTACAATCTTTAAACCAAAGTCTGAAAAATAAAACTATCAAACTTTTGCAAGTCTTCAGTATTTGATCATCTTTCCTTCTCCCTTACTGGTACTAGGTACGTCACCAGTTTTAACTTTAGCTGTAAGAAATTTTACAGGCAAGAGTGAGCAAACAAGGCCCACTTGAAATAACAATAAGTAAATCATTAAACTTTTACATCAATTGCCAATATTAGGCTCAATAGAACTAGACATAATATTCTATTAACTTTTTGAAAATTTTAACATTTACTGAGGGTCTAATGACCACGAATCATGTCCACAGTTATAAGTAATCTTTCAACTTTAACTTTAACAGTCATAAGACTATAAGGACTCCACGTACTTAGGGGGATCAACCCTTCGTACAATGTATTGTGCACAACCATTTCAACACTAAGTGTAAACCTCTATTAAAAGAGTTGTTCATCTCAGTATTTAGAATACAAGTCCGCACCAAAGTAAGTTTGGTTTGGATAAGATTTCAAGGTAATTTGGAATTCAACGAACATCAACTACGGAGTAGTTGAATAAAATCCATGACATTATACTTATAGAATAATCGTAATTGAATTAATCATAGCAACTAAAATCATGTTTTATGAATAATCTAATAGCATACAATTTGAATACCATAGCATACTTTGCTTGAACAATACTAAGCAAGGTTAATTAGAATTGAATATTAAACATGCATAGAAATCTAGTTATGCATGCTAACCAATAACTGAATTACAAGAATAACTTGTTTCACATCAAATAGTTCAATAAGACAAAGGATTAGAAAACTTGCACAATTGTAAAAGTAGAGTTAAAGAACTTGCTCGATTATAAAATAGAGTTAGAAAACTTGCCTTTAGCACAAGCTACACCCTTACCACTTGAATTTCAATACCCTAAACATATGTCATCGTGACATAGTTAGTCATTATCACATCACTAATACATTCATCACGTAGGTTTGATTATTCAATCACATAATCAAATTATAACACAAGTTAATCCTTAATAACATATTTATTCACAGTACAGAAATACTAAAATCAATATTTTACAGTCCTACTATTATCATATAGTGTTTCTTAAAATTTCGTGTACAAAAAGTACACTGTCAGACCATTCTGCTAACTCGCGTTGTGGCACCACAGTTTACACTGTGGGTCGCGCTGCGGCGTGGTGATGGCGCTGCGGCGCAGTTCACAGGCCATTAATTGGCGCTGCGGCGTGGCGCCGGTGCTACGGCGCGAGATTTGTACTGCTGGGCCGCGCTGCGGCGCCAAAGTCCAGAATCCGGCGACCAAACTCGGCAACAGCATGAACAAAAGCCAAATTGGCCTAAAAGCTCGAATCTAATAGACTAATTATCATGTAATTTACATATAAACTTCATATAAACATATTGTGAAGACTTATAACATGTTTCTACTCATAAAATAATTTAAACATCAAATATACAACACCCAATTTCAATGTTTTTTGGCAAAAACTTCATTTTTAATATTTTCAATGAAAATCATCACTGTGATTTTATTTTTCAATCAAAACAGAAATTTCAAAACATCATAGTTACGATTATACATACTCTATCAATTTCCATAATCAATTTATCAATTAAAAAACTAATTAAACTCTAAATTTCTATTTTAAACTAAGTCATGTTCATATATATATTTTCATGTAAACACTATAATATATTTTCTTCCATAAAACATATATATACATGAATTACTTTATCTATAATCATATATAAACTCATGGAATAACCTTATAATCAATAACCATACAAAACTATATACATAACAACAATTTATCCTTTATAAAAATTTCACAGAGAACTTTTTGGAAGAAGAAAAAACTACACTTTTAAAAGGAAAGATTAAGCTCCTACCTTTGATTAAGAAGATGATGGCTACTTTTGATTATCAAACTTCCTTTCTTTCTCAAAACCTTCAAGGATTTCTCTCAAGTTTTCTCTCCCTTTCCTCTTTCTTCTTCTTCTTCTCTTTTTCTTCTTCTGAGCTTTCTTTCTTCCTAACTCTAACATACGTAAAATAATATAACGTATAATAATAATAATATAGATATTAAATATAGGATTTTAACTGACATCAGTTATAAACTTTTGAAAATCAAAAGCCATAAGGCTTGTTTGGCTAACCACTAAAAATATAACCCATTAATCCTTATGCCTTGTTTGGTAAAACACAATTAGATAAAAGACTTGATAGGCATTAGGCCTTGTTTGGCAAAACTGAATTAAACTCCCTTAATTTATTTTAGTAATTTCTTTATAGCAAGATTATTAGTCATCTTAATAAATCAATTAAAACATTAATCTATTAAATTACTTTAGCACATAATTTAATATCACATAACTATAATTTCTTTTATAATTATAATTTTATTTAACCAACTAATATTTTAAATTATAATTTTCCATTTAAAATATTATAATTTATTTAAATCACTATAAGCTCTCTAGTTTACTTATTAAATTAAATTATTATATAATCTCATAACAATTAATTTTTTTAGCTCCTTAACTATTTATCCAACAAATAATTAACTAAACCACATCAACTCAAATTGCCATTAAATACTTATATAATTCATTAAATATTTAATATTGCAAATAAATATTTAATATTTAATATTAAATTATTTATTCAACAAATAAATAACTACACCACATAAACTCAAATTGAACAATTATTTATTCAACAATAAACATATCCATTAAATACTTATATAAATTAATAAATATTTAATATTACACTTTAAAATTCTGGAATGTTACATCATTCCCTCCTTACAAGGATTCTGTCCTCAGAATCACAACTCAAACAAATCATTCACAAAGATTCTGTCCCCAGAATCGAAGACACAGATTAAACAAATAACTCAGGGTACTCTTTCAATATTTTCTCTTCGAGTTCCCACGTAGCTTTCTCAGCGTTGTGGTTCCTCCATATCACCTTCACAGAAGGTATCACTTTATTCCTGAGCACTTGTTCTTTCCTGTCGACTATCTGGATAGGAACTTCTTCATAAGACAAATCTTTCTCGAATTGCAACGGTTTGTACTCGATGACATGTTTGTAGTCGGGTTTATATGGTCGTAACACCGAAATGTGAAAAATATTATGAATATTTTCCAACTCTGGAGGTAGAGCTATCTCGTAAGCCACTTCTCCCACTCTTCGCATCACTTCAAAGGGTCCAATAAACCTTGGGCTTAGCTTTCCCTTTTTACCGAAACGAATTTTTCCCTTCCAAGGAGAAACTTTTAGGAATACATAACTTCCTACGTCAAATGCACGATCTTGCCTGTGTTGATCAGCATACTTCTTCTGTCGGTCTTGAGCTACTACCAATCTTGTCCTGATGAGTTTGACAACGTCAGCAGTTTGTTGCACTAGTTCCGGTCCTAGCAGTTGACGTTCACCGACTTCATCCCAATATAGTGGGGTTCTGCACTTTCTGCCGTACAATGCCTCGTAAGGTGGCATGCCGATGCTCGCGTGATAACTGTTGTTGTAAGCAAATTCCACCAACGGTAATTGTTCTTCCCAGCTTCCTTTAAAGTCCATGACACATGCTCTCAGCATATCTTCCAATGTCTGAATTGTTCTTTCGCTTTGACCATCTGTTTGTGGATGATAAGCCGTACCCATTCGCAACTATGTTCTCATGCATTCTTGTAGTCTCTTCCAGAAATTTGATGTGAACCGCGGATCTCTATCGGACACAATTGATACTGGAACTCCGTGCCTCGAAACGATCTCCTTAATGTACAATCTTGCCAACTGATCAAGATTGAATCTAATCTTTATTGGTAGAAAGTGCGCTGATTTCGTCAGTCTGTCCACTATTACCCAAATCGCATCACATCCTCTCTGAGTAGTTGGAAGACCCACCACAAAATCCATCGTGATGTGATCCCACTTCCATTCTGGTATTTCCAATGATTGAAGTAATTCGCTGGGTCTTTGATGTTCGGCTTTTACTCTTTGACATGTCAAGCATTTCGCTACGCATTCTGCAACGTCCCTTTTCATATTCGGCCACCAAAAATGTCGGCGCAAATCTTGATACATTTTCGTGCTTCCTGGATGAATTGAATATTTGGAGCTATGAGCTTCGGTCAAAATTTCTTCTTTCAGCTCTGGTGTTACTGGCACCCAGATTCTTCCCTCGAATTGTAGTAGCCCTTCGGTATCAACCTTGTATTTCGTACCGCTTCCATCAACCATATTCTCCTTTATCTTTCCACATTTTTCATCTTGTAACTGAGCGTTCTTCACCTTGTCCAGTAAATTTGGACCTGTTTCTAACTGAAATAGTTGTTCGTCAGATTCTTTTAGAAATTTGATTTCCAACTCCAGTTTTGTCATTGCTGAAATGAGCTCCTCCTGAGTTGTTATTAGCATCAACTTCTCCCGACCTTTCCTGCTTAAAGCATCTGACATTTGCTTTGCCCGGATGATAAAAGATTTCACAATCATAATCTTTTATCAATTCCATCCACCTTCTTTGCGCATGTTCAAATCCTTCTGAGTGAAGATATACTTCAGACTTTTGTGGTCTGTGTAGAT
The DNA here is from genome assembly GCA_016801055.1 of Panax notoginseng. Lineage (NCBI taxonomy): Eukaryota > Viridiplantae > Streptophyta > Magnoliopsida > Apiales > Araliaceae > Panax > Panax notoginseng. The sequence continues at coordinate 106,555,811 of CM029023.1, read as the reverse complement.
CTCACATTTCTCTCCATAAAGATAGTGCCTCCATATCTTCAGAGCAAATACAATTGCAGCCAATTCCAAATCATGAGTCGGATACCCTTTCTCATAATCTTTTAGTTGTCTTGATGCATACGCAATAACTTTGCTGTTCTGCATAAGAACACAACCCAACCCTTTGTGTCCTCACTATACACCACAAAATTTCCTGTATTGTCTGGTAATATCAACACAGGTGCTACACTTAGCTTCTTCTTTAAATCTTGAAAACTTTCTTCATATTTCTCTGTCCACACGAATTTTACAGCCTTCCTTGTCAAATTTGTTAGCGGAGTGGCTATCTTAGAAAAATCTTGAATAAATCTTCTATAATAATCGGCCAGTCCCAAGAAACTCCTCACTTTTGACGGTGTTCTTGGTTGTTCCCAATTGATCACAGCTTCCACTTTTGACGGATCCACTAAAATCCCATCTTTGTCAATCACATGCCCCAAAAATTGTACACGGTCGAGCCAAAATTCGCACTTAGAGAATTTCGCGTACAGCTTTTCCTTCCTTAGTGTTTCCAATGTCAAACGTAAATGTTCCACGTGTTCTTCTTGAGTCTTGGAAAACACTAGAATGTCGTCGATGAATACCACCACAAACTTGTCTAGGAATGGTTTAAACACCCTGTTCATCAAATCCATGAACGCAGCAGGTGCATTGGTTAAACCAAAAGACATCACCAGAAACTCGTAATGTCCATACCGAGTTCTGAATGCCGTTCATGGTATATCCTCCTTCCTCACCTTCAACTGGTGATACTCACTTCTCAAATCTATTTTCAAAAAATATTTAGCTCCCTTCAATTGATCAAACAAGTCATCTATTCTAGGCAACGGATACCTATTCTTAATAGTGACTTTGTTTAACTCCCTGTAATCAATGCAAAGACGCATTGATCCGTCCTTCTTCTTCACGAATAAAACTGGCGCTCCCCACGGCGATACGCTTGGTTGAATATATTTCTTGTCCAGTAGTTCTTGCAACTGTACCATCAGTTCCTTCATTTCTACCGGAGCCATTCTGTACGGGGCCTTCGATATTGGTGTTGTTCCCGGTGCTAAGTCGATCACGAACTCAATTTCTCTGTCAGGCGGAAGTCCTGGCAAATCATCTGGAAACACGTCTTCGAATTCCCTCACTACTGGTATTTCTTCTATTTTCACACCCTTTTTCTGAGTATCGACTATGTAAGCTAACTAGCCCACACAACTTTAACTCAACAATTTCTTGGCCTGCATAGTCGTCAGACATTTCATTTGTCTAGGTGACTTACTACCATAAAATACTACCTTTGACGGAGTCATAAGGTTTACACACTTCTTTTGGCAGTCAATCACCGCTCCGTATTTGAACAACCAATCCATTCCTAAAATTACATCAAATTCCCCGAGTCTAATCGGAATCAAATCTACCAACAAGATATTGTCCTTAATGTTCACCCTACAGTTCTTGTATACGAATCTAACAGGGATTATTTCCTTATTCGTAATTTCTATGTTCAAAGGAAAATTCAGTTCTTCTCTAGGCAATTCTAACCTCTTAGCAAATTCATCAGATATAAACGAACAAGTAGCACCCGAATCAAATAATACATATGCACTAATATCATTGATTGAGATAATACCTGACACCACATCTTTTGATTGCACATCATCTTGCATAGTCATGTTGAAGGTTCTGGCTGTGGGTTTATTTGATGCTGCAGGTCCTGCAATGACCCATGTACTTCCATTGTTACCTGTATTGCTTCTGGTTGCCACTCACTCCTTCTTCTTAGGGCATTCACGAGCAAAATGATCCTTGGATCCACACGTGAAGCACGCATTCTTCTTCGGTTGAATGCAATTTGGGGCGATGTGACCCTCCTGGCCACAATTGTAGCAAACTCGTTTCCCCATCAAGCACACACCCTTGTGAAATTTCCCACATGTCGTACATGCTTTAACTTTTTGTTTTGCTGGTTACCCTGCTGGTTTCCAGCACTTATGTTCCCATTCCACTTCCTCTTCAAGTTATTGTTGCTGATGATGTTGTTGTTGTTTCCACTGCTACCACCTACATTCTTAGTCTCATTCTTCTTCTTCTTTTGTTCCTGATTGAACTTTGTTATTGCCTCGCCTCCACCTTCAGCGAGTACTGCTTTCTTCATCACCACTGCAAATATCTTCAACTGGAACAGGGAAACCCTACTGTACAACCAGGGCTTCAGTCCCTGTTCAAACCTTTTCGCCTTACGCTCGTCTGTTCTGACCTGATATGGCGCAAACCTCGCCAATTCGTTGAATTTCGCGGCATACTCAGATACCGTCATCGTTCCTTGTTTTAGTTCCAGAAATTGCACTTCTAACTGACTCTTCGAACTCTCCGGGAAATAGGTTTCGAAGAACAACTCCTTGAACCTATCCCAAGTCATCACTACTGGTCCTTCACGAGTTTTATTGGCCTGCCACCAATAACTAGCTTCTGCTTTCAACATGAATGTTGCGAAAGCAGTCTTCTGGTCATCCCCTACCCTAGCGACATTGAACACCTTTTCTATCTCCATAATCCAGGTCTGTGCTTCGACTGGATTCATGGACCCACGGAATTCCGGTGGTCCAACCGCCTTAAAATCCTTAAACGTTGTACCTTGGTTTTGAGGTTGATTCTGCAACGCTCCTGTCAGTAGTGTCACTAGTTGTTGAACGGGGTTACCGTCAACATTGTCGTTATTGTTGGTTCCTTCAGTGGTTCTCTATCGTGTTGGTTGACGTCTGGGAGGCATTTTCTGTTAAAACAAAACATCTATTAGACTATTACTCAGCTTCTTTAAGTATTTTCTAATTAACTAGCCTCCAAAATAGAAATAACCACATAACACATAACACTTTGAATAAAGTAACAACTTTTATTTATTCATAACCTTTTTGAAAACATAAAACAATAGCATCTCTGCTATCTACATTACTTTCCTGAACTACAAAAGTTTCAAGACAACATCATAGTCATATCCCATAGGTTGCGTAACACTTGGGATTTACAATTTATTTAACCTTTCACTCATCGTACAACAGCTACGATGTTCTATTAAGATAATTTTTAGCCCTATCACGTTCCTCCTCCATGACTCGAAACATTGTTCTGCGATCTAACACGTATGATGGTAGCGTCTCGAACTGAATTGGATAACCCATGACTCGATCTTGAGCTCGATTAATTACGGTGTTAAATACTTTATCCATCTCTTCCATCTTCATCCTTTTTGCCTGCGCGTCTCTCGCTGCTCTTCCAGTTCGTTGATAAGCTTCCTCGTATGCATCTTCAGCTCTTGCCCTCTTAGCAGCTTCTTCTCTCAGCTTGCTCTTCAGTTCAGCAACCATCACGATCAATTGTTCTTTCTCTCCTTCAGTCCGTATTAGTTTCTCCTCGTCATTTGTCAGTCGTTCCTCACGATCCTGGATCTCGTCGTCTTTTTGTGTCATTACAATCTGTTGTTCAGCTACTATCTCTTCCAATTCCTCGACGGTATCCTGAATTTCCACGTTGCGGTCGTAGACTTCATCGTACATACGAGCGACTATCGAGGTTAGTGGAGTCTCTTCCTCCTGTGGCAACTCAATGGGATCCTCCTTATCTATCTCCACATCATCATCCTCATCCTCAACTACTGTGACCAACGGGGCTGACTCCCGTGGCAGTAGTTGTTCCCAAACTACCTGAATGTCGCGAGGCTCCTCCTCTATAGGCATTTGAGGTCCCTCCTCCCTAGCCTGACTGGATTCTCCGACATTAGTCATCCTGACAACAAAGTTTTAAAGTTTTAATTATTAATCATTACTACTCGACACTCACGAGCACATAAGTTATAAACACATGAACACATAAGTGTTTTATTACTTCTTTCTTAAAACTCGATAAGAGTTACCTCCACTATCTTTTCAAAGGTTACTTCCTAAGACTTTTCCCCCCACCTAGGGTTCATAACTTAAAGCTTTGATACCAACTTGTGACACCCCCAAATCCTGGTACTTCATTTCCTCAAGATTTTGTGCTCACGCAATCAAAACATTCATTGCTAACTACTCATTCATAATAGAATTGAATAATAAAAGAAAACCTGCCCATACAGGATTAAACTTGAATAAAATTCTCCCAGGTTATCTAACCTTTAACAACAATCATTCAAATACGAAAATTAAATAAACTTTATTACAATCTTTAAACCAAAGTCTGAAAAATAAAACTATCAAACTATTACAAGTCTTCAGTATTTGATCATCTTTCCTTCTCCCTTACTAGTACTAGGTATGTCACCAGTTTCAATTTTAGCTGTAAGAAATTTTACAGGCAAGAGTGAGCAAACAAGGTCCGCTTGAAATAACAATAAGTAAATCATTAAACTTTTACATCAATTGCCAATATTAGGCTCAATAGAACTGGACAATATATTCTATTAACTTTCTGAAAATTTTAACATTTACTGAGGGTCTAATGACCACGAATCATGTCCACAGTTATAAGTAATCTTTCAACTTTAACTTTAACAGTCATAAGACTATAAGGACTCCACGTACTTAGGGGGATCAACCCTTCGTACAATGTATTGTGCACAACCATTTCAACGCTAAGTGTAAACCTCTATTAAAAGAGTTGTTCATCTCAGTATTTAGAATACAAGTCCGCACCAAAGTAAGTTTGGTTTGGATAAGATTTCAAGGTAATTTGGAATTCAACGAACATCAACTACGGAGTAGTTGAATAAAATCCATGACATTATACTTATAGAATAATCGTAATTGAATTAATCATAGCAACTAAAATCATGCTTTAGGAATAATCTAATAGCATACAATTTGAATACCATGGCATACCTTGCTTGAACAATACTAAGCCAAGGTTAATTAGAATTGAATATTAAACATGCATAAAAATCTAGTTATGCATGCTAACCAATAACTGAATTACAAGAATAACTTGTTCCACATCAAATAGTTCAATAAGACAAAGGATAAGAAAACTTGCTCAATTGTAAAAGTAGAGTTAAAGAACTTGCTCGATTATAAAATAGAGTTAGAAAACTTGCCTTTAGCACAAGCTACACCCTTACCACTTGAATTTCAATACCCTAAACATATGTCATCGTGACATAGTTAGTCATTATCACATCACTAATACATTCATCACGTAGGTTTGATTATTCAATCACATAATCAAATTATAACACAAGTTAATCCTTAATAACATATTTATTCACAATATAGAAACACTAAAATTAATATTTTACAGTCCTACTATTATCATATAGTGTTTCTCAAAATTTTATGTACAAAAAGTACACTGTCAGACCATTCTGCTAACTCGCGCTGCGGCGCCACAGTTTACATTGTGGGTCGCGCTGCGGCGCGGTTCACATGCCATTAATTGGCGCTGCGGCATGGCGCCGGTGCTGCGGCATGGCGCCGGTGCTGCGGCATGGCGCCGGTGCTGCGGCATGGCGCCGGTGCTGCGGCATGGCGCCGGTGCTGCGGCACGAGATATGTACTGCTGGGCCACGCTGTGGCGCCAGAGTCCAAAATCTGGCGACCAAACTCGGCAACAGCATGAACAAAAGCTAAATTGGCCTAAAAGCTCGAATCTAGTAGACTGATTATCATGTAATTTACATATAAACTTCATATAAACATATTGTGAAGACTTCTAACATGTTTCTACTCATAAAATAATTTAAACATCAAATATACAACACCCAATTTCAATGTTTTTTTGGCAAAAACTCCATTTTTGATATTTTCAATGAAAATCATCACTGTGATTTTGTTTTTCAATCAAAACAGAAATTTCAAAACATCATAGTTACGATTATACATACTCTATCAATTTCCATAATCAATTTATCAATTAAACAACTAATTAAACTCTAAATTTCTATTTTAAGCTAAGCCATGTTCATATATATATATTTTCATGTAAACACTGTAATATATTTTCTTCCACAAAACATATATATACATGAATTACTTTATCTATAATCATATATAAACTCACGGAATAACCTTATAATCAATAACCATACAAAACTATATACATAACAACAATTTATCCTTTATAAAAATTTCACAGAGAACTTTTTGGAAGAAGAAAAAACTGCACTTTTAAAAGGAAAGATTAAGCTCCTACCTTTGATTAAGAAGATGATGGCTACTTTTGATTATCAAACTTCCTTTCTTTCTCAAAACCTTCAAGGATTTCTCTCAAGTTTTCTCTCCCTTTCCTCTTTCTTCTTCTTCTTCTTCTCTTTTTCTTCTTCTGAGCTTTCTTTCTTCGTAACTCTAACATACGTAAAATAATATAACGTATAATAATAATAATATAGATATTAAATATAGGATTTTAACTGACATCAGTTATAAACTTTTAAAAATCAAAAGCCATAAGGCTTGTTTGGCTAACCACTAAAAATATAACCCATTAATCCTTATGCCTTGTTTGGTAAAACACAATTAGATAAAAGACTTGATAGGCATATTAGGTCTTGTTTGGCAAAACTGAATTAAACTCCCTTAATTTATTTTAGTAATTCCTTTATAGCAAGGTTATTAGTCACCTTAATAAATCAATTAAAACATTAATCTATTAAATTACTTTAGCACATAATTTAATATCACATAACTATAATTTCTTTTATAATTATAATTTTATTTAACCAACTAATATTTTAAATTATAATTTCCCATTTAAAATATTATAATTTATTTAAATCACTATAAGCTCTCTAGCTTACTTATTAAATTAAATTATTATATAATCTCATAACAATTAATTTTCTTAGCTCCTTAACTATTTATCCAACAAATAATTAGCTAAACCACATCAACTCAAATTGCAATTAAATACTTATATAATTCATTAAATATTTAATATTTCAAATAAATATTTAATATTAAATTATTTATTCAACAAATAAATAACTACACCATATAAACTCAAATTGAACAATTATTTATTCAAAAATAAACATATCCATTAAATACTTATATAAATCAATAAATATTTAATATTACACTTTAAAATTCTGGAATGTTACATCATTCTCTCCTTACAAGAATTCTATCCTCAGAATCACAACTCAAACAAATCATTCGTTACAGATTATGACCAAGGATGATTCGGTAAAATCATGACCGTAATGTAACGAATGATGCGGTAAAAGTCCTCATTGGCCTGTAGTTCATTGATGGACAGTTGTTGGTATGATTATGACCAGGGATTATTTGGTATAATCATGACCATTGATGATTACATGAATATCCTTGGTCGTGGTGCATGTGATGGGCCCCGAATTCGAGGTCCTGAATCACCATGGATCCGGTTCTATACAACTATTACTATTTGCAGAAGATATAAACATAAATTATTTATATAATAACTTTACATACTATTCCCCAAGGTCGAGTAACCTTAACTTATATAAAATTCATAACTTATCTAACATACAATACTATTACAAATATAATCACACACATTAACTTTACGCTGGAACTGTCTTTAACCTTTCCTTGTATCCGACGCATTCGTCTTAATCTGCAATGTTTATCATGATATAGCAAGGGTGAGCATAAGATTGTCCAACAAGTTTAAGTTCAATAATTTAACGATATATCTTGATTGAAAGAGTTTCAATAATAAGCTGGTTATACATGTAATATGTACAGAGTACAATTCTACAATGGCAATCAGCAATGATTATCCATAAGTATATCTGAACAAAACAACTCTTAGTAGAGTTAAGTAAAAATAAACTTGCCTGAACCGTTGATTACCCCTATGCAATTTATAAAGCTTTATCCGAAGACCTAATATTAGTAATATAGATCTCCAATATTAGAATAATATCATCACAATATAATAGTATTATATATATAGACATAGAATAACCAAAACACATAACACATAACCCTATCAGTCTATAACACACATAAGATTTAGTATCAGGTCAAACTATTACAGTCTGAATTGAACCCGACACAATTCTAACATCCCGACGGTCTAGCCGAACTTTTATCGAGTCTAAGTTCAATTAAACTCTGCCTAACACTTAACAATTATCTCAGATAATTTTAATATTAGTCAAAATAATTTTCATAAGCTCGTAATAATTTTTAAATAATTATTACTATTTATCTTGATTTTTCAATCATTAAAAACGTATTTAAATGAATTAAATATCACTAAATCCCTTTATCATTAATATTTATTTATTATCAAATATTAATGAAATATATGTCATAATATTATAATATATTTATAATATCACAAAGTATTTTTAATACTTTAAAATCATATTTATATGATTTTTAAACAATTAAATTCATTATCCGATAATTGCTATTAATATTAAAATATTAATATTTTCATGGCAAAATATCAAAAGTCATATTTTATAACTTAAAATATTTTTATAACACTTAAATCATTTTCATATGATTTTTAAATTATTTATTCTATTTTTTCATAATTTATTTAATATATTTATTAAATAAACTAATTATCATTAATATTAATTAATTATTGAATTTCATCATAAAATATTAAAAGTCACTAAAAATAAATTAAAATATTTTATTATACCATAATATTATTTTTCATGTATTTAAATTATTTTTAAATAATTTATTTAATATTATAATTAAATAAATTAAATACCATTTATATTCCAAAAATATTAAATATTTATGAAATATACTCAAAATAATTAAAAACTATTTTTCAGAATTTAAACTAATTTTTCAGAATTTATTTTGTATTTTTAATAATTAAAAACTATTTTTTTCGATTTATTTAATTAAAATAATTAATTTTCATAATTAAGTGTCGCTAAAGGTACCATAGGCGACAAAATTGTGACTCCCCCAAAATAGGTATGCATCACCCATTCTGAGTCGCCAAATACATGGTACAGAAATAAATACAACTTCATAATACAATTGTCGTGCAAAATACGACAACACATATACTGTGAGTTTGAATACAAATATAGTCTAATAGAGAGTATACAAACCCAAAAGGAGTCTTCATTACAATTATTGATACACTATTTTATAAAATAGTGACGACTACTAATACATCTATCCTGAACCATTACTCCACACCCCGGCTAGTTTCTGCTATGTTCTCACCTCCTGGGAAGAAAAATGGAACAAAAAAGAAAAGGGTGAGCTTAACTAGCCCAGTAAAGAATATTATGACTAAGATAATATACAACAAATTATCATTAGTCTTCAACAGGAAAAATCTGATAAAATATAATAGACAACAAGTTTTAGATCAATATTCTGCAGCGGGAACAACAATCTATTAGAAGAGTCCAGTAGAGAATGAGTTCTACTATCTTCTAAGATTTAAAAGTCCATCATCAATATTTTATCCCTGTAACAAGAATCAATATGCATCTTTAATCAAATATTCATATTTGTACTACAGGCCAAATATATTCATTTGTATCACCAGTTGGTCATGTTCATCTCAACACCTGTTCATTTTTGTACTATGGGCCAAAGATATTCATTAGGTAATCATTCATCTTTGCACTATAAGCCAAAGATATTCAATTGTATCATCATTTAGGACTGAGGATGATGAAAAATATCTTAAAGAAAACGAATCCAATGAGACAGAAGGACAAATATTAGGGATTCATATTTCAGTTTATCCAAGTTCAATAATACTCCATAATAAACTATAGTGGAGTAAAATTCAAGAATGAAGATCAAAACATGGATTAAATTTCAAGAATAAGGGTCACAACAGATAACTTGGAAGGAAAAAAAATAATTTTTCTTTTGTGAACAGTACCCGTGAACAGTAACCGTGAACAGTAACCGTGAACAGTACCCGTGAACAGTAACTGTGAACAGTACCCGTGAATAATACCAAGTCATAAAAAGTTCTCAATTTGATAAAAAGTTCAAACCAATATTCCTATGAAATGATATTAGATGAAACGAAATTTCTAATCATTTTCGGAATTATAGAAGCAATACTTACCATAGTAAGTTCAAATATAGAGAATATGAAATGAAATAATATCCATTCCATACTATGGAGTATGAACGAAAATAATATTTCTTACGAGTATTGAAATAAAATAATATCCTTTACCTTTGTAGAAACTGAATTTGACTGGAATATCAGATATTATTCTAAGAAAATCTTGCAGAAAAACTTCGCTCAAAATATTCTTATACTCAAGAAAAATACTCACAATAATATAGAATAAGAATTTCTGAATTTAGAAATGGTGTGATGAGGAAGGAGGTGTGAGACCCCAGATTTTATGAATAAATATTTAATTTTTTCTCGAAATATTTTTTTTTATTATGGTGTGGATTTGATATAATAGTTATGGGTAGTATTTATAAATTTTGCAAAGTATGCAAGTTGTCATATTATATTCGTTTGGTCGGAAAATATTCGTTTTGTCGGAAAATGTTCGTACAACGACACAATCATTGGTGGATCCCACAACGGAATTATTGTCGGATTGAAAAAATGACAAAAATATTTTATTAAAAATAACGGCGGAAGTTTTACCATTGTTACTGTTGAACTACTCGGTAGTAAAAGTACAGTAATACGTGTGGTTGCATAGTAGCACACGGTATTGATTATTAATGCTTATGTGAGAAGTCACTCAGTTTGATTCAATTATTGTCAGTTAATAATATGAATTATTTAGCGATAATGACGTTTTGTTTTATTCGTATTATTAACGTAATAAAACAGAAATATCTTTTTATATAAAACAGAATACTTTATTAAAGTTATTCTATAAATAGAATATATTATATTTTATTTAAAAGATTTTTCTTTAAATATGGACCGTCAGATTAAAGTAATTAATCTGGACCGTTCATGGATTAGTTACTATGCATTCTATTTTTCTATAAATAGCAGCTCATTCCTTCATTATTTCTTACGAATTCACTGAACTCTAGATAGAGAAACTATAGAGAGAGAGAAAAAGAGTATTATGCTACTTAAGTACTTCCTTATTTCAGCTCTTCTTTAAAACGGTAAGGGGTGTTATTCTTTCTTATTCATGAAGAGAACTGTTGTTATTCCATTTCTTATTATTCTGTTGGAATAACCTGTATACGCGGTCTACCCTATACTTGGTGACATTCTTCTATTATTCTGTTGGAATATCCTGTCTGTGTGTTTTACACCGGACCTGGTTCCGTTTTTATTATTATTCTGTTGGAACATCCTGTCTGTGTGTTTTACACCGGACCTGGTTCCGTCTTGTTATTATTCTGTCGGAATATCCTGTCTGTGCGTTTACGCCGGACCTGGTTCCATTATTTATTATTCTGTCGGAATATCCTGTCTGTGCGTTTACGCCGGACCTGGTTCCATTATTTATTATTCTGTTGGAATAACCTGTCTGTGCGGTCTATCGCATGCATGGTGATTTCTTTTGTTATTCCATTCTTTATTATACTCAGTTGGTTAAGTTTTGACTTCTATACTCCATGAAATTTGTGGAATATCCTTGACATTTGCGCTTCATCTAGTATCTATTCATAAAAATATTCTCCTGATCATTCTTGAATTTTATTCGACAAAGCAGTATCATGTTGACAATTTGGACGTTATTAATTCCTGGATAAATTAATTCTTGAACTTGTTTTATTGAATTCTTATATCATTGTCATCATCCTCATGTTTATAAAATGTTGGAAGTCATCTGTGGCCTGTAGTGCATAGATGGACTTGGTATGATTATGACCAGGGATTATTCGGTATAATCATGACCGTAATGTTACAAATGATGTGGTAAAAGTCCTCATTGGCCCGTAGTGCATTGATGGACAGTTGTTGGCATGATCATGACCATTAATGAATATACGAATATCCTTGGCCGTAGTGCAGGGGTGATTCGATGATGTGGATTATTTTATTAAGCTGAGTCTCAACGATCACAGTGTTGAAAATTTTTTTAAATCATAAAAGATAGTAGAGTTTATTTTCTACTTGACTCTTTTAATGGATTGCTTTTTCCGCTGCAGTTAAACTTGATGTCTATTATATTTTATCAGTTTAACATTGTTGAAGGCTAATGATAATTTATTCTGCATTATCTTAGTCATAATATTTCTTACTGGGCTAGTTGAGCTCACCCTTTCTTTCACTGTTCTCTTCAGGAAATGAGAACGTAGCTGGGGGCAAGTCGGGGAACGGAGTGATGGTCCGAATGATAATATTAGTTAGTAGTCCTCACTATTCTATGTAATAGTATGTTAATAAATGTAATGAGGACTCCTTTTGAGTATGAATACTCTCTAGAAGATAATATTTGTATTCAAACTCACAGTTTATGTTTTGTCGTATTGTACACGACAGTTGTATTAGTAAGTTGTATTTGTATTCTGTACTTTGTATCTGACGACCCAAGATGGGTGATGTATACCTAATTTTGGGGGCGTCATAGTTGGTATCAGAGCTTAGGGATATGATCCCTGGCTAGGATGTGAGAATAGAACTAGGAGGGGAGAGACGGAAAATTCCTTCGCTAGTATGACCTACCTAAGTTTATTTGCATGGTATTTAATTGGTCGGTCATAATATAAGGATAATATATGACATATCAATTAACTTTTATTTTGTGGCAGTATCTGAAAATGGCATCTGAGAATGTTGAGAATAGCAATGGAGCACAGGCGACTGTTGATTCACCACATATCAATAATCAGGATAATGTGCGTCAGGAAGGTGACAATCCTCATGCAAACAACAACACTGACCAGATGATGAATGATGGAATGTTCAGAAACTTTATGCAGTTCATGCAACAACAGGCGAGAGTGGCTCATGTCCAAAATATAGGTGGAAACACTGAAAACTCTCGGACGGTCACAGCTAAACAGTTCAAGGAGCTGGGACCACCAGAGTTTAAGGGAGAGCCAAAACCGCTTATAGCGAAAACATGGATAAAGCAGATTACCAAGATATTTGATGTCTTGGGATGCTCCGAGGAGCAAAAGGTTCCCTTTGCCGCCTTTATGTTGCGAGGAGAGGCAGATTACTGGTGGGAATCGATTAAGCGTACTCAACCTGCCGCACTGAAGATGTCTTGGGAGAAGTTCCAAGAGCTGTTCAACGACAAATACTTTCCTGAAAGTATTCGTCACATGAAGGAGGTGGAATTTATCAAGTTGGAGCAAAACAACATGACCGTGTCGCAGTACGAAGCCAAGTTTGCTGAGTTGTCCCGGTTTGCGTCCCACTTGGTGGATAATGAAGAGCGAATGACGCGAATGTTTTTGCGAGGTTTGAAACCTGAGATACGTCAACATCTTATTTCTCATAAACTGTGTTTGTATTCAGATGTTGTGAATAGGGCTCAGTTAGTGGAGCGCGATAACGAGTCAACGCAACCAAAAGAGAGCAGTCGGCAAAATGATAATACCAGTGAGAGCAGTCATCGAAGTGGTGACAACAAGCGTGGAGGGAATCAACAGGCCAGAAATGGTAACCACTTCGGTGGTAATCAGGGCCAAAACAATAAGAATGGTCATTTCAAGAAGAGAAGATTCAACAATGATGGAAAGACGTCAGCACCCGCACCCGTTGTTAAGGAAGGAGAACGACCACCTATCATATGTTTCAAATGCGGAGGGGAGGGGCACATCAGTCCAAACTGCGCGATGCCGTCTAAAGCATCCTATAATTGTGGAAGAGAAGGTCACTTAGCCCGATTTTGTCGTTCACCGAAGACAAGTTCAGATAGGATGGAGGCACCAAAGACCGTCCCAGAAAAGCCAAAGCCAGTAGTTTAAGAGAGATCATTTTTTTTCGTGACGAGGAACCTGAATAAAATTATCACGGGTATGTTAGTCATAAACTCTTGCGAAGTCTATACCGTGTTAGATACCGGTTCTACTCACTCTTTTATTTCACCTAGTTGTGTTCAATATTTGAACTTAACTCCGGAGAAGTTAGACTTTGATTTCTCTGTTGAAATTTCGTTGGGAGAAACCTTTGTTACCTCCACTATTTATAAATCTTGTTCAAATCAACACTTTCACGTTACCTGTTGATCTTATCTCTTTGAAAATACTTGCATTGATGTGATTTTTAGAAACAATTGGTTAACTGCTCATCATGCTTTTCGTAAGGTTGTTAGCTTTCATATTCCTAACCAACCTATTATGCGAATTCAAGTAACCAAACCACTAAAGTCAATCATTGTCATATCAAGCCATAAGTAAAAATCCCCGTTCCTTTCGTTGTTGACTTCCTGGTGTGGAATGCACCGAAGCTAGACTTTCTGTAGGAGACGTTGTAAATGACGATGGCAAGTTGATAGGTATCAATGTGACGTGTTATCCAAGTCTTGGATGAGGGTCACAGTTTTGAACTATATTTCTATTGTTAATAAATTTCTTGACGTATTCTTGAAGACTTCTTAGTCTACCCCAGAGCGTAAAATTGAATTTTGTATTGACCCCAGTACAAAACTCATTTCTTAAACCCTCAAATATTTCTTCAACTAAAACGAACGTATTATGCGCCAAAGACGTTGGCTCGAGCTGTTGAAGATTACGATCGTAACATCATGGAAAAGCGAACGTGGTAGCTGACGCGTTGTGTAGAAGATCGTATATGGTTACAAGTGCGAATATACGAACCCACGTGAAGATAACGAATATACGATTAAAATCGACTTTAATCGATAAAGTTAAAGCTGCTCAACCTACATACTCAGAGCTGATAAATGTGAAGAAGAAGGTTCAAGAGGGCGTTATTCTAGAAGCAAGAATCGACGAAGAGAGGAAATCTCAACTCTCGATTTAATTGGCCCATTTGAAATCCTCGATGAAGTAGGAACTGTGGCCTATAGACTCGTTTTACCGCCAAGTATGTTGCGTGTTCAGAATATTTTTTTACGTATCGATGTTACGGACGACCCGAACCACATTATTAATTTAGAACCGGACGAGATAGCAAAAGATTTAACGTATGAGGAGATACGTGTTAACATCTTGGATAAGAAGGATCATATTCGATGCTTAAAGGTTATACCTCAAGAGTTAGAATTTGAAGTGAAGTCAAGGTATCCTCACATGTTCGGCATACCAAGTACGTACGTAAATTTCGAGGGCGAAATTCTATAAGGAGGGGAGATTGTGAGACCCCAGATTTTATGAATAAATATTTAATTTTTTCTCGAAATATTTTTTTTTATTATGGTGTGGATTTGATATAATAGTTATGGGTAGTATTTATAAATTTTTCAAAGTATGCAAGTTGTCATATTATATTCGTTTGGTCGGGAAATATTCTTTTTGTCGGGGAATGTTCGTACAACGGCACAATCATTGGTGGACCCCACAACGGAATTATTGTCGGATTGAAAAAATGACAAAAATATTTTATTAAAAATAACGGCGAAAGTTTTACCATTGTTACTGTTAAATTACTCGATAGTAAAAGTACAGTAATACGTGTGGTTGCATAGTAGCACACGGTATTGATTATTAATGCTTATGTGAGAAGTCACTCAGTTTGATTCAATTATTGTCAGTTAATAATATGAATTATTTAGCGATAATGACGTTTTGTTTTATTCGTATTATTAACGTAATAAAACAGAAACATCTTTTTATATAAAACAGAATACTTTATTAAAGTTATTCTATACATAGAATATATTATATTTTATTTAAAAGATTTTTCTTTAAATATGGACCGTCAGATTAAAGTAATTAATCTGGACCGTTCATGGATTAGTTACTATGCATTCTATTTTTCTATAAATAGCAGCTCATTCCTTCATTATTTCTTACGAATTCACTGAACTCTAGATAGAGAAACTATAGAGAGAGAGAAAAAGAGTATTATGCTACTTAAGTACTTCCTTATTTCAGCTCTTCTTTAAAACGGTAAGGGGTGTTATTCTTTCTTATTCATGAAGAGAACTGTTGTTATTCCATTTCTTATTATTCTGTTGGAATAACCTGTATACGCGGTCTACCCTATACTTGGTGACATTCTTCTATTATTCTGTTGGAACATCCTGTCTGTGTGTTTTACACCGGACCTGGTTCCGTTTTTATTATTATTCTGTTGGAACATCCTGTCTGTGTGTTTTACACCAGACCTGGTTCCGTCTTGTTATTATTCTGTCGGAATATCCTGTCTGTGCGTTTACGCCGGACCTGGTTCCATTATTTATTATTCTGTCGGAATATCCTGTCTGTGCGTTTACGCCGGACCTGGTTCCATTATTTATTATTCTGTTGGAATAACCTGTCTGTGCGGTCTATCGCATGCATGGTGATTTCTTTTGTTATTCCATTCTTTATTATACTCAGTTGGTTAAGTTTTGACTTCTATACTCCATGAAATTTGTGGAATATCCTTGACATTTGCGCTTCATCTAGTATCTATTCATAAAAATATTCTCCTGATCATTCTTGAATTTTATTCGACAAAGCAGTATCATGTTGACAATTTGGACGTTATTAATTCCTGGATAAATTAATTCTTGAACTTGTTTTATATAATTCTTATATCATTGTCATCATCCTCATGTTTATAAAATGTTGGAAGTCATCTGTGGCCTGTAGTGCATAGATGGACTTGGTATGATTATGACCAGGGATTATTCGGTATAATCATGACCGTAATGTTACAAATGATGTGGTAAAAGTCCTCATTGGCCCGTAGTGCATTGATGGACAGTTGTTGGCATGATCATGACCATTAATGAATATACGAATATCCTTGGCCGTAGTGCAGGGGTGATTCGATGATGTGGATTATTTTATTAAGCTGAGTCTCAACGATCACAGTGTTGAAAATTTTTTTAAATCATAAAAGATAGTAGAGTTTATTTTCTACTTGACTCTTTTAATGGATTGCTTTTTCCGCTGCAGTTAAACTTGATGTCTATCATATTTTATCAGTTTAACATTGTTGAAGGCTAATGATAATTTATTCTGCATTATCTTAGTCATAATATTTCTTACTGGGCTAGTTGAGCTCACCCTTTCTTTCACTGTTCTCTTCAGGAAATGAGAACGTAGCTGGGGGCAAGTCGGGGAACGGAGTGATGGTCCGAATGATAATATTAGTTAGTAGTCCTCACTATTCTATGTAATAGTATGTTAATAAATGTAATGAGGACTCCTTTTGAGTATGAATACTCTCTAGAAGATAATATTTGTATTCAAACTCACAGTTTATGTTTTGTCGTATTGTACACGACAGTTGTATTAGTAAGTTGTATTTGTATTCTGTACTTTGTATCTGACGACCCAAGATGGGTGATGTATACCTAATTTTGGGGGCGTCACAGGAGGGGTTACCCCCTATTTATAGCAACGGAAGGAGAAATAAACTACATTGTTGAATTTCTTTTCTGCCAAACTTTTGCCTAACTCATCTTATTTTTCCATAGCTTAGGACCCACTCTTTGAAATCAAGCTTTGAAAAGTCTTTGCGGGAGCATATTTCAATGCCTAACATCACAATTAATATAGGTGAGGGTCCACAAAATTTAGGAAAACAAATGCTTTGCAGACAATTTTCTCCACCAACCACCTCCACCAATCAAATAGCTTTAACAATTTTGAAAAGATGCATGCAGAGAATTCAAAACCAATTATCTAACCTCCACCCATTAATTCACATGCTGAAATTAATGAATTACAATATTATTCCCACCAACCCCTGCATAATGTTAAGGTAAATTAGGCACCGAATTTGTTTGTCAAAAAGGTGGGTTATTCACAAATTTATTTATATTATCACATTATACTATAATAATGTAATATTATAATAATATATTAACTGAATATTTTATTAGAGAAATAATTGTAATTCCACAAAAATATGCCAACTTTCAACAATTAATTCATACTAAAATTCCTTCATTAATAACCACATAAATAAATAAATCCCTCATTTATATCCACATCAAATTTCATATAAATCAATAATTAATTATTCACAAATAATATTACAGAATCACAATAATGGCAACCAGGTCGTTCCCAGGAAAGATGAGGCTTTCCAATAAAGATTTCTCCTTACTGGCGCGCAATTAGGTGATCAAACCTCTCCTTGACAGAACTTTCTAGACATTGCCAATAATGTTATCTAATAATATTATTCAAATAATATGAATTATTGATCTGATAATGGAAAATAATGTGCTGTGATAATTATTGAAATAACAATAATATAAAATATCAACGCAGCAATAAAATATTGAACAGTAATTCCTGTAACAATTATTGAGTAGTGCCTTCTTACGTAAGAATCCATAATTCAACAATACTATGCAATACCGTGTGCTACTGTGTAACCACACGTATTACTGTATTTTAACCACCAGGTAACACAACAGTGTTAACGGTAACAATTACGCCGATTATTTATAAAAACTCAAACTTTGTCATTTTCCTCATCCAACAGTTATTCCGTTATGGGCCCCACAAATGACTGTGCCGTCGTACGGATATTCCCGACAAAAGAATATTCCATGACCAAACGAATATTCCCCGATAAAAATGATTATTTTATTACCACGTGCTTATTTTGCAAAATTTGCACATTTCACCCATAACCAAAGTATTATATCAATTTATCACCTTACTATTTTAAGATAATAAATAGGGAAATTCAATTTCATTTATAATAAGTTAGGGTCTTACAACCTCCCCTCCTTATGAAATTTCGTCCTCAAAATTGACGTACGTACCTGGTATTTCGAAAAGGTGAGGGTACCTCGCTTTCATTTCCGAATCCAACTCCCATGTCATTTCCTCTATTGCATGGTTTCTCCACAAAACCTTAACTTGTGGTATAACTTTAGTGCGTAGGATATGCTCTTTCCTATCCAAGATCTTAACAGGTACCTCTTCGGACGTTAAATCTTCGGCTATCTCGTCTGGTTCTAACGCAATAATATGGTTCGGGTCTTTCACATATTTAAGAAGCATGAATATGTGAAAAACATTATGAACACGAGACATACTTGGAGGTAATGCGAGTCTATAGGCCACATTTCCTATTCGGTCAAGAATCTCAAATGGACCAATAAATCGCGGATTGAGCTTTTCTCTCTTCCCAAATCTTGTAACTCCCTTCCATGGTGCAACACGTAATAATGCATGATCTCCAATATTAAATTCCACGTCCTTTCGATGAAGATCAGCATAACTCTTTCGTCGATCTTGTGAGGTTTGAATACGTTGTCGAATCATTTGGATCATTTCTGTAGTCATGCGTACTAATTCTGGTCCCAACAACGTTACTTCTCCCACCTCATCCCAGCATACTGGAGAGCGACACTTTCGTCCATACAACTCCTCGAATGGAGTCATGCCTATACTTGCTTGATAACTGTTGTTGTAGGAGAATTCCACAAATGGCAAGTACTTATCCCAACTTCTCTTGAAATCTAGGACACAGAGTCTTAATAGATTTTCAAGGGTTTGAATAGTCCTCTCTGTTTGTCCGTCCGTTTGAGGATGGTATGCCGAACTGAATCGTAAATCCGTGCCCATAGCTTTCTGCAAGCTAACCCAAAATCTTGAAGTAAATCTTGGGTCACGATTTGAAACTATGGATACTGGCATGCCATGCAATCTCACAATCTCATTCACGTACATACGAGCAAGACGTTCAAGGGAATAAGTTTCTCGTATCGGCAAGAAATGGGCAGACTTGGTTAATCTATCAACAATAACCCAAATAGCATCTATGCCTTGAGAAACTTTGGGAAGACCTGTAACAAAATCCATGGTAATGTGTTCCCACTTCTATTCCAGAATCTCAAGTGGTTGCAAGGGACCCTTTGGCACTTGATGCTCCGCCTTTACACGTTGACAGGTTAAACACCTCGAGATAAACTCCGCGATCTCTCTCTTCATATTATTCCACCAAAATGAATGTCGAATATCATGATACATTTTGGTACTCCCAGGATGGATTGTAAACGGTGTGTTGTGTGCCTCCATCATGATTCTATGCTTCAAATCAGAGTCGTTAGGAACACAAAGTCTGGAGTTGAATCTAAGTATTCCTTCTTCATTGATTCTTGCTTTTGGAATAGCTCCTTCTTACACTTTCTTCTTCATACGTATCAGCCCCAGGTCCGTAGCTTGAGCAACTTTAACTTTATCAATTAAAGTCGGTTCTACTCGTATATTCGCCATCATCATGTGGGTCCCAGAAGTCTTTAACTCAATCTCCATCCTTTGTAAATCGTACAAAATGGGTCTTTGTGTTAACAACATCGCACTCGTACCCGCATACGATCTTCTACTCAATGCGTCAGCTACTACATTTGCTTTTCCAGGATGGTATTGAATGGTATGATCATAATCTTTCAACAGCTCGAGCCAACGTCGTTGTCGCATGTTGAGTTCCTTTTGGGTGAAGAAGTATTTGAGGCTTTTATGATCCGTATAGATCTCCACTTTCTCCCCATACAGGTAGTGTCTCCAGATCTTGAACGCGAAAACGACTGCTGCCAACTCCAAATCATGAGTAGGATAATTCCTCTCATATTCTTTGAGTTGTCGCGAGGCATAGGCTATGACTTTTACATGTTGCATGAGAACACATCCTAACCCTTTTCCTGAAGCATCGCTGTATATAACAAATCCATCCGAACCAGATGGTATTGCTAGAACAGGTGCCGAAATGAGTCTCCTCTTGAACTCTTGGAAACTCTTCTCGCATTCCTTGCTCCATACAAATTTTGTATCCTTCCGAGTCAACTGAGTTAACGGAGTAGCGATTCGAGAAAATCCTTCCACGAATCTTCGATAATAACCAGCTAAGCCCAGAAAGCTACGCACTTCGGTCACCGACTTCGGTTGCTCCCAAATTTGTATTACTTCAATCTTCGTCGGGTCAACAGATACTCCATGTTTTGACACCACGTGCCCAAGGAATGCTACTTCCTCAAGCCAAAACTCGTATTTCTTCAGCTTGGCATAAAGCTTGTTATCGCGAAGCCTTTGCAGTACCAGCTTCAAATGGTGCTCATGATCTTCACGACTTTTGGAATAGATGAGGATGCCATCAATAAAGACAACAACGAACTGATCCAAATATTCCTTGAATACACGGTTCATCATATCCATGAAAGTAGCAGGAGCATTAGTCAATCCAAAAGACATGACTAATAATTCATAATGCCTGTACCGAGTTCTGAAGGCAGTCTTTGGAATATCCTCAGTTTTAATCTTCAGCTGATGATATCCAGAACGAAGGTCGATCTTTGAAAAGAATTGTGCTCCTTGCAACTGGTCAAACAGGTCATCAATGCGATGTAGCGGATACCTATTCTTGATGGTGACATGGTTTAATTCTCGGTAGTCAATATATAGTCATATACTCCCGTCTTTCTTCTTTACAAATAAAATAGGAGCACCCCAAGGAGATGTACTAGGACGAATGAAACCGATGTCTAATAACTCCTGTAGTTGGAGTTTTAACTCCTAAAGTTCAATAGGAGCCATTCGATATGGGGTTTTAGAAATGGGCTTTGTACCCGGTTCAAGGTCAATAAAGAATTCAACATCACGTTCTGGGGGTAAACCGGGAAGCTCTTCAGGAAATACATCAGGAAATTCTCTAACAACAGAAATATTATTCAAATCTGACTTGTCTTTGTTCAAATTCATAACATGGGCTAAGAAAGCTTGACATCCGTTTTTCAATAAACGAATAGCTTTGTGGCTTGATATGACAGTGACTGATTTTAGTGGTTTAGTAGTTTGAATTCGGATGACAGGTTGGTTAGAAATATGAAAACTAACAACCTTACGAAAACAATTAATTTTAGCATGATGAGTGGTTAACCAATCAATTCCTAAAATCACATCAAAAGCAAGTATCTTTAAAGAGATAAGATCAACAGGTAATGTGATAGTGCCAACTTGGATCATGCAAGATTTATAAACTATAGATGTAACGAAGGTTTCACCCAACGGAGTTTCAATAGATAAGTCAAAGTCCAATTTCTCCGGAGTCAAGTTTAAACGTTGAGCACAAGTAGGAGAGATAAAAGAATGGGTAGAACCGGTATCTAGTAAGGTATAAACTTCGCAAGAGTTCAAAATTAGCTTACCCGCGATCACCTCATTCGGGTTCCTCACGTTTTGGCCAGTTACGACAAACGCTCTTCCAGGAACCGCTGATTTCGACTTATCCGGGATAGCCCTTGGAGTCACCATCCGCGTTGAACTTGATTTTGCTACAGAACAATCCCGAGCTATGTGGCCTTCCTTTCCACAGTTGTAACATACCTTGGATTGTTGTGGACAGTTTGGGCTGATATGTCCCTCTTTCCTGCATTTGTAACATCTAACTGGCGGTCGTTCTCCTCCCCTAGAATTTGTTGTTGGTGCTGGTGCTGCTGCTGATGTCTTCCCGTTATTGTTGAATCTCTTCTTTCTAAAATTTCCACTTGACTCACCTCTCCTATTATCATGGCCACGATGACCACCCGAGTGGTTACCGCCTTTGTTTGTATTTTTCCCTCCTCGTTGGTTATCATCGCTTTGATGACTGCTGTCACCGGTATGACCCTGGTTGTGGTCCCTCGGTTGAACATACTCACTATCTCGCTCTAATAATTGAGCTCTGTTGACAACATCTGAATACAGAGAAAATTTATGAGAGATAAGGTATCGACGAATCTCGGGTTTTAGACCTCTCATAAACATCCTTGTCATTCGTTCCTCATTCTCTACCAAATGAGGTGCAAACCTGGATAACTCTGCAAACTTCGCCTCGTACTGGGACACCGTCATGTTGTTTTGTTTCAGTCTGATAAACTCCACCTCCTTCATATGACGAATACTTTCAGGAAAATACTTGTCATTGAATAGTTTCTGAAATATTTCCCAAGACATGCTGAGTGCGGTTGGCTGGGTACGCTTCACAGACTCCCACCAGTAGTCTGCCTCACCGCGGAACATAAAGGTGGCGAATGGAACCTTCTGTTCCTCCGTGCATCCCAAGACATCGAATATCTTGGTAATTTGCTTGACCCACGTTTCCGCCATGATCGGATCCGGCTTTTCCTTAAATTCTGGGGGTCCCAACTCTTTAAACTGCTTGGCTGTGACAAGCCGCGCATGACTAGAATTTCTACCCGTATTTTGTGCGCGAGTCTCCCTCGTCTGGTTTTGCATGAACTGCAAAAAGCTCCTAAACATTCCACCATTCATCGTTTGCTCGGTAGTGTTGTTTACAGGAGGAATATTGCCGTCCTGTTGTACGTTCTCCTGGTTTGTGAGTAAAGGTTGTTCCACATTCTCATACACTCCATTGTTAACGTTCTCAGCAGCCATTCTTAAATACTGTCATAAACAAGGGTTAATTAAACAAATTAACATATCACATAATATCCCTATATTGTGACCGACCAACAAATAAGCTTAGTTAGGACACACTAGCGAAGGATTTACTCATCTCTCCCTTCCTAGTTCTATTCCCCGATCTCCGCCAGAGACCATATCCCTAAGCTCTGATACTAACTGTGACACCCCCAAAATAGGTATACATCACCCATTCTGAGTCGCCAAATACATGGTACAGAAACAAATACAACTTCATAATACAATTGTCGTGTGAAATACGACAACACATATGCTGTGAGTTTGAATACAAATATAGTCTAATAGAGAGTATACAAACTCAAAAGGAGTCCTCATTACAATTATTGATACACTATTTTGCAAAATAGTGACGACTACTAATACATCTATCCTGAACCATTACTCCATACCCCGGCTAGTTCCTGCTATGTTCTCACCTCCTGAGAAGAAAAATGGAACAAAAAGAAAAAGGGTGAGCTCAACTAGCCCAATAAAGAATATTATGACTAAGATAATATACAAAAATTATCATTAGTCTTCAACAGGGAAAATCTGATAAAATATAATAGACAACAAGTTTTAGATCAATATTCTACAGCGAAAACAGCAATCCATTAGAAGAGTCAAGTAGAGAATGAGTTCTACTATCTTCTAAGATTTAAAAGTCCATCATCAATATTTTATCCCTGTAACAACAATCAATATGCATCTTTAATCAAATATTCATCTTTGCACTACAGACCAAAGATATTCATTTGTATCACCAGTTGGTCATGTTCATCTCAATACCTGTTCATCTTTGCACTACGGGCCAAAGATATTCATTAGGTAATCTTTCATCTTTGCACTATAAGCCAAAGATATTCAATTATATCATCATTTAGGAATGAGGATTATGAAAAATATCTTAAAGAAAACGAATCCAGTGAGACAGAAGGACAAATATTAGGGATTCATATTTCAGTTTATCCAAGTTCAATAATACTCCATAATAAACTATAGTGGAGTAAAATTCAAGAATGAAGATCAAAACATGGATTAAATTTCAAGAATAAGGGTCACAACAGATTACTTGGAAGGAAAAAAAATAAATTTTCTTTTGTGAACAGTACCCTCCAGTACCCGTGAACAGTAACCGTGAACAGTAATTATGAACAGTACCCGTGAACAGTAACTGTGAACAGTTTTCATGAAAAGTTTTAAATTTGATAAAAAGTTCAAATCAATATTCCTATGAAAGGATATTAGATGAAACGAAATTTCTAACCATTTTCGGAATTATAGAAGCAATACTTACCATAGTAAGTTCAAATTTAGAGAATATGAAATGAAATAATATCCATTCCATACTATGGAGTATGAACGAAAATAATATTTCTTACGAGTATTGAAATAAAATAATATCCTTTACCTTGGTAGAAACTGAATTTGACTGGAATATCGGATATTATTCTGAGAAAATCTTGCAGAAAAACTTTGCTCAAAATATTCTTATACTCAAAAAAAATACTCACAATACTATAGAATAAGAATTTCTGAATTTAGAAATGGTGTGATGAGGAAGGAGGGGTTACCCCCTATTTATAGCAACGGAAGGAGAAATAAACTACACTGCTGAATTTCTTCTCTGCCAAACTTTTGCCTAACTCATCTTATTTTTCCATAGCTTAGGACCCACTCTTTGAAATCAAGCTTTGAAAAGTCTTTGCTGGAGTATATTTCAATGCCTAACATCACAATTAATATAGGTGAGGGTCCATAAAATTTAGGAAAACAAATGCTTTGCAGACAATTTTCTCCACCAATCAAATAGCTTTAACAATTTTGAAAAGATGCATGCAGAAAATTCAAAACCAATTATCTAACTTCCACCCATTAATTCACATGCTGAAATTAATGAATTACAATATTATTCCCACTAACCCCTGCATAATGTTAAGGCAAATTAGGCACCAAATTTGTTTGTCAAAAAGGTGGGTTATTCACAAAGTTATTTATATTATCACATTATACTATAAAAATGTAATATTATAATAATATATTAACTGAATATTTTATCAGAGAAATAATTGTAATTCCACAAAAATATGCCAACTTTCAACAATTAATTCATACTAAAATTCCTACATTAATAACCACATAAATAAATAAATCCTTCATTTATATCCACATCAAATAAATATTTTCTTATCATATAAATCAATAATTAATTATTCACAAATAATATTACAGAATCACAATAATGGCAACCAGGCCGTTCCCAGGAAAGAGGGGGCTTTCCAATAAAGATTTCTCCTTACTGGCGCGCAATTAGGTGACCAAATCTCTCCTTGACAGAACTTTCTAGACATTGCCAATAATGTTATCTAATAATATTATTCAAATAATATGAATTATTGATCTGATAATGGGAAATACTGTGCTGTGATAATTATTGATACAACAATAATATAAAATATCAACGCAGCAATAAAATATTGAACAGTAATTTCTGTAACAATTATTGAGTAGTGCCTTCTTACGTAAGAATCCATAATTCGATAATACTATGCAATACCGTGTGCTACTGTGTAACCACACGTATTACTGTATTTTAACCACCAGGTAACCCAACAGTGTTAACGGTAACAATTACGCCTACTATTTATAAAAACTCAAACTTTGTCGTTTTTCTCATCCGACAGTTATTCCGTTATGGGCCCCACAAATGACTGTGCCGTCGTACGGATATTCCCGACAAGAAGAATATTCCATGACCAAACGAATATTCTCCGACAACAATGATTATTTTATTACCACTTGCTTATTTTACAAAATTTGCACATTTCACCCAAAACCAAAGTATTATATCAATTTATCAACTTAACTATTTTAAGATAATAAATAGGGAAATTCAATTTCATTTATAATAAGTTGCGATCTTACAAAAATTGTCGCTAATGGTGTTCTTGGGCTGTTCTTCAACAAACCCAGAAACTCAAAGATAGTTACTAGGTCCCTAGTTTGACCAATCGTAGATCCTTTGATATCACGTTTTTGAGTTGGGTTGGGATTATAGTATTGATGTATCACTACAACCTAAAATAGCTTTCATGCCCAAAACATAACACCACAGAGATTTAAAGACCTCCAAAAATCATGTTAGGCATGTTCTTCATTTTTTGCGTTTCCCAGAAATGAAGAACAGCCTTGGTACCTACTTTGCGATCCTTGTAACATGCATCTTAAGCTTTCTTTGTGTGATATGAAGGTTCAATCCCATAGTCCGGATGTCATAGTACAACAACATGTCAACAGATCGGTCTAACAACAACACATTAAATAAATCAAGGCCGGTCAAAGTAGGGGTCAGGAATCGGTTCTTGAAGATTTTGGGTTACCCAGAATCTCCTTCCGGGGAGTTGGTCAACGGTGGTTTGACCATGATTATCTACTATTATGTTCAAGATCTGGTTGATCTAAAGCCTTTAGCATATAATCTGCATGTCAAGCTACAACAACAACACAATACCTTGGCCAAAACATGAACATACAGCAAGATCAGGGACGTTAAAAATCTTGTCAGACCACTGGAAAAAATTCTGGGTTGCCCAGATTCTAAGTTTTATGCTCGGTCTACGACCTTTGACTGTCTATATCTTTCAATCTAAACGTGATCTGGGCTTGATTCAAGTCTCAGATCAAAGTCCTAACATCAAAGAACAGATCTATAACATAACATACACTAAAAGTCAAACACACACAGATCTACGGCCTCTGACATATGACTGTCAGGCCATTTATCAAACTTTTCCCAGATTTCTTAAAATGACTTTTTCGAGCACATTGATGTTATGGATTTACTATATAGCAACCCAGATATCATCAAGTGACACCCTAATACACAACATAAAATAATAAATTACATCATCTAACAAGATCTAGCGAATTAGGGTTTATACCACTTTGAAGCTTTGATCTTTGATTCTGACTTTGTGATCTGATCCTTAGCTTGCTACAAGATGATTATGGTCTCACTTCTCACTCTAAAATTTCAAAAATGAAGACAGAGAATGTCTTGGACAAAAATGAAAATAATAAAGTATGTAGTCTTCTCTTTCTAAATCTATATAAATTATTGTTGCAATGAAAAAGGTTGTTGTGTTGGCTGATTTATATGGATTTTAAGTCACATGGCTAGGTCTAGGGTTGCTCAACCACTCCATATATTGGCAAGATTGCAAGTTACCTTCAATTATTCAATTAGGGTATTATGGACATTTTGATTTTAATTTTAATGACATTTTTGTCAATTAGCCAAACCCTTAGGGTTTATGATTTAAGATTTAGGATTTAGGTTAGGGTTTGAACTATTTTAGGGTTTAGGGTTTAACCCTTAACTTATAAATTTAATTTCTAAGATTTTCGAATTTCGGTTTTAAAAATCGAAAATTAATATTTCTAAATTATAATTATAATTTTCTAATTATATTAAAATTTCTTAATCAATATTTCAATCTTTGCTAATTAGGATTAATATATCCTAATTAAAATTGCTAATTTAGCAATTAGGGTCAAAATCACACATTAGGATTTACAACTCAAAATTAGGGTTTCTAATAGAAAAATAATTTTTTTTTCTAATTTCGAAATTAGATTTCGTAATTTGATTTGGGTTTTCTAACTACTTATAACTTTAAAAATTAGGATTAATATTTCCTAATTAACATTAAAAGTGTTAAATTAACAATTAAGTTTTTTCCTATTTATAAATTAGGGTTTCTAATCCAGAAATTAGGGTTTTCTAAATTTGAAATTAGGGTTTGCTAATTAATTAAGCTTTACCCTAATTAATATTATAATTAATAGCATATGAGCATTATAATTCTCCGTTAGGGTTTTAAATTTCTGAATTAGGGTTTCGGATTCCCAGAACTAAAATTAGGATTTTCAGAACTGGTTTCTAGTGTTTCTTATAATTCGTAAGAATTTTCTAACAGAACGTTGACGTTCTTAATATATACTTAGGGTTTGTTACAGATATCGTTTATCTGGTCAACCCTTGACTCTTAACCACATATTGTACACATATACACCCATATACACAGAACATATTCACGTATTCCCTTAATCCTGAATAATTCACCTAAATCTTTCACAGAATTTTAAAATCCTCAAAATTCCGTCTTAAAAATATCAAACGCATACACTTATTTTCTGTCTAGGTTTTAATATTGAACCTTAAATCAATTAATTAGAATTTTAAAAATATTCAAAATTCTCGGGTTGTCACAGTGCAGGGATGATTTGATTTTGTTTATTAAGCTGAGTCTCAGCGATAAAGTTAATGAAAAACTTTTTAAATAATAGAAGATAGTACATTTTATGCTCTACTTGACTCTTCTAATGGATTGCTTATTCTGCTGCAGTTGTTGATCTAAAACTTGTTGTCTATTATATTCTATCAGTTGTTATACTGTTGAAGGCTAAGGATAATTTATTCTGCATTATCTTAGTCATAATAGTTCTTACTGGGCTAGTTGAGCTCACCCTTTCTTTCACAGTTCTCTTCAGGAAAGGAGAATATAGCTGGGACGAGTCGAGGTACGGATTGACGGTCCAGATGGTTGTTTTAGTAGTTCTCACTATTTTACAAAATAGTGTGACAATAAATGTAATGAGGACTCCATTGAGTGTGGATATTGTCTGGATGACAATATTTGTATTGAAACTCATAGCATATGTTTTGTCGTATTTTACACGACAGTTGTATAACTAAGTTGTATTTGAATTTCAGTACCATGTAAGTGGCGACCCAAGATGGGTGACGTATACCTGTTTTGGGGACGTCACAGTTGGTATCAAAGCTTAGGGATATGATCCCTGGCTGAGATGTAAGACTAGAACTAGGAGGGGAGAGAAGGGTAATTCCTTTGCTAGTATGACCTACCTAAGTTATTTGGTATTTAATTGGTCGGTCAGAGTATAGGGATAATATGTGGCATGTCAATTAACCCTTATTTTGAAACTATATTCTAGAATGATATCTGAAATACAGGAGGTGAGAAATGGGAAAATCATGATAGTGAGGAAATAACGGGAAGGTACAATCCAGGAAGAAAGTAAGGTATTTTCATCTCTTCGAATTACCAGGTACGTAAATTTCGAGGGCAAAATTTCATAAGGAGCGGAGATTGTGAGACCCCAAATTTTATGAAATGAAAGTATTCAATTTTCTTATAATTAGACTATTTAGTAAATAGTTAAATTGATAAAAGGTTAAAGTTAAGGGTGATATTTGAAATTTTTTTCAAAGTAAGCAAGTTGTTATAAAATACCCAGTAGTAAAAGTACAGTAATACGCGTGGTTGCATAGTAGCACACAGTATTGATTATTGATGCTTACGTAAGAAGTCACTCAGTTATACTCAATTATTGCTACAGTAATTGTTGAATCATATCTCTCATATTATTGATTCAATTGTTGTCACAGTATTATCTGTATAATATGTTATATTATTAAATCAATAATTGAGACGACAAAGTTATTCATATTATTATTTGTAATATTGACAATGTCTAGAAGTTCTGTCAAGGAGAGGTTTGGTCATCTAATTGCGCGCCAATAAGGAGAAATCCTTATCGGAAAGCCCCCTCTTTCCTGGAAACGACCTGGTTGTTAAATATTGTGAGTTATAATAATAATAAAGATAGAAGCTATAGAGAGAGAAGCTATAGAGAGAAAGAAGAAGCGAAGTCTCCTACTTCACTATTCCAGTATCCAGTTTCTTTTAAGGTAAGGGGTATTATTCTTTCGTATTCATGAAGAGAGTTATATTCTTTCAATACTCGTAAAGGTTGTTATTCCATTCTTTATTATTATGTTGGAATAACCTGTCTATGCCAAGTACCGCATACATGGTGAAATTCTTCTGTTATTCCATTCTTTATTATTCTGTTGGAATAACCTGTCTGTGCGGTTTATCGCATGCCTGGTGAATTCTGTTGTTATTCCATTCTTTATTATTCTGTTGGAATATCCTATTTGTGCGGATTACGCATGACCTAGTTCCCTTCTTTATTCTTCTGTTGGAATATCCTGTCTGTGCGGATTACTTATGACCTGGTTCCGTTCTTAATTATTCTGTTAGAATATCCTGTCTGTGCGGATTATGCATGACCTGGTTCCATTCTTTATTATTCTGCTGGAATAACATGTCTATGTGGATTACCGCATGCATGATGAATGATCCTTTGTATTCATTCTTTATTAAATTATGGAAATAATCTGTCTACGTGGATTACTGCATGGCGGGTGAAAATCTATTTACTGTTTCGTATATTCTATTATACTCGTATGAGATATCATTTCTTTTGTACTCGTCATAGAATATCATTTTCTTTGGTATTTTCTTTTACGAGTTATGTAAGACCCCAACTTTTATGAATAAAGAATAATTTTCTCGAAATATATTTTTGAAAATTATGGTGTGGATTTGATATAATGTTATAGTTGTGGGTAATATTTACAAATTTTGCAAAGTAAGCAAGTGGTTATATAATATTCAATTGGTCGGGGAATATTCGTTTTAACAGAGAATATTCGTACGACGACACAATCATGGGTGGACCCCACAACGGAAGTATTGTCGTAGTTAGAAAATGACAAAATTATCTTTTTACAAAAGTAACGGCGAAAGGGTTACTGTTAAACTGTTGAACTACCCGGTAGTAAAAGTACAGTAATACGCGTGGTTACATAGTAGCACACGGTATTGATTATTGATGCTTACGTGAGAAGTCACTCAGTTATACTGAATTATTGCTACGGTAATTGCTGCATCATATCTCTCATATTATTGATTCAATTATTGTCACAGTATTATCTGTATAATATTTATTATTATTAAATCAATAATTGAGACGACAAAGTTATTCATATTATTATTTGCAATATTAACAATATCTAGAAGTTCGGTCAAGGAGAGGTTTGGTCACCTAATTGCGCACCAATAAGGAGAAATCCTTATCGGAAAGCCACTTCTTTCCTGGGAACGACCTGGTTGTTAAATATTGTGAATTATGATATTAATGATGAATAAGTTCGTGTTGATTAAAGATGAAATGGATAGTTCTATTGTGTTGAAATTATTAGTGTTAGTGTAAATCGATATTTATTTCGATAATAATTGATGTCTGGAGGTTATGTTGACCAATCGGGTAATTAACCGGATAAATAAGCAATTAATTGCTATTAATTCACATGATTATAACTATTTATTCACATATGTATACTATTGATTCACATTCTTGTACTATTAGGGGAGGTGGTGCAAGATTCATAATACTTGCATGACTAAGTTAAAAATGGAGGTATAGTTGAAGGTACTATACTGTAATTAGTTTTTTCACATGATTATACTATTCAGTCACATGAATGAACTATTAATTCACATTATTTACTATTAGGGGAGGTGGTGCAAGTTTGATAATACTTGCAGGACTAATTTAAAAATAAAGAAATAGAGAAAGGTATTATACTGTAATATTTTGAGCCCCAAAACGTGCAGTGCAATTATCAAAACTATATTTTCCTATAAATAGAAGCTCATTCTTCCTTCATTTATCACTAATTCACTAAAACTATAAAGTAATCATTATAGAGAGAAATTATAGAGAGAAAGAAGAAGAAAAGTCTGCTACCTCATTATTCCAGTATTCTTCTAAGGTAAGGGGTATTATTCTTTCGTATTCATGAAGAGAGTTATTTTCTTTCAATACTCGTAAGGGTTGTTATTCCATTCTTTATTATTATATTGGAATAACTTGTCTATGCGAAGTACCGCATACATGGTGAATTCTTCTGTTATTCCATTCTTTATTATTCTGTTGGAATAACCTGTCTGTGCGGTCTATCGCATGCCTGGTGAATTCTTTTGTTATTCCATTCTTTATTATTCTTTTAGAATATCCTGTCTGTGCGGGTTACGCATGACCTGGTTCCATTCTTTATTATTCTGTTGAAATAACATGTCTGTGCGGATTACGCACGCCTGGTGAATTCTTCTGTTATTTCATTCTTTATTATTCTGTTAGAATAATCTGTCTATATGGATTACTGCATCCATGGTGAATGATCCTTCGTATTCATTCCTTATTAAATTGTGGAAATGATCTAACTACGTGGATTATCGCATGGCGGGCAAAAAAAATCCATTTGCGATTTCATATATTCTATTATACTCAGTTGGTTAAAGTTTTGGCTTCTATACTCCATGAAATTAGTGGAATATCCTTGATATTTGCGCTTCATCCAATATCTTTTCATGGAAATATTCTTCTGAACATTCTTGAATTTTACTCCACAAAGAAGTATCATGTTGACAATTTGGACGTTATTGATTTCTGGATAAATTAAAATTATAAATCTTTAAAATTTATCCTTGAACTTATTTTATTGAATTATTATGTCATTGTCATCATCCTCATGCTTATATTGTGATTAAAGTCATCTTTGACTTACGTGCATAGATGGACTTGGTATGATTATGACCAGGGATTATTCGGTGTAATCATGACCGTAATGTGACGAATGATGTGGTAAAAGTCCTCATGGGCCTGTAGTTCATTGATGGACAGTTGTTGGTATGATTATGACCAGGGATAATTCGGTATAAACATGACCATTGATGATTACATGAATATCCTTGGTCGTGATGCAGGGATGATTCGATTTTATTTATTAAGCTGAGTCTCGGCGATAAAGTTGATGAAAAACTTTTTAAATCATAGAATATCGTAGATTGTATGCTCTACTTGACTTTTCTAATGGATTGCTTGTTCCGCTACAGTTAAACTTGTTATCCATTATATTCTATCAGTTTAACATTGTTGAAGGCTAATGATATTTTATTCTGCATTATCTTAGTCATAATATTTCTTACTGGGCTAGTTGAGCTCACCCTTTCTTTCACTGTTCTCTTCAAGAAATGAGAACGTAGTCGGGACTAGTCGGGGAACGGAGTGACGGTCCAGATGATAGTATTAGTAGTCCTCATTATTCTGTTAAATAGTGTGACAATAAATGTAATGAGGACTCCATTGAGTGTGGATATTGTCTAGATGACAATATTCTTATTAAAACTCTTAGATTATGTTTTGTCGTATTTTACACGACTGTTGTATAATTAGGTTGTATTTCAATTTTGTACCATGTATTTGGCGACTCAAGATGGATGATGTATACCTGTTTTGGGGGCGTCACAGTTGGTATCAAAGCCTTAGGGATATGATCCCTGGCTGAGATGTGAGACAAGAACTAGGAGGGGAGAGACGGGAAATTCCTTCGCTAGTATGACCTACCTAAGTTTATTTGGTATTTTTTTGGCCTGTTAGAGTATAAGGATAATATGTGACATGTCAATTAACCCTTGTTTTGTGGCAATATTTAAAAATGGCATCCAAAAATGTTGAGATAAGCAATGAAGCACATGAGATCGTTGAGTCACCAACGATCAATACCCAGGATAATGTCCATCGAGATGGCAATAATCCTCAGGAAAACAGCAACACTGACCAAATGATGAACGATGGAATGTTCAGAGGCTTTATGCAATTCATGCAACATCATGCGAGAGCGGCTCCTGTCCAAAATATAGGTAGAAACATTGGAAATTCTCGGACGGTCACCGCTAAACAGTTCAAGGAGCTAGGACCACCGGAGTTTATTGGAGAGCCAAAACCACTTAAGACAGAGACGTGGATAAAGCAGATCACCAAGATATTTGATGTCTTGGGATGCTTCGAGGAGCAAAAGGTTCCCTTTGCCACCTTTATGTTGCGAGGAGAGGCAGACTACTGGTGGGAATCGATAAAGCGTACTCAACCTGCCGCACTGAAGATATCTTGGGAGAAGTTCCAAGAACTATTCAACGACAAGTACCGAAAGTATTCGTCACATGAAAGAGGTAGAGTTCATCAAGTTGGAGCAAAAAAATATGATCGTGTCACAGTACGAAGCTAAGTTTGCCGAGTTGTCCCGGTTTGCGTCTCACTTGGTTGATAATGAGAAGAGAATGACGCGGATGTTTTTAAGAGGTTTGAAACCCGAGATACGTCAATATCTAATTTCTCATAAACTGTGTTTGTATTCAGATATTGTAAATAGGGCTCAATTATTGGAGTGTGATAACGAGTCAACCCAACCAAGAGAAAGCAGCCGGCAAAATGATAATACCAGTGGTGGCAGTCATAGAAGCAGTGACAACAAACGTGGAGGGAATCAACATGCCAGAAATGGTAACCACTTCGGTGGTAATTGTTGGTCGAAAAACCGATCCCTAAACCCGCGCAAGTATACGCGGTCTAACAAGTAATACAGTGATAAGTAGAGTGTCGTACCCACGAGGAACTATGACTAATATTTACCAAGTACCGATTGTTTATCGCTAAAGTCTTATTCGAACAGCAGTAAATGGAAAGGTGATTAATCTAATTATACTACTTAACAAAGCAAGTAAATGGATAACGAATGGAAATCTAAGGAATTACAAGCTAAGGTCACAACTTCACCCCCACACAGGCATTCTGTCGAACACCTGGCATGTTATGTTTCATCAAACTAGCTACCCTTTCTCTCTTTGGTCTTAATGGTCACGATAATTTGTCGACCAAGAACACACAGGTGCTCATGCACCTCTGTCGAGGTATGCACAAACATATCCTCTCCAGATCCACCCTAAAGGGAATAGAACAGAAAAGAACGTCCAAGCTAGATGCAACCCTACATATATCTATGCGAATCACTCATAACAAGGATTTAAGCATAAGTTCTCTATCAGGTCGCACGTGGCGCACAGAGATATGTCTATTCTACGCACAACTTATGCAGTCGAAACCCTTCACATGCTAATATATTTAGGTGTAAATCTACAATTCTTCTGTCGATATCATGCAGATTACCAAAATCATCACTAATGTCTTAGCGAGAATCATAAAGCACAAATATATTAAACCAAATCATATGGTGCCAACCAAAGAGATAAAGACAGTCAATTCAAATAACAAAGGGATCCATTATAACCTTAGAGCCAATATTCAGTTCGTAGTTAATAAACCAAATACAAGAAACAAATAAGACAACATTTATAGAATACAAAATTAGAGGAAATAAATGGATTGAAGAAACTCTGTCAAAGCCCCTTCAACTCCCACGAATTCCGCTCAAATCAAGCTTTTCTAATCCGTGTCGCTCATTGAGCTCCAAAGAAAAGCCAAACTTCTCCCTAATCTACCTAATCTATATTTACAGACATCAACTAAGAACTAGAGAGAGAAAGTACAAAAGAAAAGAGAAAAACTAATCTAAGCTAAGCTATATGATGTATAATGTCTGATCTATCAAATGCAGAGGCTTCTCTCTGATATATCTCTCCTTCCATCCTTTGCTAGGTCAAAACAGGGCATTGGTTGTCTGGGAATCGGACCTGGCGCCGCGGCACGGCCAAATAAGCTATGGTTGGCGTTGCAGCGCCATGTCATCAAGTAAGGAGACCAGAGCTCGCGCTGCAGCGCGAGCCCAAGAAGGAAAAGTGGCGCCACGGCGCGAAGATGATGTCAGCAAGGGCCAGGGAGTGGCGCTGCAGCGCGGCCAATATGCTTGGCATTGGCGCCGCGGCGCGGCTATACATAAAATGCTCGTTTTTGCCCCTGAATGCTAGAAAACACCTGATAAGCCCTGCAATATGTCAATTAAGCACAACAACACTATAATCATATAAAAACATATAAACTCTACGAGAACAGACAACTATTTAAGTCTTAAAATATCTGATTCGTGGGTATAAATCCCACTCATTAGTAATCATGGCCAAGACAATAAGAATGGACATTTCAAGAAGAGGAGATTCAACAATAATGGAAAGACGTCAGCACCAACATCCGTTGTTAAGGAAAGAAAATGACCACCTATCGTATCTTACAAATGTGGAGGGGAAGGACACATCAGTCCAAACTGCGCGATGCAGTCCAAAGCGTGTTACAATTGTGGAAAAGAAGGTTACCTAGCCCGATTTTGTCGTGCACCAAAGTCAAGTCCAGCTGGGATAGAGGCATCAAAGGGTGTCCCAGACAAGACAAAACTGGTAGTTCAAGGGAAAGCATTTGTCGTAACCTCCCAAAAAGCGAGGAATCCGAACGAGGTGATCACGGGTAAGCTAATCATAAACTCTAGTGAAGCTTACACTTTATTTGATACCGATTCTACCCATTCTTTCATTTCTCCTACTTCCACTCAACGTTTAAATTTGACTATAGAGAAATTAGACTTTGACTTATCGGTTGAAACTCCGTTGGGAGAAACCTTCATTACATCCATTATTTATAAGTCTTGTTTGATTCAAATCGGTAACCGCACGTTACCTGTCGATCTTATTTCCTTAAAAATACTTGCATTTGACGTGATTCTAGGGATTGATTGGTTAACTACTCATCATGCTAAAATTGATTATTTTCGTAAGGTTATTAGCTTTCATATTCTTAATAAACCTATTATGCGAATTCAAGCGACCAAACCATTAAAATCAATCATGGTCATCTCAAGCCATAAAGCTATTCGTTTATTAAAAAATGGATGTTAAGCTTTCTTAGCTCATGTCACAGATTTAAACAAAAATACGTCAGATTTGAATGATATTTCTATTGTTAATAAATTCCCTGACGTATTCCCCGAAGAACTTCCTGGCTTACCCTCAGAGCGTGAAATCGAGTTTGGTATCGACCTTGAACCCGGTACAAAACCCATTTTCAAAACCCCATATCGAATGACTCATATTGAACTTCAGGAGTTAAAAACCCAACTACAGGAATTGTTAGACATCGGTTTCATTCATCCTAGACGTCTCCTTGGGGTGCTCCTGTTCTATTCGTGAAGAAGAAAGATGGAAGTATGCGACTTTGTATTGATTATCGGGAGTTGAATTATGTTACCATCAAAAATAGGTACCCATTGCCTCGCATTGATGACATGTTTGACCAGTTGCAAGGAGCCAAATTCTTTTTAAAGATTGATCTATGTTTCGGATATCATCAGTTGAAGATTAAAACTGATGACATTCCAAAGACTTCTTTCAGAACTCGGTACGGGCATTATGAATTCCTAGTCATGTCTTTTGGATTAACTAATGCTCCTGCTGCTTTCATGGACATGATGAACCGAGTATTCAAGGAATATTTGGATCACTTTATGGTCGTCTTTATTAATGGCATCCTCATATACTCCAAAACCCGTGAAGACCATGAGCAACACCTGAGGCTGATACTCCAAAAGCTTCGTAAAAATAAGCCATATGCCAAGTTGAAGAAATGTGAGTTCTGGCTTGAGGAAGTTGCATTCCTTGGGCACGTGATATCAAATCATGGAATATCTATTGACCCAGCGAAGATTGAAGCAATTCAAAGCTGGGAGTAACCAAAATCAGTGACCAAAGTACGTAGCTTTCTCAGCTTAGCTGGTTATTATTGGCGATTCGTAGAAGGATTTTCTCGAATCGCTACTCCATTAACTCAGCTGACTCGAAAAGATACAAAGTTCGGTTAGAGCGAGGAATGTGAGAAGAGTTTTCAAGAACTCAAGAGAAGACTCATTTCAGCACCTGTTCTGACAATACCATCTGGCTCGGAGGGATTTGTCATCTACAGTGATGCTTCAGGCAAAGGGTTAGGATGTGTTCTCATGCAACATGGGAAAGTCATAGCCTATGCCTCACGACAATTCAAAGAATATGAGAGAAATTATCCTACTCATGATCTAGAGTTGGCAGCAGTCATTTTTGCGCTTAAGATTTAGAGGCATTACTTGTATGGAGAGAATGTGGAGATCTATACGGATCATAAAATCCTCAAATATTTCTTCATTCAAAAGGAACTCAACATGCGGCAACGACGATGGCTTGAGTTGTTGAAAGATTATGATCATACCATCCAATACCATCCTGAAAAAGTGAATGTAGTAGCTGACGCATTGAGTGGAAGATCATATGCGAGCACGAGTGTAATATTGTCAACGTAAAGGCCCATTTTGTATAACTTGAAAAGGATGAAAATAGAGTTAAAGACTCCAGGGACCCATGTGATGATGGTGAATATACGAGTGGAACTGACTTTAATCGATAAAGTTAAAGCTGCTCAAGCTACAGACTTGGAGCTGATGCGTATGAGGAAGAAAGTGCAAGAAGGTGCTATTTCAGAAGCAAGAATCGATGAAGAAGGAATACTTCGAGTCAACTCCAGACTTTGTGTTCCTAACGATTCTGACTTGAAGTATAAAATCATGATGGAGGCGCACAACACACCATTTGCAATCTATCCTGGGAGTACCAAAATGTATCGGGATCTTTAACATACATTTTGGTGGAGCAATATGAAGAGAGAGATAGCGGGGTTTATCTCAAGGTGTCTAACTTGTCAACGAGTCAAGGCGGAGCATCAAGTGCCAAAAGGTCCATCGCAACCACTTGAAATTCAAGAATGGAAGTGGGAGCACATTACCATGAATTTCGTTACTGGTCTTCCCAAATCTCAAGGCATAGATGTAATTTGGGTCATTGTTGATAGATTGACCAAGTCTGCTCATTTCCTACCTATACGAGAAACTTATACACTTGAATGTCTTGCTCGTATGTATATAAACAAGATTGTAAGACTACATAGTATGCCAGTATCCATAATTTCTGATCGAGACCCAAGATTCACTTCAAGATTTTGGGTTAGTTAACAAAAAGCTATGGGCACAAATTTACGATTTAGCTCGGCATATCTTCCTCAGACGGACGGACAGTCGGAGAGGACTATTCAAACTCTTAAAGATCTATTAAGACTCTATGTCCTTGACTTCAAGGGAAGTTGGGACAAGTTCTTACCATTGGTGAAATTTTCCTACAACAACAGTTATCAAGCAAGTATTGGCATGGCTCTATTTAAGGCGTTGTGTGGAAGAAAGTGTCGTTCTCCAGTATGCTGGGATGAGGTGGGTGAAGCAACGTTGTTGGGATGTGAGTTGGTACGTATGACTACGGAAAAGATTCAAATGATCCGACAACGTATAAAAACCTCACAAGATCGACAAAAGAGTTATGTTGATCTTCATCGAAAGGACGTGGAATTCGATATTGGAGATCATGTGTTGTTATGTGTTGCTCCATGAAAAGGAGTTATGAGATTTGGAAAGAGAGGAAAGCTTAATCCTCGATTTATTGGCCCATTTTTAATCCTCGATCGAGTAGGAAAGGTGGCATATAGACTCGCCTTACCGATAAGTATGTCTCGTGTTCATAACGTTTTTCACATATCTATGTTACGTAAATATGTGAAAGACCCAAACCACATTATTGAATTAGAACCAGACGAGATAGAGGAAGATTTAACGTATGAAGAGTTACCTGTTAAAATGATGGATAAGAAGGATCATATTCTACGCTCCAAGGTTATACCTCAAGTCAAAGTTTTGTGGAGAAACCAAGATATAGAAGAAATGACCTGGGAGTTAGAATTTGAGATGAAGTCAAGATATCCTCACCTCTTCGATATACCAGGTACGTACCCTAATTTTAAGGACGAAATTTTATTAGAAGGGGAGGTTGTAAGACCCTAACTTTTATGAATAAAGAATAATTTTCTCGAAATATATTTTTGAAAATTATGGTGTGGATTTGATATAATGTTATAGTTGTGGGTAATATTTACAAATTTTATAAAGTAAGCAAGTGGTTATATAATATTCGATTGGTTAGGAAATATTCGTTTTAACAGGGAATATTCGTGCGATGGCACAATCATGGGTGGACCCCACAACGGAAGTATTGTCGTAGTTAGAAAACGACAGAATTATCCTTTTATAAAAATAACGACGAAAGGGTTACCGTTAAACTGTTGAACTACCCGGTAGTAAAAGTACATTAATACGCGTGGTTGCATAGTAGCACACGGTATTGATTATTGATGCTTACGTGAGAAGTCACTCAGTTATACTCAATTATTACAACAGTAATTGCTGCATCATATCTTTCATATTATTGATTCAATTATTATCACAGTATCATCAGTATAATATTTATTATTATTAAATCAATAATTGAGGCGGCAAAGTTATTCATATTATTATTTGTAATATTAACAATGTCTGGAAGTTCTGTCAAGGAGAGGTTTGGTCACCTAATTGCGCGCCAATAAGGAGAAATCCTTATTGAAAAGCCCCCTCTTTCCTGGGAACGACCTGGTTGTTAAATATTGTGAATTATGATATTAATGATGAATAAGTTTGTATTGATTAAAGATGAAATGGATAGTTCCAATGTGTTGGAGTTATTAGTGTTAGTGAAAATCGACATTTATTTTGATAATAATTGATGTATGGAGGTTATGTTGACCAATCGGGTAATTAACCGGATAAATGAGCAATTAATTGCTATTAATTCACATAATTATAACTATTTGTTCACATGTATGTACTATTGATTCACATTCTTGTACTATTAGGGGAGGTGGTGCAAGATTCATAATACTTGCATGACTAAGTTAAAAATAGAGGTATAGTTGAAGGTACTATACTGTAATTAGTTTTTTTACATGATTATACTATTAAGTCACATGAATGAACTATTAATTCACATTATTTACTATTAGGGGAGGTGGTGCAAGTTTGATAATACTTACAAGACTAATTTAAAAATGAAGAAAAAGAGGAAGGTATTATACTGTAATATTTTGAGCCCCAAAACGTGTAATTATCGAAACTATATTTTCCTATAAATAGAAGCTCATTCTTCCTTCATTTCTCACCAATTCACTAAAGCTATAGAGCAATTATTATAGAGATAAATTATAGAGAGAAAAAAGAAGAGAAGTCTGCTACCTCACTATTCCAGTATCCAGTGTTCTTCTAAGGTAAGGGGTATTATTCTTTCGTATTCATAAAGAGAGTTATTTTGTTTCAATACTCGTAAAGGTTGTTATTCCATTCTTTATTATTATGTTGAAATAACCTGTCTATGCGAAGTACCGCATACATGGTAAAATTCTTCTGTTATTATATTCTTTATTATTCTGTTGGAATAACCTGTTTGTGCGGTCTATCGTATGCCTGGTGAATTCTGTTGTTATTCCATTCTTTATTATTCTGTTGAAATATCCTGTCTGTGCGGGTTACGCATGACCTGGTTCCATTCTTTATTATTCTGTTGGAATATTCTGTCTGTGCGGGTTACGCATGACCTGGTTTCATTCTTTATTATTCTGTTGGAATAACCTGTCTGTGCGAATTACGCACGCCTGGTGAATTCTTCTGTTATTCTATTCTTTATTATTCTATTGGAATAATCTGTCTATGTGGATTACCGCATGCATGGTGAATGATCCTTCGTATTCATTCCTTATTAAATTGTGGAAATGATCTGTCTACGTGGATTACCGCATGACGGGCAAAAAAAATCTATTTGCGGTTTCATATATTCTATTATACTCAGTTGGTTAAAGTTTTGGCTTCTATACTCCATGAAATTAGTGGAATATCCTTCATATTTGTACTTCATCCAGTATCTTTTCATGAAAATATTCTTTTGAGCATTCTTGAATTTTATTTCACAAAGAAGTATCATGTTGACAATTTGGACGTTATTGATTTTTGGATAAATTAAAATTATAAATCTTTAAAATTTCTCCTTGAACTTGTTTTATTGAATTATTATGTCATTGTCATCATCCTCATGCTTATATTATGATTAAAGTCATCTTTGGCTTACGTGCATAGATGGACTTGGTATGATTATGACCAGGGATCATTCGGTATAATCATGACCTGTAATGTTATAAATGATGTGGTAAAAGTCCTCAGTGGCCTGTAGTTCATTGATGGACAGTTGTTGGTATGATTATGACCAGGGATAATTCGGTATAATCATGACCATTGATGATTACATGAATATCCTTGGTCGTGATGCAAGGATGATTCGATTTTATTTATTAAGTTGAGTCTCAGCGATAATGTTGATGAAAAACTTTTTAAATCATAGAAGATAGTAGATTTTATGCTATACTTGACTCTTCTAATGGATTGCTTGTTTCGCTGCAGTTAAACTTGTTGTCTATTATATTCTATCAGTTTAACATTGTTGAAGGCTAATAATAATTTATTCTGTATTATCTTAGTCATAATATTTCTTACTGGGCTAGTTGAGCTCACCCTTTTTTTCACTATTCTCTTCAGGAAATGAGAATGTAGCTGGGACTAGTCAGAAAACGGAGTGACGGTCCAGATGATAGTATTAGTAGTCCTCACTATTCTGTTAAATAGTGTGACAATAAATGTAATGAGGACTCCATTGAGTGTGGATATTGTCTAGATGACAATATTCTTATTAAAACTCCTAACTATGTTTTATCGTATTTTACACAACTGTTGTATAATTAAGTTGTATTTAAAATTTGTACCATGTATTTGGCGACTCAAGATGGGTGATGTATACCTATTTTGGGGGCGTCACAAGTTACTTTTCACCTAATTACTATTCACTCGGGTATTCAGAGCACTTTTCGTGCTGGAGTACTATTCACGAGTTACTATTCACAGGTTACTATTCACCTAATTACTATTCACTCTAGTATCATTCACTCGGGTATTCGGGACACTTTTAGTGTCGGGGTACTATTCATTGGGTGCTATTCCTGAAGTACTATTCACGGGGTACTATTCACCCGAAAAATATATTCTTTTCTGTCCAAATTATTTTTGGTACATGAATATTATTCTTGAATTTTACTCTACAAAGCAGTATCATGTTAACAATTTGGACGTTATTGATTTCTGGATAAATTAAATTATAAATATTTAAAATTTATCCTTGAACTTATTTTATTGAATTATTATGTCATTGTCATCATTTTCATGCTTATATTGTGATTAAAGTCATCTTTGGCTTACGTGCATGGACGGACTTGGTATGGTTATGACCATGGATTATTCGGTATAATCATAACCGTAATGTAACGAATGATGTGGTAAAAGTCCTCATTGGCCTATAGTACATTGATGGACAGTTGTTGGTATGATTATGACCAGGGATTATTCGGTATAATCATGACCATTGATGATTACATGAATATCATTGGTCGTGGTGCAGGGATGATTCGATGATGTGGTTTATTTATTAAGCTGAGTCCTTAAATTATAAATTTTTAAAATTTATCCTTGAACTTGTTTTATTGAATTATTATGTCGTTGTCATCATCCTCATGCTTATATTGTGATGAAAGTCATCTTTGGCTTACGTGCAGAGATGGACTTGGTATGATTATGACCAGGGATTATTCGGTATAATTATGACCGTAATGTGGCGAATGATGTGGTGAAAGTCATCATTGGCCTATAGTTCATTGATGGACAGTTGTTAGTATGATTATGACTAGGGATTATTCGGTATAATCATGACCATTGATGATTACATGAATATCCTTGGCCGTGGTGCAGGGATGATTTGATT
Source organism: Panax notoginseng (assembly GCA_016801055.1). NCBI lineage: Eukaryota > Viridiplantae > Streptophyta > Magnoliopsida > Apiales > Araliaceae > Panax > Panax notoginseng. The sequence goes on along the minus strand of CM029023.1, from coordinate 106,511,881 downwards.
TTATTTATTAAGCTGAGTCTCAGTGATAAAGTTGATGAAAAACTTTTTAAATAATAGAAGATAGTAGATTTTATGCTCTACTTGACTCTTCTAGTGGATTACTTATTCCGCTGCAGTTGTTGATCTAAAACTTGTTGTCTATTTATTATATTCTATCAGTTGTTATACTGTTGAAGGCTAAGGATAATTTATTCTGCATTATCTTAGTCATAATAGTTCTTACTGGACTAGTTGAGCTCACCCTTTCTTTCACTGTTCTCTTCAGGAAATGAGAATATAGCTGAGACGAGTCGGGAAACGGATTGACGGTCCAGATGGTTGTTTTAGTAGTCCTCACCATTCTATAAAATAGTGTGACAATAAATGTAATGAGGACTCCATTGAGTGTAGATATTGTCTAGATGACAATATTCTTGTTTAAACTCTCAGCAATGTTTTGTCATATTTTACACGACAGTTATATAATTAAGTTGTATTTGAATTTATGTACCATGTAAGTGGCGACCCAAGATGGGTGATGTATACCTGTTTTGGGGGCGTCACAACAACGCTGAAGAAGCAACGTGGGAACTCTAAGACCATATGATGAAGAACTACCCTCATTTATTTAATTAATTAATGTGTAAGCGATTCTGGGGACAGAATCTTTGTAAGGGGGGAGAGAATGTAACGGGACGAATTGATTGAGTCGTGATTTTGAGGACAGAATCGTTTTAAGGGGGAAAAGATGTGACAAACGAGATTTTGTAATTTAATTTTAATATTTATTAAATTAAATAAATATATTTGATGATTTAATTATTAGATTAAATAATTATTTGATGAAGTTGTGGTAGATTAATTTAATTATATGTGTTATATTTATTAAATTAATGTGGAGAATTTTTATTATTCAAAGTATGTAATTATGTGAGCTTATTGAATTAAAAGAAATATTTAATAAGCCTAATATTATTTTATTTAATAAGAAAAATAATAATTTGACATAATTAATAAAGGAGAAAATTAATTATGTGACTATGTGAATTAATAAGAAATTATCATATTTTAATTGAATTAAAGTAAATAAGATATTTGATTTATATTTTATAAAGGGGTGTGACACTATTAAACTATAGTATAAAAGATCTATTAAATTAAATGGTTATAATTCTTTTAAGGTTAGCCAAACAAGGCATTAGGGGAGGTTGAGGGCAGTTAACCCATGATCGGTTAACTGACCACAACTACGTCAGTTTCAAAATATTATATACATCTTCTATTATTGTTAAGCCTTTTAGTTTTGTTAAGTCTGGAAAAGGAGAATCAGAGAGAATTTCAGAGAATTAGAGAGAAACAGTGTGAGTTATTGTGATATTGTAGAAGAGCTTGAAAGTCAGAAGAATTGTTTAAGGGTAATCTCTTCAACCCAATTTCTATTTTTACGATTGTTAAAGTTTTCAAGAAAATGGCTTTAAGTTTTGTTAAAACTTCTGTAATTGGAAAAGGGTTGTGATTTTGTGTTATATATGTGGTAAGATGTTATTATAACATGTGTTACTGTATGTTGTATGAACCATAACATCAGTTTCATAAAAATTATGGCGTACGTTGTTCTTCAAAATTACAGAGTATGAAAATATGGTCATATGGCCTTACATACCAAATTTAACACGATAATCATAAGTTGTATAATAAATTTATACAGGTATGAGTTAATATGTTAACGTAGTATGATTTTACTATGTTGTATGAGCCATAACATCAGTTTCATAAAAATTATGTCGTACGTTGTTCTTCAAAATTACAGAGTATAAAAATATGGTCATATGGCCTTACATACCAAATTTAACACGATAATCATAAGTTGTATCATAAATTTACACAGGTATGTGTTAATATGTTAACGTAGTATGTTTTTACTATGTTGTATGAACCATAACATCAGTTTCATAAAAATTATGCCGTACGTTGTTCTTCAAAATTATAGAGTATGAAAATATGGCCATATGGCCTTACATACCAAATTTAACACGATAATCATAAGTGGTATCATAAATTTACACTTGTATATAATTAGGCATGTTAAAACGAAGGAATCAAACTCCAAATGAACAGATTCAGTGTTATAATGAAAATGTAATGTTGATTTTCTTGTTTATGTTGAAAACTTTCAAGAAAATCAAGAACAGTCATTTATATGTTTTGATTATGCAAAATTATGTATTTTAACATGTTAAAATTATGCTAGAAGGATTAAGTAATAGTTATATGTGTATGACAATGTTTGGGTATGTCTAAATTCGTGTAGAAATAATTTAATTGAAAGTTATGGTCATGTTCTGTGTTCTTCAAGAGAACATATTAACTTGTGAGAGATTTTTTGGCATAATTTGACCTTGTTATGCAGAAACTGCAAAAACTGAGTCTGGGTAACCTCGCCCCAGGTGGGTGTTACCAAACTAAAAAATTAAAAAATAATAATAAAATAATAATAATAATAATAAAATATTATTATTAAAATATTTATAAAATAAAGTAAATATTTTAATTGAGATATTTATAGAATAAAATAAATATTCGATGAAAATTATTATTAAAATATTTATAAAATAAAGTAAATATTTTAATTGAGATATTTATGGAATAAAATAAATATTCGATGAAAATTATTATTAAAATATTTATAAAATAAAGTAAATATTTTAATTGAGATATTTATGGAATAAAATAAATATTCTATGGAAATTATTATGAAATAATTTATTCGAGTGTAATAATAGTAAGGGAATGAAAATATTCTAATTTAATTAAGTAATTAAATTAGAAAGGTAATGATTCGTTAAATAAAGTGGATTTTATATTAAATAATTAAGTAAAATGTAACTAATGAATGTCGTGAATACATATGGTATGTGTGTAGGATTTGTGGTGAACGGAAGTAGTAATCGTTTCGCCTACGCACGAGGCAAGTTCATAAACCTTGTTTCTTTACATAAAGCAAGTTCCTTATTCTATCTTGTTTATTATTGTTCAAGTCAAGATTTCATATTAGATGTTATCATTCTTTAAAAGCATGATTCCTGTTATACAATACTTATTCGATTGTATACATCTTGAACTTTATTATTCAAATTGAATATCAATTATTGTTGAACCTTGTAAGACTAGCGAACCCATATTGATTCGACTAGTCCATAGTTGATGAACGTTCTAAATTTCAGAACCATTGTTGAGCTTATCCAAACCAAACTTCCTTTGGTGTGGACTCTAATGTCAAACTAAGATGAACAACCCTGTTATAGGGGATTAATAATGCTTTAGCGTTAAGATATTGTGCACAATATGGTACTAAGGATTGATCCCCCTAAGTACGAGAAGAAGAGTCCATAGTCTTATGACTGTTAAAGGTTTCAAGTATAAACATTTGACAACTTAGGACGTAGTTCAAGGTCTTATGACCCTCAGAAGTTCTTTTGATTCTTGTTATTCATTCTTGATTCAAAAGCCAAGTTTTCTTTATTTCAGAAGTCATTGATTCATTCGCATATTATTATTTTATTATTATATTATTATACTGGTGGGCAATTGTGCTCACTCTTACGTAATAATAACATTGCAGTTAAAAACAAAAGGTTCGTCGAGCCTTCTACTAGTAAAGGCAAGGGAAAAGTTAACAAGTGATGAAGACTTATTGTTTATTTGTTATGTTATGTTTCAGACTTATATTTAAGTTGTGTAAGACTTAATATTTGTTTATGTTTCCGCATTTGAGATTTTAGGTTAGTATGACATGTGATTGATGTATTTATTTTCAGATGTTGTAACTCCATAAGGAGAGGATTTATTTATATCTATTTATGGTTTTTCATTTATTATGGGTAGATACATGATGTTTGGACAGTGAACACCAAACAAGGACTGAAGCCCTAGTTATATAACAAAGTATCAATGTTTCAGCTAAACACTTTTGCTGGAGTATTGGAAAAGGCCATCCTCGCTGAAGGTGGGAGCGATGCGGTGACCAAGTACAATCAGGATCAAAAGAAGAAGAAGAGTGAAAATGAGGGAAATAACAAAGCCAGTGGCAGCAACACGGGAGGAAGTATCAATCAGAAAAGGAGGTGGACTGACAACTCGTCAACTGGAAATCAATAAGGAGGTCAGAAGAAGAGGATCGAAGCGTGCCCAACCTGCAGGAAAGCTCACATGGGGGTTTGTATGAATGGAAAGCGGGTGTGCTACAATTATGGTCAGGAGGGCCACATAGCACCTAACTGTCCTAACCCAAAAAAGGGAGCCTACTTCACTTGCGGCTTAAAGGATCATCTGGCAAGGGACTGTCCCAAAAAAGGATCTGGAGGGGCAGGATCAGGAGGGAACAAGGGAAACATCGGTGGAAGTGCTTTAACTATCACGGGACCAACCGCAACCAATCGACCGACTGCTAGGACATTCAACATGACGGTGCAGGATGCTGTGCAGTCTCGTGATGTGGTGTCAGGTATCATTCCGATCAATAAAGTTAATGCTTATGTATTATTTGATTCGGGTGCTACTTGTTCATTTATATCCGATGACTTTGCTTAGAACTTAGAATTGCGTAAGGATGAGTTAGAACACCCCATGAACATAGAAATTGCGAATAGAGAAATTATCCTTGTTAAGTACGTACATAAGAACTGTAGAGTGGATATTAAGGGTAATATCATGAAAGTAGATCTTATCCCTATTCAACTTAGAGAATTTGACGTTATTTTGGGTATGGACTAGTTATTCAATCACGGAGCCGTAATTGATTGCCAGAAGAAGCGTATTAACCTCATGACTCCGTCAATGGTTGTGCTTTATGGTAGCAAGTCGCCTAGACAAGAAAGTTGTCTGACGATGATGTAGGCCAGGAAGTTGTTAAGACAAGGCTGTGTAGGATATCTAGCTTACATAGTCGACAGTCGTAAAGAGAATCCGAAAGTAGAGGAGATACCAGTAGTGAGGGACTTCGCATACGTATTTCTAGACGATTTTCCAGGACTTCCGCCAAATAGAGAGTTTGAATTTGTGATCGATTTGGCACCAGGAACGGCTCCAATATCAAAGGCACCGTACCGAATGGCACCGGTTGAAATGAAAGAATTGATGGTACAACTGAAAGAATTACTGGACAAGAAGTACATTCAACCGAGCGTATCACCATGGGGAGCACCAGTGTTATTTGTGAAGAAGAAAGACGGGACGATGCGACTCTGCATTGACTATAGAGAACTAAATAAGGTCATGATTAAGAATAGATATCCATTACCGAGGATCAACGACCCGCTTAATCAATTGAAGGGAGCCAGATACTTTTCCAAGATATACTTGAGGAGTGGTTATCATCAACTGAAGGTGAGGCCAGAGGATGTACCGAAGACAGCGTTCAGAACACGATATGGTCAATACAAATTTTTGGTAATGTCATTTGGTCTAACGAATGCTCCTGCAGCATTTATGTGCTAAAGAATGGAGTGTTCAAGCCGTTTTTGGACAAATTCGTAGTGGTATTTATAGATGACATTTTGGTATATTCGAAAACCAAGGAAGAACATGAAGAACATTTGAAGGTAATGTTAGAGGCATTGAGAAGGGAGAAGTTGTATGCCAAGTTTGTGAAATGCGAATTTTGGATTGAGCGGGTACAATTTCTTGGACATTTGATTGATAAAAACAGAATTTCGGTAGATCCATCCAAAGTTGAAGCCGTGATAAACTGGGATCAGCAGAGAACGCCGTCGGAAGTACGAAGTTTTCTGGGATTGGCAGGGTATTACAGAAGATTCATTTAAGACTTTTCCAAGATCACAACTCCGTTAACGAATTTGACTCGAAAAGCTGTGAAATTTGTTTAGACTGATAAGTGTAAGGAAAGCTTTCAGGAACTAAAGACGAGGTTGAGTACAACACCTGTGTTATCTCTTCCGGATGATACAGGAAATTTTGCTATTTATAGTGATGCGTCGCATAAAGGACTTGGTTGTGTGCTTATGCAAAACGGCAGAGTCATTGCATATGCATCCCGACAGTTGAAGGATTATGAGAATGGGTATCCGACCCACGACTTGGAGTTAGCTGCAGTGGTTTTTGCTTTGAAAATCTGGAAGCACTATCTCTATAGGGAGAAGTGTGAAATATATACAGATCACAAGAGTCTGAAATATATTTTTACATAGAATGATTTGAATATGCGCCAAAGAAGGTGGCTGGAGTTAATTAAGGACTATGATTGTGAAATTTTATACCATCCAGGTAAGGAAAATGTGGTTGTTGAAGCCTTAAGTAGAAAGGGTCGGGAGAAATTGATGATGTTGACCGCTCAGAAGGAGCTAATTTCAGCCGTGGAGAAGTTAGAACTGAAAGTGAAGTATCCTATGGAAATTGATGAGAAATTGTTCCAGATGCAATCTGGTACAACCCTACTGGATAAAGTTAAGGAGTCTCAACTTCAGGATGAAGAATGTAAAAAGGTGAAAAAGAAGATATCCGAAGGAACTGAACCGAGATTTAAGGTGGACAAGGAAGGAATACTGAGATTTGAAAGCAAATTTTGGGTACCGCCAGTACCAGAGATTAAGGAAGATATTTTGAGTGAGGCTCATAGCTCACGATATTCGATTCACCCTGGTAATACCAAAATGTATCAAGATCTTCGATAACATTTCTGGTGGCCAAATTTGAAACGAGATGTTGCAGAGTGTGTTGCCAAGTGTCTGACATGTCAAAAAGTGAAAGTAGAACATCAGAGGCCGAGTGGGTTTCTACAACCGTTAGAGATCCCAAAATGGAAATGGGAACATATTACGATGGATTTCGTGGTTGGCCTTCCGACAACTCAGAAAGGCTATAACGCAGTAAGGGTTATCGTTGACCGACTGACAAAATCTGCACATTTCCTTCCGATCATAATCAAATTTACCTTAGACCAGTTGGCAAAATTATATGTAAAAGAAATTGTTTCGAGACACGGAGTTTCGGTGTCAATTGTTTTCGATAAGGATCCGCGCTTTACATCGAACTTCTGGAAATGTCTACAGGAATGCATGGGTACGCAGTTGCGAATGAGTACGGTATATCACCCTCAGACAGATGGGCAGAGTGAAAGAACGATTCAGACATTAGAAGATATGTTAAGAGCCTGTATAATGGACTTTAAAAGAAATTAGGATGATCACCTACTGCTTGTAGAGTTCGGCTATAACAACAGTTACCACCCTAGTATTGGCATGCCGCCTTATAAAGCATTATACGGCAGAAAGTGTAGAACTTCGCTATACTAGGATGAAGTTGGCGAGAGACAATTATTAGGTCCCGATTACAAGCACGTAATTGAATATGAACCCCTTCATTTTGAGAAAGACTTATCCTATGAAGAAATTCATATTCAGATTGTCGACAGAAAAGAACAAGTTCTCAGAAATAAAGTAATACCTTCCGTTAAAGTAATTTAGAGGAACCACAACGCTGAAGAAGCAACGTGGGAACTCTAAGACCATATGATGAAGAACTACCCTCATTTATTTAATTAATATATGTGTAAGCGATTCTGGGGACAGAATCTTTGTAAGGGGGGAGAGAATGTAACGGGACGAATTGATTGAGTCGTGATTTTGAGGACAGAATCCTTTTAAGGGGGGAAAGATGTAACAAACGAGATTTTGTAATTTAATTTTAATATTTATTAAATTAAATAAATATATTTGATGATTTAATTATTAGATTAAATAATTAATTAATGAAGTTGTGGTAGATTAATTTAATTATATGTGTTATATTTATTAAATTAATGTGGAGAATTTTTATTATTCAAAGTATGTAATTATGTGAGCTTATTGAATTAAAAGAAATATTTAATAAGCCTAATATTATTTTATTTAATAAGAAAAATAATAATTTGACATAATTAATAAAGGAGAAAATTAATTATGTGACTATGTGAATTAATAAGAAATTATCATATTTTAATTGAATTAAAGTAAATAAGATATTTGATTTATATTTTATAAAGGGGTGTGACACTATTAAACTATAGTATAAAAGATCTATTAAGTTAAATGGTTATAATTCTTTTAAGGTTAGCCAAACAAGGCATTAGGGGAGGTTGAGGGCAGTTAACCCATGATCGGTTAATTGACCACAACTGCGTCAGTTTGAAAATATTATATACGTCTTCTATTATTGTTAAGTCTTTTAGTTTTGTTAAGTCTGGAAAAGGAGAATCAGAGAGAATTTCAGAGAATTAGAGAGAAACAGTGTGAGTTATAGTGATATTGTAGAAGAACGTGAAAGTCAGAAGAATTGTTTAAGGGTAATCTCTTCAACCCAATTTTTATTTTTACGATTGTTAAAGTTTTCAAGAAAATAGCTTTAAGTTTTGTTAAAACTTCTGTAATTGGAAAAAGGTTGTGATTATGTGTTATATATGTGGTAAGATGTTATTATAACATGTGTTATTGTATGTTGTATGAACCATAACATCAGTTTCATAAAAATTATGGCGTACGTTGTTCTTCAAAATTACAGAGTATGAAAATATGGTCATATGGCCTTACATACCAAATTTAACACGATAATCATAAGTTGTATCATAAATTTATATAGGCATGTGTTAATATGTTAACGTAGTATGTTTTTACTATGTTGTATGATCCATAACATCAATTTCATAAAAATTATGTCGTACGTTGTTCTTCAAAATTATAGAGTATGAAAATATGGCCATATGGCCTTACATACCAAATTTAACACGGTAATCATAAGTGGTATCATAAATTTACACTTGTATATAATTAGGCATGTTAAAACGAAGGAATCAAACTCCAAATGAACAATTCAGTGTTATAATGAACCTGTAATGTTGATTTTCATGTTTTGTGTTGAAAACTTTCAAGAAAATCAAGAACAGTAATTTATATGTTTTGATTATGCAAAATTATGTATTTTAACATGTTAAAATTATGCTAGAAGGGTTAAGTAATAGTAATATGTGTATGACAATGTTTGGGTATGTCTAAATTCGTGTAGAAATAATTTGATTGAAATTTATGGTCATGTTTTGTGTTCTTCAAGAGAACATATTAACTTGTGAGAGATTTTTTGGCCTAATTTGGCCTTGTTATGCAGAAACTGCAGAAACTAAGTCTGGGTAACCTCGCCCCCGGCGGGCGTTGCCAAACTAAAAAATAAAAAAATAAAAATAAAATAATAATAATAATAAAAAAATATTATTATTAAAATATTTATAAAATAAAGAAATTATTTTAATTGAGATATTTATGGAATAAAATAAATATTCGATGAAAATTATTATTAAAATATTTATAAAATAAAGTAAATATTTTAATTGAGATATTTATGGAATAAATTAAATATTCGGTGAAAATTATTATTAAAATATTTATAAAATAAAGTAAATATTTTAATTTTAGATATTTATGGAATAAAATAAATATTCGATGGAAATTATTATGAAATAATTTATTCGAGTGTAATAATAGTAAGAGAATAAAAATATTCTAATTTAATTAAGTAATTAAATTAGAAGGGTAATGATTCATTAAATAAAGTGGATTTTATATTAAATAATTAAGTGAAAATGTAACTAATGAATGTCGTGAATATATATGGTATGTGTGTAGGATTTGTGGTGAACGGAAGTAGTAATCGTTTAGCCTACGCACGAGGCAAATTCCTAAACCTTGTTTCTTTACATAAAGCAAGTTCCTTATTCCATCTTGTTTATTATTGTTCAAGTCAAGATTTCATATGAGATGTTATTATTCTTTAAAAGCATGATTCTTGTTATACAATACTTATTCAATTGTATACATCTTGAACTTTATTATTCCAATTGAATATCAATTATTGTTGAACCTTGTAAGACTAGCGAACCCTTATTGATTCGACTAGTCCATAGTTGATGAACGTTCTAAATTTCAGAACCATTGTTGAGCTTATCCAAACCAAACTTTCTTTGGTGTGAACCATAGTTTCGATAATTACACGTTTTGGGGCTCGAAATATTACAGTATAATACCTTCATCTTTTCCTTTATTTTTAATTTAGTCCTGCAAGTATTATCAAACTTGCACCACCTCCCCTAATAGTATATCATGTGAATCAATAGTACAATCATGTGACTCAATAGTTATATACATGTGAAAAAAATAATTACAGTAGAGTACCTTCATCTATACCTCTATTTTTAATTTAGTCATGCAAGTATTATCAATCTTGCACCACCTCCCCTAATAGTACATGCATGTGACTCAATAGTACACACATGTGAGCAAATGGTTATAAGCATGTGAATTAATAGCAATTAATTGCTCATTTATCCGATTAATTAACCGATTGGTCAATATAACCTCCAGACATCAATTATTATCAAAATAAATGTCGATTTCCACCAACACTAATAATCCCAACACAATGGAACTATCAATTTCATCTTTAATTAACACAAACTTATTCATCATTAATATTATAACTCACAATATTTAACAACCAGATCATTCTCAGAAAAGAGGGGACTTTCTGATAAGGATTTCTCCCTATTGATGCGCAATTAGGTGACCCAACCTCTCCTTAACAGAACTTTCTAGACATTGTCAATATTGTAAATAATAACATGAATGACTTTGTCGTCTTAATTATTGATTTAATAATAATAAATATTATGCAGATGATACTGTGACAATAATTGAATCAATAATATGAGAGATATTATGCAGCAATTACTGTAGCAATAATTGAGTATAACTGAGTGACTTCTCACGTAAGCATCAATAATCAAAGATAATGTACAATACATTATGCTACTATGCAACCACGCGTATTACTATACTTTTATCACCGGGTAGTTTAACAGTTTAACGGTAAAACTTTCACTGTTATTTTTATAAAAAGATATTTTTGTCATTTTCTAACTACGACAATACTTCCGTTGTGGGGTCCACCAATGATTATGTCGTCGTACAAATATTTCCTGACCAATCGAATATTCCCCGACACAACAAATATTTTATATCAACTTGCTTACTTTGTTAAATTTTCACATGTCACCCTTAACTTTAACCCTTTCTCAATTTAACCATTTACTAAATAGAATAATAATTATAAAAATTGAATACTTTTATTTCGTAAAATTCGGGGTCTCACAGCCTACGTACTCCCATGTATTGGGGAGATCAGGTCTACGTAGTTCGCCCCGTATACAGGACAGATTGCAGATGAAAAGTTTTATCCCTGGTGGGACAAACTGAAGTGTGAAAAGTTTGATCCCTGGTAGGACAAACTAAAGGTGTGAAAGGTTTTGAAAACCTGAGTTAAGTGATGGATCTGATGATCCAAAACCAGGCTGCTGGTTGGAAGGTGTGTTTGTCCCTGATGGGGCAAACGGATGTGAAGAAAGGTTGTTGTATGTAGTGAAAAAGGTTTTGAAAACCTGAATTGACTGGGGATCTGGTGATCCAAACCCAGGATGCTAGTTTATTGGTAACTTCAAACATAGTACCATTTCACGGTGTCCGAGTTGATGAGCTATGGAAATTCATCGCCATCTATTTCTTGTAATCTGAGGGCTCCTCCTGTCAATACCTCCTTGACAATAAACGGGCCTTCCCAGTTAGGGGCAAATTTTCCTTTGGATTGATCTTGGTTGTCAAGAATTTTCTTCAAGACCAAGTCATGCTTCTTGAATTATCGTAGCCAGACTTTTCTGTTGTACGATCTAGCAATCCTCTGTTGGTATAACTGACCATGGAAGATGGTTGCGACCCGCTTTTCATCTATTAGAAACAATTGGTGATACCTATCTTGTAACCATTGGTCTTCATCCAGTTGAGTGTCTATTAACACTCTGAAGGATTCCATTTCCACTTCTATGGGGAGCACTGCTTTCATGCCATAGGTTAATGAGTAGGGGGTTGCCCTAGTGGAAGTGCGCATTGACGTTCTGTAGGCTAATAAAGTCAGAGGCAACAAGTTAGGCCATCCTTTGTGATTGGCGGACATCTTTTGCATGATCTTTTTGATATTCTTATTAGCCGCTTCAATAGTACCATTCATCTTTGGACGATAGATGACGGAGTTGAGATGTTTGATGTGGAATTTATTGCATAACTCCTCCATCATTTGGTTGTTGAGGTTTTTAGCATTGTCTGACACAATCACCTCTGGTTGTCCATATCGACAAATGACATTATTTCTGATGAAACCAATAATAACTTCTTTAGTAACCTTGGGGGAAGAGGCTGCTTATACCCACTTGGTGAAGTAGTCGATCATGGTGAAGATAAACCGATGACCATTGCTAACTTTGGGCTCGATAAGCCCGAATCACGTCCATTCCCCACATTAAGAAGGGATAGGGTGAACTCATATTATGGAGCTCCCTTGGAGGGACGTGGATAGCATTCTCATGAATTTGGCATTGGTAACATCTCTTGATATGATCATCACATTCAGCCTTGAGAGAGAGCCAGTAATGCCATGTTCTTAGGATTTTCTTGACAAGTAGAGGGTCACTCATGTGTGGGCCGCATACTCCACCATGGATTTCATCCATGAGCCTCTGAGCTTGATCTTTGTCTAGACATCTAAGAGGACCTAATCCTGCATCTCTTTTGTCGAGTGTGTTCCACTCAGGTAGAATTTCATAGCCATTCGATGGATTCGCTTTCTTTCAGTCTGACTCACCTCAGCGGGTGTAGATCCATCTTGTAGATACTCCTTGATATGCTAATACCAAGGGTGTTGGATGAGAGTTAGCTCATCCGATACTTCTCCAATGTAATTCTCATAGGCTGGAGCCTTTTGCATGGCAAATGTAATATTTGGCGTGTCTTCCTTATCAAGTATATTGATCAAGGAGGCCAAAGTTGTTAATACATCTGCAAAGTCATTCCTATTCCGAGGAATGTGGAGGAAGGATATTTTTTCAAACTCTGAAGTCATCTTTATAATCTGCCAATGGTAAGGAAGTAAATGTAGCTCTTTGGTGTGATAGATCTCAATGGTTTGTCTTATTACCAATTCAGAATCTCTAAAGACAGTTAACCGTCTGATGCTCATGGATTGGGCTAGTTTCAACCCCATGATACATCCTTTATACTCATCTATGTTGTTGGTCCTAGCAAACTACAATTTGACAGCGACGGGATGTTGCTCCCCCGTAATGGATACTAGAACTGCTCCAGCTCCAAAACCTTCCATATTTACAGCTCTATCAAAATACATCTTCCATAGTTGGTGTGTATCATCCTGACGGGGTTGCTGAACTGTCATTACCCCTTCATCGGGGAAGTATGTTTCCAAAGGTTTGAAATCCCCTGTAGGTGCGACGGCAAGATGATCCGTAATTCCTTGACCTTTGATAGACTTTTGCGTCATGTAGACAATGTCAAATTGTTGTAGGATCAACTGCCATTTGGACAGTCGGCAATTTAACATGGGTTTGTTGAACACGTACTTGAGAGGATCCATGCGTGATATGAGATGGGTTGTGTGACCATGGAGATAATGCTGCAATCTCATGGAAGCCCATTCTAAAGCACAATAAGTTTTCTCAATCAGAGTGTACTTGTGTTCACTGTTGCTAAATCTTTTGCTGAGATAATAGATAGCTCGATCTTGGCCTCTATCATCTTTCTGTCCCAGCATGCAGCCTTTGGCATTGCCATTGATTGACAGGTACATGAACAGGGGAACACCATCCCTGGGAGGTACCAAAATAGGAGCTTTGATTAGCTGCTCTTTGATTGTAAAGAAGGCTTTCTGACACTCATCATTCCATTTAATGGAGGAGTTCTTCCTTAGTAACTTAAAAATAGGCTCACAGGTTACTGTGAGTTGGGAGACGAATCAGCTGATAAAGTTGATTTTTCCCAAAAATCCCCGAATTTCCTTCTCTGTCTGAGGTATGGGCATTTCTGTAATGGCCTGGATTTTTGTAGGATCCAGCTCAATCCCTTTGTGGCTGACTAAGAATCCTAGCAACTTGCCTGATTTAACACCAAAGGCGCACTTGGCTGGATTCAACTTCAAGTTGTACTTACGCAACCTGTTGAAGAGCTTTTTGAGATGATCTAGGTTGTCTTCCTCCCTTCGGGACTTGACACTGATGTCATCCATATAGATTTCTATCTCTTTGTGCATTAGATCGTGGAAAAGAGCCATTATGGCTCTCTGATAGGTAGTTCTGGCATTGATGAGGCTGAATGACAACCGTTTGTAGCAAAAGGTTCCCCAAGGAGTGATGAATGAAGTTTTCTCATGATCCTCTTCAGTAACCATGATTTGATGGTACCCCGCAAAGTAATCAGCAAAGGAGTACATGTCATACTGAGCTGTATTATCAATGAGTATATTGATGAATGGCACATGAAAGTTATCTTTGAGGCAAGTTTTGTTCAAATCCCTGTAATCCACGCAAACTTGCACCTTCCCTCCAGGTTTAGGCATGGGGACTATGTTGGATAGCCACTCAGGGTATGTGCACATCATGATGATGTCAGCTTGAAATTATTTCACAATTTATTCTTTAACTTTTAAACTCCACTCAGGTGTTAATTGCCTGAGTTTCTGCCTGATTCACTTAAATCCCTCTTTGATAGGGAGGCGATGAATGACGATGTCAGTGGACAAACCGACCATGTCTTCATGAGACCATGCAAACACATTCTGGAATTGGGTCAATAGAGTAACCATGTCACTCCTTTGGTTTGGAGTAAGGTCCGTACCAATCTAGATTTATTTGGGGTTTTCTGAGGTTCCGAGGTTAAAAGAGGTGGTTTGATCAAGATTTGGTTTGGGTTTATCTTCGACCCATTTTTTGATCTCCTGAGGTATCTCATAGTCCTCTTATTCAATCTTCATCAAGTCTGAGTCCAACTTTACATCAAAGTTACAGTCCTTGTGAAGAATAGGCACCTTATCAGCAAGTTTAGGCACATCTAACTTTAGAGTCCGGAAACAAAATGCTTTCACTTAATATATGAAACTGTTAAATCATACAAAGTGGTAGCATGAAATGACGAAAGAAACTGCTAATACTGTACAACAAAAATAAACATTTATTGTTATCTACAGGGCAGAGGGAGTTTCTGCCCTTTTTACCCTTGTCGGCAAGTGCAAGGAGTGCTGCTCTAATTACCAAGGGTGAAGTCCAGGTGGACAGCAATGATAAAGGGGTTGTTGTCGTCCTCCTTTCTTGAATGATGACCATGATGTCTGGACAATCATCATCTGGGATGTCTCTATTCATACCCTCCGTATGGATTAGGACGCGCATATTTGACAGATGTCTAGCAATCTCTTGTTTACGCCTTCGATTCCTTTCTTCCACCTATGGGACTGGAATCAAGACTTCCTTTCCTTTGACCGGTATCGGCTTAGGAAACAGCATAGCTACCACATGGGCAGGAACCTTTAATGAAGGTCATACAGGCTCAACCTCTATAGGTTTAGGCAATCACCTTGAAGATGAAGGAACATGTTTATGCTTGTAAGGGTTCTTATGACTGGACCCATGAGAATAGCCTAATCAGGTTGTCCCTGTCTGACTGGGAACTTGAATTGGGCATTTAATTCCCTGATGATCCTTTCCTAACCCTTGTCCAGGTTGAAAACCCAAGGATGTTGTTGTAAGGTTTTGTCAAAATCAAAGAAGCAATCAAATTGCAAAAATTAGCGGAAGCAAAATAAAATCAGATTTTAAAATTTTCCACAAACCAATTACCCGGATCATCCTTTACGCATATTATTAATTAAACGAAGAATAAGAAGTTATGAAATCATACCCTTGTAGAAACGAGCTTCCTCA
Source organism: Panax notoginseng (assembly GCA_016801055.1). NCBI lineage: Eukaryota > Viridiplantae > Streptophyta > Magnoliopsida > Apiales > Araliaceae > Panax > Panax notoginseng. Next base: position 106,496,049 of record CM029023.1, on the reverse strand, counting down.
GGTACGAGTTCACCTCCTACTTCTCCGCGATCTCCTTGAATCTCCGGGTAGATTCCTTCCTTTGATCAATGTAAGCCACCCCAAGTGTATGGCCTCTAAAGGTGATCCACCAAGGAAGAAGAATTTTCAAGAAGAATGGTGTATTGACTCAAACCCTAGTTTTTTCTATCTCTGTAGAAAAAGAGGGCGTACTCTCCAACTATTGGAATTACATATATTTGATATCTGATATAAGACTCCTCTTATAAAGATATCAGGTAACCCTATTAAAATAAAGTATTATTTATTTAATTAAATGGGCTCCCTAATCCTATTAGGGATAATTAATTAAATGCATTTAACTAATTTTCCCTCCTAATCCTATTAGAAATAAATGAGAGTACTTATATTAAATTAATTCCTAAACTCTTTTAGAAATTAAAATAATTATAATTATAATAATATTAATAAGATTTCTCTTATTAATTAATTTATATTTAATATTTCTAAAATATTAAATAATAATTATTAAGCTATTTAATTTATTCTATCACCATAGATTAAATTAAATATACTTAACATATTACTACAATTATGTCATTAACTTCTTAAATAATTATTCTTCCTTTTATGGTGTGACCCTTTAGGTTCTCCATATTAAACCGGTTGTGAATAAATCAATTAGAATAATTCTAACATTATTTAAATAAATAAATTAAACGATTAATTTATTTAAATAAATAATATTTATTCTACAATAGGGATAAGCCTCCCTAGCGATCAACGACTTTTCAGATAATATAGATTTCAACATTAATCATAAAAGAACCTTTGAGTTAATAGTTACCGTACAATTCAATCCTTCCACCATACAATGTCCCAATTAAATATAAGACATTGAATTACTGTCAAGTCTTATTTTATTTAATTATATGTATTTCGATTCCTAAATGCACAACTCCTAATGAATGCAAATTAGAAACTACTTTCTAATTTCATTCCACCTTGGCCAAGGATTCCTAGGTTGCCATTTATCGAATCACATAGGACATTTCTCTTCTTTTACTAGAAGTGGTAGATTCTTTATTGATCATTCATTATCTCCATATATAACTTATTACACCCAAGCATACCCTTTGATATACTCTAAGAGTCTTAAGGAATAAGTAGAAGTGTAATTCATTATATATAAGATACTATGATGATCTCAAGTCTAAGGATCATTTGTACTACTATTACAACAGGAATTCCTATTGACAGGCAAGTAAAACTCCATTAGGTATTCCTTAGCGAGTCACGTTCAGTGAACTTATTCTCTAATAAGCACCTACATACTTACTTTAGTGTCTCCACATAAATGATCATGAGATCAATCATCCTCATCCAATGAGCAAGCAACATATGTACCAATCTATTCGGATTCACTAATCCCCTTTTTAGTAATCCATTGATTGGGAACATTTTAGTTTAAGCTATCTAAGAATTTAAATCTCATTAGCATGATCTCATCATGATTCTAAAAGCATTGCTTAAAACTATGAGTTTATCACATATTATTAAAACAGCATCATGTAGATAATAAATGTCTTTAATAAATAATTCTTTTATTAATAAATAAATAAGATTGATTACAAAGTATATGCTTTATTATCATACATGAATGGCTTGTATGCATACTACTTTCAATCTCCCACTTGCACTAAATCCAATCGCCGTGGTATCTCATACCCATCTTCTCTAAGTGACGATCAAACTGCTATTGTGTTAACGCTTTAGTAAATGAATCTGTAAATGGATCTGCAATATTGTCTTGAGAGTCCACATGCTCCAGGATGACGTCTCCTCTTTCAATGATCTCTCTGATCAAATGAAATTGCCGCAACACGTGTTTGGATTTCTGATGAGACCTGAGTTTCTTAGCTTGCGTAACAACTCCAGTGTTGTCACAGAATAAAGGCACTGGTCATGTAATGCTAGGAACCACACCAAGTTCGATAATGAACTTCTTCATCCAAACAACTTCCTTTGCAGCTTCACTTGCAGCTATGTACTCTGCCTCTGTCACTGAATCGGCAACTGTTTGCTGCTTGGAACTCTTCCAACTCACTGCGCCACCGTTTAGGGTAAATACATACCCCGAAACAGATTTACTGTCATCTTGGTCTGTTTGAAAACTTGAGTCTGTGAAGCCCTCTAGTTTCAATTTAGACCCACCGTAGACAAGAAATACATCCTTAGTTCTTCTTAAGTACTTTAGGATATTTTTCACTGCCTTCCAGTGTTCTTCGCTTGGATTCGACTGATATCTGCTTGTTACACTAAGTGCATGAGCGACATCTGGTCTAGTACATATCATACCGTACATGATAGATCCTATTGTTGAAGCATAAGGAATCTTACTCATACGGTCTCTCTCCTCAGGTGTCTTTGCGGCCTGTTTCTTAGAGAAATGTATTCCATAGCTCATCGGCATGAGACCTCTTTTGGAATCTTCCATGCTAAACACCTTTAGCATCGAGCCAATGTACGTTCCTTGGGACAAGCCAAGCATCCTTTTAGATCTATCTCTATAGATCTTTATCCCCAAAATATAGGATGCTTCTCCCAAGTCCTTCATGGAGAAGTGTTTAGATAACCAGACTTTAATTGATTGTAGCATAGGAATATCATTCCCTATAAGTAATATATCATCAACATATAATACGAGGAATAAAATAGCACTCCCACTAACCTTCTTGTACACACATGGTTCATCCTCATTTTTGATAAAATCAAACTCTTTGATTGTCTCATCAAAACGGATGTTCCACCTACGAGAAGTTTGCCTCAATCCATAAATAGATCGTTGTAGCTTACAGACTTGATTTGTTCCAACCTTTGAAACAAATCCCTCTGGTTGTGTCATATACACATCCTCCTCAAGTTTCCAATTGAGGAATGTCGTTTTCACGTCCATCTACCAAATTTCGTAGTCATGATAAGCTACAATCGCAAGCAAAATCTGAATGGACTTGAGCATTGCTACTGGTGAGAAGGTTTCGTCATAGTCAACTCCTTGTCTTTGTTTGAAACCTTTTGCAACCAGTTGGGCCTTATAGGTCTCTACCTTGTCTTCTGCTCCAGTCTTTCTTTTAAAGACTCATTTACACCCAATAGGCTTAATGCCTTCAGGTGGTGAAATCAAAGCCCATACTTGGTTCTCATACATGGAGTCCATCTCGAATTTCATGGCTTCTCGCCACTTCTCTGAGTCTTTACTACTCATAGCATGTTCGTAATTTAATGGATCATCATCATTTATGATACGTACCTCATCGTCATCTTCTTTGACAAGTCCATACCTATCAGGTATCTTAGGTACTCTTCCAGATTTACGAATAGGGTGTGGTATAGAAGGAATCTCTATTTGGTTATGTACCTCACTTTGATATGTAGTATTTTGTGGTTCTTGAACCTCTTCAAGAAATATCTTACTCCCACTGACCCTTTCAAGGATAAACTCCTTTTCCAAGAAAGCAGCATATTTCGCAACAAACACCTTTTGATCAGTTGGATGATAGAAATAATACCCCGATGTTTCTTTAGGGTATCCCACAAATCTACATTTGTCAGATCTAGTCTGTAGCTTATCGTTTTCAAACCTTTTGACATAAGCTGCACAACCCCAAGTCTTAACATGCTTAAGATTTGGTTTCCTCCCTGTCCATAACTCATATAGGGTCTTGGAGACGGATTTTGTAGGTACCTTGTTAAGTAGGTATGCAGTCTAGGGCATATCCCCAGAAGAAAATTGGAAGGACGGTAAAGCTCATCATGGATCGAACCATGTCCAAAAATGTTCGATTTCTCCTTTCAGATACACAATGGCGTCCCTGGTGGAGTCCATTGTGAGATTATATCATTTTCTTTGAGACAATTGAGAAACTCAACACTTAAGTATTCTCCTCCTCGATCAGATCGAAGAATCTTAATACTCTTACCAGTTTGCTTCTCTACTTCACTTCTGAACTCTTTGAACTTTTCAAATGATTCAGATTTGTATTTCATTAAATACACATATCCAAATCTTGAGTGATCGTCAGTGAATGTAATAAAATAAGAATACCCTCCTCGTGCAGTCGCTATCATAGGTCCACATACATTTGTGTGTACCAACGCTAATAACTCTGTAACTCTTTCTCCTTTTCCACTAAAAGGAGATTTAGTCATTTTGCCTATGAGATAAGATTCACAAGTTGGATATGATTCATAATTCGATAGCTCTAGTAGCCCATCTTTATGCAACTTGGACAATCTTATTTCATTAATATGACCGAGTCTACAGTGCCACATGAAGGTATAATTAACATCATCTCTTTTCCTTTTCTTAGTTTGTTCAATTTGAATCATATTTTCATGCAAGTCAAGTATATAAAGTCCATTTCACAAATTACCAACACCATATAAAACATTATCATTATAAATAGAACAATTGTTGTTCTTTATTATAATATTAAAACCATTCATATCCAATACAGAGATAGAAATAATGTTTCTAATGATATTTTGAACAAAAAAACAATTATTTAAATTAATAAACTTGCCTGTAGGCAGTGATAAACAATAAGTCCCTACTGCAGCAACCTTTGCTCCATTTCCCACTCGTAGGACGACCTCATCCTTGCTTAGCTTTCTACTTTTGATCAGTCCCTGCATATTATTACATATGTGAGAACCACAGCCGGTATCCAATACCCAAGTAGAAGATTGACTTTCAGAAAAATTAATTTCAATCATAAATAAACCTTGATTAGGATTCGAAGCTTCTCCAAGCTTCTTCTGCTTTTGTTTCACAAGATAATCCTTGCAGTTCCTCTTCCAATGACCCGGCTTGTTGCAATAGAAGCAAATTCCTTTGCTAGCTGGATCAGGTTTCTTTTGATCCTTCACTTTCGCTTTTCCCTTAGCCTTCTTGGATTTCTTCTTTTCAGAAGATTCCTTGGGCCTCTTCCTTTTCTTGGAAGAATCATCCACCAATAAGACATGGTTCTTCTTGGATGGGAAGTGACCTTTAGCAGTTTTCAACATGTTAAGTAATTCAAGTAAGCTGACATCTAACTTATTCATGTGAAAATTCACAACAAATTGTGAGAAGGTGTCTAGGAGTGACTGTAAGACTAAATCTTGACTCAACTCCCCATCCATGACGAACCCAAGTTATCCAAGACATTCAATCAGATTGATCATCTTTAAGACATGAGTCTCAACGGTAGTGCCCTCGGTCATCCGAGATCGGAAGAGCTCCTTAGATATTTCATATCTAGCAGTCCTACTTTGCTCACCATACAACTCTTGAAGGTGCAGTAGCATAGTAGGAGCATCCATGTTTTCATGCTGACGCTGAAGCTCGTTACTCATGGATGTGAGCATGATGCATTGAGTCACTGATGCAGCATCTTGCCACTGTTTAAAAGTAGGAATCTCTTCCTCAAAGGCTGTTTCTGCAACTTTGCAGGTTCAGGCGAATTTAGGACATAAGAAATCTTTTTAGCAGTGAGAACAATTCTCAGATTCCTTAACCAAGTCCGTGTAATTCGGTCCGGTCAGTTTGTTAGCATCAAGTATGCTACACAGTGAAATTAGTGAATGTGACATTTTCAAAATTCTGCATGTAAACAGACAATATTTTAGCAAACATTCATTTAATTAATTACCAAAATAAATTAGGTCTTATTTTATATTGGTATCTCCCATTATTTTCTTCAAACTATATTACCCTCGTTTATATAGTTCGACAAAATCTAATTAAAGTTTTTGCTAGTGAGAATAAGGATCTCATTTTAAATATATATAGCCTTGTGGTGACACAATAAACTATATATAAATAAATAGGTAGACAACTCCTTGTCAATTACATCATCATGTAACTCCTTATGTTTTGCCTCTTAGATTATTTTGATCAAGTGGTGCCACATCCGAATCAAAACTATCTAAGTTAAGTTCGACACAACAAAATAATATTGTTTAGCGCGCATACAAAATATATATATAAAATACGCGTCATATTATTAAACATGCGAAGCATGTTTGTATATAGAGGTGGCAAACGGGCGGGCGGGCGCAGGCCGGGCCTGGCCAAAAAGGCCCGAATTTTCACGGGCCAAAAAAAGTAAGCCCATATCCCGCGGGCCGGGCCAGCCCGCGGGCCGAAGGTGGTTTATGCCTATTTTTTGGCGCTTTTTTAAGCCTACAAAGCCCGCGGGCGGGCCGGGCCAAAAAGGCCCGGGTTTTTGTGGGCCAAAAAAATGCGGCCCAAAGCCCGCTTTTTGGCGGGCCGGCCGGCCCGGCCTGCAGGCTTTGGACCCGTTTGCCAGGTCTATTTGCATAATATATAATATATATAATACTAGCATGCACATATAGAATATTATATTCTACACGGATTGATTATGGACTTTTAGTCTAGTTTGGTTCACTAGAGCCACCAAGTGAACCAAAAGGTCAAACCCTAGGGTGCAAGAATAAATATTTAAATATAACTATTACATTTAAACTCGGGCTCCATTACAAACGGGTCTTCGAGCGCTCCTTTCTCCTTGATCTCCGGTTCTTCAAAAAATTCTAACTAATCCTATTACATTAAACTATTTAATTAAAATACAAACCTTGATCAGCAGTCAAGGGGAAGTACATAGGAGAGAGATAGAATTTACATCAAGAAGAAAATCAGAAAAGACGAGGTACGCAGACTCCATTTAATAAAACTCATTCATTCAAACATCCAACCAAAATAAATCCAATCACATTGGTCAATAGTCTATAATCAATCACATTTATTATCATACATATCATCATATATATCAATAAATAAAATCATTCCATATATATATGAATATCATTTCATGGGCATTTTTAAATTGCATGAAATCCAATTTCAAGATTAAAATAAACTCTTTATTTTAATTATAAAATTATTAAAAATAGTATATATATATATATATATATATATATATATATATATATATATATATAGTATACATGTTAAGCTAAATACATATATAACTATTCATATGCCAGGATCATATATTTTATTATATATATAGTTATACTATATATAACTATTATATATAGTATTCACTAATTTGGGCCACGCGAATCAGGTTAGTCTTTATAAAAAAAAATGAAATCAGTGATCTCATATGATTACTTAAAATCACAGACACAACAAAATAAAATTATCGATTCTCAAAAAAAAATTGACGATAAAATAATAATAATTTTATACAATAAATTATGCCCAATAAATTATTCTAAATATATACCCATACATATATGGAATCAAAACAATTAATAATTCGCATAAAGTTTGGCTTTGATACCACTGTAAGGTTTTGTAAAAATCAAATAAGCAATCAAATTGCAAAAATTAGCGGAAGCAAAATAAAATCAAATTTTAAAATTTTCACAAATCAATTACCCGGATCATCTTTTATGCATATTATTAATTAAACGAAGAATAAGAAGTTATGAAATCATACCCTTGTAGAAACGAGCTTCCTCGGGTACGAGTTCACCTCTTACTTCTCTGCGATCTCCTTGGATATCCAGGTATATTCCTTCCTTTGATCAATATAAGCCACCCAAGTGTATGGCCTCTAGAGGTGATCCACCAAGGAAGAATTTTTAAGAAGAATGGTGTATTGGCTCAAACCCTTGTTTTTCCTATCTCTATAGAAAAAGGGGGTGTACTCACCAAATATTGGAATTATATATATTTGATATCTGATATAAGACTCCTCTTATAAAGATATCAGATATCAGGTAACCCTATTAAAATAAGGTATTATTTATTTAATTAAACTTTTTTAATTAAATGGGCTCCCTAATCGTATTAGGGATAATTAATTAAACTCCTTTAACTAATTTTCCCTTCTAATCCTATTAGGAATAAATGAGAGTACTTATATTAAATTAATTCCTAAACACTTTTAGAAATTAAAATAATATTAATTGTAATAATATTAATAAGACTCCTCTTATTAATTTATATTTAATATTTCTAAAATACTAAATAATAAATATTAAGCTATTTAATTTATTCTATCACCATAGATTAAATTAAATATACTTAACATATTATTACGATTATGTCATTAACTTCTTAAATAATTATTTTTCCTTTTATGATGTGAGCCTTTTGGTTCTCCATATTAAACCGGTTGTGAATAAATCAATTAGAACAATTCTAACCTTATTTAAATAAATAAATTAAACGATTAATTTATTTAAATAAATAATATTTATTCTACAATAGGGATAAGTCTCTCTAGCGATCAACAACTTTTCAGATAATATAGATTTTAACATTAATCATAAAAGAACCTTTGAGTTAATAGTTACCGTACAATTCAATCCTTCCACCATACAATGTCCCAATTAAATATAAGACATTGAATTACTGTCAAGTCTTATTTTATTTAATTATATGTATTTCGATTCCTAAATGCACAACTCCTAATGAATGCAAATTAGAAACTACTTTCTAATTTCATTCCACCTTGGCCAAGGATTCCTAGGTTGCCATTTATCGAATCACATAGGACATTTCTCTTCTTTTACTAGAAGTGGTAGATTCTTTATTGATCATTCATTATCTCCATATATAACTTATTACACCCAAGCATACCCTTTGATATACTCTAAGAGTCTTAAGGAATAAGTAGAAGTGTAATTCATTATATATAAGATACTATGATGATCTCAAGTCTAAGGATCATTTGTACTACTATTACAACAGGAATTCCTATTGACAGGCAAGTAAAACTCCATTAGGTATTCCTTAGCGAGTCACGTTCAGTGAACTTATTCTCTAATAAGCACCTACATACTTGTTTTAGTGTCTCCACATAAATGATCATGAGATCAATCATCCTCATCCAATGAGCAAGCAACATATGTACCAATCTATTCGGATTCAATAATCCCCTTTTTAGTAATCCATTGATTGGGAACATTTTAGTTTTAAGCTATCTAAAAATTTAGATCTCATTAGCATGATCTCATCATGATTCTAAAAGCATTGCTTAAAACTATGGGTTTATCACATATTATTAAAACAGCACCATGTAGATAATAAATGTCTTTAATAAATAATTCTTTTATTAATAAATAAATAAGATTGATCACAAAGTATATGTTTTATCGTCATAAATGATTGGCTTGTATGCATACTACTTTCAGTTGTAAGACCCCAAATTTTATGAATAAAGATTAATTTTCTAGAAATATTTTTTTTAAGTTTTAAGGTGTGGATTTGATATAATGTTATAGTTGTGGGTAATATTTATAAATCTTGCAAAGTAAGCAAGTTGTTATAAAATATTCGATTGGTCAGGGAATATTTGATTTAACAGGGAATATTCGTACGACGGCACAATCATGGGTGGTCCCCATAACAGAATTATTGTCGGAGTTAGAAAACGACAGAAATATCTTTTAATAAAATAACGGCGAAAGTTTTACCGTTAAACTGTTGAAATATCCGGTGTTAAAAGTACAGTAATACACGTGGTTGCGTAGTGGCACACAATATTGTACATTATCTTTGATTATTGATGCTTAGGTGAGAAGTCACTCAGTTTTTTTCAATTATTGTCACAATAATTGATGAATAGTATCTCTCATATTATTGATTCAATTATTATTACAGTATCATCTGTACAATATTTTATATTATTAAATCAATAATTGAGACGACAAAATTATTCATGTTATTATTTGCATTATTGACGATGTCTAGAAAGTTCTGTCGAGGAAAAGGGTTTGGTCACCTAATTGCGCGCTAATAGGGATAAATCCTTATCGGAAAGCCCCCTTTTTCCTGGAAATGATCTGGTTGTTAAATATTGTGAGTTATAATATTAATGATGAATAAGTTCGTGTTAATTAAAGATGTTTGTTCATTTAGTTTTCTTTAATTCTTCCACGAACCAATTACCCTCAAAGGAGGTATTTCTGTGATTGGTTGGTTTTATTGACCAAACGGGCAATTAATCGGATAAATGAGCAATTAATTGTTATTAGTTCACATGCAAATTGCCATTTGTTCACATGTATGAAACTATTGATTCACATTCATGTACTATTGATTCACATGCATGTACTACTAGGGGAGGTGGTGCAAGATTGATTATTGAAGGACTAAATTAAAAATAGAGGTAATGATGGAGGTACTATACTATAATAATTTGAGCCCCTAAACATGCAATTATCGAAACTATGTTTTCCTATAAATAGAAGCTGATTTCTTCTTTCATTCTCACCAATTCACTAAGACTCACAAAAGCAACTATAGAGACAGAAACTATAGAGAGGAAGAAGAAGAGTATTCTGCTACTTCACTATTGAAGTATTCAGTCTTCTACTAAGGTAAGGGGTATTATTTCTTTCGTATTCGTAAGGGATATTATTGTTCAATATTCGTATGAAATAATATTTTTTTTATACTCTATAGTGTGTAAGTAATATTATTTCGTTTCGTATTCCTAATTCTACACTCTTTTTGTTAAAGTATTGTTTCTATACTCCGTGAAATTAGTAGAATATCCTTGAAATTTGCGCTTCATCTAGTATCATTTCACAAGGATATTTTTCTGAACATTCTTGTTAAATTTTAAGCTTTTCATGTCAGAATACTATTCACAGGATACTATTTACGGGGTACTATTCACGGGATACTATTCATAAAGTACTATTTATGGGATACTACACGAAGTACTATTCACGGGGTACTATTTCTAAAGTACTATTCATGACGTACTATTCACAGGATACTATTCACCGGGGTACTATTCATGACAAAAATTAATTTCTTTTCTGTCCATATCATTTTTGATACAATATTATTCTTGAATATTACTCCACAAAGAAGTATCATATTGATAATTTGGACATTATTGAATTCTAGATAAATTAAATTATAAATCTTTAAAAATTTATCATTTGCTTTCATTTAATTGAATTCTTATATCATTGTTATAATCCTCATACTTATATTATGATGAAAGTCATCTTTGGCCCGTAGTGGATAGATGGACTGTTAATTGGTATGATTATGAACAGAGATTATTTGTATAATCATGACCTGTAATGTTACAAGTGATGTGGATTATTTATTGAGCTGAGTCTCAGCGACAGTTGATGGTATGATCATAACTATGCGTTCTCTTCGGCCAAGGGTGAAAAGATGAATATTCGTGTAAAAACTTTCACCTACGTTTTTGTCGTATTGTATAAGGAAGTTGTATTTAAATTATGCACCATGTATTTGGCAACTCAGAATGGGTGATGTATACCTATTTTGGGAACGTCGCAGATATCATCTCTTGACTTGCCGACATTACCTCGGTAGAAACTCTGGGTATCATAGGTGGCGCCTCAATGGGTTGATAGTGAGTGTTGCTCACCTCAAGGGCCTGGAAGCTGACAGGCTCGACTTCTGCATTAAAACTGATGATTGGTATGTCACCTTGTACAGGACATTCTGGCTCAGCATTAACAGTGACCAGGCTATTGTTAATGATGTATTTGAGCTGTTGATGGAGAGTGGAAGGAATGGCTCCAGCCATACGAATCCACAGTCTTCCCAAAAGTAGGTTGTATTCTGTAGTAATCTTTAAGCACATGAAAGGATACGCAGAATGTATATGGGACAATCTCCACAGGAAGTTCAATCTCTCCGACAGCATTTCCTCGGGATCCATCAAAAGCTTTGATGATATTGTATGGCTGCTTCGGATCCTATTGAGATTGATGTTCATTTTCTCCAATGTGGCATAGGGGCAGATGTTTAAGTATGATCCTCCATCTATCAGAACTCCTCCCACCACATATCCAGAGGACATAACCGCTATGTGCAATGGTTTGCAATGACTCGTCCCTTCAGGAGGTATATCATCATCGTGAAGGATATCACCATTACTGTTGAAGATGTGATCAACCAGATGATGGTATTTTTCAACGTCCACTGTTTTTGGCAAGTGGTTTTCTTCTAATACTTTCAGTAAGACCTTCCAGTGATCCTCTGAAGAGAAAACCAAGTCCAGAATAGAAATCTGTCGTGGAGCTTCTTTCAAGCTTAAAACCACATTGGCTTCATTGTGTCCCACAGTACGAAGGAATTCTTCAATCTTCTCCATGGGCACTTTCTATTTAGGTTTGACAATAGGTTTCATCACCCGATGAGGAAGATACAGTGGATTTTCTTTTGACACTGCAGCAGTTGTATTGGATGTAGATCTTTCAGCCTCTCCATAGTTCCATGGCACTTTTTGTAGGCTGACAACAGGATACTGTGGCCTAAAAGGCAATATGATTGGCGTTGGTGTAGCCACTTTCAAAGGGTTTTCCACACCTTTGAGTTGAATTGGTTGTATTATAAGTGGTGTGGCAATCAAGTCTCTCTTAGAGGATATAACTGCTACGACTTCCTTCCATCTTGTAAAAAATGTGTCCCCAATCTAAAGTAATACAGCATCATTATCTGTCATTTGCAGGTCACCGTTTTCAATCATGTTCTAAATAAGATGACGAAGTTCCCAGCATTCTATAGTGTTGTGACCGCGAGAATGGGAGTGGTATTGACATACTCCATTAGAATCAAACCGATTTGAGTGTGGGTTGACTGGAGGTAGCAGTGTTGTGATTTTTTCCTCATTAATCAGCATCTGCAATATCTCTTCCATCGGTTGGCCTAAATAGGTGAATTCCCTTTTGTTGGCAAAATCCCGACGGGCTTTAGCTTTTGTTCTTTTTGCAATCTTATCCTCTAGTGTTTCACTTTTTGGAGCAAGTGGTAGAGTATTTGTAATAAGAGAAAGGAGGCTAGCCTGCTCCTAACTGAATAATTGATGTATGACTAGGTACTGATGAACCACTAGTTCTTCCAATTGATTGACTTGCTCACTAAGAGCCTTCATCTCCCGTTCCATCATAAACTAGAACTGTGAATAATCCCATCTGTCAGAATTATCCTTGCTGATTTTGGATGCACCACCCACATAGTTGGAGCTCTCTGTCCACTGCTCTAGTTAATCATGTTAACCTCCTCTTCCTTGTGTTGAGGGAGAGGGTTATCTTGAACGTGAGGTTAGGAGTGGGCAACCGGTAAAAACCGGCCCGAACCGGACCGGTACCAAATCGAACCGGTATACCGAACCGTCGGTACCGGTTCGGTACCGATTTTTATCAAAAATTAATATAATTATTATTTTTATTATTTTTATTATTATTTTATTATTTTTATTATTATTTTATTTTTATTATTATTATTATTATTATTATAATCAATATTTTATTATTATTAATAAATTATTAATAATAATAAAAAATTAGAAAATCGGTATATACCGGTTCGGTTCGGTTCGGTTTATACCGAACCATAAAAGCGTCGGACCAAAATTGGTACCGAAAAATCGATATATACCGATTTTTTTGTACCGAACCGGACCAGTTTATATTTATACCGAATCGGCCGGTTCGGACCGGGCCGGTTCATCCAAAAACCAAAAAAACCGATTTATTTGCCCACCCCTACGTGAGGTTAGTCGGGCTTGGTCACCACAATCTCACCATTGTCAATTAAATCATGGATCTTATGCTTAAGAGCCCAACAATATTGAGTGTCATGGCCTGGAGCTCCAGCATGGTAAGCACATATCTTTATTGCATTAAAACCTTTTCCATTCGGGTTGGCTGGTGGAAAAAGATGAGTAATTTTCTTCTGAGCAGTCAGAAGTTTGAGAATGTTTTCGAGTGAGTCCCCTAAGGGTGTTCACACTCGGGTACGTCTAACTTCTCCACTTTTTGGCAATGGAGGGTTTGAAGACTGTGCTTGGAAAGGAGAATAGTTTTTCATTAGAATAGACATGTTCTGATTGCCTTTTTGTCCTTGTAGTATCAAGGAAACATCCTCTTCTTTCTTCTTATGGACCCTCCGGGGGTTGTTTCCATAACTTCCAGACTGGATGTGCTCAGCTACAGCTTTTAAAGCGGCAAGGTCTTGAATCTTCCCTGATTTCAATCCCATTTTGGTCATTTCTCTGTGTTTTATCATTTCAGAGAATGGCTTGCCTATGCCAAATAAGACCCTCTCATAAAAGGGAGATTGTTGAATGTCTATGAAGGTCATTACCATTTCAGACTCGGTCATAGACGGAATAACTTGAGCAGCCAGACTCCTCCATCTTTAGGCATACTCTCTGAATGACTCATTGACTTGTTTCTTGACCTTGGTAATTTGGTGCCAGTCTGGAGCCATCTGAGTTTGAAAGCTGTATTGACTGAGGAAAGCATGGGCTAACTCCTCCCAACTATAAATCTTGGAGTTGTCTAATCTGGTGTACCATGCTCTGGCTTCTCCAGTCAGACTTTTCCGAAATAGCTGCATTCTAAGCTTTTCATCCTCGGCATAAGATCCGAGCTCTCCAATGAATACCTTTAAGTGAGTGTAAGGATCTCCCAATCCATCATATTTCTCAAAATTGGGAGTCTTGAATTTTTCCAGATAATGAACCTCAAGGAAGATACAAAGGTCTGAATATGAAACACTTCCGTATGCTCCAATCCCTTTGATAGACCGAATGGTCTCTTTCATTTGTAGAACATTCTTCCTAATATCGCTAGTGTCTTGATCTTCTTTAAGATGGGTGATTTCAAGGGTTTTGTTGGTTTTATCAGGCTGAGACTCAGGTGCTGGAACTTCTTTGTCCGGACCATGGGTTCCTCCATGTGCAGAGGATTCTGTGTTGATGGGTATTTGTGGACCCTGAGTGGACTTATGTAGTTCTTTGAGCAGAACAACCAACTCTATAATTTGATTATTTAATCCTTCGAACTCCTCGTGAAAGATAGGAGTAGGATTAGACTGGCCAGATGTAGCCATGCTTGGCTGTAGGCTTAGTGCCTTTTTGGACTTTGAACGGGTAACAAGACCAATTGTTTCCCTACAAAAGACTTATGTAGTTTAGTCTTGAGGGAATGTAGGAATGTTACATGCTATGTAATGTGTCCGTTTTTAGGAGTATTATCCTGCAAAATGGATGTCAGTTGTTTTGATGACAGTATAGCATGACATGTTTTGATATAAAAAAGGAATGCATGTACACATATTCCGTTATATTTTTCATTACATTGATATTGACATGGAAATGAAAATTATAAGTAATTGAAATTACAAGTAATTGAAATGGGAAGGTATGAAGAGACTTCCCTCCACGTTTGGTTTATCAGAGGCTGACCTATCTTAGGCTACTCTCGCGGCTTTTCGGCATGAAGGTTCCCAGATCATCGTAATTTACTCGACGAGAAGTTAATCTGGTCTTCCAACTAGAGCGAATCTGGGTGGTGCCTTTCCTGAGCCTCGTTGGAATTAGTCTCCCTATGAGTCCAGTAATCAAACACCGACAGGATAGCCTCCTGGTGGAGGGACCACACAATATACATTCACATACAACGCGGCTCACCGTATGGAAATGATGACATGTGCGAAGCACTAATATCACAGGCAGATATAGTGAGAAACACTAAGTGCAGTAAGTAAATGTATTAGTACACATTCATTCAAATGTAAATGCAACATCCACACACAAGCAGATAAAAGTTTTGAAAAGCTTTTAATAGCGGCTTAATCCCTCTTATTGGAGATCCCCAGCAAAGTCGCCACCTGTCGACGTCGAAATTTTTATTTGTCCCTTTCTGTTCTTATCTTTTGGTGTTCTCATGTCAGGTGAGATTTGTTTAAAAAAACAAGTTGTGAAAAGGTCTGATATCTATATGTCGACGATTGGTTTGTAAGAGTCACCAGTTGGTATTTTTAAATGGTTGCACCAACTCAATCGAGAAATGGTTTGTACATAGACCTAGTGATGTGACACTATTTAACTGGTCTGTGAAACCGAGATTCGTTAGGGTCTGGGGGCTTGATTAAGCGGAGGGAATGTGTTAGGCACCCCTGACTTCCGTGGTGACACGGTTACTGCCACTTTTCAATTTAAACTTTTATTTGAATGTGTGTGTAGTGATATGCCTCATTTGCACCTATATACAAAGGGTTTGAATTTTGTATAAAAGTTTAATTTTAACGAGATATGGCAGCGATGTTTTTGTAAAATAGGTTTTTCAAACCCTTGTGCTCAATAGTAATTGAGGCTTTTGATACTACCATTTTATTATGTGTTCGGCTTGATTGCTTTTATTATTTTTGAGATGTGAGGCATCTTCGAGAAAATATCACATCTCGAAAATAAGGTACATAGCAGCGCCGAACTCCTTGTGGGCATGAGAGTCATCTAAGAAAATTCAGACACTGTAAATAATTTACAAGCTGGCTGCAGCTGAAAATGTCCACCACAAGAACCGAATCTAGATTCAGGAACTGAATCTGTGATCACATGATTCCTAGGCTCACATGATGATGCGATATGTACAAAACTTGTAAACAGTTATATATATATAAGCGGTAAATGGCCACGAAATGAACTTCAGGCTTGACTGGAATGTAAATATATATATATATATATATATATATATATATATATATATATATATATATATATCCATACATTTTCACCTCAAAATTTTTATCCAGGAAATAACCCTTTCACCCCCAAAAATTTGTTTACAAAAGAAGGAGAGAAAAAAAAATTCACCGAAAAATTGGTCAAAATCTTCAAGATTTCTTAGATTTTGTAAAAGATTTTGTTTAAAAACAAATCAGATGAGATCTGAAACAAAGGATCACTCGATTGGTCCTGATCTATCAGTGAAATCGGTCCAAACAGTTGGACAAAACCCTAACCGTTTAAACACAAATTCTTTCTCTTGAAGGTCCACTTAAGAGGACTTGCCGATGAATCATACCCTTAGATCTAATGATTCCCTTTGGCCTTACACTGCTCTCTCACTAGAGTCTTACAAACAGGCACTAATCGGGACTTATAGTGATCTTGGGTGTTTAACGGCGAAGGTCCGGTTACTGAAAGCGGAGCAAGAAAAATAAAAGTTGCATCTGGTTTTTTAATACTTGTTTCTTCAAATTTTTCTTCAATTCTATCAAGCTGTCTTCCAACAGTTGCTAGATATTGATTACTAAAATTTAATTATTCAATAATTTTTTTATCATCTTTATTGCCATCAGAAATTTTAAAGGGACTGGCAACAACAGATGTGTTCTTAACTGGGATAAGGATCGTTTCTAGCGGAGGATGACTAGAAAAGACCTTAGACTTATCTTCTTTTACCCATTGACTTTTTATTATAACATTACACTTACTTTGGTATTGATCATACCATTCATAAAAGGTAATGTTTATTTTTTCATTTTTTATGAATCGTTTCCATCTATTAACAATTTTATCTCGCTCCTTTTCTGTTGGATGATTTGAACGAAATAAATGTCTTTTATTTTTATTATGTTTGGAATTAAAATCTTTTACAAGATTATCCCAATCAAGAATAAAATCTTTTTTAATAACTCTTAACTGATTGTTAATCGGAATTTCAAAATCAAACTGAGTGGGAAGCTCAGAAGGAGTAGGAGAGGAAGAACTCTCTTCATCTACTAGATCCTTTTGAGTATAACATGGGTGACTAGCTTGACCTTGATTTAAAATACCTTTTAATTTAAGATCTCTTACAGAAGGGTTAATAAGAATCTCAGTGTCTCTTCTTGAAGATGCTATAGTACTAGCAGAGTCTTCAATAATAATTGGTCT
Source organism: Panax notoginseng (assembly GCA_016801055.1). Classification (NCBI taxonomy): domain Eukaryota; kingdom Viridiplantae; phylum Streptophyta; class Magnoliopsida; order Apiales; family Araliaceae; genus Panax; species Panax notoginseng. The sequence goes on along the minus strand of CM029023.1, from coordinate 106,478,320 downwards.
TTTACTGCGTTCAAAACTTATTTTAACTGTTCCATCTGAAAATTGTCTAAAATTTTCAAGGTTTATTAAATTGTTAACTATAGGTTGTTTAGGTATTTCACTGGGTAAACCATTGACTAGGGAGAGTAATATCTTTCCAGAGAATGGTTCTCGGGATCTGAATATTAGCATCACTAGTTGAACTTTGAATTAAAACAGTTTGATCTTTCGGACTTTTATTGAGAGCATGAACATTTAGGTTAGTTTTCATGGTCTTATAATAAATCCGGTAAATCAAAGCTATCGGCTGAGAACCCTCAATCATATGAGTAATTTCTCCAGCAGTTTTAATATTTAATGTCAAGGCTTTTAATAAATTTTTATCACTTAGGCTCAATGTGAAATCAGGAAAGCAATTGAAATGGATAGGTCCATTATGCAGACTAGATTCCATTGCGCCGATCATGCTAGGATAATAATTCAAGAATCGTGCATCTCTAAGGCAGAGATAAATACTTGAATTAATTCCTTTAATGTTTAATGGTTTAACAGCCACTTGAACTAATCCAATGTAAATAAAATTATAACCTTTCTTTTTATGTTTTTTGATGACTTCGGGATCCAAAAGGCTACAATTTTCGTATTCTTTATTAATGGCATAAACCTTTTCAACAGTTTTGACATTATAATCTGTTTTAAAATTGTCCAAAAATGTTGACTGATAAATTTCCTTAGGGGAGACCCTAGGTATATTCCAATTGTGCAAGGCTTGACTGATATTTTCATAACTGTGAAGTTCCTGGTTAACTATGTCTGGGACAGGAGGCAATATCGACCGGTTACTAGTTGAGGAGTTAGATCTAAAAATCTATTCATGTTTACCAGGTTCAAAATAAATTTTTATTCATTATTCTTCCATTCATACCCTATTACCTTAAGCAGACTCATACCTATGTTCAAAAACCAACACTGCTTAGCCCAAGAGACTTACAAAGGTTTGACAAGAACAAGGTGGACTACAGTAAATCAGGTGACTTCTGACTAAGAATAAAAGAGAAATTTTGAAAACGGTTACAGATGAATAAATGTAAATATCTTACTGGCAACTAGAACAGAAACAACATGGCTCTGATACCATTTGGGGACGGAAGTAGATAACAGTGAGATTTATAGTGAATCTGAGGTGCAAATGAACACAATTTAATTACTAAAATAATACTTTTATTGATTGAAAATAAATTTCTTTACAAATGTACAAACGGTTTACAAATTACAATTTGAATTGACTTGACTTACTCAAAATATTAAGAAATGGAGAATAGTAGAAAGAGGGGCTAAGAAAGGCTTAACAGCGGTAGAGGCTAAAGATTCATCTGAGAAGGATCTCAGAGTCTTTCGAAGTATGCCTCAATAACTAAGTTCGGTTTCCTTTTATAGAATAAGGAAAGAACTATTACAAAGTAAATGATTACAGATAAAAGTTACTATTCATGAATAGTGCTGACTTTTTTACTATTCATTGACGCGTCTGGTAACTTTTGACAAAGTGGCCACAACTTTTGACTTTGAGAGATGCTTTCGGTGGAAAGGAGCTGCTTTCGGTGGAAAAGACGAATCTGCTTTCGGCTGAGGGCATCTTTTGACTGGCTGCAGGGAGCAGGTGCATGTGACTGAGAAGAAAGGTCAGGCAAATGGGTCCTGAGCATCCTGTAGGTTGATGGTGCCATAAGGGTCATCATCTTCCTCATAGTAACTGTGGGAATCCGATGAAGAACCTGCAGAGGCCTCTTCATGCAATTCATCAATTCTTTTATTCAATGCCTGGGCAATTTATTTTAACTCTTTTCCGGAACAATCTTTAAAATCAGAAATGCTACGGGAACAAGTCGAACCAGTAGGACTGACTCTAGACTCTTTTGATTTTTTACTGACACTTGAATCTTTTGATTTTTGACTAGAAGGTTCTGCTGTAGAGACTGGGAGAACCTTGAGAGGAGAAGCAGGAAATTCTAACTGGACTTGACCTACAATTCTATTGACGTCAAATTTATCACACCATTTGACAAACCATTGGCGAGTGACTAGGGGAAAAGGATCTGCCAACGGAGATGTAGGGGAAGCATTGTGACTGATTTCACTGGTGGGGTTTTGAATGTTGTATTCCCATCTGAGAATCCGGGGAATCTTATATTTACTTACAAACTGAAGAAGGACTGGGACACCTTCATATGCTGAATCTAATTTTTTGTGATTACAAAAATGATTGAGTTGGACTTTCAGAGGATCGGGAAGAAGGTCATTGGTAGAACCAAATCTCGACCACCAATGGGAAAACCAATATGGGAAATGACTTTTGAATTTATGGTCAAATTGAACAAACCAAGAATGACTGTGTGACACATTTTGATGGAGGAAAACTTTATACCAAGCTTCCATATAATCATAATAACAAAAAGAGTTATCCTGATTCGAAAGCTGCATAAGATCAGAGGGATGTTTTCCCCACTCGGACATTTGAATAAACTGTTTAATATACAACGAATGGTAAAGAACTTTGGCTTTATCATTGTTGGCATAAATGGGTTTAATAAAAATTGACTCTGTTTCGACAAGAATGTCCTTATAATACACAAGGGATTTATAAGGAGCAAGAGGCATGAAATGCCAACCAGAAGGGAAAAACTGGGAGGTCAATTTTATTGGGTCATTTCTGGGTTTCATGTGAGGCTCAATATGAAATAAGAGATTGGTCCATCTAAGCAAGTACTCAGAGGGAGGATTACTGGGATTTGAACTAGAGGCTTTTGACTGAAAGGGGTCGACAAGAATTGGGTTACTAGCTAAAGCTGAACTATAGGGCTTGGGCATTGTCCCAAGGACAGTGAACTTGTTACTGGTTTGATAAATTGGGTTAACTGGATGAGGAACCAAGGCTCCTCTTGGCTGATTACTAGGGCCAGTAGGGCGACCCGAACCACGAGAGGTTGGTGCACAGCAGATACTCATAAAGGTTGCACGGTACCTGTGTTAATAAATTCTCGAGTGAGAAAATCAGGAATAGAATTGTTACTACCTTTAATGTATTCAATATCAAAATCAAAGATACTCAAAAGGGCTTGCCATCTAGCAAAGGAGTGTTTAGAAGCTATGTTTTCAACATCTTTCTCTAACACATATTTTGCAGATTTGCAGTCAATTCGAACTAAAAATTTTTGATTTAATAAATCAATTTGAAATTTATTAATACATAATACAAGAGAAAGTATTTCTTTTTTAATAGTACTATAATTTAACTGTGTACTATTCCATGCACCGGAATGAAAACGGAGGATCTGTTCTGGGGAATCTGGAGTTAACTTTTGCTTGAGAATACCTCCGAAACCAATATTAGAAGCATCAGTTTCAACAATCTTAAATGCAGAATCATTTGAAATACCAAGACAGGGCAATGTCTTGACGTATTTTTTGACTTGTTGGACGACAGAAGTATGAATGTCAGTCCATGGGGAAGGATTGTCTTGCAAACGCTGAAAGAGAGGCTTGCAGATTTTCCTGAGGTTTTTGTAGAACTTGTCAAGAGTGAGCCCAGAAACCTCTGCAGTTGGGTTTTATGAGTAATTTTATCTGGGAATCGGTCGGCGAATTGAATAGCTCTATCAATTGGGCGTATGAGTCCGCGATATATAATTAATCCAAGAAACCGAACTTTAGCTTGAAACAAGCTGCATTTGGAAAGTGAAAGAACAAGTCCATTGTCTTTGACCGTTTTGAAAAACGATTTTAAATGTTTGACATGTTCTTCAATGGAATTGGAAAAAATGAGAATATCATCAATATACACAACAATAAAATGACTGAAAGGGTTCAAAATGTCATTGAGGATATTCTGGAATTCACTGGGGGCATTTTTCAAGCCAAATGCTTGGACATTCCATTCGTAATGACCAAATGGAGTGGTAAATGCAGTTTTATACCTGTCATCTGGGTGAATAGCAATTTGCCAGAAACCAAATTTGAGGTCAAATTTACTAAAGATGGTGGCATTACTCAATCGGTTAATGAGGTCATCTTTATTAGGCAGGGGATACCTAATCCACTCTAGAACTTTGTTTAATGGCTTGTAGTTGATAACTAACCTGGGAACACCTCTTTCCTTTTTTGCTTCATTGTTAACATAAAAGGCAGGACATGACCAATGGGATTTGCTAGGTCTAATTAACTTTTTATTAAGGAGATCACTAATTTCCTTTTTGCATAACTCCATTTGTTCGTGATTCATTTGAATAGGCCTGGCCTTAGTAGGAATCAAATGTTCTTTGAATTCCTTAGCGTAAGGGAGCCTTACAACATGTTTTTTCCGATGCCAAAAGGCATTAGGAGAATCAGAACAAAGGTTGTCCTTTAAATAAGTTTTTAACTCTTCAATTTTTTCAAGAACATCTTTATGTTGAAGCTGTTCTTCAATTCTTTGGTATTTAATTTCTTCTTTTAGGAAATTTAAATGGGTGGATTTACAGCTCAATAAATTTAATGACTTGGAAATGGACTCTTCTTGAATAAACTTTAAATCTCTTTCTTTTGGTTTAATTAGAAATTTAAATGTTATTCTTTTACCTAAATATTTACAGCTTAATCCTTCATTACTGGTAGTAAATGGATACAATAAATATATAAATGGTAATCCTAAAATGATTTTATCAGTAAGATTGCGAATTAAAACAAATGATGTTTTAAAACACATATCATCTTGACAGATATGCACTTTAGGCAATTTATATTTTATTTTCATCTGACTACCATTAGCTGAATTTAATTTTTCATTAGTCTTCTTATAGTATTTGGTTGGAATAAGACCTTCCTGGATACAATTTAAATCTGCACCAGTATCAACCAAGGCGGGAAGTTTTATTGAAAAGGTTTTATCAACAACCAGATTAATGGAGATATACCATTTTTGAATGGTAATATCTTTAACTCTTTTAAGAGAAAAGACCTTGAACGAATAGATCTGGTTCTTCTTTGATTCCTGAAGATTCTGGCTCATCGTGATCTTCATCACTAGAAGAGGAATCATGAACTTGAAGATTAGATTTCTAACTCTCTAAGTCTTTTCTTAAATTAGAAACTTTAATTTTTAAATTAGAAATTTCTTTTTTGAGTTTATTAACTTCTTGATTTAATTCTGGAAGGGTAACTTCTTTAACTGGAGTTTTAAATCTTTCAAGAGTTTTATTAAGGCTAAATATCGGCTTATCGTTAGCTTTAAAAATCTTGTCTTTAACTCTAGTATCTTTGCTTAACAAATCCTTTAACTGCTTAGTATATTGAACTTTAAGTTCAGGGTCAGAAATTTTACTAATTAAGTCAATTAACAAAGAGCTTTCTTCATCCTCTTTGGTAATTACACTTAATCTTTTAGGGCAACAATTTTCATTGCAGTTATCAGCACAAATAGTGACTTCTTCTTCGTTACTATCAGATTCATTGTTGCTGGTACTGCTTTTAGAAGAATAGGGGATGTCAGATCCTTCATCATTATCTGCATTGTTTTCTATTCTCATTAACTCTAATAATTGTTCTGTATCTTCATTAGAGATATTTAACTGAGATAATTTTTGTTTTACTTTACATTCATTTTTGTAGTGGCCTTTTTGCCCACAATTGTGGCAAACGATTTTACTCTTATCATATTTTTTAGTTCTTTTATTATATTTTTTATTAACTGGTTTGGGTTTATTGTAATAATCATTTTGATTATTATCCTTTTTATGAGTATGTTTACGTTTGTGACGTTTATGTGTTTTAGGATGATCAATATGTCTGTGTTTATGCTTTCTTCTAGAGGGAGCAATGGGAGGCAGACCATATTGTTGACAAAATGTCCCTAACTCATATTTTGCCTTTTTCTTATCTTTACTAGCTTGTTTAGCTAATTTAAAATCAATGCACATTTTTAAACCTATCTTTTGAATATAACTGATTATGTCACCATAAGTGAGATTATCGTAATCAATATACCCTAAGTTAATATACCTAAAGATTCATCTGAGAAGGATCTCAGAGTCTTTCGAAGTCTGCCTCAATAACTAAGTTCGGTTTCCTTTTATAGAATAAGGAAAGAACTATTACAAAGTTACTATTACAAAATAAATGATTACAGACAAAAGTTACTATTCATGAACAGTGCTGACTTTTTTACTATTCATTGACGCGTCTGGCAACTTTTGACAAAGTGGCCACAACTTTTGACTTGAGAGATGCTTTCGGTGGAAAGGAGCTGCTTTCGGTGGAAAAGACGAATCTGCTTTCGGCTGAGGGCATCTTTTGACTGGCTGCAGGGAGCAGGTGCAGGTGACTGAGAAGAAAGGTCAGGCAAATGGGTCCTGAGCATCCTGTAGGTTGATGGTGCCATAAGGGTCATCATCTTCCTCATAGTAACTGTGGGAATCCGATGAAGAACCTGCAGAGGCCTCTTCATGCAATTCATCAATTCTTTTATTCAATGCCTGGGCAATTAATTTTAACTCTTTTCCGGAACAATCTTTAAAATCAGAAATGCTACGGGAACAAGTCGAACCAGTAGGACTGACTCTAGACTCTTTTGATTTTTTACTGACACTTGAATCTTTTGATTTTTGACTAGAAGGTTCTGCTGTAGAGACTGGGAGAACCTTAAGAGGAGAAGCAGGAAATTCTAACTGGACTTGACCTACAATTCTATTGACGTCAAATTTATCACACCATTTGACAAACCATTGGCGAGTGACTAGGGGAAAAGGATCTGCCGACGGAGATGTAGGGGAAGCATTGTGACTGATTTCACTGGTGGGGTTTTGAATGCTGTATTCCCATCAGAGAATCCAGGGAATCTTATATTTACTTACAAACTGAAGAAGGACTGGGACACCTTCATATGCTGAATCTAATTTTTTGTGATTACAAAAATGATTGAGTTGGACTTTCAGAGGATCGGGAAGAAGGTCATAGGTAGAACCAAATCTCGACCACCAATGGGAAAACCAATATGGGAAATGACTTTTGAATTTATGGTCAAATTGAACAAACCAAGAATGACTGTGTGACTCATTTTGATGGAGGAAAACTTTATACCAAGCTTCCATATAATCATAATAACAAAAAGAGTTATCCTGATTCGAAAGCTGCATAAGATCAGAGGGATGTTTTCCCCACTCGGACATTTGAATAAACTGTTTAATATACAACGAATGGTAAAGAACTTTGGCTTTATCATTGTTGGCATAAATGGGTTTAATAAAAATTGACTCTGTTTCGACAAGAATGTCCTTATAATACACAAGGGATTTATAAGGAGCAAGAGGCATGAAATGCCAACCAGAAGGGAAAAACTGGGAGGTCAATTTTACTGGGTCATTTCTGGGTTTCATGTGAGGCTCAATATGAAATAAGAGATTGATCCATCTAAGCATGTACTCAGAGGGAGGATTACTGGGATTTGAACTAGAGGCTTTTGACTGAAAGGGGTCGACGGGAATTGGGTTACTAGCTAAAGCTGAACTATAGGGCTTGGGCATTGTCCCAAGGACAGTGAACTTGTTACTGGTTTGATAAATTGGGTTAACTGGATGAGGAACCAAGGCTCCTCATTAAACCAATAACTAAGTCATTAATTTATTCTTATAAGGCTTAGTTATTAATTTCACATTTAACTCAGATGAATCTTTAGGTAAGATGAATCTGAGCAAAATCTCAGTTTGTTCCATCCGGCACCGGAAGAGACGGACAAGTAAACCGGAGAAGCCGCCGGAGAAGACGACGCAACAGTCGCCGCCGGTCAGTCAACGAAGACGCCAGAGGCATCTTCAGTCACCGACAGGTGATGGCCCACGCCATCACTCAGCTTTTGCTTTTACCTAAAGCAAAAGTCTTTTACTTTAGTAAATGTAAAAGTAAAAGAATATAACTTTTGCTTTTACTTAAGTTAAATGTTTTTAACTTAGTTAAATATTTTTTACATTTACCAATGTAAAAGTAAATGTAAAATGTTTCTTACGTTTTACTTTTACTTAAGTAAATTACTTTTACTTCCAGTCATTGTAATAGTGATTCCTGTGTGAATCAAATAGTAATTTACTTTTCAGCTTTCTATTTAACTAACTCGAAGTGTTAGAGTTACTCAGGCTTTTTTTTTGTAAGAAAACCTCACCTGTCCCTTCTCTCTAGAGTTAGCCGGAGACGAAGCTTTCAGCTTCGGTCTTCTTAGTTAGAAGATGAAGCCGAAGTCTTTCATACTTCGGTCTTCCTCAAACAGTTAGTCTAGGAATTAATGTAATCCCTTCCTCAACTGTTTATAAATAAAAGAAAGAGATTACTTTACCGATTCACCGGTCATCTTCTTAATCTTTTCTTTTCTGTTTAAGTTTTTCTTTTTAAAACTTATCCGCTGTTATATGGTATCAGAGCCACACGGTTGGTTCTTGGTTCTGTCAGTGGTTTCGATTAAAAATAGTTTGGTTTGTTTTTAAATGTTTCTTCAAACTTTTATTTCTTTTGCTCCAAACTGAGCCGCCTAACTTAAGACACCTAACTTGCCGTAAAACACCTAAGATCGCCATAAGACCCGTTATGCCGATGTAAGTCTCTAGTAAGAGAGCAGTGTAGGCGTGGGGTATCATTAGATCTTAAGGTATGAGTTTACTTAAGGAAAGAACGGTATGATCTTAAGTGATTTGGCATGCGCTTAAGCGGAATGACAAAAGAAAGAATTTTTGTTTAAACGGTTAGGGTTTTGTCAAACTGTTTGGACCGATTTCACTGATAGATCGGGACCAATCGAGTGATCCTTTGTTTCAGATCTCATCTGATTTGTTTTTAAACAAAAAATCTTTTACAAAATCAAAGAAATCTTGAAGATTTTGACAAATTTTTCGGTGAAATATTTTTTCCTCTCCTTCTTTTTGTAAACAAATTTTTTGGGGGTGAAAGGGACCGGTGAATCGGTAAAGTAATCTCTTTCTTTATAAAACTTATCTGCTGTTATATGGTATCAGAGCCACACGGTTGGTTCTTGATGCTATCGGCGATTTCGAAGAAAAAACAGTTGCACCATCAACCTACAGGATGCTCAGGACCCATTTGCCTGACCTTTCTTCTCAGTCACATGCACCTGCTCCCTGCAGCCAGTCAAAAGATGCCCTCAGCCGAAAGCAGATTCGTCTTTTCCACCAAAAGCAGCTCCTTTCCACCGAAAGCATCTCTCAAGTCAAAAGTTGTGGCAACTTTGTCAAAAGTTGCCAGACGCGTCAATGAATAGTAAAAAAGTCAGCACTGTTCATGAATAGTAATTTTTGTCTGTAATCATTTATTTTGTAATAGTAACTTTGTAATAGTTCTTTCCTAATTCTATAAAAGGAAACCAAACTTAGTTATTGAGGCATACTTCGAAAGACTCTGAGATCCTTCTCAGATGAATCTTTAGCCTCTACCGCTGTTAAGCCTTTCTTAGCCCCTCTTTCTACTATTCTCCATTTCTTAATGTTTTGAGTAAGTCAAGTCAATTCAAATTGTAATTTGTAAACCGTTTGTACATTTGTAAACAAATTTATTTTCAATCAATAAGATTATATGTTTTAGTAATTAAACTGTTATATTATTTGCACCTCTGATTCACTATCATTCTCACTGTTATCTGCTTCCGCCCCAAATGGTATCAGAGCCATGTTGTTTTTGTTCTAGTTGCCAGTAAGATATTTACATTTTTATTCATCTGTAACCGTTTTCAAAATTCCTCTTTTATTCTTATTCAGAAGTCACCTGATTTACTGTAGTCCACCTTGTTCTTGTCAAACCTTTGTAAGTCTCTTGGGTGAGCAGTGTTGGTTTTTGAACATAGGTATGAGTCTGCTTAAGGTAATAGGGTATGAATGGAAGAATAATGAATAAAAATTTATTTTGAACCTGGTAAACATGAATAGATTGTTTAGATCTAACTCAACTAGTAACCGGTCGATATTGCCTCCTGTCCCAGACATAGTTAACCAGGAACTTCACAGTTATGAAAATATCAGTCAAGCCTTGCATAATTGGAATATACCTAGGGTCTCCCCTAAGGAAATTTATCAGTCAACATTTTTGGACAATTTTAAAACAGATTATAATGTCAAAACTGTTGAAAAGGTTTATGCCATTAATAAAGAATACGAAAATTGTAGCTTTTTGGATCCCGAAGTCATCAAAAAACATAAAAAGAAAGGTTATAATTTTATTCACATTGGATTAGTTCAAGTGGCTGTTAAACCATTAAACATTAAAGGAATTAATTCAAGTATATATCTCTGCCTTAGAGATGCACGATTCTTGAATTATTATCCTAGAATGATCGGCGCAATGGAATCTAGTCTACATAATGGACCTATCCATTTCAATTGCTTAACGGCGAAGGTCCGGTTACTGAAAGCGGAGCAAGAAAAATAAAAGTTTGTGAAAACGTTTAAAAACCAAGAACAAACTGTTTTTTCTTCGAAATCGCCGACAGCATCAAGAACCAACCGTGTGGCTCTGATACCATATTACAGCGGATAAGTTTTAAATGAAAAACTTAAACAGAAAAGAAAAGATTAAGAAGATGACCGGTGAATCGGTAAAGTAATCTCTTTCTTTTATTTATAAACAGTTGAGGAAGGGATTACATTCATTTCTAGACTAACTGTTTGAGGAAGACCGAAGTATGAAGGACTTCGGCTTCATCTTCTAACTAAGAAGACCGAAGCTGGAAGCTTCGTCTCCGGCTAACTCTAGAGAGAAGGGAGAGAGCGGACCTCAGGTGAGGTTTTCTTACAAAAGAAAAGCCTGAGTAACTCTAACACTTCGAGTTACTTAAATAGAAAACTGGAAAGTAAATTACTATTGAATCACGCAGGATTCACTATTACATTGACTGAAGTAAAAGTAATTTACTTAAGTAAAAGTAAAAAACGTAAGAAACATTTTACATTTACTTTTACATTGGTAAATGTAAGAAACATTTAACTAAGTTAAAAACATTTAACTTAAGTAAAAGCAAAAGTTATATTCTTATTCAGAAGTCACCTGATTTACTGTAGTCCACCTTGTTCTTGTCAAACCTTTGTAAGTCTCTTGGGTGAGCAGTGTTGGTTTTTGAACATAGGTATGAGTCTGCTTAAGGTAATAGGGTATGAATGGAAGAATAATGAATAAAAATTTATTTTGAACCTGGTAAACATGAATAGATTGTTTAGATCTAACTCCTCAACTAGTAACCGGTCGATATTGCCTCCTGTCACAGACATAGTTAACCAGGAACTTCACAGTTATGAAAATATCAGTCAAGCCTTGCACAATTGGAATATACCTAGGGTCTCCCCTAAGGAAATTTATCAGTCAACATTTTTGGACAATTTTAAAACAGATTATAATGTCAAAACTGTTGAAAAGGTTTATGCCATTAATAAAGAATACAAAAATTGTAGCCTTTTGGATCCCGAAGTCATCAAAAAACATAAAAAGAAAGGTTATAATTTTATTAACATTGGATTAGTTCAAGTGGCTGTTAAACCATTAAACATTAAAGGAATTAATTCAAGTATTTATCTCTGCCTTAGAGATGCACGATTCTTGAATTATTATCCTAGCATGATCGGCGCAATGGAATCTAGTCTGCATAATGGACCTATCCATTTCAATTGCTTTCCTGATTTCACATTGAGCCTAAGTGATAAAAATTTATTAAAAGCCTTGACATTAAATATTAAAACTGCTGGAGAAATTACTCATATGATTGAGGGTTCTCAGCCGATATGAAAACTAACCTAAATGTTCATGCTCTCAATAAAGGTCCGAAAGATCAAACTGTTTTAATTCAAAGTTCAACTAGTGATGCTAATATTCAGATCCCGAGAACCATTCTCTGGAAAGATATTACTCTCCCTAGTCAATGGACTTTACCTAGTGAAATACCTGAACAACCTATAGTAAACAATTTAATAAACCTTGAAAAATGTTAGACAATTTTCAGATAGAACAGTTAAAATAAGTTTTGAACGCAGTAAAAGACCGATTATTATTGAAGACTCTACTAGTACTATAGCATCTTCAAGAAGAGACACTGAGATTCTTATTAACCCTTCTGTAAGAGATCTTAAATTAAAAGGTATTTTAAATCAAGGTCAAGCGAGTCACCCATGTTATACTCAAAAGGATCTAGTAGATGAAGAGAGTTCTTCCTCTCCTACTCCTTCTGAGCTTCCCACTCAGTCTGATTTTGAAATTCCGATTAACAATCAGTTAAGAGTTATTAAAAAAGATTTTATTCTTGATTGGGATAATCTTGTAAAAGATTTTAATTCCAAACATAATAATGATAAAAGACATTTATTTCGTTCAAATCATCCAACAGAAAAGGAGCGAGATAAAATTGTTAATAGATGGAAACGATTCATAAAAAATGAAAAAATAAACATTACCTTTTATGAATGGTATGATCAATACCAAAGTAAGTGTAATGTTATAACAAAAAGTCAATGGGTAAAAGAAAATAAGTCTATGGTCTGTTCTAGTCATCCTCCGCTAGAAACGATCCTTATCCCAGTTAAGAACACATCTGTTGTTGCCAGTCCCTTTAAAATTTCTGATGGCAATAAAGATGATAAAAAAATTATTGAACAATTAAATTTTAGTAATCAATATCTAGCAACTGTTGGAAGACAGCTTGATAGAATTGAAGAAAAATTTGAAGAAACAAGTATTAAAAAACCAAATGCAAAAATTGAACATCCTTTGATTAACTTACCTGAAAATAGAAGTAAATTAGGTTTACCTAATGATGATAGCAACTTAATTAAATCTATTGACAAGCTATTCAAAAAATTAAAAACTGAACCTGGTCCAAGTGGTACTGTCTCTACTTTGGATCAAGTTGAATCTGAAGTTGAAAGTGATAGTCAAGCTGACTATTCTGATTCTACTTCAATCCCAAATTTTAATGATCAATTGAATAAGTTAACAGTCAAAAACACTAGTTTAACCAGGAATTGGTATTCTAGACCTACTTCTCCGGATCTGCAATTCGAAGAGAGAAACCTAGATAAACAATTCTCTGTTTCAGCCAATAAAATTTATGAATGGAACATTGATGGTCTTAGTGAACAAGAAATTTTAAACAAATTAAATCATATGTCTATGGTAGCAAATAGCTATATCACTAAATTCAACAATCTGTCACAATCAGAAATTGTTGAGTTAATAGCTAGTGGATTCACTGGTATTCTCAGATCTTGGTGGGAAAGACATCTCACGGAAGATACTAGATTATCAATAATTCATGCTATCCAGTTAGACGATGACGGCAACCCCATCTTTGATGAAGATGTCGGTGTTGGTCCGCCAGATGGAGTAAATACTTTAATTTTTACCATAATAAAACATTTTGTAGGAACTCCCAGTAACATAACAGAAAGGATTCACGATCAACTCAGTAATCTCACTTGTCCCACTCTTAGTGACTTCAGGTGGTACAAAGACGTGTTTACCTCTAGGGTTATGCTGCGAAATGATAGCAACAAGCCTTTCTGGAAAGAAAAGTTTGTAAATGGTTTGCCTTTATTGTTCGCTCATAAAGTTAGAGAAGAGTTGAGTAAAAACTTAGGGTATATTGATTATGATAATCTCACTTATGGTGACATAATCAGTTATATTCAAAAGATAGGTTTAAAAATGTGCATTGATTTTAAATTAGCTAAACAAGCTAGTAAAGATAAGAAAAAAGCAAAATATGAGTTAGGGACATTTTGTGAACAATATGGTCTGCCTCCCATTGCTCCCTCTAGAAGAAAGCATAAACACAGACATATTGATCATCCTAAAACACATAAACGTCACAAACGTAAACATACTCATAAAAAGGATAATAATCAAAATGATTATTACAATAAACCCAAACCAATTAATAAAAAATATAATAAAAGGACTAAAAAATATGATAAGAGTAAAATCGTTTGCCACAATTGTGGGCAAAAAGGCCACTACAAAAATGAATGTAAAGTAAAACAAAAATTATCTCAGTTAAATATCTCTAATGAAGATACAGAACAATTATTAGAGTTAATAAGAATAGAAAACAATGCAGATAATGATGAAGGATCTGACATCCCCTATTCTTCTAAAAGCAGTACCAGCAACAATGAATCTGATAGTAACGAAGAAGAAGTCAATATTTGTGCTGATAACTGCAATGAAAATTGTTGCCCTAAAAGATTAAGTGTAATTACCAAAGAGGATGAAGAAAGCTCTCTGTTAATTGACTTAATTAGTAAAATTTCTGACCCTGAACTTAAAGTTCAATATACTAAGCAGTTAAAGGATTTGTTAACCAAAGATACTAGAGTTAAAGACAAGATTTTTAAAGCTAAAGATAAGCCGATATTTAGCCTTAATAAAACTCTTGAAAGATTTAAAACTCCAGTTAAAGAAGTTACCTTTCCAGAATTAAATCAAGAAGTTAATAAACTCAAAAAAGAAATTTCTAATTTAAAAATTGAAGTTTCTAATTTAAGAAAAGACTTAGAGAGTCAGAAATCTGATCTTCAAGTTCATGATTCCTCTTCTAGTGATGAAGATCACGATGAGCCAGAATCTTCAGGAATCAAAGAAGAACCAGATCTATTCGTTCAAGGTCTTTTCTCTTAAAAGAGTTAAAGATATTACCATTCAAAAATGGTATATCTCCATTAATCTGGTTGTTGATAAAACCTTTTCAATAAAACTTCCCGCCTTGGTTGATACTGGTGCGGATTTAAATTGTATCCAGGAAGGTCTTATTCCAACCAAATACTATAAGAAGACTAATGAAAAATTAAATTCAGCTAATGGTAGTCAGATGAAAATAAAATATAAATTGCCTAAAGTGCATATCTGTCAAGATGATATGTGTTTTAAAACATCATTTGTTTTAATTCGCAATCTTACTGATAAAATCATTTTAGAATTACCATTTATATATTTATTGTATCCATTTACTACCAGTAATGAAGGATTAAGCTGTAAACATTTAGGTAAAAGAATAACATTTAAATTTCTAATTAAACCAAAAGAAAGAGATTTAAAGTTTATTCAAGAAGA
This sequence comes from Panax notoginseng, assembly GCA_016801055.1. Lineage (NCBI taxonomy): Eukaryota > Viridiplantae > Streptophyta > Magnoliopsida > Apiales > Araliaceae > Panax > Panax notoginseng. Next base: position 106,463,227 of record CM029023.1, on the reverse strand, counting down.
GTCCATTTCCAAGTCATTAAATTTATTGAGCTGTAAATCCACCCATTTAAATTTCCTAAAAGAAGAAATTAAATACCAAAGAATTGAAGAACAGCTTCAACATAAAGATGTTCTTGAAAAAATTGAAGAGTTAAAAACTTATTTAAAGGACAACCTTTGTTCTGATTCTCCTAATGCCTTTTGGCATCGGAAAAAACATGTTGTAAGGCTCCCTTACGCTAAGGAATTCAAAGAACATTTGATTCCTACTAAGGCCAAGCCTATTCAAATGAATCACGAACAAACGGAGTTATGCAAAAAGGAAATTAGTGATCTCCTTAATAAAAAGTTAATTAGACCTAGCAAATCCCCTTGGTCATGTCCTGCCTTTTATGTTAACAATGAAGCAGAAAAGGAAAGAGGTGTTCCCAGGTTAGTTATCAACTACAAGCCATTAAACAAAGTTCTAGAGTGGATTAGGTATCCCCTGCCTAATAAAGATGACCTCATTAACCGATTGAGTAATGCCACCATCTTTAGTAAATTTGACCTCAAATCTGGTTTCTGGCAAATTGCTATTCACCCAGATGACAGGTATAAAACTGCATTTACCACTCCATTTGGTCATTACGAATGGAATGTCCAAGCATTTGGCTTGAAAAATGCCCCCAGTGAATTCCAGAATATCCTCAATGACATTTTAAACCCTTTCAGTCATTTTATTGTTGTGTATATTGATGATATTCTTATTTTTTCCAATTCCTTTGAAGAACATGTCAAACATTTAAAATCGTTTTTCAAAACGGTCAAAGACAATGGACTTGTTCTTTCACTTTCCAAATGCAGCTTGTTTCAAGCTAAAGTTCGGTTTCTTGGATTAATTATATATCGCGAACTCATACGGCCAATTGATAGAGCTATTCAATTCGCCGACCGATTCCCAGATAAAATTACTCATAAAACCCAACTGCAGAGGTTTCTGGGCTCACTCTTGACAAGTTCTACAAAAACCTCAGGAAAATCTGCAAGCCTCTCTTTCAGCGTTTGCAAGACAATCCTTCCCCATGGACTGACATTCATACTTCTGTCATCCAACAAGTCAAAAAATACGTCAAGACATTGCCCTGTCTTGGTATTTCAAATGATTCTGCATTTAAGATTGTTGAAACTGATGCTTCTGATATTGGTTTCGGAGGTATTCTCAAGCAAAAGTTAACTCCAGATTCCCCAGAACAGATCCTCCGTTTTCATTCCGGTGCATGGAATAGTACACAGTTAAATTACAGTACTATTAAAAAAGAAATACTTTCTCTTGTATTATGTATTAATAAATTTCAAATTGATTTATTAAATCAAAAATTTTTAGTTCGAATTGACTGCAAATCTGCAAAATATGTGTTAGAGAAAGATGTTGAAAACATAGCTTCTAAACACTCCTTTGCTAGATGGCAAGCCCTTTTGAGTATCTTTGATTTCGATATTGAATACATTAAAGGTAGTAACAATTCTATTCCTGATTTTCTCACTCGAGAATTTATTAACACAGGTACCGTGCATCCTTCATGAGTATCCGCTGTGCACCAACCTCTCGTGGTTCGGGTCGCCCTACTGGCCCTAGTAATCAGCCAAGAGGAGCCTTGGTTCCTCATCCAGTTAACCCAATTTATCAAACCAGTAACAAGTTCACTGTCCTTGGGACAATGCCCAAGCCCTATAGTTCAGCTTTAGCTAGTAACCCAATTCTCGTCGACCCCTTTCAGTCAAAAGCCTCTACTTCAAATCCCAGTAATCCTCCCTCTGAGTACTTGCTTAGATGGACCAATCTCTTATTTCATATTGAGCCTCACATGAAACCCAGAAATGACCCAATAAAATTGACCTCCCAGTTTTTCCCTTCTGGTTGGCATTTCATGCCTCTTGCTCCTTATAAATCCCTTGTGTATTATAAGGACATTCTTGTCGAAACAGAGTCAATTTTTATTAAACCCATTTATGCCAACAATGATAAAGCCAAAGTTCTTTACCATTCGTTGTATATTAAACAGTTTATTCAAATGTCCGAGTGGGGAAAACATCCCTCTGATCTTATGCAGCTTTCGAATCAGGATAACTCTTTTTGTTATTATGATTATATGGAAGCTTGGTATAAAGTTTTTCTCCATCAAAATGAGTCACACAGTCATTCTTGGTTTGCTCAATTTGACCATAAATTCAAAAGTCATTTCCCATATTGGTTTTCCCATTGGTGGTCGAGATTTGGTTCTACCTATGACCTTCTTCCCGATCCTCTTAAAGTCCAACTCAATCATTTTTGTAATCATAAAAAATTAGATTCAGCATATGAAGGTGTCCCAGTCCTTCTTCAGTTTGTAAGTAAATATAAGATTCCCTGGATTCTCAGATGGTAATACAGTATTCAAAACTCCACCAGTGAAATCAGTCACAATGCTTCCCCTACATCTCCGTCGGCAGATCCTTTTCCCCTAGTCACTCGCCAATGGTTTGTCAAATGGTGGGATAAATTTGACGTCAATAGAATTGTAGGTCAAGTCCAGTTAGAATTTCCTGCTTCTCCTCTCAAGGTTCTCCCAGTCTCTACAGCAGAACCTTCTAGTCAAAAATCAAAAGAGTCAAGTGTCAGTAAAAAATTAAAAGAGTCTAAAGTCAGTACTACTGGTTCGACTTGTTCCCGTAGCATTTCTGATTTTAAAGATTGTTCCGGAAAAGAGTTAAAATTAATTGCCCAGACATTGAATAAAAGAATTGATGAATTGCATGAAGAGGCCTCTGCAGGTTCTTCATCGGATTCCCAGAGTTACTATGAGGAAGATGATGACCCTTATGGCACCATCAACCTATAGGATGCTCATGACCCATTTGCCTGACCTTTTTTCTCAGTCACCTGCACCTGCTCCCTGTAGCCAGTCAAAAGATGCCCTCAGCCGAAAGCAGATTCGTCTTTTCCACCGAAAGCAGCTCCTTTCCACCGAAAGCATCTCTCAAGTCAAAAGTTGTGGCCACTTTGTCAAAAGTTGCCAGACGCGTCAATGAATAGTAAAAAAGTCAGCACTGTTCATGAATAGTAACTTTTGTCTGTAATCATTTATTTTGTAATAGTAACTTTGTAATAGTTCTTTCCTTATTCTATAAAAGGAAATCGAACTTAGTTATTGAGGCAGACTTCGAAAGACTCTGAGATCCTTCTCAGATGAATCTTTAGCCTCTACCGCTGTTAAGCCTTTCTTAGCCCCTCTTTCTACTATTCTCCATTTCTTAATGTTTTGAGTAAGTCAAGTCAATTCAAATTGTAATTTGTAAACCGTTTGTACATTTGTAAACTATTTTATTTTCAATCAATAAGATTATATGTTTTAGTAATTAAATTGTGTTCATTTGCACCTCAGATTCACTATAATTCTCACTGTTATCTGCTTCCGCCCTATATATATATATATATATATATATATATATATATATATATATATATATATATATATATATAAGCCACGGATTGATGATCTGGGTATACACACGCAATACGACTCTCAACGTGAATAAGTATGTGTGGATGGAAGTGGAGAAAGGCTGAAAGAGAGCTGAGATGTCTTACAGTGGGCGGTCAAGAAGACTTCAGATAGCTTTAAATGAATGAATACTCGGTTTTCACTGGTAAAATATAGCAAAACACAAGTTCACAGGTGTTTGGAAAAAGAAAACACTCAGTTTAAAGTGTGTACACTCAGCTTCCTCGCCTTTAGTCTCTTCAAAATGCTTACCCAAAGCCTTCTATTTATAGAGGGGGGGAGCCGCATATCTACCTACGGCAGCCGCAGGTGTACCTGCGACTACCCGGGGTGCCCCCGGGATCCATGGGCCCTGCCGTCTCGAAGTACATGCATGTATGCAACACGTTTGTCCGATCGAACTTTCATAACTTTCAATCCGGACATCCGATTGAGGCATATAATACCTTTCCGGAATGTCGTTGTCGAGAGCTACACAATGACATGGGATAAGTGGTTGTACGAAGACGGGAAGATGGGTCCATGACCAGATCTTCAAGTCTTCAAATTTTATTCGGTGTACTGTCTTGCGTAGTAGTCACTCGGGATTTGAGCTATGGTTCTTGTGGTACACTTCTGTGTAGAATATGGTGTGAAATGATGTTGAGATGACGTGAATGTGGGATTGGGGTGGCAAAATGATGATTTTGCCCCTCACCAGGGTTGTCTCTGGCTCTGGGCTGATTTAGCAGTCATTGCTCAAGGTTTTCTCTGAGATTGGGTTGTTGTAGGTTCTAAATGTCCTCAAGGTTGTCTCTGAGGTGTGTCTGACCTCCCGAGGTTATCTTCGGGGTTAGAATTGAGTGCCTCGGGGTTATCTCCGAGGTTGAAACTGACTTTTGGGAATTAAAACGGACTCTTCCGGGTTTATCTCTGGAACCGAAACTGCATCCCTCGGGGTTATCTCCGAGGTTGGAACTAAATCTCCCGAGGTTGTCTCCGAGACTGGAACTGAATATCTCGGGGTTGTCTCCGAGACGAAAAACTGAGTATTCCGGGGTTGTCTCCGGGATTGAGCTGATTCGACTTCCAGGGTTATCTCCGAAAGACGATTTTGCCCTCCTACAAGGTTAGTAACAGGAATACAAAATTTCAAGTGTCTACATTACCCTCTCCCATAAAATGACTTCTTTTATTTATAGATATAGGTAACCCTCCTAAACTATTTAGGAATAAGGTTTTTATTTAATTAATTAAACTCCTTTAATTAATTAGGCTTCCTAATCTTTTTATGAATAATTAATTAATTTTTTTTAATTAATTAGCCTCCTAATCTTATTAGGAATATATGAGAGTACTTATATTAATTAATTCTCAAACCCCTTTAGGAATTAACTTAATAATAATAGTAATAATAATAATAAGACTCCTCTTATTAATTTATATTTAATATTTCAAAAATATTAATAATAAATATTAAACTATTTAATTTATTCTATCACCATAGATTAAATTAAATAAACTTAACTTATTATTACGATTATGCCATTTACTTCTTAAATAAATATTCTTACTTTTATGGTGTGATCATTTAGGTTCTCCATATTAAACCGGTTGTGAATAAATCAATTAGGACAATTCTAATCTTATTTAAATAAATAAATTAAACTATTAATTTATTTAAATAAATAACATTTATTCTACAATAAGGATATGCCTCCTTGGTGATTAGCGACTTTTTAGATAATATAGATTTTAACATTAATCATAAAAGACCCTTTGAGTAAATAGTTACCGTACAATTTAATCCTTCCACAATAAAATATCCCAATTAAATATAAGACATAGAATTACTGTCAAGTCTTATTTTATTTAATTATATGTGTTTCGATTCACAAATGCACAACTCCAACTAATGCAAATTAAAAACTCCTTTCTAATTTCATTCCACCTTGGCCAAGGATTCCTAGGTTGTCATTTATCGAATCACATAGGAAATTTCTCTTCTTTTACTAGAAGCAGTAGATTCTTTATTGATCATTCAATATCTCTATATATAACTTATTACACCCAAGCATACTCTTTGATATACCCTAAGGGTCTTAAGGGACATGCCAAAGTATAACATATCATACACAAGTCTAAGTATCACTTATACTACAATCACTTTAGAAATTCCTATTGACAGGCTAGTAAAACTCCATTTGGTATTCCTTAGCGTGCCACGTTTAATAAACTTATTCTCAAATAAGCACTTATATACTTACTTTAGTGTCTCCACACAAATGATCATGAGATCAATCATACTCATCCAATGAGCAAGCAACATGTGTACCAATCTATCCGTATTCACTAATCCCTTTTTTAGTAATTCATCGATTGGAAACATTTAGTTTTTAAGTTATCTAAGAATTTATATCTGAATTTATATCTCATTAGCATGATCTCATCATGATTCTAAAAGTATTGCTTAAAATTATGGGTTTATCACATATTATTAAAACAGCATGTACATAATTAAATGTCTTTAGTAAATAAATACTTTTATTAATAAATGAATAACATTGTTTACAAATTATATGTTTTATCATCAAATATGATTGGCGTGTATGCGTACTACTTTCATAGAAGCGGTTGCATATCTAATAAATAAGGTCCCCTCAAAATCCGTCCCTAAGACTCCGTATGAGATATAGACAGGGAGAAAACCTATTCTTAAGCATGTTAAGAATTCGGGATGTCCAGCTTGTGTGAAAAAATTTCAGAATGATAAACTTGGGACAAGATCTAACAAGTGCAGATTTATGAGATATCCTAAATAAAGTTTAGGATACTATTTTTACAATCCTACTTAGCAAAAGGTGTTTGTAGCAAAACACTCTTCCTTCTTAGAAAAGGAGTTTATCCTTGAAGGGGCTAGTGGGAGGAAAATAGATCTTGAAGAAGTTCAAGAACCATAAACCACTACAGATCAAATGGATGAACCTGTCCAAGTAGAGACACCTTCTATATTACATCCTATTTTAAATATGAAAGTGTACCAAAGATACCTGAGATGTATGGATTCGTCATAGGATAATAATAAGGTACGCATCATAGATGATGATGATCCATTGAATTACAAATAGGATATGAGTAGTAAAGATCAGAGAAATGGCTAGAAGTCATGAAATTTGAGCTAAACTCCATGTATGAAAATCAAGTACGGACTTTGGTTTCATCACCTGAAGGCATTAAGCTTATTAGGTGCAAATGGGTCTTTAAAAGAAAGACTGGAGCGGACAGAAAGGTGGAGACCTATAAGGCCCAACTGGTTGCAAACAATTTCAAACAAAGACAAGGAGTTACTATGATGAAAACTTCTCACCAGTAGCTATGCTCAAGTCCATTCATATTTTGCTTGCAATTTTAGCTTATTATGACTACGAAATCTGGCAAATGGACTTGAAAACGACCTTCCTCAATGGGAAACTTGAGGAGGATGTGTATATGATACAATCAGAGGGTTTTGTTTCAACGGTTGGAACAAATCAAGTCTGTAAGCTACAACGATCCATTTATAGATTGAAGCAAACTTTTCGAAGGTGGAACGTCTGTTTTGATGAGACAATCAAAGAGTTTAATTTTATCAAAAATGAGTATGAACTATGTGTGTACAAGAAGGTTAGTGGGAGTGTTGTTTCATTTCTAGTATTATATGTTGATGATATATTACTGATAGGGAATGATATTTATATGTTATAGTCGATCAAAATATGGTTATCTAAACACTTCTCTATGAAGGACTTGGGTGAGGCATCCTATATTTTGGGGATAAAGATCTATAGAGATAGATCTAAAAGGATGTTTGGCTTGTTCCAAGGAACGTACACTGACTCGATGCTAAAGAAGTTTAGCATGGAAGATTCCAAGAGAGGCCTCATGCTGATGAGCCATGGAATACATCTCTCCAAGAAACAGACCCCAAAGACACTTGAGGAGAGAGACCGTATGAGTAAGATTCCTTATGCTTTAGTAATAGGATCAATCATGTACGGTATGATATGTACTAGACCAAATGTCGCTCATGCACTTAATGTAATAAGCAAATATCAGCCGAATCCAGGAGAAGAACACTGGAAGGTAGTGAAAAACATCATAAAGTACTTAAGAAGAACTAAGGATGTATTTCTTATCTACGGTGGGTCTAAATTGAAACTAGAGGGCTATATAGACTCAAGTTTTCAAACGGACCAAGATGACAGTAAATCTGTTTTGGGGTATATGTTTACCTTAAACGGTGGTGCAGTGAGTTAAAAGAGTTCGAAGTAGCAAACAGTTGTTGATTCAGTGACAGAGGTAGAGTACATAGCTGCAAGTGAAGCTACAAAAGAGGTTGTTTGGATGAAGAAGTTTATAACTAAACTTGGTGTGGTTCCTAACATTAGAGGAGTTGTAAATTTATTCTGTGACAGCACCAGCGCAGTTGCACAAGCCAAGGAACTCAGGTCTCATCAAAAATCCAAACACGTATTGCGATAGTTTCATTTGATTAGAGAAATTATTGAAAGATGAGATGTCACCCTAGAGCGTGTGGATTCTCAAGACAACATTGCAAATCCATTTACTAAAGCTTTAACCCAACAGTAGTTTAATCGTCACTTAGAGAAGATGGGTATGAAATATCATGACGATTGGATTTAGTGCAAGTGGGAGATTAAAATTAGTATGCACACAAGCCAATCATATTTGATATGATGAAGTATATACTTTGTAATGATCTTATTCATTTATTAACAATAAAAGTTAATTTATAAAAAGACTTTTAATTTCTCTACATGGTTTTGTTATATTATATGTGATAAACCCATAGTTTTAAGCAGTGCTTTTAGAATCTGATGATGATCATGCTAATGAGATCTAAATTCTTAGATAACTTAAAACTAAAATAGTTCTCAATCGATGTATTACTAAAAAGGGGATTAGTGAATCCGGATAGATTAGTACATATGTTGCTTGCTATTAGGAAGATGATAATTTATCCCATAATCATTTGTGTGGAGATACTAAAGTAAGTATGTAGGTGCTTAAAATAAGAATTTAATAAATAAAATTCTTATATGTGTTCTATACTAAAGTAAGTATGTAGGTGCTTAAAATAAGAATTTAATAAATAAAATTCTTATTATGAGATGTTTTGGGTTTGAATAAATATATGTGTTCTATATTTTGACATATGTGATTTGGTGTGAAAGAATTAAATGTTTATATATATAGGGTAAAATGAGATTTAATAGTTAATTAAACTATTAAAGAATGTGAAGGAAATTAGTTATGAAATGGAGTATAGAAGTGAAGAAAATCAATTAATTAATAATTCAATTAATTAAAATAGTGAATTAATGTAAATCTATGTATATCAATAAATATTGGTGTCAAGATTAATAAACTGAATTAATATTTAATGTAAGACCCCAACTTTTTATAAATAAAATTAAGTTTCTTCTAAATATTATTTTGAATAATAAAGTGTTAATTTGATATAATACTTTGGTTATGGGTGAAATATGCAAATTTTACAAAATAAGCAAGTGGTTATAAAATATTCATTGGTTCTGGGGAATATTCGTTTGGTCGTGGAATATTCTTGCTGTCGGGGAATATTCGTACAACGGCGCAGCCATTTGTGGGCCCCATAATGGAAAACGGTCGGATGAAAAAAATGATAAGTTTGAATTTTTATAAATAACGGCGTAGTTGTTACCGTTAACACTGTTGGAATACCCGGTGGTTAAAATACAGTAATACGCGTGATTGCACAGTAGCACACGGTATTGCATAGTATTTTTGAATTATTGATTCTTACGTAAGAAGGCTCTACTCAATAATTATTACAGTAATTACTGCTCAATATTTTATTTTATTAATTCAATAATTGCTACGTTGATATGTTATATTATTGTTATTTCAATAATTGTCACTGCACAGTATTTCTCATTATCAGATCAATAATTTATATTATTTGAATAATATTATTAGATAGCATTATTGGCAATGTCTAAGGATTTTTTTGTCTAGGAAAGGGGTTTGGTCACCTAATTGCGCGCCAATAAAGAGAAATCCTTATCGAAAAGCCCCCTCTTTTCTGGGAACGACCTAGTTGTCATAATTATGATTTTGTAATATTATTTGTGAATAATTAATTATTGATTTATATGTTAAGTAAATATTTATTTTATGTGGATGGATAGGAAAATATTTATTTTTGTGGATATAAATGAAGGAATAAATGCTGAGGTATTTTATCAGTATTTTGTCTGAATAGAGGTGTTGAAAATAGTCCGTATGTGGATTTCGATCATTTTCTATCTGGAATTTGAAAAAACTTAAATCTACAAAGTTGTAGAGAATTTAATTTCTTATGGAATGGACATAAAATTCGTATTTTTCTGATAAAAGAGTTATTTATTATGAATTATTGAAGTTTCGAAAATAAATATTTTTATTAAAATTATGGGTGGGACCCATTTTTGTCCTTTGTTGATAAAATATGCTGAATTAATTTTTAAATGTGGTGGGCTGAGATTTTTCAAAGTAGCATGCATAGAAAAAATAATAATATTATTTTATTAATTTAGTCTGCTTTGGCGTTCTAGCATTTTTCTATAAATAGGGTGCTTAGTTAGAATTAAAAATCACACCAGAAACAAGTTTTCTCTCTATATATATTATCGAGCGTATTTTGTGAGTATTTAGATACTTTGTGAGTTGTTATTCAGTGCAAGTTTTCTTCAGCCTTATACCCGATATTTCAGCCGAAAGTACTGTTCTTTTGAGGTGAGGGATGTTATTTTCTTCGTAAATGATATTATTTTCTTCAATATCATTATGTCGAAATATTGATATAAATTTTATTGTGCAATTTTTACCTTTTTGAGTCGGGGGTACTATTCACGTATATGGCACTATTCACGGAAAAATAAAATATTCTCTTCTTTGTCCAAGATGTCTGTTATGGTTATTATCTTTGATTGTATCCATGTTTTGATCTTCATTCTTGAATTTTACTCCACTATGATTTATTATGGAGCATTTTTGAACTTAGATAAACTGTAATACGAATCCCTAATATTTGTCCTTTTGTCTCACTGGATTCGTTTTCTTTAAGATATTTTTCATCATCCTCAGTCCTAAATGATGATATTACTGAATATCTTTGGCCTGTAGTGCAAAGATGAATTACTAACTGATGAATATCTTTGGCCCGTAGTGCAAAGATGAACAAGTGTTGAGATGAACATGACCAACTGGTGATACAAATGAATATCTTTGGCCTGTAGTGCAAAGATGAATATTTGACTCAAGATGTATATTGATTAATGTTACAGGGATAAAATATTGATGATGGACTTTTAAATCTTAGAAGATAGTAGAATTCATTCTCTGCTTGACTTTTCTAATGGATTGTTATTTCCGCTGCAGTTGTTGATCTAAAACTTGTTGTCTATTATATTCTATCAGATTTTTCCCTATTAAAGACTAATGATAATTTGTTGTATATTATCTTAGTCATAATATTCTTTACTGGGCTAGTTGAGCTCACTCTTTTTCTTTTTGTTCCATTTTTCTTCTCAAGAGGTGAGAATATAACAGGAACTAGCCGAGGTATGGAGTGATGGTTCTAAAAAGTTGTTTTAGCAGTCCTTACTATTTTCAAAATAGTGTATCAATAATTGTAATGAGGACTCCTTTTGAGTTTGTATACTGTCTATTAGACAATATTTGTATTTAAACTCATAGTATATGTGTTGTCGTATTTTGCACGACAATTGTATTAATGAAGTTGTATTTATTTTTGCACCATGTATTTGGCGACTCAGAATGGGTGATGTATACCTATTTTGGGGGCGTCACAATTGGTATTAGAGCTTTAGGATATGGTCTCTGGCAGAGATCGGGAGGGGAAAGACGAGTAATCCTTCGCTAGTGTGTCCTTCCTAAGCTTATTTGGTTGGTCAGTCGAAATATATGGTTAATATGTGATATGTTAATTTGTTAATTAACCCTTGTTTTGTGGCAGTATTTGAGAATGGCAGCTAGAAATATTAACAATGGAGTGAATGAGACCGTGGAGACACCTTTAACCACCACCCAGGGGAACGTGCAACAGGAAGGCAATATTCATCCTGTAAACAACATTACCGAACAAATGATGAATGATGGGATGTTTAGAAGCTTTTTGCAGTTCATGCAAAATCAGACGAGGGAGACTCGTGTACAAAATACTGGTGAAAATGATAACAATGCGCGGCTTGTCACAGCCAAGCAGTTCAAAGAGTTAGGACCACCAGAATTTATGGGAAAGCCGGATCCGATCAAGGCAGAAACGTGGGTTAAGCAAATTACCAAGATATTTGATGTCTTGGGATGCACGGAGGAACATAAGGTTCCATTAGCCACCTTTATGTTCCGTGGTGAGGCAGATTACTGGTGGAAATCTGTGAAGCGTACCCAACCTGATGCACTCAACATGTCTTGGGAAACGTTTTAGAAACTGTTTAATGACAAGTACTTTCCTGAAAGTATTCATCATATGAAGGAGGTAGAGTTTATTAGACTGGAACAAAAAAATATGATGGTGTCCCAGTACGAGGTAAAGTTTGCAGAGTTATCCAGGTTTGCACCTCATTTGGTAGAGAATGAGGAACGAATGACGCGGATGTTTCAGAGAGGTCTAAAACCCGAGATTCGGCAATATCTTATCTCTCATAAATTTTCTTTATATTCAGATGTTGTAAATAGGGCTCAATTATTAGAGCGAGATAATGAGTATGTTCAACCCAGGGACCATAACCAGGGTCATACCGGTGACAGCAGTCATCGGAGCAATGACAACTAGCAGGGAGGAAAACATTCGGACAAAAGTAGTAACCACTCTGGTGGTAATCGTGGCCATGATGGTAGAAGAAGCGATTCAGGGGGGATTTCAAAAAGAGAAGGTACAACAATGATAACGTGAAGACGTTAGCACAAACATCAATTGTTTCTAGGGGAGGAGAACGATCACCGGTCGTTTATTATAAATGAGGGAAAGAGGGACACATCAGCCCAAAATGTCCACAACAATCCAAGGTGTGTTATAACTGTGGAAAGGAAGGTCATATAGCTAGAGATTGTCTTGTTCCGAAACCAAGTTCAACGGGAATGGTGACTCCAAAGGCTGTCCCGGACAAGTCAATGTCGGTGGTTCCTGGAAGAGCGTTTGTCGTGACTGCGCAAAACGCAAGGAACCCGAACGAGGTGATCACGGGTAAGCTAATCATAAACTCTTGCGAAGTTTATACCTTATTAGATACCGGTTCTACCCATTCTTTTATCTCTCCTGCTTGTGCTCAACGTTTGAACTTGACTCTGGAGAAATTAGACTTTAACTTATCTTTTGAGACTCTGTTAGGAGAAACTTTCATTACATCTACTGTTTATAAATCCTGCTTGATCCAAGTTGGTACCATCACATTACCTGTCGATCTTATTTCTTTGAAAATACTTGCATTTGATGTGATTTTAGGGATTGATTGGTTAACTATTCATCATGCCAAAATTGATTATTTTTGTAAGGTTGTTAGTTTTCATATTCCTAACCAACCTGTTATGCGAATTTAAGCAACCAAACCACTAAAGTCAATCACTGTCATATCAAGCTATAAAGCTCGTTTATTAAAAAATGGATGTCAAGCTTTCTTAGCCCATGTCACGGACTTGAACAAAAACACGTCAGATTTGAATAATATTTCTATTGTTAGTGAATTTCTTGATGTATTTCTTGAAGAACTTAAATTCTTTATTGACCTTGAACCTGGTATAAAGCCCATTTCTAAAACCCCATATCGAATGGCTCCTATTGAACTTCAGGAGTTAAAGGTCCAACTACAGGAGTTATTAGACATCGGTTTCATTCGTCCTAGTACATCTCCTTGGGGTGCTCCTGTTTTATTCGTAAAGAAGAAAGACGGGAGTATGCGACTTTGTATTGACTACCAAAAATTAAACCATGTCACCATCAAGAATAGGTATCCGTTACCTCGCATTGATGACATGTTTGACCAGCTGTAAGGAGCACAATTCTTTTCAAAGATCGATCTTCGTTCTGGATATCATCAGCTAAAGATTAAAACTAAGGATATTCCGAAGACTGCCTTCAGAACTCGGTACAGGCATTATAAATTCTTAGTCATGTCTTTTGAATTGACTAATACTCCTGCTACCTTTCATGGATATGATGAACCGTGTGTTTAAAGAATATTTGGATCAGTTCATTGTCGTCTTTATTGATGACATCCTCATCTATTCCAAAAGCCGTGAAGATCATGAGCACCATTTGAATCTGGTACTTCAAAGGCTTTGTGATAACAAGCTATATGCCAAGCTGAAGAAATGCAATTTCTGGCTTGAGGAAGTAGCATTCCTTGGGCACGTGGTGTCAAAACATGGAGTATCTGTCGACCCGATGAAGATTAAAGCAATACAAAGTTGGGAGCAATCGAAGTCAGTGACCGAAGTACGTAGCTTTCTGAGCTTAGCTGATTACTATCGGAGATTCGTGGAAGGGTTTTCTCGAATCGCTACTCCGTTAACTCAGCTGACTCAAAAAGATACAAAATTCGTATGGAGCGAGGAATGCGAGAAGAGTTTCCAAGAGCTTAGGATGAGACTCATTTCGGCACCTGTTTTGACAATACCACCTGGTTCTGATGGATTTGTTATCTATAGCGATGCTTTAAGCAAAGGGCTAGGATGTGTTTTCATGCAACATGGGAAAGTCATAGCCTATGCCTCGCGATAACTCAAAGAATATGAGAGGAATTATCCTACTCATGATCTGGAGTTGGCAGCAGTCATTTTCGCGTTGAAGATCTGGAGACACTACCTGTATGAGGAGAAAGTGGAGATTTATACAGATCATAAAAGCCTCAAATATTTCTTCACTCAAAAGGAACTCAACATGCGACAACGACGTTGGCTCGATTTGTTGAAAGATTATGACCATACCATCCAATATCATCCTAGAAAAGCAAACGTGGTAGCTGACGCATTGAGTAGAAGATCATATGCGGGTACGAATACAATATTGGTAACACAAAGGCCGATTTTGTATGACTTGCAAAGAATGGAGATAGAGGTAAAGGCTCCAAGTGCTGATATCAAACATATGAGTAGAACCGACTTTAATCGATAAAGTTAAAGTTGCCCAAGCTACGGACCTGGAGCTGATGCGTATGAAGAAGAAAGTGCAAGAAGGTGTTATTCCAGAAGCAAGAATCGACAAAGAAGGAATACTTTGAGTCAACTCCAGACTTTGCGTTCCTAACGATTCTGACTTGAAGCATAGAATCATGATGGAGGCACACAACACACCGTTTGTAATCCATCCTGGGAGTACTATCATGATCTTCAACATACATTTTAGTGGAGCAATATGAAGAGAGAAATCGCGGAGTTTATCTCGAGGTGTTTAACTAGTCAACGTGTAAAGGCGGAGCATCAAGTGCCAAAGGGTCCATTGCAACCACTTGAGATTCCAAAATGGAAGTGGGAACACATTACTATGGATTTCGTTACGGGTCTTCCCAAGGTTTTTCAAGGCATAGATGCGATTTGGGATATTGTTGATAGATTAACCAAGTCTGCTCATTTCTTGCCTATACGGGAGACTTATTCTCTTGAACGTCTTGCTCGTATGTACGTTAATGAGATTATGAGATTGCATGGCATGCCAGTATCCACAGTTTCGGATCATGACCCAAGATTCACTTCACGATTTTAGGTTAGCTTGCAGAAAGCTATGGGTACGAACTTACGATTCAGTTCGGCATACCATCCTCAAATAGACGGGCAATCAGAGAGGACTATTCAAACTCTTGAAGATCTATTAAGACTCTGTGTCCTAGATTTTAAAGGGAGTTGGGATAAATACCTACCATTGGTGGAATTCTCCTACAATAACAGTTATCAAGCAAGTATAGGCATGGCTCCATTCGAGGCGTTGTATGAAAGAAAATGTCGTTCTCTAGTATGCTGGGATGAGGTGGGTGAAGAAACGTTGTTGGGACCATAATTGGTACGCATAACTACAGAAAAGATCCAAACGATTCGACAACGTATACAAATGGCACAGGTTCGACAAAAGAGTTATGCGGATCTTCATCGAAAGGACGTAGAATTTAATATTGGGGATAATATATTGTTACGTATTGCTCCATGGAAGGGAGTTACAAGATTTGAAAAGAGAGGAAAGCTCAATCCAAGATTTGTTGGTCCATTTGAGATTCTTGACCGAATAGAAAATATGACCTATAGGCTCGTATTACCTCCAAGCATGTCTCGTGTTCATAATATTTTTTACATATCTATGCTTCGTAAATATGTGAAAGACCCGAACCACATTATTGAGGTAGAACCATATGAGATAGCCAAAGATTTAACGTACGAGGAGCTACCTGTTAAAATCTTGGATATGAAAGAGCATGTCCTACACACCAAGGTTATACCACAAGTTAAGATTTTATGGAGGAATCATGCTATTGAAGAAATGAAATCATTCCACTCTTCATTCCATTTATTCAATTCAAACGTAGCATAACATAGGAAGTATAAGCTTAATTATTAACTTTTTTAAGTCAAAATAAATTATTTTTAGCTCAAACATTTGTGAGACCCCGAATTTTTATGAAATAAAAGTATTCAATTTTTCTATTTTGGTAAATAGTTAAATTGATAAAAGGTTAAAGTTAAGGGTGATATGTGAATTTTTTTTTTAAAGTAAACAAGTTGTCATAAAATACATGGTCACTATTCACGAGTTACTATTCACGGGTTACTATTCACCCAAATTACTATTCACTCTAGTATCGTTCACTTGAGTATTTGGGACACTTTTTGTGTCGGAATACTATTCATGAGTTACTATTCACGAATTACTATTCACAGGTTATTATTCACCCAAATTACTATTCACTCTAGTATTGTTCACTCGAGTATTTAGGACACTTTTTGTGTCGGAGTTACTATTCATGAGTTACTATTCATGAGTTACTATTCACGGGTTACTATTCATCTAAATTACTATTCACTCTAGTATTATTCACTCAAGTATTTGAGACACTTTTTGTGTCGGAGTAACTATTCAGGAGTTACTATTCACGAGTTACTATTCACGGGTTAATATTCACCCAAATTACTATTCACTCTAGTATTGTTCACTCGAGTATTTGGGACACTTTTTGTGTCGAAGTACTATTCACGAGTTACTAATTACGAGAAATATTCGTACGACGGTACAATCATTGGTGGACCCCACAACGGAATTATTGTCAGATTGAGAAAACGACAAAAATATTTTATTAAAAATAACGGCGGAAGTTTTACCGTTGATACTGTTGAACTACTCGATAGTAAAAGTACAGTAATACGTGTGGTTGCATAGTACCACACGGTATTGATGCTTATGTGAGAAGTCACTCAGTTTGATTCAATTATTGTCAATTAATAATATGAATTATTTCGCGATAATGAAGTTTTGTTTTATTCGTATTATTAACGTAATAAAACAGAAACATCTTTTTATATAAAACAGAATACTTTATTAAAGTTATTCTATAAATAGAATATATTATATTCTATTGTGCATAGTATTTTGCATAGTAAAATCTTTTTATATAAAACAGAATACTTTATTAAAGTTATTCTATAAATAGAATATATTATATTTTATTTAAAAGATTTTTCTTTAAATATGGACCGTCAGATTAAAGTAAATCAATCTGGATCGTTCATGGATTAGTTACTATGCATTCCATTTTCCTATAAATAGAAGCTCATTCCTTCATTATTTTCTTACGAATTCACTGAACTCTAGAGAGAGAAACTATAGAGAGAGAGAGAAAAAAAGTATTCTGCTACTTAACTACTTCCTTATTTCAGCTCTTCTTTAAAACGGTAAGGGGTGTTATTCTTTCTTATTCATGAAGAGAACTTATGTTATTTCATTCTTTATTATTCTGTTGGAATAACCTGTATGCGTGGTTTACCCTATTCTTGGTGGAATGACCTGTATATGCGGTTTACCCAATACTTGGTGATCTTCTTCTGTTATTCCATTCTTTATTATTATGTTGGAATAACCTGTTTATGCGAAGTACCGCATACTTGGTGAAATTCTTTTATTATTCCGTTCTTTACGATTCTGTCGGAATATCCTGTCGGTGTGAATTTCACCTGACCTGGTTCCATCATTTATTATTCTGCATTTATTATTCTGTCGGAATATCCTGTCGGTGTGAATTTCACCTGACCTGGTTCCATCATTTATTATTCCGCATTTATTATTCTGTCGGAATATCCTGTCGGTGTGAATTTCACCTGACCTGGTTCCATATTTATTATTCCGCATTTATTATTCTGTTGGGAATAACCTGTCTGTGCGGTCTCTATCGCATGCATGGTGAATCCTTCTGTTATTCCATTCTTTATTATTCTGTTGGAATAACCTGTCTATGTGGATTGCCACATGCATGGTGAATGATCCTTTATATTCATTCCCTATTAAATTGTGGAAATGATCTGTATACGTGGATTACCGCATAGCTGGTGAAAATCTATTTGCAGTTTCATATATTCTTTATTATACTCATTTGGTTAAAGTTTTGATTTCTATACTCCATGAAATTAGTGGAATATCCTTGATATTTGCGCTTCATCCAGTATCTTTTCATGAAAATATTCTTCTGAGCATTCTTGACTGTTACTTTACAAAGAAGTATCATGTTGACAATTTGGATATTATTAGTTCCTGGATAAACTAATTCTTGAACTTGTTTAATTGAATTCCTATAACATTGTCATCATCCTCATGTTTATTTTATGTTAAAAGTCATCTTTGGCTTACGTGCATAGATGGACTTAGTATGATTATGACCAGGGATCATTCGGTATAATCATGAACTGTGATGTTATAAGTGGTGTGGTAAAAGTCCTCAGTGGCTTATAATGCATTGATAGACAATTTGTGGTATGATTATGACCAGGGATTTTTCGGTATAGTCATGATCATTGATGATTTAATGAATATCTTTGGCCCGTAATACAAGGATGATTAGAAGATGTGGTTTATTTATTAAGCTGAGTCTCAGTGATAAAAGTTGATGAAAACATTTTTAAATCATAGAAGATAGTAGGTTTTATTCTCTGCTTGACTCTTCTAATAGATTGCTTATTCCGCTGCAGTTAAACTTGATGTTTATTGTATTTTATCAGTTTAACATTGTTGAAGACTATTGATAATATATTCTTCATTATCTTAGTCATAATATTTCTTACTGGGCTAGTTGAGCTCACCCTTTCTTTCAATGTTCTCTTCAGGAAATGAGAATATAGCTGGGACGAGTCAGGGAAAGGAGTGATGGTCCAGAAGATAGCATTAGTAGTCCTCACCATTCTGTTAAATAGTGTGACAATAAATGTAATGAGGACTCCTTGAGTATGGATATTGTCTAGATGACAATATTCCTATTAGAACTCTCAGTTTATGTATTGTCGTATGTTACACGACATTTGTATAATTAAGTTTGTATTTGTATTTTGTACCATGTATCTGACAACCCAAGATGGGTGATAAATACCTAATTTTGGGGGCGTCACAGTTGGTATCAGAGCTTAGGGATATGATCCCTGGCTGAGATGTAAGATAAGAACTAGGAGGGGAGAGACGGAGAATTCTTTCGCTAGTATGACCTACCTAAGTTTATTTGGTATTTAATTGGTCGGTCAGAGTATAGGGATAATATGTGATATGTTAATTAACCCTTGTTTTTGTGGCAGTGTTTGAAAATGGCATCTAACAATGTTGAGATAAGCATTGGAGCAAAATAATATGACCATATCGCAGTACGAGGTTAAGTTTGCGGAGTTATACCGGTTTGCATCCCATTTGGTCGATAATGAGGAGCGAATGACGCGAAAGTTTCTAAGAGGTTTGAAACCCTATATACGTCAATACCTCATTCTCATGTTTATATTTTGTTGAAAGTCATCTGTGGCCTGTAGTGCACAGATGGACTTGGTATGATTATGACCAAGGATTATTCGGTATAATCATGACCGTAATGTTACAAATGATGTGGAAAAAGTCCTCATTGGCCCGTAATGCATTGATGGACAGTTTTTGGTATGATTATGGCTATGGATTCTCTTTGGCCGTAGTGCAAAGACTAATTGTTTTATGGCATGATCAGGACCGTTGATGAAAACACGATTATCTTTAGCCGTAGTGCATGCATAATTCGTGGTCGTGATACTAAAGAATATCCTTAGCCGGAGTGCAAGGGTGATTCGATGATGTGGATTAATTATTGAGCTGAGTCTCAGCAATGAAATATTAATTCATAGATGTGGTAAAAGTCATCTGTGGCTTACGTGCATAGATGGACTTGGTATGATTATGACCAGGGATTGTTCGGTATAATCATTACCGTAATTGAAAACACGATTATCTTTGGCACGTAGTGCATGGATAATTCGTGGTCGTGATACTAAAGAATATCATTGGCCTGTAGTGCAGGGATGATTCGATGATGTGAATTAATTATTGAGCTGAGTCTCAGCAATGAAATATTAATTCATAGATGTGGTAAAAGTCATCTGTGGCTTACGTGCATAGATGGACTTGGTATGATTATGACCAGGGATTGTTTGGTATAATCATGACCGTAATTGAAAACACGATTATCTTTGGCACGTAGTGCATGGATAATTCGTGGTCGTGATACTATTAAGCTGAGTCTCAGCATTATTGATTTTACAGTTGTATATCCTTGGCATGTAGTGCGAAGATTAACTGTTGATTATTAGTTATACAGTTGTAAATCTTTAGCCGTAGTGCAAAGATGAATTTGTTAGTATGATTATGAGCAGGAATTGTGATTTGGTATAACCATGATTTTTGATGTTTCAGGTGAAGATAGGTGATGTAAATTTTCTTCTTCCTGGGTGCGAAAAGTAATTCAGAATCACAATTATGATTATGAGTTATTCATATGATTGTGGACAGAAATTGTTGATTGATGTTACAGGGATATGGTCACTGACGGAGATATTAGTCTAGAAGACGAGTAATATATTTCGCTAGGGTGTGACTTACCTAAGCTGAAATTATTTACTTAATAAGTGGATAAATTGTGGTATGTCGATTAACCTTTGTTTTGAAGGTATATTCTAGAATGATATTCGAAATACAGGAGATGAAAAATGGAAAAATCATGATAGAGCGGAATTATCCGGAAAGGTACAATCCGAAAAGAAAGTAAGGTATTCTCATCTCTTCGAATATCAGGTACGTACGTTAATTTCGAGGGCGAAATTCCATAAGGAGGGGAGATTGTGAGACCTCGAATTTTATGAAATAAAAGTATTCAATTTTTCTATTTTGGTAAATGGTTAAATTGATAAAAGGTTAAAGTTAAGGGTGATATGTGAATTTTTTTTTTAAAGTAAACAAGTTGTCATAAAATACATGGTCACTATTCACGAGTTACTATTCACGGGTTACTATTCACCCAAATTACTATTCACTCTAGTATCGTTTACTCGAGTATTTGGGACACTTTTTGTGTCGGAGTACTATTCATGAGTTACTATTCACGAATTACTATTCACAGGTTACTATTCACCCAAATTACTATTCACTCTAGTATTGTTCACTCGAGTATTTAGGATACTTTTTGTGTCGGAGTTACTATTCACGAGTTACTATTCACGAGTTACTATTCACGGGTTACTATTCATCTAAATTACTATTCACTCTAGTATTATTCACTCAAGTATTTGAGACACTTTTTGTGTCGGAGTAACTATTCAGGAGTTACTATTCACGAGTTACTATTCACGGGTTAATATTCACCCAAATTACTATTCACTCTAGTATTGTTCACTCGAGTATTTGGGACACTTTTAGTGTCGAAGTACTATTCACGAGTTACTAATTACGGGAAATATTCGTACGACGGTACAATCATTGGTGGACCCCACAACGGAATTATTGTCAGATTGAGAAAACGACAAAAATATTTTATTAAAAATAACGGCGGAAGTTTTACCGTTGATACTGTTGAACTACTCGATAGTAAAAGTACAGTAATACGTGTGGTTGCATAGTACCACACGGTATTGATGCTTATGTGAGAAGTCACTCAGTTTGATTCAATTATTGTCAATTAATAATATGAATTATTTAGCGATAATGAAGTTTTGTTTTATTCGTATTATTAACGTAATAAAACAGAAACATCTTTTTATATAAAACAGAATACTTTATTAAAGTTATTCTATAAATAGAATATATTATATTCTATTGTGCATAGTATTTTGCATAGTAAAATCTTTTTATATAAAACAGAATACTTTATTAAAGTTATTCTATAAATAGAATATATTATATTTTATTTAAAAGATTTTTCTTTAAATATGGACCGTCAGATTAAAGTAAATCAATCTGGACCGTTCATGGATTAGTTACTATGCATTCCATTTTCCTATAAATAGAAGCTCATTCCTTCATTATTTTCTTACGAATTCACTGAACTCTAGAGAGAGAAACTATAGAGAGAGAGAAAAAAAAAGTATTCTGCTACTTAACTACTTCCTTATTTCAGCTCTTCTTTAAAACGGTAAGGGGTGTTATTCTTTCTTATTCATGAAGAGAACTTATGTTATTTCATTCTTTATTATTCTGTTGGAATAACCTGTATGCGTGGTTTACCCTATACTTGGTGGAATGACCTGTATATGCGGTTTACCCAATACTTGGTGATCTTCTTCTGTTATTCCATTCTTTATTATTATGTTGGAATAACCTGTTTATGCGAAGTACCGCATACTTGGTGAAATTCTTTTATTATTCCGTTCTTTACGATTCTGTCGGAATATCCTGTCGGTGTGAATTTCACCTGACCTGGTTCCATCATTTATTATTCTGCATTTATTATTCTGTCGGAATATCCTGTCGGTGTGAATTTCACCTGACCTGGTTCCATCATTTATTATTCCGCATTTATTATTCTGTCGGAATATCCTGTCGGTGTGAATTTCACCTGACCTGGTTCCATATTTATTATTCCGCATTTATTATTCTGTTGGGAATAACCTGTCTGTGCGGTCTCTATCGCATGCATGGTGAATCCTTCTGTTATTCCATTCTTTATTATTCTGTTGGAATAACCTGTCTATGTGGATTGCCACATGCATGGTGAATGATCCTTTATATTCATTCCCTATTAAATTGTGGAAATGATCTGTATACGTGGATTACCGCATGGCTGGTGAAAATCCATTTGCAGTTTCATATATTCTTTATTATACTCATTTGGTTAAAGTTCTGATTTCTATACTCCATGAAAATATCCTTGATATTTGCGCTTCATCCAGTATCTTTTCATGAAAATATTTTTCTGAGCATTCTTGACTGTTACTTTACAAAGAAGTATCATGTTGACAATTTGGATATTATTAGTTCCTGGATAAACTAATTCTTGAACTTGTTTAATTGAATTCCTATAACATTGTCATCATCCTCATGTTTATTTTATGTTAAAAGTCATCTTTGGCTTACGTGCATAGATGGACTTAGTATGATTATGACCAGGGATCATTCGGTATAATCATGAACTGTGATGTTATAAGTGGTGTGGTAAAAGTCCTCAGTGGCTTGTAATGCATTGATAGACAGTTTGTGGTATGATTATGACCAGGGATTTTTTGGTATAGTCATGATCATTGATGATTTAATGAATATCCTTGGCCCGTAATACAAGGATGATTAGAAGATGTGATTTATTTATTAAGCTGAGTCTCAGTGATAAAAGTTGATGAAAACATTTTTAAATCATAGAAGATAGTAGGTTTTATTCTCTGCTTGACTCTTCTAATGGATTGCTTATTCCGCTGCAGTTAAACTTGATGTCTATTGTATTTTATCAGTTTAACATTGTTGAAGACTATTGATAATATATTCTTCATTATCTTAGTCATAATATTTCTTACTGGGCTAGTTGAGCTCACCCTTTCTTTCAATGTTCTCTTCAGGAAATGAGAATATAGCTGGGACGAGTCAGGGAAAGGAGTGATGGTCCAGAAGATAGCATTAGTAGTCCTCACCATTCTGTTAAATAGTGTGACAATAAATGTAATGAGGACTCCTTGAGTATGGATATTGTCTAGATGACAATATTCCTATTAGAACTCTCAGTTTATGTATTGTCGTATGTTACACGACATTTGTATAATTAAGTTTGTATTTGTATTTTGTACCATGTATCTGACGACCCAAGATGGGTGATAAATACCTAATTTTGGGGGCGTCACAGTTGGTATCAGAGCTTAGGGATATGATCCCTGGCTGAGATGTAAGATAAGAACTAGGAGGGGAGAGACAGAGAATTCTTTCGCTAGTATGACCTACCTAAGTTTATTTGGTATTTAATTGGTCGGTCAGAGTATAGGGATAATATGTGATATGTTAATTAACCCTTGTTTTTGTGGCAGTGTTTGAAAATGGCATCTAACAATGTTGAGATAAGCATTGGAGCAAAATAATATGACCATATCGCAGTACGAGGTTAAGTTTGCGGAGTTATACCGGTTTGCATCCCATTTGGTCGATAATGAGGAGCGAATGACGCGAAAGTTTCTAAGAGGTTTGAAACCCTATATACGTCAATACCTCATTCTCATGTTTATATTTTGTTGAAAGTCATCTGTGGCCTGTAGTGCACAGATGGACTTGGTATGATTATGACCAGGGATTATTCGGTATAATCATGACCGTAATGTTACAAATGATGTGGAAAAAGTCCTCATTGGCCCGTAATGCATTGATGGACAGTTTTTGGTATGATTATGGCTATGGATTCTCTTTGGCCGTAGTGCAAAGACTAATTGTTTTATGGCATGATCAGGACCGTTGATGAAAACACGATTATCTTTAGCCGTAGTGCATGCATAATTCGTGGTCGTGATACTAAAGAATATCCTTAGCCGGAGTGCAAGGGTGATTCGATGATGTGGATTAATTATTGAGCTGAGTCTCAGCAATGAAATATTAATTCATAGATGTGGTAAAAGTCATCTGTGGCTTACGTGCATAGATGGACTTGGTATGATTATGACCAGGGATTGTTCGGTATAATCATTACCGTAATTGAAAACACGATTATCTTTGGCACGTAGTGCATGGATAATTCGTGGTTGTGATACTAAAGAATATCATTGGCCTGTAGTGCAGGGATGATTCGATGATGTGAATTAATTATTGAGCTGAGTCTCAGCAATGAAATATTAATTCATAGATGTGGTAAAAGTCATCTGTGGCTTACGTGCATAGATGGACTTGGTATGATTATGACCAGGGATTGTTTGGTATAATCATGACCGTAATTGAAAACACGATTATCTTTGGCACGTAGTGCATGGATAATTCGTGGTCGTGATACTATTAAGCTGAGTCTCAGCATTATTGATTTTACAGTTGTATATCCTTGGCATGTAGTGCGAAGATTAACTGTTGATTATTAGTTATACAGTTGTAAATCTTTAGCCGTAGTGCAAAGATGAATTTGTTAGTATGATTATGAGCAGGAATTGTGATTTGGTATAACCATGATTTTTGATGTTTCAGGTGAAGATAGGTGATGTAAATTTTCTTCTTCCTGGGTGCGAAAAGTAATTCAGAATCACAATTATGATTATGAGTTATTCATATGATTGTGGACAGAAATTGTTGATTGATGTTACAGGGATATGGTCACTGACGGAGATATTAGTCTAGAAGACGAGTAATATATTTCGCTAGGGTGTGACTTACCTAAGCTGAAATTATTTACTTAATAAGTGGATAAATTGTGGTATGTCGATTAACCTTTGTTTTGAAGGTATATTCTAGAATGATATTCGAAATACAGGAGATGAGAAATGGAAAAATCATGATAGAGCGGAATTATCCGGAAAGGTACAATCCGAAAAGAAAGTAAGGTATTCTCATCTCTTCGAATATCAGGTACGTACGTTAATTTCGAGGGCGAAATTCCATAAGGAGGGGAGATTGTGAGACCTCGAATTTTATGAAATAAAAGTATTCAATTTTATGAATTTTTTTTTTAAAGTAAACAAGTTGTCATAAAATACATGGTCACTATTCACGAGTTACTATTCACGGGTTACTATTCACCCAAATTACTATTCACTCTAGTATCGTTCACTCGAGTATTTGGGACACTTTTTGTGTCGGAGTACTATTCAGGAGTTACTATTCACGAATTACTATTCACAGGTTACTATTCACCCAAATTACTATTCACTCTAGTATTGTTCACTCGAGTATTTAGGACACTTTTTGTGTCGGAGTTACTATTCATGAGTTACTATTCACGGGTTACTATTCATCTAAATTACTATTCACTCTAGTATTATTCACTCAAGTATTTGAGACACTTTTTGTGTCGGAGTAACTATTCAGGAGTTACTATTCACGAGTTACTATTCACGGGTTAATATTCACCCAAATTACTATTCACTCTAGTATTGTTCACTCGAGTATTTGGGACACTTTTAGTGTCGAAGTACTATTCACGAGTTACTAATTACGGGAAATATTCGTACGACGGTACAATCATTGGTGGACCCCACAACGGAATTATTGTCAGATTGAGAAAACGACAAAAATATTTTATTAAAAATAACGGCGGAAGTTTTACCGTTGATACTGTTGAACTACTCGATAGTAAAAGTACAGTAATACGTGTGGTTGCATAGTACCACACGGTATTGATGCTTATGTGAGAAGTCACTCAGTTTGATTCAATTATTGTTAATTAATAATATGAATTATTTAGCGATAATGAAGTTTTGTTTTATTCGTATTATTAACGTATATAAAACAGAAACATCTTTTTATATAAAACAGAATACTTTATTAAAGTTATTCTATAAATAGAATATATTATATTCTATTGTGCATAGTGTTTTGCATAGTAAAATCTTTTTATATAAAACAGAAAACTTTATTAAAGTTATTCTATAAATAGAATATATTATATTTTATTTAAAAGATTTTTCTTTAAATATGGACCGTCAGATTAAAGTAAATCAATCTGGACCGTTCATGGATTAGTTACTATGCATTCCATATTCCTATAAATAGAAGCTCATTCCTTCATTATTTTCTTACTAATTCACTGAACTCTAGAGAGAGAAACTATAGAGAGAGAGAGAAGAAAAGTATTCTGCTACTTAACTACTTCCTTATTTCAGTTCTTCTTTAAAACGGTAAGGGGTGTTATTCTTTCTTATTCATGAAGAGAACTTATGTTATTCCATTCTTTATTATTCTGTTGGAATAACCTGTATGCGTGGTTTACCCTATACTTGGTGAAATGACCTGTATATGCGGTTTACCCAATACTTGGTGATCTTCTTCTGTTATTCCATTCTTTATTATTATGTTGGAATAACCTGTTTATGCGAAGTACCGCATACTTGATGAAATTCTTTTATTATTCCGTTCTTTACGATTCTGTCGGAATATCCTGTCGGTGTGAATTTCACCTGACCTGGTTCCATCATTTATTATTCTGCATTTATTATTCTGTCGGAATATCCTGTCGGTGTGAATTTCACCAGACCTGGTTCCATCATTTATTATTCCGCATTTATTATTCTGTCGGAATATCCTGTCGGTGTTTATTTCACCTGACCTGGTTCCATATTTATTATTCCGCATTTATTATTCTGTTGGGAATAACCTGTCTGTGCGGTCTCTATCGCATGCATGGTGAATCCTTCTGTTATTCTATTCTTTATTATTCTGTTGGAATAACTTGTCTATGTGGATTGCCACATGCATGGTGAATGATCCTTTATATTCACTCCTTATTAAATTGTGGAAATGATCTGTATACGTGAATTACCGCATGGCTGGTGAAAATCCATTTGCAGTTTCATATATTCTTTATTATACTCATTTGGTTAAAGTTCTGATTTCTATACTCCATGAAAATATCCTTGATATTTGCGCTTCATCCAGTATCTTTTCATGAAAATATTTTTCTGAGCATTCTTGACTGTTACTTTACAAAGAAGTATCATGTTGACAATTTGGATATTATTAGTTCCTGGATAAACTAATTCTTGAACTTGTTTAATTGAATTCCTATAACATTGTCATCATCCTCATGTTTATTTTATGTTAAAAGTCATCTTTGGCTTACGTGCATAGATGGACTTAGTATGATTATGACCAGGGATCATTCGGTATAATCATGAACTGTGATGTTATAAGTGGTGTGGTAAAAGTCCTCAGTGGCTTGTAATGCATTGATAGACAGTTTGTGGTATGATTATGACCAGGGATTTTTTGGTATAGTCATGATCATTGATGATTTAATGAATATCCTTGGCCCGTAATACAAGGATGATTAGAAGATGTGATTTATTTATTAAGCTGAGTCTCAGTGATAAAAGTTGATGAAAACATTTTTAAATCATAGAAGATAGTAGGTTTTATTCTCTGCTTGACTCTTCTAATGGATTGCTTATTCCGCTGCAGTTAAACTTGATGTCTATTGTATTTTATCAGTTTAACATTGTTGAAGACTATTGATAATATATTCTTCATTATCTTAGTCATAATATTTCTTACTGGGCTAGTTGAGCTCACCCTTTCTTTCAATGTTCTCTTCAGGAAATGAGAATATAGCTGGGACGAGTCAGGGAAAGGAGTGATGGTCCAGAAGATAGCATTAGTAGTCCTCACCATTCTGTTAAATAGTGTGACAATAAATGTAATGAGGACTCCTTGAGTATGGATATTGTCTAGATGACAATATTCCTATTAGAACTCTCAGTTTATGTATTATCGTATGTTACACGACATTTGTATAATTAAGTTTGTATTTGTATTTTGTACCATGTATCTAACGACCCAAGATGGGTGATAAATACCTAATTTTGGAGGCGTCACAACATTGATATTAATTCATTTAGTTTTATACAATGCAATAAAAATTATAAACTACCTAAATATTACTACCAATTATAAGTTTTTTTGTTTTCAAAAGTTAAATAAATCATAAAAATATTTTAAATTGATTTTGCAATACCCCGAATTTTATGAAATAAAAGTATTCAAATTTTTATATAATTATTATTCTATTCAGTAAATGGTTAAATTAATAAAAAGTTAAAGTTAAGGGTGATATGTGAATATTTACGAAGTAAGCAAGTTGTCATAAAATATTCGTTGTGTCGGAGAATATTCGTTTGGTCGGAGAATATTCTTTTTATCGGGGAATATTCGTACGACGGCGCAATCATTGGTGGACCCCACAACGGAATAACTGTCAGATATAGAAAGCGACAGAATTAACTTTTGTATAAAAATAAGGACAAAATTTTTACCGTTAAACTATTAAAATACTCGGTGATAAAAGTATAGTAATACGCGGTGTTGCACAGTAGCACACAGTATTGCACAATACCTCTGATTATTGATGATTACGTAAGAAGTCACTCAATTTTATTTAATAATTGTCACAGTAGTTGCTACATAGTATCTCATATTATTAATTCAATTATTGTCACAGCATCATCTGCATAATATTTTATATTATTAAATAAATAATTGACACGTCACAGTTATTCATATTATTATTTATATTATTGACAATATCTAGAAAGTTTTATCGAGAAAATGAGTTAGGTTATTTAATTGCGCGCCAGTAAGGAAAAATCTTTATCGGAAAGCTCCCTCTTTCTTAAGAACGATCTGGTTGTCAATATTGTGAGTTATAATATTAATGATGAATAATTATTGAAAGATTAAAAATGTGTTATACATATTTATTAGCGATAAGTGATGAGATTTAATTTAATAGTTAATCAAGACTAATTAAATAGTTTCTAACTAAGAAAGCAAAAGTGTGTATAAAACACAAGAAAATGAAATTAAAACTCGAATTTGATTTCGGAATAGAATTTTGATGGACTACTCGGTTGAATCCGGAGCTATGAATCTAGTAAGAAAAACTTGATATGGTTTCAAGGTTGATTTTTTGGTCAAAGTCAACAGTTGACTTTATGTAGCAAAGTTAAACATAGAGTTCGGAGCTCAATTTGGAGACGCGAACAAGATGTTTGAGTTCGAAACGATGAATTTATTCAAAATAAACTATAAACACAAAATTTGTCGGGGTTAATTTTTTTGTCAAAAAGTCAACAGTTGACTTTTTTGAGAAAATTCAAATTTTGAAAATTCAAAGATGAAATTGTTGATAAAAATATTTTCATTGTGTTGGAAATATTAATGTTAGTGGAAATCGACATTTATTTCGATAATAGTTGATTTCTGGATGTTAAATTGACCAAACGGATATTTAATTGGATAAATAAGCAATTAATTACTATTGGTTCACATGCAATGAACTATTGGTTCACATGCAAGTACTATTAGGGAATGTTATGCAAGATTGATAATACTTGATGGACTAAATTAAAATTAGAGGCAAAGATGAAGGTACTAAAGTATAATTAACATCGTAATTTGCCACCTTTTCCTAACTTCTAAATACTCCTCCATCCATTCATTATTTCCTACCATTTTTGAAGAGCAAAGTTATAATCACAAGCTATAATGAGAGAAACTATATAGAGAGAAAGAAGAAGAGTATTATGCTACTACACTATTGCAGTATCCAATCTCCTACTAAGGTAAAGGATATTATTTTTCATATTTGTAAGGGGTATTATTTCTTTCGTATTCGTAAAATATGTTATTTTCTTTCAATACTTGTAAGGGTTGTCATTCTATTCCTTATTAATATATGGGAATAACCTGTCTACGCGGACTACCGCATGCCTGGTGAATAACCCTTCGTATTCATTCTTTATTAAGTTGTGGAAATGATCTGTCTACGCGGATTACCGCATAACAAGTGAAAATATATTTGCAGTTTCTTGTAGTATTTCATTTCATATTCCTAAATCAAAACTTACTATTGATTCTATAATTCCTGAAATGATTAGAAATTTCTTCAGGTTTGTGCTTCATCTAATATCATTTCACTAGAATATTGGTCTGAACTCTCTTATGGAAATTTTAATCTTTTCATGTCGGGATGCTATTCATTCGGAGTATTATTCATACGGTACTATTCATGAGTATTATTCACAATGGAATTTAATTTTCTTTTCTTTGTCCAAGTTATATTTTATGAATTTTATTCTTGAAATTGAATCCATGGTTTGATCTTCATGTTGACAATTTGGACATTCTTGAACTCTGAATAAATTGAATTATAGATATGTAATATTTATCCTTGATCTCACTTGATTAATTCTTTATATCATTGTTATAATCCTCAGACTTAAATTTGTGTTAGAAAGTTATCTTTGGCCTGTAGTGCAAAGATGAACTGTTGATTGATATGATTATGACTAAGAATTGTGTATTGTTATAATCATGATTGGAATTGTGTATTGGTATAATCATGACCATTGGTGTTACAGTTGTATGTCTTTGGTCCGTAGTGCAAAGATGAATTATTGATTATTAATTTTACAATTGAACATCTTTGGCCCATAGTGCAAAGATAGACAATTGATTGGTATGATCATGACCATTGATATTGATGTTGAATATCTTTGGCCCGTAGTGCAAAGATTAACAATTGATTGGTATGATCATGATCATTGTTGTTACATTTAAATGTCTTTAGTGTAGGGTGTAAAGACGATATGATTATTGAGTGTCTTTCGTGTAGGGTGTAAAGACGATATCTTTACTGTTGATTTACATTATTATAAACATGAATTGTGAATTTAACTATAATCTTTGGTGGTTCAGGTGAAGACAGGTATTGCAAGTTCTCTTTGTCTTGGGTACAACAAAGAACTGTTGATGGGTATTATAGGAATGAAATATTAATGATGGACTTTTAATTTGGAGGAGATAGTAGACATTATATTCTACTTGACTCTTCTAATGGATTGTTGATTCCATTGTAATTATGGTTGAACACTTTTATCATCTACCATATGTTCTAAATATTTGATTTATGACTGATGAAGGCTATTGATAATTTAATTATCTTTAGTCATAATACTCTTTACTGGGATATTTGTGCTCACTCTTTTGTTTACAATTCCTTTCAGGTAATAAGAGTGTAGCTGGGTCAAGCGAGGATAACAAGGGAATAGAGTGATGGTCTGTGACTGTTGAAGTTTCTCAATACATTATAAAAATAGCATGACAATATATAATTGTATTGATGACTTAAAATGTGTGTGTCGTATTTTATATGTCATTTTAGAGTAAATTTTGATAACAATAATAGGGTGAGGTAAACTCAAATTTGGAAGCGTCAAAAATACACCCCATTAGAATGAGGAGAACATAAATCTTTTCGTGTTCCTTTGAAGACTTGAAATATTTGTTGCAGTATTTTATATGGCATTGTAATAATTTTGATGTGTATATTGTCGTATTATATTCAGTACAATATTTGTATTGAAACTCACAACTTATGTGTTGTCATATTTTGCACGACAGTTTAATAGTTGTAAATAAGAAGATTTGTATTTGGATTATGTAGTATGTATTTGGCGACCCAAAATGAGTTGTGTGTACCTATTTTGGTGGCGTCACAGATTTTGAAGAGTAAAACTTGATCTTATATTTAAATGAATATTTTTTAGGTAAAATGTATGATAATTTATATTGTATTTTATTATTTCTTAATGGTAAAAAGGAAGGTAAGGAACATATAACTTGGTGAGTTGTCACACGAAAATGATTTTATTTTGTGTAATTGTGTGTGTGTGTGTGTGTATATATATAATACTCCTAGTGTGTACAAAAAAAATATTTTATAATTCTTTAAAATAGTGTTATTTTGGCAAATAGCATACATAGAATCACGATGTGTCTCCACTTCCCTTTTTAATTTTTATTATTTTAATTTATACGTTTAAGGTAAAAAGTATGACTTTATAGTGCATATATTAAGTTTAATCGTATAAAAATAAT
Source organism: Panax notoginseng (assembly GCA_016801055.1). Classification (NCBI taxonomy): domain Eukaryota; kingdom Viridiplantae; phylum Streptophyta; class Magnoliopsida; order Apiales; family Araliaceae; genus Panax; species Panax notoginseng. Next base: position 106,430,641 of record CM029023.1, on the reverse strand, counting down.
TAATTCGTTAAAAATAAAAATTAGGTTCAATATATTCTACGGTCGACCACTAGTTCAATCAGTAAATTGTTGACTAATGTTACTAGTTCAATATATGATAAGTAATAAATTGATAACAAATAGTTCATGATACCCAGCGAAACGCGGATTTTATTATAAAAATAATAATAATTATTATTATTATTATATATTTGTATTATACTTTAATATATTAGTTATAATAATAATAAATTAATATTATGTACGATGATTTTCATAATAAAAATTATTTCCTTCGAATATATACTATTTAACTACTAGTGTATAACTAATTATTTATGAAAAATTAAATAAATTTAAAAATCTAAAATAACAATTCATCTATTTATATAATTTAAATGATAGTATTTATCTTTAAATTAATGTTTATTTGTTTATATATACATCTATTTATGTAATAATAAATTTTTATTTAAACTCAAATAGTTATACTTATATGATTTAATAATAAAAAAATTATTATATTATAAATATTATTGATAGCAAAAATATGAATTTTAAAGAACACTAACTGAATTTAAAAATGTATAAAAATAAGAGATAGTAATAAATACATAATTATGATAGTAAGAATGCAGATGAAAAGATTTTAAATCAAATAAAAAATGAAAAAAATAGTTTAGGGTTGAAAGATCACTATTTACTCTTAAATTTTAGGACCGAGACAACAATTCGTGCTGTTAATTATATACAAATACTTTTGTATTATTGATGAAATTAACAACTTTGATAATTGTTGTATCCTTCCACGGTTGCCCTTTTTTAGTGTTCAATCCGACAAAGTATAGCATATAATAAATTATTTTAAAGGTACAAAAAAATTACTAGTAAATGTTTTGGACCCAATTAATTTATTGAAAATTTTTATAGTAAAATTAAAAATAATGATACAGACACAAATTATTCTATAAATATTTTATAAACTGTTGATGTGACATACTCCACCTCAGCTTTTTATGTGGGACCGAAGACTACATTGAAGCAATATATTAATCAATATACTGAAGTAGAATATGTCACATCAATAATTTATAAAATATTTATAGAATAATTTATATCTATAACATTACTCTAAAATTAAATGCTTAACATGTGTTGACCTAGTCATATTTTATCCTTAGGTTTTGATGATGAATTGTTCGAATGCTAAATTATTTTATGGCATTTCAGGTATCTGATGATAAGGAACATTAATTGGATATTCAAGTGGGTGAAGAATTTTTCTTTACTAGGAAAACCAACTGTAAGGTCAATTGCATAATAATTGATTTTTCAATTAAAGACTCTAGGACATATTATTTGCATCTTGTTATATGTATTAAATGAAAAAGGGGTTAAAATCTAAAATGAAAAAGGTTTTTCTAATATTAAATTAATATTTGATGTGAATTAAGATTAGATGTGTTACAGGTACAAAAGGAATTGATATTTTAATGACATGGGTTACGTATGCATGCTTACTCGATATCCTTGGGACAATTTTTCTTAGCTACACGTGGATATCTATGTAATTATGATTTCCTAGAAAGACTAAAGGACGGAAGCTACATCTGTTATGATTTGATGCATATACAGTTTTTCAATGAATAATAATTATGGGTATCTTGGAACTTTAAAGACCTTGATTCTTAGAAAAAGATAAGTAATGTTACACACCACTATTACACACCACTTGATATATGGAGAGATATAGTCAAAGTTGATTAGTGGGTTATCTTTTTAAAAGGTCTTTTGATCTATCCAAATTGAGTAACCAACAAGAATTTGTTTTGCTAAATTGGATAAATATTAACGTTGTGGACTGATTCAAAGCTTTACCGTTGGAGAATGTTTTAAACAAACCAGATTTTGTGGGCTAATAAAATCAGATGTAATTCTTGATATTAACGATAACAATCGCGGGCTATATAAATAGGATTTCCTATATGGGATATGATACAACTCACGAATTTATTCTTGCACCAATCACCGATATTAATAAGCAACTTGATTTGATTTGTGCAAACGTTGAGCAGCTAAGCAATTAAATTTTTGACATTATTTGAGCTGGTATTTGGTAAGATTTAATTATTTATCTTTGTGACGCCCCCAAAAATAGGTATACATCACCCATCTTGGGTCGCCAGATACATGGTACAGAATACAAATACAACTTAATAATACAACAGTCGCGTAAAATACGACAAAACATAAATTGTGAGTTTGAATACAAATATTGTCATCTAGAGAGTATCCACACTCAATGAAGTACTCATTACATTTATTGTCACACTATTTAACAGAATAGTGAGGACTACTAATGCTATCATCTGGTCCATCACTCCGTTTCCCCACTCGTCCCAGCTATATTCTCATTTCCTGAAGAGAACAGTGAAAGAAAGGGTGAGCTCAACTAGCCAGTAAGAAATATTATGACTAAGATAATGCAGAATAAATTATCATTAGTCTTCAACAATGTTAAACTGATAAAATACAATAGACATCAAGTTTAACTGCAGCGGAACCAGTAATCCATTAAAAGAGTCAAGTAGAGAATAAAATCTACTATCTTTTATGATTTAAAAGGTTTTTCATGACTTTTATCGCTGGGACTCAGCTTAATAAATAATTCACATCATCGAATCACCCCTGCACTACGGTCAAGGATATTCTTTAGTATCACGACCACGTATCCATGCACTATGGCTAAAGATAATCATGTTTTCATCAACGGTACTGATCATGCCATAAAACAATTCATCTTTGCACTACGGCCAAAGAGAATCCATAGCCATAATCATACCAAAAACTGTCCATCAATGCACTACGGGTCAATGAAGACTTTTTCCACATCATTTGTAACATTACGGTCATGATTACACCGAATAATCCCTAGTCATAATCATACCAAGTCCATCTATGCACTACAGGCCATAGACGACTTTCAACAAAATATAAACATAAGGATGATGATAATGATATAAGAATTCAATAAAACAAGTTCAAGAATTAATTTATCTAGGAACTGATAACGTCCAAATTGTCAACATGATACTGCTTTGTAGAGTAAAATTCAAGAATGCTCAGAGGAATATTTTCATGAAAAGATACTGGATGAAGCGCAAATATCAAGGATATTCCACTAATTTCATGGAGTATAGAAGTCAAAGTTTTAACCAACTAAGTATAATAAAGAATGGAATAACAAAAGAAATTACCATGCATGCGATAGACCGCACAGACAGGTTATTCCAACAGAAAAATAAATAGTGGAACCAGGTCATGCGTAAATGCACCGACAGGATATTTCGACAGAATAATAAATAATAGAACCAGGTCCAGCGTAAACGCACAGACAGGATATTTCGACAGAATAATAAATAATGGAACCAGGTCCGGCGTAAAGCACAGACAGAATATTCCGACAAAATAATAAATAATAGAATCAGGTCCGGCGTAAAGCACAGACAGGATGTTCCAACAGAATAATAAAAATGTAATAACAGAAGAATTTCACCAAGTATAGGGTAGCCCGCGTATACAGGTTATTCCAACAGAATAACAAAGAATGGAATAACATAAGTTCTCTTCATGAATAAGAAAGAAAGAATACCATTTATGAGTACAACAAATAATATCACTTACCGTAAAAGAAACTTGATATCGGAGTAGTGAAGTAGCAGAATACTTTTCTTCTCTCTCTCTATAATTTCTCTCTCTAGAGTTTCAGTGAATTCGTAAGAAATAATGAAGGAATGAGCTTTTATTTATAGAAAAATGGACTGCATAGTAACTAACACATGAACGGTCTAGATTGATTTACTTTAATCTGACGGTCCATATTTAAAGCAAAATCTTTTAAATAAAATATAATATATTCTATTTATAATCTAATAAAACGAATAACTTTATAAAAGAGTTTACTATGCAAATACTATGCAGGCATTATGCATAATAAAATATAATATATTTTAATTATTATCTAATAAAACAGATAACTTTATAAAAGTATTCTGTTTTATTTAAAAAGATTTTACTATTAGCCTAATAAAACGAATAACTTTATAAAAGTATTCTGTTTTATATAAAAAGTTTTTCTGTTTTATTACTTTAATAATACTAATAAAACAAAACTGAGTGACTTATCACGTAAGCCTCAATAATCAATACCGTATGCTACTATGCAACTACACGTATTACTGTACTTTTACTACCGAGTAGTTCAACAGTATTAACGGTAAAACTTCTGCCGTTATTTTCATAAAATATTTTTGTCGTTTTCTCAATCCGACAATAATTTCGTTGTGGGGTCCACCAATAATTGTGTTGTCGTACGAATATTTCTCGACAAAAATAATATTCCCCGACCAATCGAATATAATACAACTATACTTTGCAAAATTTATAAATACTACCCACAACTATAACATTATCTCAAATTCACACCATAATATTTAAAAAAATATTTCGAAAAAATTAAATCTTTATTTATAAAATCTGGAGTTTCACAATCTTTTTGTGCTAATTGATCATTGCATATGCATATAGTTGAGCCTTTAATTGTTAAATTGATTATTCTTGCATTGATCATAGACCTCTATATTTGTATTTAATTTTCTGTTTAGACTAAGTGTAGTCTAAAGGTGCTAATCCTAGTGGATTAGAGAAAAGGTTTACAAACAGGTTCAAGGAAGTAAAGGTGCTTAAAGAGTGCATAGGTGCACAAGGAGCAAGAGTGCTCAAGAGAAATTAATTGTTATTAATTTATTGCAAGAATCTGTTTTGTAATGAGTGTTTATTTATAAAGAAATAAATAAAATGAGTCTCCGATACTAGTTGGTATTGGATGTGGACTAGGCTATTATTATAGAGGGTAATAGCTGAACCACGTAAAAAATCTTGGTGTTGATTTTATTATTTGCTTTACTTACTCACATAAGCTATTTAATTATCTTAATAATTAAAACTTGAATATTTACATTATATTAAGATAATTCTTTAACACCAAGTATTTTATTTAAGTTATAAATTCAGCAGGATATTTAGTCAATTTAGTAGACCATATTAATTCAGCAAACTGAATACATCAATATAGTAGCCTGAATTTAATAGCTTGATCTAATGTTTAAAAATTGGTCATAGATTGCTCCTACACTTATTCAACCCCCACTTCTAAGGGTACCTATTTAAATTTCATTTAGTACCAAAGCTTGGCTCTACTTATCTTGGTCTTAAAGGTAACTTGTAGGGAAAGATTCTGACATGGCACAGTTCGGGAACAACAATCAAGAAGGACAATCAACCAATAGACCTCCTTTGCTATTTGGAATAGAAAATTACAACTTCTGGAAAACCCATAAATCGTGAAGAACGGTGTCTGACCCGTACTTTAACCGGTTCACAACTTGAGTTGGTGATGTTGTTATGATAATATGATGTTATGTAGTGGTACTCTGACATCACTAATACATGTTTAAACCTTTATAGTACATAAACAACACCTAGACTATAATCTATAAGGATCCAAAGTAGGTACCTTGATTGTTCTTCACTTTCTAGGTAACCCAGAAAATGAAGAACACATCTGACAAGGACTTGGATGGCCTATATCTTTCTGTTAAGATGCATAATGGCTATGAAAGTTGTTTGTAGTTGTAGTACTACGTAAGTACTATAATCATAACACATTAGAATGCCCAGAAACGTGAAGATCTATGATCTATACTTGGTCAAAGTAGGCACCCGGTAAACTGCTATGAATGTTCTGGGTTTGGCCAAGAACACCTGTAGCGACGGTTCTGTCGCTATAGGGCCCTTTAGTGACAGTTTATTTATGGAAATTAATTAATTTATTTATTAAATAGATAAAAATGGTTTTTAATTATTAAAATTACATAATAAATTCTTAAAAATTATTTTAAAGCCTGAAAATTAGTTTTTAATTATTCTGAATATATTTCATAAATATTTAATATTTTTGGAATAATAATGGTATTTAATTTATTTAATTGTAATATTAAATAAATTACTTAAAAATAATTTTAATACTTTAAAAATAATGAAAAATTATATTATGATATAAGAAAATATTTTAAGCTATTTTTAGTGACTTTTAATATTTTGTGAGAAATTTCATTAATAAATTAATATTAATGGTAATTAATTTATTTACTAAGTGTATTAAATAAATTATGAAAAATAGAATTAATGATTTATAAATCATATAAAAATGATTTAAGTGTTATAAAAATATTTTAAGTTATAAAATATAACTTTTGATATTTTGTCATAAAAAAATATTAATATTTAATATTAATGGCAATTATCAGATAATGGATTTAAAGGTTTAAAAATCATATAAATATGATTTTAAGTTATTAAAATACTTTGATATATTATAAATATATTATAATATTATGTTATAATTTTCATTAATATTTAGTATTAAATAAATATTAATGATAAAGGAATTATGTGGTATTTAAATCATATAATTATGATATTAATGATTAAAAATTTATGATAAATAATAATAATTACTTGAAAATTATTATGAGCGTATGAAAATTATTTTGACTGAATAATTAATTGTCTAAGTTAATTGTGTTGTGTTTAGACAGAGTCTTATGGATATTAGGCTCGGTAGTTATCCGACTGGGCCGTCGGGATGTCATAATTTTGCCGGATTCAACTTAGACTGAAATAGTTTGACTTGATACTAGGTTTTATATGTAGTATAGACTAATGGGATTATGTGGTAATGTGTTTAAGTTATTTTATATTGTGATGATATTATTCTAACTTGGGAAATCGATATGATTAAATATTAGGTCTTCGGATAAAGCTAAGTTATGTTTCGTAATGGTAATCAACCGATCAGGCAAGTTTCTTATACTCACATATTGTGAAAGTTTTTCTTGAACTGTTCTTTGAACTTGTGATTAATCATTGTTGATTACATCACGTCTATGAATTGTTGAATCACACTTTGTGCCTATTGCATGTGTTCATCAGGTATGAAAGGCTGATCACCTTCATTACCATTCGATCCAGATATAATTGATATGTTCATGTTTAATGTTCGTTCAGCTATAAAAATTTATCCATGCTAGTTCACAATTATATTGTTGAATATTAGCCAGCTATTATTCAAAATCTTTCCATCATGATATATCATAAACATTGCAGATTAAGGCGAATACGTCGGATACAAGGAAAAGTCAAAGTCAAGTTTAGCTTGGGAATATGTATGCAGCTAGATTTATAACAATATTGTATAATAATAACATTGTATGTTAGATAGGATATTAATTCAGGTTTTAAGTAAGGTTCTCGACTTTGGGGGATAGTGTGTAATGTTTAATGTATAGACAATTTATATTTATATCTTCCGCAATAGTTAGAACTAGTGTACCATATTCGTGGTGATTTAGGACCAGATTTTAGGGGCGCTACAATTGGTATCAAAGTTGTTGGTTATAAACCTAGGGTAGAGTTACCTTAGACTAATAACCGTAGTGATAGGATAAGATCTAACTCACATAGAGTTAGTGTGTCGGTAAGATTCAAAGACGAATGTCGGTAAGTTGTAAACATACGGAGTTCTCTAACTCTGATAATAAAGGTAAACAATAGTGGTGAATAGATAGAGTCTAAAAGACTAAAAGTACTAGGATAGGAGATCGTAAAACAAAATGATCATAGCATAGAAATATATCGTAATATATACGATAAGATCACTTTGTGATCGAATAAGGTTATAGTAGTGAGAATGATCAAGCGAATTATTGAAAAGTTTATGGTGAGAATGTCGTGTCAGTTGTACTATGAATTGGTACAGATTCAGAAAAAGACTATGAATACGGATTAAATGAAATTCTTATTGAGAAGGGAGTTAGATTAAGTTAGGATTTTCAATTGAGGACTCATGTTAGCAACTGAGTTTGGTGTAACAACCATTTAGTTTCTTACACTGATAATCATTGAAATGTCTATGTCACGCTATTTGCTTTATACCTGTTGAGAAGGTGATTCTTTTCTTAGGTATATAATAGAAAAGTAGGGTATAGTTAGAGGATATAAGGTTAAGTGCGAGTTCTTAAAACTCATACTTACGGTATGTTCGTGACTCATGATTTTATGAAATATTTTTGAACCCCTCAGCGAATGGACGCCAAAGGTCTTACTAGGACAAGTTCTTAAACTCATATGATTGTGGAAAGTTCCTGAACTCATAAGTGTGGTAAGTTGGACGAACTGGGTATAGACATGTGTGATTGGAGTATTGAGAATTATAGGAATAGATAAGTTACTAAGTAATTGATCATTAGTGGAGACATAGGTTTTTTCAAATCTCTTAGCTATGTTAGACTTCAAAATTTGTGACATCAAGCTAAATATGCACTATGTACTTTTGAAAATAAATTCTTATTCTCAACTTCTGGTGACCATTGTGTATGTGTGGACTTCGGGCCACCGACACATCGTTACCTGTTGAGATGATAAAACTGAATTGCAACAGTTTTTGAACAGTTTAAAGTATAGTCTATGCTACTTGTTTCGGCTAGACGATAAGGATTTGAAATATCAAAATATATTTTAATTATCACTTATGTACCATGTAACCTGGTGCAGAGATGATAAAAAGTTGATGGAGTTATAAATGCAGGAATACTTAGTGTTGAATTAGATCTAAAATCGTTGTTCCACTATTGTATGATGTGTTATGACAAAGTCACTCGATGACGGCATCCTCAAACGGGCTGTTAATACAGTACGGCATCATGACGTCATTTTTAAACTATTTTTAAAATAATTTTAATTTGCCAACGGAGTTTAGCTATACCTAAATATTTTGATTGAATTGAATTATTGATATGAGTCTATGCTATTTGATTCAGCTAGACCAACGTTTATAAAATCATAAGCGTTCTTTGAAAATTTTCCCGAACTAAATTATTTTGGTGAGGAATTCGATAAAGACTGAGGTAAGAAATTTTGTGCGCCTAAGGCGGATAAGAGGAACGTGGAAAAATTGTTCCGACTAGTAGTACATGGCCAGTACAGGGCATACCGAGCTAATTACCCACTATGTTCGTAAGTTATGACGGTTTACGGATGAATTTCTAGATAACCTTTGCGAAAATGACAGACAATAGTCTATATAACTCAGCAATATTTGAAATTATTTTACTCTTGTGAGGAATGTATTGGGTAGTATGTGATGCTGTGTATGAATGGTGTATGGAGCATGGTGTAAGGTGTAAGGTAAATTTCGGGGACGAAATTCTTAGAAGAAGGGGTGAATGTAATAACCCGAGAATTTAAACAATTTAATAAATTCTTAAAAGATTGAATTAAGGTTAAATATTAAACCTAGACAGAAAATAAGTTTATGGATTTGACATTTTTGGAAAGGAATTTTGTGAATTTAAAAACTTTTGGTAAAGGTTTACAGTGTTAAGGGTATAAGTGTATATGTTCTATGTGTATGGTCTTATATATGTATAGTATGTGGTTAAGGGTCAAGGGTTGACCAGATAAATTATATCAGTGACAAACCCCAATATTATATTAAAAATCTCGACATTCAGTTAGAAAACCTTATCGACTGATAAGAAACCCTAGCACCGGTTCTGGAAACCCTAGTTTCAGTTTCGAAAAGCCGAAACCCTAATTCAGAATATTAAAACCCTAATTGGGAAGCTTGAAGATAAGTATAAGATTTTTATGTTATTATTTTTATATTTAATTAGGGATAGCCCTAATTGATTATTAAAAAATCCTCATTGTTCAACTGGAAATCCTAATGTACAATTATGGAACCTAATTGCTAAATTAGCAATTTTAATTAAGGAAATATTAATCTAAATTAGCAAGATTGAATATAATTAGAGAATCCTAATTATAATTTAGAAATCTTAATTTTCTATTTTAAAACTTAATTAGAAAAGCTTAGAAAATGAATTTGTGTAACCTTGGGTTAAACCCTAAGGGTTAAAACCTAAGGGTTGTGATAAGTTACCAAGTTGCCATTAGCTTTATAAGTCCAATGACCAAACTACCATTTTGAATATTTTAATAAGGTAGAGTGTAGATCTAGCCCTAGTAAGTGGTTGGTGACCAACCCTAGATAGCCACATGGTCTAGTAATCACCTTTAATCAGCCAACAACTGATCACATGATCAACCCTAGGCATTTCATCATTTTATATATAGATCAAAGAGAGGGAAATTCACCAAACTAAGCTCATTTGCATCCTTACACTCAACCAAACTTTTCTCTCTCCTTAGCCACAAAAATGTTAATTGAATCAGTCACTAGTATGATCATTAGCAAGCCAGGAACAAATCACAAAGTCAGATTCAAGGATCAAAGCTAAAAAGGTATAAAAACCCTAAACTTAGAAATCTTATGATCTTATGTTAGATGTTATGATTAAGTGTTTTAATATGTTGTTTGTAGTATATATTAGTTGTGAGGCCTAGAATTTTATGAAATGAAAGTATTCAATTTTCTTATAATTATTTTATTTAGTAAATGGTTAAATTGATAAAAGGTTAAAGTTAAGGGTGATGTGTGAAAATTTTTCAAAGTAAGAAAGTTGTCATAAAATACTCGGTGGTAAAAGTACAGTAATACGCGTGGTTGCATAGTAGCACACGGTATTAATTATTGATGCTTACGTGAGAAGTCACTCAATTATACTCAATTATTGCTACAGTAATTGTTGTATCATATCTCTAATATTATTGATTCAATTATTGTCACAGTATCATCTGCACAATATGTTATATTATTAAATCAATAATTGAGACGGCAAAGTTATTCATATTATTATTTGTAATATTGACAATGTCTAGAAGTTCTGTCAAGGAGAAGTTTGGTCACCTAATTGTGCGCCAATAAGGAGAAATCCTTATCGGAAAGCCCCCTCTTTCTTGGGAACAACCTGGTTATTAAATATTGTGAGTTATAATATTAATGATGAATAAGTTTGTGTTGATTAAAGATGAAATTGATAGTTCCATTGTGTTGGAATTATTAATGTTAGTGAAAATTGACATTTATTTCGATAATAATTGATGTCTGGAGGTTATATTGACCAATCGGGAAATTAACCGGAGAAATGAGCAATTAATTGCTATTAATTCACATGCTTATAACTATGTATTCACATGTGTGTACTATTGATTCACATTCATTTACTATTAGGGGAGTTGGTGCAAGATTGATAATACTTGCATGACTAAGTTAAAAATGGAGGTATAGATGAAGGTACTATACTGTAATTATTTTTTTTCACATGTTTAGAACTATTGAGTCACATGATTTACTATTAATTCACATGATTTTTAGGGGAGGTGGTGCAAGTTTGATAATACTTGCAGGACTAAATTAAAAATAAAGGAAAAGAGGAAGGTATTATACTATAATATTTTGAGCCCCAAAACTTGCAATTATCGAAACTATATTTTCCTATAAATAGAAGCTCATTCTTCCTTCATTTCTCACCAATTCACTAAAGCTATAGAGTAATTATTATAGAGAGAAATTATAGAGAGAAAGAAGAAGAGAAGTCTGCTACCTCACTATTCCAGTATCCAGTCTTCTTTTGAGGTAAGAGGTATTATTCATTCGTATTCATGAAGAGAGTTATTTTCTTTCAATACTCGTAAGGGTTGTTATTCCATTCTTTATTATTCTGTTGGAATAACCTGTCTATGCGGTCTATCGCATGCCTGGTGAATTCTGTTGTTATTCCATTCTTTATTATTCTGTTGGAATATCCTGTCTGTGCGGATTACGCATGACCTGGTTCCGTTCTTTATTATTCTGTTGGAATATCTTGTCTGTGCAGATTACGCATGACCTGGTTCCATTCTTTATTATTCTGTTGGAATAACCTGTTTATGTAGATTACCGCATGCATGGTGAATGATTCTTCGTATTCATTCTTTATTAAATTGTGGAAATGATCTGTCCACGTGGATTACCGCATGGCGGGTCAAAATCCATTTGCAGTTTCGTATATTCTATTATACTTGCATGAGATATCATTTCTTTTGTACTTGTCATGAAATATCATTTTCTTTGGTATTTTTTCTTTTACGAGTTACTATTCACGGGTTACTATTCGCCCGATTACTATTTACTCTAGTATTATTCACTCGGGTATTCGGGACACTTTTCGTGTCGGAGTACTATTCATGAGTTAGTATTCACGGGTTACTATTCACCCGATTACTATTCACTCTAGTATCATTCACTCGGGTATTCAGAACACTTTTTGTATCGAGGTACTATTCACGGGGTACTATTCCTGAAGTACTATTCACGGGATACTATTCACCCGAAAAATATATTTCCTTTCTGTTCAAATTATTTTTGGTACATGAATATTATTCTTGAATTTTACTCTATAAAGCAGTATCATGTTGACAATTTGGACGTTATTGATTTATGGATAAATTAAATTATAAATCTTTAAAATTTATCCTTGAACTTGTTTTATTGAATTATTATGTCATTGTCATCATCCTCATGCTTATATTGTGATGAAAGTCATCTTTGGCTTACGTGAATAGATGCACTTGGTATGATTATGATCAGGAATTATTCGGTATAATCATGACTGTAATATGACGAATGATGTGGTGAAAGTCTTCATTGGCCTGTAGTTCATTGATGGACAGTTGTTGGTATGATTGTGACCAGGGATTATTCGGTATAATCATGACCATTGATGAATACACGAATATCCTTGGCCCGTAGTGCATGGATAATTTGTGGTCGTGATACTAATGAATATCCTTGGCCGTAGTGCAGGGATGATGTGGTTTATTTATTAAGCTGAGTCTCAGCGATAAAGTTGATGAAAAACTTTTTAAATCACAGAAGATAGTAGATTTTATGCTCTACTTGACTCTTCTAATGGATTGCTTATTTTCGCTGTAGTTGTTGATCTAAAACTTGTTGTCTATTGTATTCTATCAGTTGTTATACTGTTGAAGGCTAAGGATAATTTATTCTGCATTATCTTAGTCATAATTTCTTACTGGGCTAGTTGAGCTGACCCCTTTCTTTCATTGTTCTCTTCAGAAAATGAGAATATAGTTCGGACGAGTCAGAAAATGGAGTGATGGTCCAAGATAAGTGGCTTTAGTAGTCCTCACTATTATGTGAAATAGTGTGATAATAATTGTAATGAGGACTCCATTGAGAGAGAATATTGTCTAGAATGCAATATTCTTGTTTAAACTCTCAGCTATATTTTGTCGTATTGTACACGACAATTATATAATTAAGTTTGTATTTGATTTATGTACCATGTATTTGGGGACTTAAGATGGGTGATGTATACCTGTTTTGGGGGCGTCACATTAGTGATCTGGGTTATTACATCCCAGATCTATATCATCTAGATGCTCGAAATTAAAGATTTCAAAAATCTGGAAAAGTAGAAAAGTGTGGTCTGACAACCGAATGTCAGACCCCATAGATCTTTACTTGTTTATAGTTTTGGTTGTTTAAATGTTTGTACTTGTAGTATGTTGTAAGGGCTTGGATCTGGAACTTGAATCAAGTCCAGATCATGTGTAGATTAATAGTTATAAGTGATCAAACCTAGTTGACCGATCACGAAACTGGAATTCTGGGCAAATTTCCAGAAATTCTGACAACCCTTTTGCAGGCCATGAATCTTACTGTGTTTAATGTTTTAGATTTTGTTGTTGCTTGGGATTTGTAGTCTGGAATATGGACTACACATCCATACCTTTAGATTCCCCAGATCATGTATAGGATCTAAGATATACTTGGTCAAAGTATCATTGACCAACTGTTCTTGACGAAATCTGGAAAACCCAAAAATCGTGAAGAACAGTGTCTGACTCGTACTTTGACTGATTCACAACTTGAGTTGGTGATGTTGTTATGATAATATGATGTTATGTAGTGGTACTCTGACATCACTAATACACGTTTAAACCTTTATAGTACATAAACAAGACCTAGACTGTAATCTATAAGGATCCAAAGTAGGTACCTTGACTGTTCTTCATTTTCTGGGTTATCCAGAAAATGAAGAACACGTCTGACAAGGACTTTGATGGCCTATATCTTTCTGTTAAGATGCATAATGGCCATGAAAGTTGTTTGTAGTTGTAGTACTACATAAGCACTATAATCATAACACATTAGAATGCCCAGAAACGTGAAGATTCATGATCTATACTTGGTTAAAGTAGGCACCCGGTAAACTGCTATGAATGTTCTGGGTTTGGCCAAGAACACCTGTAGCGACGGTTCTGTCGCTATAGGGCCCTTTAGTGACAGTTTATTTATGGAAATTAATTATTTTATTTATTAAATAGATAAAAATAGTTTTTAATTATTAAAATTACATAATAAATTCCTAAAAATTATTTTAAAGCCTGAAAATTAGTTTTTAATTATTCTGAATATATTTCATAAATATTTAATATTTTTGGAATAATAATGGTATTTAATTTATTTAATTGTAATATTAAATAAATTACTTAAAAATGATTTTAATACTTGAAAAATCATGAAAAATTATATTATGATATAAGAAAATATTTTAAGTTATTTTTAGTGACTTTTAATATTTTGTGAGGAATTTCATTAATAAATTAACATTAATGGTAATTAATTTATTTACTAAGTGTATTAAATAAATTATGAAAAAATAGAATTAATGATTTATAAATCATATAAAAATAATTTAAGTGTTATAAAATTATTTTAAGTTATAAAATATAACTTTTGATATTTTGTCATAAAAAAATATTAATATTTAATATTAATGGCAATTATCGGATAATGAATTTAAAGGTTTAAAAATCATAATTTTAAGGTATTAAAAATACTTTGATATATTATAAATATATTATAATATTATGTTATGATTTTTATTAATATTTAGTATTAAATAAATATTAATGATAAAGGAATTATGTGGTATTTAAATCATATAATTATGATATTAATGATTAAAAATTTATGATAAATGATAATAATTACTTGAAAATTTAAATCAAAATTTATTTTGAGTGAATAATTAATTGTCTAAGTTAATTGTGTTGCGTTTAGACAGAGTCTTATGGATATTAGGCTCGGTAGTTATCCGACTGGGCCGTCGGGATGTCATAATTGTGCCAGATTCAACTTAGACTGAAATAGTTTGACTTGATACTAGGTTTTATATGTAGTATAGACTAATGAGATTATGTGATAATGTGTTTAGGTTATTTTATATTGTGATGATATTATTCTAACTTAGAAAATCGATATGATTAAATATTAGGTCTTCGGATAAAGCTAAGTTATGTTTCGTAATGGTAATCAACCGATCAGGCAAGTTTCTTATACTCACATATTGTGAAAGCTTTTCTTGAACTGTTCTTTGAACTTGTGATTAATCATTGTTGATTACATCACGTCTATGAATTGTTGAATCACACTTTGTGCCTATTGCATGTGTTCATCAGGTATGAAAGGCTGATCACCTTCATTACCATTCGGTCCAGATATAATTGATATGTTCATGTTTAATGTTCGTTCAGCTATGAAAATTTATCCATGCTAGTTCAAAATTATATTGTTGAATGTTAGCCAGCTATTATTCAAAATCTTTCCATCATGATATGTCCTTAATTTATTAAACGTAAACTTGCTGGGCAAACTTGTTGCTCACCCTTGCTATATCATGATAAACATTGCAGATTAAGGTGAGTACGTCGGATACAAGGAAAAGTCAAAGTTAAGTTTAGCTTGGGAATATGTATGCAGCTAGATTTGTAACAGTATTGTATAATAATAAAATTGTATGTTAGATAGGATATTGATTCAGGTTTTAAGTAAGGTTCTCGACCTTGGGGATAGTGTGTAATGTTTAATGTATAGACAATTTATGTTTATATCTTCCGCAATAGTTAGAACTAGTGTACCAGATTCGTGGTAATTTAGGACCAGAATTTGGGGGCACTACATCGACTATGAAGAAACTTATGCACCAGTAGCAAGGCTGGAATCAATCCGAATTCTGTTAGCTTTTGCATGCTACAAAAAGTTTAAGCTTCATCAAATGGATGTAAAAAGCACGTTCCTCAATGGATATATAAATGAGGAAGTGTATGTCAAACAGCCTCCTAGGTTCGAGCATGAAAGGTATCCTAATCATGTATACAAGCTAAAGAAAGCTCTTTATAACAAATTTGATCCACAGATTTTTCATAAACAAATTGTTTCGGAAAAACGACAGTTCAAAATCGTACCTCATAAGCATTTCTGCTTTTTTCGAATTGCAGACCACTGCTTTGGCAGAGGTTTTGCAACGAAGACTTAACCGGAATGCTTGTCAATTGAGTCAGGAGAACAAATTTGTTAGCAATCAGGTTGGCGAGTTGGCTGAGTTCATGGCTCTGCATTTCAATGACATAGGATCTAAGCTACATATGCATCGTAAGTATTCCACGGTTATAACTGGCTCGCTGAGTACATTGGTGAATTCCTTGACGTGTCGTTACCACCTAGAACTTTCATTCCTCGTCCTCCTCATTTTGCTACTGATTTTACCCTTGCTGAAAGGATTCACCGTGCCCATCATCGCCCTTACTTCACCAAGAGGGATGAACAGCGTGCAGCAGTGGTAGAACTCGAGTGATGAATCTTTTCCCTTTCTCTAGACTTATTTTTTTTAATTTTTAATGTTATGTTAGCAGTTTGATATTTGATAAATGTTGAAGTAACATGATTGCAGGTACTTGCCCAGATAATTGGGGTTGTTTAAAATTTCAGGATTTACTGAAATCGAATTTCAGTTAGTTATTATTGTTAGAGTTTATGCCCTAGAGGCCAATTATTTGAAATAATTGCTTAACATTTTGATATTATATTTGATTAAATAAATGAATGATTTTATTATAGATTTATTTACTGCTAAATAGTAACATAATAAATTTTCTTAGAATAGTGATACAAATTATATAGTTTCAAGTATGTGACTTGAACATGAGATTATATAATTACAATTAGTATCATTGCTCTTAAATGTCCCTAGTCGAGTATCATTGTTGATAGGACAATAATGATGCATTGAGACTAGTATGTGGATTGACTGATGACCAAATCTCATTGGTCATAAATATATGAGATATTAAGTCAATGCATAGGTATGCGTTAGAGAACGATGTACTGGACAGACCCACCATGAGAATTCTATGTGGAGCATTATGCGAAGTGCCATTAGCGATTCTCATAGTGACAATGATGTAATGGTCCTCCGACCTGAAATCACTATATTACTACACGAAAATTTATGTACTTTTATATCATCAAAGGTCACCTTTAATAGGGTGGACTATAAAGGTGATTATTGGGTACATCATGAATCATGTGAGGAATATGAGTGATCTAGATGGAATTTAACCCTCCTATATATTAGGGGTGATATCCATAGGCCCCTTGATTAAGTAGGACTATGAAATGCATGGCCATGCTCAAATAGTGATTTGTTTCATATAGTATACTCATTGATCAAGAAAAACTCAGATTAAATTATGAAGAGTATGACACATTCCATGACTCGAGTTTAATCTAGGATATTAAGGTTAAAAGGATTAAATTGCATTGAAACATTGGTCATGAAAAGGTTGCATCAAATCATCGAACTCATTATTACTTGGGTAGCAGTGATGCATTACTAGATGCCGCTCACTGTTTATAATTTTATAATATAATTTTAAAATTATTGCCAACGTAATAGGGTCACACACAAAGAGCGTAATTAAAAGGGAATTAATTTAAATTGTAAAGATTTAAATATGTCAATATGAATGATAGAATTTAAATTACGAATTTAAATTAATAGGATAATTTATATATAGGTATATTAATTAAGTAAGACTTAATTAAGATATATACATATATAAATTTGGATTTTATAAGATTAGGGTTTTTGATTAATTCCTATTAACTACTATATATATGATATATAGCAGCCATTTTAGGTAACAAATTATAACCTAAAAATCCTAGCCGCTCTTAGAGAGAGACTAGAGAGAAATTTCGAAAATCCATTCCTTTGGTGGCTAGTACCGCAGCTCCCTTCAATTGCAGAATCGTGCGATGATTCGCGAGCGTTCGTGTGGATACCATAGAGACGTTGTTTCGTTGGATTGCGTTGGAGATTCGAAGCGGTTTTAGAGTATTCTATAATCAGTATAAATTCTAAACCTCTGAATTAATTTTGTTTCGCATGGATCCTGTGTTGGGTTTCGAAAATTGCTTTAAATTGTTTAATTTTCGATGCGTTTTATGTGCTGAAACCCTACAATTATGAGATTCCTAAAATGATAGTGATGCATGAATTTAAGGGGAGCTAATTATATTATATGCATGAACATAGGGGGAGGTAATGGGAATTAAAAGGTTTTTGGTTGTCATCATCAAAAAGGGGGAGAATGTTGACCTAGTCATATTTTATCCTTAAGTTTTGATGATGAATTGTTCGAATGCTAAATTATTTTATGGCATTTCAGGTATCTGATGATAAGGAACATTAATTGGATATTCAAGTGGGTGAAGAATTTTTCTTTACTAGGAAACCCAACTGTAAGATCAATTGCATAATAATTGATTTTTCATTTAAAGACTATAGGACATATTATTTGCATCTTGTTATATGTATTAAATGAAAAAGGGGTTAAAATCAAAAATGAAAAAGGTTTTTCTAATATTAAATTAATATTAGATGTGAATTAAGATTAGATGTGTTACGGGTACAAAAAGAATTGATAGTTTAATGACATGGGTTACGTATGCATGCTTACTTGATATCCTTGGGACAATTTTTCTTAGCTACACGTGGATATCTATGTAATTATGATTTCCTAGAAAGACTAAAGGACGGAAGCTACATCTGTTATGATTTGATGCATATACGGTTTTTCAAGGAATAATAATTATGGGTATCTTGGAACTTTAAAGACCTTGATTCTTGGAAAAAGATAAGTAATGTTACACACCACTATTACACGCCACTTGATATATGGAGAGATATAGTCAAAGTTGATTAGTGTGTTATCTTTTTAAAAGGTCTTTTGATCTATCCAAACTGAGTAACCAACAAGAATTTGTTTTGCTAAATTGGATAAATATTAACGTTGTGGACTGATTCCAAGCTTTACCGTTGGAGAATGTTTTAAACAAACCAAATTTTGTCAACGGTAACTATCGTGGGCTATATAAATAGGATTTCCTATATGGGATATGATACAACTCACGAATTTATTCTTGCACCAATCACCGATATTATTGAGCAACTTGATTTGATTTGTGCAAACGTTGAGCAGCTAAACAATTAAATTTTTGATATTATTTGAGCTGGTATTTGGTAAGATTTAATTGTTTATCTTTTTATGCTAATTGATTATTGCATATAGTTGAGCCTTTAATTGTTAAATTGATTATTCTTGCATTGATCATAGACCTCTATATTTGTATTTAATTTTCTGTTTAGACTAAGTGTAGTCTAAAGGTGCTAATCCTAGTGGATTAGAGAAAAGGTTTACAAACAGGTTCAAGGAAGCAAAAGTGCTTGAAGAGTGCATAGGTGCATAAGGAGCAAGGGTGCTCAAGAGAAATTAATTGTTATTAATTTATTGTAAGAACCTATTTTGTAATCAGTGTTTATTTATAAAGAAATAAATAAAGTGAGTCTCTAATACTAGTTGGTATTGGACATGGACTAGACTATTATTATAGAGGGTAATAGCTGAACCACGTAAAAAATCTTGGTGTTGATTTTATTATTTGTTTTACTTACTCACATAAGCTATTTAATTATCTTAATAATTAAAACTTGAATATTTGCATTATATTAAGATAATTCTTTAACACCAAGTATTTTATTTAAGTTATAAATTCAGCAGGATATTTAGTCAATTTAGTAGACCATATTAATTCAGCAAACTGAATACATCAATATAGTAGCCTGAATTTAATAGCTTGATCTAAAGTTTAAAAATTAGTCATAAATTACTCCAACACTTATTCAACCCCTTCTAAGTGCGCGTATTTAAATTTCAACATGTACACCGCGCATGAAAACACATGTATATGTGGATTTTTGTTTAGAGATTACTATGGGTTGTTTCACTTGTTTGCCAGCTTCTTAGGAATTTCATTGGCCCACAAACTCCGTACTGTGAATTAATATTATGTGTAAAAAAATTTCAAACATTCTACAAGATTGAAATAAAATATATTAAAATTGTATTTTGTTATAAAAGAATAAAATATTATAATAAAAAACTTAATTAAAATGATAATTCCTTCAAATAAAATAATATATAATTAGAAAAATGGTCAATCGTAACAATATATTCTAAAAAACAATCATATTTTAAAAATAATAATAGAATATGCAGATATGTGTCATTCTTCAAAATTCACACCCCGAAAAAAAATAAAATCAATAAAAATTATTTCCAAAACAATTTTTTTTTCAAAAAAGATGATAATAAAACCCGCTCACAAAAAGAAAAATAAATCATAACTAAACATAAAAGGCTAAAACCTAAAAATAACTTGTATTAATATATCATCAAGCAAAATTCTTCAATCGTTTCAAGTTAGGCTTAAATATGAATTAGTACCCTAAACTATAGGTCATATTCCACTTCGGTGATTCACCTTCCAATTTTTTCAATCAGATCATTAAACTATTAATTTTTTCCATTCCAATCTAATTGAACCTGCCATGTCATAAATTAATGACATGGCATCACCACGTGGCAATACAATGCTTATGTGTTAAAAGTAGACTAATTTTTAGATTATTTTATGGACTTGAAAGGGTAAAAAGAATAATATAATATTTTATATTAATTTAAACTAAATTTAAACAAAAATAAAAACCAAACTCAGATCGAATAGCTGAGCTTGGAATAAATATATCCTATATCAGATCTCGATCTAAACATTAGTCGAGCTTGGAATCGGCGGTGTCGAGGAAGAGGAGAGGCGTTCGGTACTGTTCGCGGCGGGTAGGTCGGGGATGACGTGGACTTGGCGGAGGGTGCCGACGTTGCCGTCGCCGATGAGGAGGTGGCAGCTTTTGACGAAGTGTTTGTAGGCTTGGGGGATGTCAAAGCGGCGGACGATTTGTATACTCGCTGAGGACTTGATGATTTCAATAATTGTATTGCCGTTTCATAAGGAGCAACAGACGGATGGAAGGCTTAATAGAGGGAACCCAGGGTTTCGGAACATAAATCGAAAGGTAGTGGATTTTATCCAACCTTGTAGAACTTGTGTGTTCTTTGTTTATAAAAAAAAAACTGAACTTGTGTTTTGTTTTACCCAACCTCGTAACCTTTGTGTGTTTCTGGCTTTGTATGGGAAAGAAAATAACATCGAACAAATTTTTCATTATTTTCTTTACCTTCCATTTTAAAGCTCAGAAACTTAATCGAAGTAAAGGAAATTGCACTAAATAAGCTTTAAACAAGTCTGTCTAAGTTTTGATGTTGGTGTTAGTGTGAAACAGGTTTTACGCTACGCCCCTTGCTCGGTTGGAATACTAGTGGACCGTGGTTTCGGATCAACGAGAATCTCGAGATCAAGTGTATCCATCAACATCGCCGTGGTTTTCATCGACGGGAAAGATGGCCAGGAAGCGCTACCGTTTGCCGGGCGTATGGCTCGACATCCTGGAGTGAAACTATCAGTGATACGATTCCTGTTGGATTTGAACAACGAGAGCAGCGTATCAACAAGGCTTTGATTTGAGGAATATAGGATTTTGATTTTGATCGTTAGGGTTCTGTTTTTGTTGAAATTTTTTTATAGATCTGAGTTTGGTTTTTATTTTTGTTTAAATTTAGTTTAAATTAATATAAAATATTATATTACTCTTTTACCCTTTCAAGTCCATAAAATAATCTAAAAATTAGTCTTCCTTTAACACATAAGCATTGTATTGCCACGTGGTGATGTCATGTCATTAATTTATGACATGGCAGGTTCAATTAGACTGAAATGGAAAAAATTGATAGTTTAATGATCTGATTGAAAAAATTGAAAGGTGAATCACCGAAGTGGAATATGACCTATAGTTTAGGGTATTAATTCATATTTAAGCCTTCAAGTTATAACATTATTATTAATTTTTAAAAATTAATTTGATATATTTTTAAACACAAAATGGATAATTTTATCCAAAATTACGAGACAATAAATTTTACAATTAATAATACTTTCTAAATTACAATAGTAATTATTATATTGGCAACAAATAAATAAATGCATATCTATTTGGAATTCAAAAATATTTATATTAACTTCAATAAATAAATAAATAATCTTATATATTTTAAAATGGACAGACAAGTTAACATGCGTTATAAATTAATTAATGTCAAACTTATGAAATGTGCATCATCAGTCACATCATATAGTAGGTGTGAACGATAATAACTCTTTATTTAAAGAGTTGAATTATCATTTAATAATACTCATATATTAAACTTAATGTATAATACTCCTTGTAATAACCAAGTCAAAGGAACATTTCAACATTAATTTTATCACTACACCTGAAAATTCAAGCCACTACACGCAAGTAAAAATATAATTTTATCACACACAAAATTTACTAATATTGCATACTCACTTATAGTCTTTTGTTCCTCACCATTTCTCAACATCTGCTGCAAAAACAGTCAAAATTGTTTTGTACCTTAGTCAGTTTTTATTGGACGAAGAAAATATTATTTAACTTCTTGTTTTTTCGTCATTTATTTAATCAAGCTCTATCAGTGTTATATAAAAAGTTATATAAAAAAATATATATATATATATATATATATATATATATATATATATATATATATATATATATATAAACTATTTCATCTTTTTGGGACATTCAAAAAGAAATTTTGTCTTATAAAATTCGACAACGGAAAAAGTATTTTTATAGCTGTAAAAGAAAATACAAAGGGAAATTTATTTGTATAGCTGTATTATTTTCTTTCTTTCTCAAGAGATGTACGATATCTTATTTGAGCCCAGTATAATATTTCTTTGCCATTTTAATGTATTGCTGCTACTACATGTAATCACCTACAAATTATATAGATGAATTATATGTTTTTTTATCTGTATTAAAGTGTGAAAATGTTACATCAACAAAATATCTTTCAATAATAAAACTTCCTTTTGTATACTCCAAATAATTAAGTTTCAACGTGCACCATGTGTCCTCTTAGAGACCTTTCATTGGCACTTGGTTTTCGTTTTCGTGCCAACATATATATATATATATATATATATATATATATATATATATATATATATATATATATTATACACTAATAGATTGTGAGAAAGCAAAGAGAGAGATGGGGGCAGAGAGCAATGGAAGCTCAGAAACTTTCATAAAGATTCCAGAGATAAAATTCACTAAGCTGTTCATTAATGGAGAATATGTTGATTCCATTTCAGGTTTGTATTCCAATTCATCATCTTGCATTTCAAGCTTGTTTTCATTTGTACCATACAAACACATATAAGACAAATAGGTAATCTCCACAAGGATTAAAAAAATAATAGTTTCAGTTGACTTGAAAAATGGAAAATTTCTGGTGAAATTTCGGATACAAAATTATGTGCATAATTGTGGTCCGTTATAACTATAATTGGGTCCATCTGAAATATTAAATAATTATAATTTGACATATAATTTTGTATCTATTTTTTTATCTGAATTTTGTCACCTTACTATTATTCATTTTGAAATTAATAATTAGGTTTTAATTGCCTGATCAAATATTTGTGATAATAATTCAAATTATGTAGTTTTGATGATGAATAGAACGGTGAAAGGATAAAATTATGTAATTTTGAAATGAACTGTTTTTGTCTTTCTTTTTTCTAAAACAAATTCTGTTTTGGGTTTTCTTATATTTTAATACTCCTTCCCTTTTACAATAAAACAAAAAAAAACAAGGAAGAAGGTACTACTTCCATTTCATAATAATAGTCATTTTAGTTTCATGCATATGAATTAAGAAAATCATTTAATACTATCATTTAATAATTAAAATTTATATGAAATTTCATCACTATCCTTTTATGGGAAGTTGAAAATTACTAATACAAGGAAAAAAAATTCTTGGGACAATGAGAAAAGTTAGAGGTGATATATGAAAATAAATAATTTATTCTTCTAAAAGTTATAAAAGAAAAATAAATTTGAACAAATTTTTTCTTCTAAAAAATCAATTATAATTGAATGGAGGCAGTATTTGTTTAATTTGGAGGGAGTGGGATTGTTCCTTTTTAGTTTATGGAGGGAAATGAGTGTATATTTATTGGATTACACAGTAAAATACTCCCTCCGTATCTAATTATTTGATGCTATAAAGTTTTTTATTTGTCTCTAATTAATTGACGTTTATTCAAATTTAGGAGAATTAATGACAATTTTTTCAAAGTTACCCCTCATTACTCTGCCTATTTTTTTTTATACTTTAAACTCTCCCTCTCTTCTTATCCCAACAAAACTCTCCTTATCCCAACAAAAGACTTAAGGGTATTATAGACAATTGAGTACTATATTTAATAATTTTCAATCATTATCTTAATTCTTGTGTCCACCTCTAAAACGTCAAATAATTAGGGACGGAGGGAGTACTATTTAAGCAACTCAACATACATTTTTTTCCAGTCAAACCGTATCTCCCGTCATTAATTGGTCGGAAGTAGACCTGACAATATAGTTGGGTTAACTGTCGGGTCAACCCATATTAACTGGAACCAAATGGGTTGGTTAACTATTTTTATTTATTTGGGTTAGGTAAAGTTTGGAACCATATTTTTAAAAAGAAATATAGTTTCAACCCGGTTAATCATTTTTCGACCCATATTTTATTTCAAATCCAAATCAAAAGTTTTTTCACCCATATTTATATATTCAAGAAGCTCAATCACCCACCCCACCCCACCCCACCCCACCCCACCCCATACCATCACATTCCACCCACCCCCACCTCCACTCCCACCAACCCCACCCCACCCCACCCCACCCCACCCCAAAACGTTGTTTATTAGGGTGGGCGTGGGGGTGGGGGTGGGGGGGTGGGAGAGAGTGGGGGGTAGGGTGGGGTAGGGGAGGTAAGGAGTATAGACATAATCAAAAGTTATTATTTAATATTTTATTGTTAAATAATATTATGTGATTATGTATACACCTTTACCACCCCACTCAAAAAAAAATATTATGTGATTATGTATACACCCCTTACCCTCCACCCCACTCTACTCTACCCCCAACCCCAAAATATAATATGTATACACCACCCATCCCACCCCACCCCTACCCCTACCCCACCCCTACCACTCCCTCCCCCCACCCCCACCCCTACCCCCACCCCCACCACTCACTCCCAAAAAAAATTTAATATTAAGCGATTAAAAAATTAATTTTATTGTTAAATAATATTATGTGATTATGTATAGCCTTTACCACCCTACCCACCCTCCCCCCAACCCAACTCCACCCCCAGACAAAAAAAATAATATTATATAATTATGTATGCACCCCTTACCTCCCACCCCAAAAAATAATATTTATACACCACCCACCCCACCCCACCCCCTACCCCATACCCCACCCACCCCACCCCCACCCCCACCCCC